>OW121706.1:25487999-26687999 GCA_933228785.1 Lasioglossum pauxillum | reverse complement strand
TGGCTTCCGCCGAGCCTAGGGACGCTGGTCTAACGACCGAGCATGTGGTCGTGATAGCCACTCTGTCGACGGCGGTGCCGGCGTTCGTTCTGGTGGCCGCGGTCGCGGTGATGTGCATGAAGAGGCGGCAGAAGAGGGAACAAGCGAAGGCCGATGAAGAGGCCAGGTTGCAGAACGAGAGGAACGCGGTGCATAGCAGCATGAGCAAGAGGAGCGGCGGCGTGATGGGCGGCGTCGGTGGAACAGTTGGTTCGACCGGCAGCACCGTCGGCATCGGCAATGTCGGACTCCTCGGAGGAGGCGGCAGTGGCATGATCAGCGGAGGCGTCGGCGGTGGAAGCGTTTGCACCCTGGGCACCGGGGACGCGCACATGATCAAGAACACCTGGACGGCGAACAAGAGCGTGAACAACGCCGCGTCCGCCAGACAAGACGACCTCGACTCCTCGTTCCAGACGGACGTCACGCTGGACAGCTCGTGCTCGGGTTACAAGCCGGAACCGGTGCTGCAGGACGGCCGGACGAGGACGACCAAACAGCTGAACACCGAGGCTGCAGCGCACAGGGCGTCCCATCTCTTCCAGAAGGAGAAGGACTGTCTTGGTTTGGGTCTCGGGATCGGCGTAGGCGTCGGTGTCGGTGTGATAGAGTCCGCGAAGAGGTCCTCGGTGTTCATCGGGAACACGAGCACGGACAGCTGTTGCGCCGCGGAGGCCGCGTTGCTGAAGAGGCCGCCCCAGACCATCACCGAGGGTGGCAGCGGACCGCCCGGAGGCGGCGGTGGCGCCGCGGAATCCGGATGCGGAGTGTACGTGATAGACGATCATTATAGGCACGACTCGTCGCTGGCGGCGACGCTCGCGACGGAAGTGTAGTTCCGTGGACACAGGACCGATCCAACCCCGCGGAGCCAACGTTCATGGACTCGTCTCGTTGTTGTTGTCGGTTCCTTACACCCCCGACCATTCACCGCCCTCGACACACCCCGAATCGTGACAAAGCTGTGAGCGAACTCCTTGAAATTTTCGTTGTTCGTTATCGGGTCGCTTCTTTTCTTTATTTCTATTTTTTTTTGGTGAAAAGAGAAAACATTGTTGTTTCGCCGGCCAGTTACGAAGTTCGACCGTCCGCGAGAATACGCGCGCGCTAACCTCGCGTGTGCGTGTCACCGGTCGGGAGGACCCAGAAGAGACCCGGGCGACGATCCTCGTGGACGAGGGAGAATTCTTTTTTGTCCCGATGGAAAGACAATTCGTATGATTTCACCTTTTTTCTTTTCTTTTCGCTATTTTCGTTTTGATTTTTAAGCGAGAGAGCAGCTCGACGGATCGAGTAGGAAAAGAGAATGTATAAACATATATGTATGCATATGTATATGTATATTATACATACGAGATATGCTGTGGGGGCGGACGACGCCGCGGATAACCGTCGTCCGGCCCGTTCTTTAGATATTAATATTCTATCATGCTCGAATTGCGAAACTTTGTACAGAACTAATTTATTATTATTGTTATTTACTATTATTTACTATTTCGCTATTATTATTATATTATTATTATTATTCTAATTATTATTAATATTATTCTATCGTATCCAAACGCCCCGCGCGCGCCCCAACCCCCCAACCCCTAAAAATTCAGCACACCGAGTAACATTGTTTCGATAGTTCTCGAGATATTTTCTTTCTCTTTCTCTCTGTCTCCGAAGATTACTTACGGGAGAGCGAGAACGAGAAAGAGAGGGCAAGAGAGAGAGAGAGAGAGCATGTTTTGATCGCGAGCGATAGGACGTGTAGCGTGCATGCATCGAGAGTGCTTGGTAGAAGCTCCCCAACCCCCTTCTCCCCGCAAAAACGTTTTGTATATATTCTATGTACATGTATTCGTATCCGCGTCCGTGTATGTTCCGCGCGCGACAGAGAGAATGATAGAGAGTGCGTGTGGGAAAGAGAGAGAGACAGGTAGAGTAATCGAGTAACGAGCGGAGGAGAAGCGTTTGTATGTACCGTGCGTATATAGTTACGAGCGAGAAAGTTTACGACGAATTAGGATTCAAACGATGTCGCCCCTTCGTGAGATTTTTTATCCCCGCCCCCCCTTTTCGACGCTCGAATCACGCTGTTTTCTTTTCGAACCGTGAGATATATCGGTCTTCCTCGAACCGGACACCGCCGCTCGGGGGCGATGTCGCCTCATGGATCTAGGGAAAATGGCTTCCAGGTCGCCAGTTCAATAATAGTTGGAAGATTCTTCGATTTCCCGCTCGAAGTCTCGAGCCATAACGGTTTTCACGTTCTTCCAGTCTCCAGCAGTTCCCGAGACGAAATTGGGAACTGCTGGAGACGTTGTTCTAGTGGAAAATTGATTGAAGGTATTCCGGTGGACTCCTCGATTCTTCGGACGTGGGTTATTAGACTACGGATGTCTGTACAGTATCGTCGAATTTTTTATTCATGTTTTTTTTTAAATTGTAACTTCCATACAATAGTTTAACAATTCTATAAGTATTCGTTTCTTTCTAGTTTCTTTGAAAATTGCAATATTCGTGGTCTATTTCCAAAGTTTTCGATCGGGGAGTCTAGCCCTGATTCTCTGTCGACAAGATCGAGCTTTCAAATCTCCCGCCCAGCAAACTGGGATTCCCCGTGTGGCAACCCCAGTTTGCCGATTGGCCATCGTATCGACTTTCTTCCACCGAAACCACAAAATTTGAAACCTGTTCGCTTCGAGTTTCCCGCGAACGATCCAGAAGGCTGTGTCGATCGCCGCGACGATATTGTCCCCGCCGAGGTTACCGGAACAACGGTGATTCCCCGAAATCCGCCATAGGAAAAGCAACTAATCGCGTCGATTTTCTACCTTCTCGGTCCGCGAAGGGATTCTTGAACGGGGAAAAGAAAAGCCCAAGTATCTCGCGAGAACCGTTTTGCTGTGTAATCGTCGAACCGGGCATTAGTGGAGGACGCGTCGGCGAGTCCTAGTTACATTCTTCTAGGGGAACAACAGCTGGCTTTTCTTTTCTTCTCGTAACTCGCGCGCGCGCGCCTCCGATGTGGCAGCATCATTCAGCGAACCATTACTCGGCGATATGTATAAACAGATAAATAAATAAATAAATGAATATATAAATATATAGATAGAACAAAGTATAAATATAAATATATATATAAAAAAATATATATATGTAAATGAGAGAAGAAAACCGACGTCCCGGACGACCGGGACGAGTTATTCCAAGTTTTCGACGTCGAAGTCTGCGAGAAACGCGATCCCCACTCATTGTCTGCGCCGTGCTCGTTCAAAATCGTTGTAATTTATTTATCAATTTTTTCGTTTCCCCCCCGCCCCTGTAATCGAAGAAGAAAACCGTCGCGTCGTGTCTCGTTCGAATGTTCCCCATCTTCTTTGACGTGTGTGTAAATTATTTAATTGCGTTTCGAGAGCAGAGAAACATAGATGATAACCGTTTTTCTCGTCCGCTTCGACCTTGGAAACGTGTTTGTGTCGAGAGCAAATGACAATTGCGCGCGTTGATTATCGCACGGTTGATGATGATTATTTATTTATATATGGATGACGCCGCTGAAACAAACGTGTGTATCGACGACGAGAACGATATATGCCGCGCTGATTGATGACAACGATGATTGACACCGGTATTAGATATTTGTGTGAGCGCTCGTGCCTGTGCGTGTGTGTGTCCCGTGTGTTCGTGTCTCCGTGTCTCCGTGTGCCTGTGTGTGCCTGTGCTGCTGCGTCGTGTCCGCGCGCGTGTACATGTATATTCCACGGGACACGCGTGTTCCGTCTCTCTGCGTGTCCGTGCGCGCTCGTGTATATATATCGATATTTGTATATATACATATGCACGCAAAGTGTGCACACACTACCACGCTACTTGTCCGATGATCAATTAACGCCGGTGGTGATAAATATACTGAATTTATAGTGATCGATCATACACACACACACACACACACACACACACACACACACACACACACACACATATATATATAAATATACACACACATACACACACACACAGCCACACGTACACAGAGAAACACATACACATACACGAATTGTAATTGTAGCGAAAACGTACGACGATGACGATGTAACGAACAAAGATTCGATGATGTTCCTGTTAATAAATAATAATGATTACTAAATAAACGAAACACGACTACCAACAACAACACTGAGTCAGGTCGCAACTTATTCTTTACTTTTGCTTCTCTCTCTCTCTCTTTCTCTCTCTGTCTCTCGGTTCCTTTTCAAAGGGGAAAATTTTCGAAGGAAAAAGCATCTTTTCGAAAGTAGAAATGAAAAAAGGGTGGGGGCGAGGGGGAGCGCTGATCGAAATCGCGTGTCGAGAAACAACGTGTTCGCTGGTCGCTCGACGACGTGGATCGCCGGCAGGATCTATTAACCGTATCGATCGTTCGATCGTAGAACGTTCGTTCACCAGTCGTGCGACGGCGACGTCCGAGGCCGGCTCTCTTCCGTAATTAAACGCGAGGCACGTACGTATGAACGATTATAATTATATACGATGGAATACAATGCGTGTGTTAAAGCTGTTGTCACCTTTTGTACTTACACGATCTTGACTCTCGGGCCCTGCCATCTCGGGAAAAACATCCCTTCGCCGAACCCTCAACCCCTCGAGCGTCGGATGTCCCATCCGGAGGAACAGACATGTTAATTAACATCCCCGATTCCGATAGAAATCGCAAGATTTCTGAGAGTCGTCGAACGACAGCACACTGACTCTAGATCAGGGTTACCATATTCTAGTCTCGCCCAGCTGCGCAGCGAAGCGCGCCTTTGCTTCCCCCACTCTTCCGTGTGAAGAGGGAAGAGTGGGAGAAGCAAAGAGCGCGACAGGGTAAGGGGCCTGGCGAGACTAGAATATGGTAACCCTGCTCTAGATCAATTTTCTGTGGCAACCCTCTCGCAAAAATCATTCTTTCGCATGTTTCTTTGAACGATTTCGGTGCGTTGTATCCCCTATCGATCGAGTTGCGGTCGAGAAAGCCCTCGATAGCTAAAAATCGGTAGCATTTAATTCGGAAATTCATGCTTGTGCGAATGAACGTCCACGAGAGTGTCGCGTTTCGTTTCTCGGATGGGAGATCTGCCGGTTCCCGGGTCGCAAGCGTTTCCTTTCGAAGTTCGGTGTCACGAAACGGTTCCGTTCCTTATCCCGACGAATGCGAGTGTTTCGAATCGCTTCTTCGCACGCGTCCTCTCTTTTCCCGTCGAGGGGATCGCGGAGCATGTTTTATTGTATATACTCAGTGTAAAGATTCCTAACGTATCCAATGTATAAAAAGAGAGCGGAGATCGACGTAATGTTATATAATATATACGAAGACATGAATATATATATATATATATATATATACATATATAAATATATAAATACGATGCGTACATAATCATAGACGCGGTACGCGCGCGCTGTTGCGAATCTGTATATTTGTAGTGATGTACAATTATTACGGTTTACGAACTTGCGATTATTATTACTATTTTTATTATTATTGTCGCCGATCGTGTATATAGGATGAATTTTGTCGATATGATGATGTCACGCGAGAACGACAGTGGACGATTAATAATGGTACAATTAAAACGAACCCTTGGCGTTCTGTTCATTACCTTTCGTCTCGCTGTGCTCCCACTTCTTTGCTCCCTGTGAGAACGATTCAATTGTTAATAAAAATCCCACGATTTCATTAGTTCGGCTCCAATTTGTCGGAGGTTTAACATAATTGCTAATGCGGTGCGTACCACGTGTACCACCGATGGTACACGTTAAACTATCCATTCAGGCCGCGTGTACAATACTAAATACATACTAAAAACATAGGCTTTTTTAAAAAATTCTTTTAAAATAATAATCTAAAATTTAATATTGCATTGTCATCCAGTTCTGAGCTAAGTTTAAAATTTCGAGTCTCTAGCTCATGAGGAAGTTAGTTTAAAATCAATTTCAAAATTTTTACCGAACAAACAAACAAACAGACAGACAGACAAGAAAGCGAGCTAATAAAAACGTGGTAACATGCTCCCTCTGTCCATAATAATAATAGCAAGTGAATATTTAAACGGGAATTATTGGCGAATGCAGCTGTAAGTTATGTTTTAGCGCAAAATTGCGAAGCCTTCAATCAAAATCAATGTTTCCATGACATCTGTCGTTTGTTTTGACACATCTTCCAATTTTTATTTTTCTCATTTCATCCGCTGATCGAAATCAATTGTTTGGCTGCTCTTTACTTTACCGGACTCAAAATTTCTGCCTTTCTCCTATAAATTATGATGTATTTGGTACGTGATCCAGTAGATTTGTACCCATGACGGCTGCAGATCGAAGTCTCGATCCTGTAGGATCAATGGTTCAGGAGTTATGCTTGCTTAAAGTTGAGTAATCTGCAGTGTTTTTGACAGGTAAGTATGTAATCCAGTAGATTTGTACCCGGGGCGGCTGCAAATCGAAGTTTCGAACCTGTAGAACCAGTGGTTCAGGAGTTATGCTTGCTTAAAGTTGAGCAATCTGCAGTGTTTTTGACAGGTAAGTATGTAATCCAGTAGATTAGTACCCGAGGCGGCTGAATGTCGAAGTTTCGATCCTGTAGGATCAATGGTTCAGGAGTTATGCTTGCTTAAAGTTGAGTAATCTGCAGTGTTTTTTGACAGGTAAGGGCGCCGCCATATTGGTTTGTAGTGACGGTCGCGCGCCGCTTACCGAGTTGGTTGGTGATTACGTCGGTGGGGAGGCGGCAAGGACCGGCGATTCTGCTCGGTAAACAGCGCGCGACCGTCGCTACAAACCAATATGGCGGCGCCCTTACCCGTCAAAAACACTGCAGATTGCTCAACTGTAAGCAAGCATAACTCAGGAACCATTGATCATACAGGGTCGAAACTTCGATCTGCAGTCGGCCCGTGTACAAATCTACTGGATTTACATACCAAATACATCATAATTTATAGGAGGAAGGCACAAATTTTGAGTCCGGTAAAGTAAAGTTTACCCAATTGTTTACTTTCAGTTGAATATCAACCTATTGTAAAAGTAATATGAAAAAGAAACAAGTTATGCTGGAAGCAATGAAGAACGATGGCTCCAATAACACTGTCCAACAAATTTCAACTTTTTTTATGTTCCCTAATTACTGTTACTTCCTTCTTATAGAGTTTTTTGCGCTGATTCCGAATCTGTTTTTAATTTTTTCCCTTTAAACATATTTAAACAATCATTAAAGACGGAGAGACACCACTTTTGCACCAATTTTTGAGGATATTTTTCAATTTATCTCAAAAAATAAGGGTCCAGCGGAAAATCGAACTATACCATGCGATAGAGCAGACTTTTATCTTGAGAAACCCCGACTTGAAGTTTGAAACGTCGCCGTTTTTTTCGAAACAGAAAGCAAAATATCTTCGCCCGACATGAGTTGCCGCCAGTGGCGCTCACCATTACAACGGTCGTTCGCCGCTCCGTATCCCGTCGCTGCGCCGTATCTCGTCCTGAGCGCCACTGGCGCCAACTCATGATGAGCGAAGATATTCTGCTTTCTGGTTCGAAAAAAACGGCGACGTTTCAAACTTCAAGTCGGGGTTTCTCAAGATAAAAGTCTGCTCTATCGCATGGTATAGTTCGATTTTCCGCTGGACCCTTATTTTTTGAGATAAATTGAAAAATATCCTCAAAAATTGGTGCAAAAGTGGTGTCTCTCCGCCTTTAGTGATTACTTAAACATGTTTAAACAATCATAATGTATTAATATTTGATGTCGCTGTGTTCGGGAATGTCTACAGAATCTTTTGCTATAAAGAACAATTCAATATCATTTATAATAACACTACAATATTTGTTTAAAGTTGTAAAATATGTCTTTTTTTCAAAGTCATGTTTCTCAAAAACTTTGCGTATAGGGAAAAAATTAAAAACAGATTCGGAATCAGCGCAAAAAACTCTATACGAAGGACCCAACAGTAATTAGGGAACAAATTTGGTGTTGAACAGTGTAATTTTAAGCTCACGCATATAGGGAAAGCAAAGCTTCGCAGCCAAGATATCCTATTTACAAGTTCAAAATGCAGTAATGAAATTATTGAAAAATCCAGAAACTATCTGAACACTCAAAATAAGAATTAGGAGTAATATCTTTAATTTATTGTTTAATGTAATCTAGTTTTTGATAATAGATGATGTTGCGTTTTACGTTTATTTTCTTTTGCTACTATTATTTTGGGACAGAGGGAGTATATTTTACAACGAGTTCAAGGCTTTAGTTTAAGTTTTTAAATAAAGGGATTACAATTAGGCATTATAAAAAATTCAGTATAGAATATAAGTTCGTTTTATTGTCGAACGAAACGTGTTAATATTTGCCTTAAATGGGGAATAACGAAGGGTTAACAATTTCTTGCTTCGGTATAACAATCTTGCGTGATCAAACGGTTCGTAGGAAAATGTAATAAAACGAGAACAGCCGCATTTCGTTTACGGCCCGAGGGATAGGGATAATTACAAGTTTCGACATGGTCATAGGATGTCAGTCTGTTCGCGACGGTCCTCAAGAGTCGTCGTCAAACAGTTTCCAGCGACGTGTGTTTACATTTGCATAGTGCGACGTCCAAACGACACATGCAAAATCAAGGTGTGGTCGGTCTACGTGGTTCTACAGTGATCTGTGCGTTTCTCGACTCTTGAAACCGTCGGTGTACCGTCGTAAAAATCTTAATTGCCCGGGACGTTTTCTATTTACAATTTTAATTGCGAATTTGTCTATCGAAGGATATACTGCGCGACACACATTCAATCACCCTGTACTAGAAGAAACGATAGAAAAAGGCGGTAGCTCCCGGAAGACAATCGCGAAACGTTAAATTCTATTTGAAAATTTATATATTATAAAATATATCTATTTCACTTTGAATCGCACTGTAGTGTACGCAAAATTTTTGGAAGATCGATAACAAGTTACTAGGAGTATCGTGGAACTTCAAATGAAATCCGGATTGGAAATTAATGCTCCAACAGTAGAGAGGGGTGGCAGTCAATTTTGATTCATACCTACTGTAATATAAATTGATTTAGCATGGACAGCACTTGTAGAATCAAAATGATTAATTTAAGGATGAAGTTCAGCTTGTAGGAATCGTTCTGAGAAAAGAAATTAAATTGTAATCACAAATGGAATGACGAAGGGAGTGTGGAGTGAAGGGTACAGTGAATTTTTAATCACCCTCACTGTAATACAAAATGATTAAGGATGAAGTTCAACTTGTAGGAATAGTCCTGAAAGAAGAAATTTAATTGTAATCACAAATGGAATGACGAAGGAAGTGTGAAGTGAAGGGTACAGTGAATTTTTAATCACCCTCACTGTAATACAAAATGATTAAGGATGAACTTCAGCTTGTAGGAATAGTCCTGAAAGAAGAAATTAAATTACTATCAAAAATAGAATTGCAAAGGGAATGTGGAGTGGAGGGTAAAGTGAATTTCGAATGACTCTGTAGAAATACAAAACGATTAAGGATGAAGTTCAGCTTGTAGGAATAGTCCAGAAAAAAGAAATTTAATTGTAATCCCAAATATAACTACGAAGGGAGTGTGGAGTGGAGGTTACAGTGAATTTTTAATCACACTTCCTGTAATACAAAATGATGAACGATGAAGGTCAGCTTGCAGGAATAGTCCTGAAAGGAAAACCTGAATTTTAATTCTGAACTAACCTATGAAAAGAGTGGGGGTGCTGTGAATTTTGAATGACTCTGTGGAGATAAAAACGATTAATCGTTTTGTACTTTTACAGAGTCATTCAAAATTCACAGCACTCCCACTCTTTTCATAGGTTAGTTCAGAATTAAAATTCAGGTTTTCCTTTCAGGATGAATCCTGCAAGCTGAACTTCATCCTTGATCATTTTTTATTACAATGAGGGTGATTAAAAAGGGTCCCATGGAAATCATCGACACAGATTTCTCCGACATGGTTTTCACCGACATTTCATTAATTTTGTATTAATTAATTAATTAATTAATGTGGATTGAATGAAAATCAGTGGGAAAACGAAATATGGAACCGAGTCTTCTTGAATTAATTAATTAATAAATAAAAAATTAATGAAATGTTTGTCGGTGAAAACCGTGTCGGAAAAATCTGTGTCGATGATTTCCATGGGACTTTTTCAGGACTATTCCTACAAGCTGAACTTCATTCTTAAGGATCCCAAAGGAAGGATATTAATTCGAATGGATCTACGAAAGGAGTGGGAGGGTACAGCGAGTTTTGGATCGCCCGGTACTGTAAGAGAGCAATGTCGAGAATCGATGGCAGGTTCAAGGAAGCATCGTAAAGAGAGAAACTGAACCGCGTTCCGAGAGTTACGCAATGCACGCTGAATCCTTAAAGGACGATCATGATCGGGCCCCAAGGCGTTTCCGCGGCGGGCCCCACGCTTACGAACGCAGGACACGGCCGCGTCGCGACAAAGTAGCCGCGAACGTGTTCGTTTGTGGGAACATAACTGTGGGCCAGGCACCAGCAGAAGGACAAGGTGTCCGCTGTCCGGCCCCCCGATCGAGGAAGTCCCATCTTCTCGGAATTACGTCAGATAGCGGTGATAAGAGGCCCCGGCGATTTTCTATAACCGCGGGGCACCGTGTGCGTAATTAGAATTCAAAGTGTCGCAGCGATCGGTCTGCTACTGGAATAAATCGCCACCGACGCCTACGTCACACTCCACACGGTCGCCTCTATGGGAAACCGATAACCATCCGCGGCTCACGGTTCGAATTTTCGCTCGATCGATCGATCGATCTCCGTTTCAAATACCGACACGAGGAAAATCTTCCGAGTTACAGAGCCTCGACAGAAGAGTATCTGCGACGTTGTAGCAAAAGTCCTGCGGCAATTGTTATCGATATCGTATGTAAAACGGTGCTTTTAGGTTGCACGATAATCCCCCAAGATTTTAAGTCGCTACCCCTCATTTAAGGGTAATATGTAAGTAAACATTCTAAACTTCATCTTTTTTCTCTCGGTTGTTGATTAACATATTAAAATGAAAACAAAACGAAAATACTCGCACTTACCTCTTGCATTTCGTATATTTTTTTCAAAATTCTGGATATATTACAAACGTAAAATCCATTGATTGCAGAGATCTAAGAAGACTGTCCATCGCGTCGAAGCAAGAATGATTACGTGAATGTAATACGATGCGTCGCGTTTGAAGAGAGATCATTGGTCAAGAAGAGACTTAATCTCGTGACAAGAAGCATTAATTAAAGCCGAAAAAAGTGGTTTTTATTTTTTTCAACATTGTTGCACCACTCACAAAAATCTGAAAAAAATTGAGCATAATACTTCTGATAATATCTCACTGCTAAATTAATTCTGAAGTGGTACGAGACCTACTTTTATATGAAATTTGTATTTTTTCGATTTTTTTCGTGTTTTTCATTTTTTACAACCATAGTTTGCAACAGAAAAACCTGGAAATGATAGCTAATATGTGGCTTGGTATCCGAAATGTGTCAGATTTTCTTCAGAATTTTTAATTGTGAATATACAGGGTGAGTCCGAAGAAACAGAACACCTAAATATCTCCGTTACAGTTCGTTGTACAAAAAAACTTCTTAGGACAAAATTACACTGTTTGAAGGGCCACATGTAACGTTGAAAGAAAAAAATTTTCAAGGTCATTTTTTACAAGATTTCAAGGTTATCGATATTTTTTTAAATGGAATGAGGTATTTTTTAATACATCAATCGATGCAGCTGGACATTCGTTATAAAAAAGTACTAACCTATGTATGTCGAAAAATTAGTAGTTCACGAGATATTTCGATTTAAATAACTCTAAAACACCATTACTGTCGTTGTAAAACGTTACACAAGTAAGTAAACGCTGACGTCGTAGTACGACAGTAATGGTGTTTTAGAGTTATTTAAATCGAAATATCTCGTGAACTACTAACTTTTCGACATACATAGGTAGTACTTTTTATAACGAATGTCCAGCAGCATCGATTGATGCATTAAAAAATACCTCATTCTATTCAAAAAATATCGATGACCTTGAAATTTTGTAAAAAGATGACCTTGAAAATTTTTTCCCTCACACCGTTACATGTGGCACTTCAAACAGTGTAACTTTGTCCTAAGAAGTTTTTTCGTACAACGAAAAGTAACGGAGATATTTAGGTATTCTGTTTCTGTGGACTCACCCTGTATAGGGAAAATGGGCCAAAAACTGGCATTTCGATTTTTCTCAATAACTACTCTTACAGATGAGATATGCAGCTGAAACTTGTCAGAGAGGGGTCTTTTTGGGTAGGCTATCAAATGGTTCAAACTCGATTAAAATCCCGACGGGGGCGAATTTCACCCGTCTATTTTCTTTTTCATAATTAGTGAACTTTGAGCGCGGATATCTCGGAAACTATGCGAGAGAGCGAAAAACTAAATAGAATCAATCTCATGGCACGTTTTGTCAGCTTTAATTTTGTATAGAATGGTCTTATCGCTAGGACACATAGTTTCCGAGATATAAACGGAAAACCGAGAAAGGGGACCTTCTACGTGCCCCCTGTACACCGCTCACCTCCTAGGAGTAGGGACTTTTAGTATGTTTACTTCCTAACTAGTCCAAACAAAGTCCCAAAGTTAAAAATTGTGTTCCTTCCACTTCCCTCTATACCCCCCTTTTAAGCATTCATTGACTGGACTAGAAGGGGCACAGTCTGGCTAATAAGCCGCATGGGGTAACACTTTCCTGCGAAGTGCTTCTAACGTTTCTTTGACAACTTTTGTGACGTTTCGCAAGCAGAATTTCGCAGATGGTTTTTTGCGTCTCAATGTCTCTTGGCTTGAGTTCATATGGAACCCACTTTCCTTCCTTGTAGACCTTCCCCAACGCTTTTAAACGGTCGGAAATGACAGATTGAGTACAATTTAACGCTTCTGCAATTTGTTTTTGCGTTTGACATGGATCTTCATCCACCAATGCCTGCAATTCATCGTGCCCGTCCAGAACGCTCTTTGTCCTCCACAATAAAATCACCATTTTTAAAGCGTCGAAACCATTCTCTACATGTTTGATCGGAAACAGCATTATCGCCGTAAACGTCTACAATCATTCGATGAGCTTCAGCTGCAGTTTTCTTCCAATTGAAGCAAAAGATTAACACTTCGCGCAAATGACGCTTATTCGGCTCAAATTCCGACATTTTCAATGTAGAAAAAAACGATGTTATTGATGCAAGCGTATATTGTTATGTATTGAATTTTATTGAAAAATGTCCAAACAAAAAAGTTAACCTTACTTTAGACGTTATAGTTAACGACAGTTCGAGCTACAGCTACTCGACATTAAACGCACGGAACTTTCCGATTGAGCTAATAATATTACAATGGCGTAATTTCTTTTGTTCTTCAATTAGAATATTTAACTACGTTCTACCGATCCGTTCATCTTACAACTTTATGAAAATTCGAAGGCACGCGAAATCAGAATTCTCTATGACATGCGGGATAAAATTATTTGATAATAATTTGCGAGATAAAAAGATGATCGAGCAGCTTAAGCAAATGGAAAGATGGAGGATCGCGAGTCGCGAAGCCGCTAGGGAAGGTAGCGATACATTGAATACTTTTTCGTAATTAGATGGCGATACACCGGGAGACCTTTGAATGTTTAAGACCGTGATTTTTTCGGTTGTACCCCGCGTGGAAGGCGGCTTTATGCCGCGATGGCGACGAAATTGAGTTCCGGGGACATTAACAGGACCGGTCTCCGGCAATCCCCTCGGGACGGCCAGCTGGATTTGCGTTTCAACCGCGATTTTTCGCCGAGGAATAAGTTGGAATGGTTTTAGTGGATTACGTTGAGATCGCGCGAGAATTTCTGGAATGAGGTTTTTCAGAAAAATCGGATTTTCCAATCGCCTGCAAGTTTCCGTACGAATCGACTTCGAAACTAATGTCCGTGGAGAAATTGCAAAATTTCTTCAAGTGCGGTAATGCCTCGGTATATGCGCAAGAGATGTGCACGATGTATGCGACACAATTGATCACGCTATCGCGGAGCGTACCGCTTCTTTGAATCTAGAGTGGTCCATACACCATGCGATTGATTGTACGAATCGATAACAATTTAACCCTTTTGCGCTGGGAGCTATTTGTACTGGAAAACTAGGGTTATTGTTGCTCGCTCACTTCGCTCTCTCGCGAGTAGGGTTGTTTTTGCTCGCTCGCTTTGCGAGCTCGCGGGTAGGAGATTGGACTACTCTTGCGAGAGGGTTAGTGGTACGCATGGCTAGTAGGGCCTACTGCTATTAATGTTTTTTATTTGGTGTGTGACTCTCCAAGAGTAACATTAGCATTAGTTGCATAAATAAAAAAAAAATTTTTTTTAAATTAAAAAAAAATTAGAAAAAAATATTTTATGTAATGACGTTTGTTTCTTCAGTGGAAAATTTCCGTCCTCTCGTATAAATTGCATTGTTGAATCAACTTTTTTCGAAAAAAACTAAAAAACTACTTGACCAAAATGGACCAAAATCTAATCAGCTCTAAGTTACAGCGGGGCACATCGATTGCATCATTCATCATTCTGATCGCGTTGTTACTTTTTCAGAAAACGTTAACGGAAAATTTGATACCATCCAAGATACATACGCACACACACACACACACGTACGAACATTTTGCTGAAAATAGTCTAAAATGACTGCAATGATCATGAAACGTGAAGATCTGCTAAAAAATCAATTTTCGATTTTCGGGGTCATTACAATAACTTCCCTATAAAATCGGGAAGTTAATTAAACATTTCTTCCGAACTAGAACAATTCCATTCTATATGATTTTTTTTCAGTTTAGGGATACGAAATTGATATAATACAGTAAAGTCGCGATAGTTGTCAACGACTGCTGGCCAAGGAAGGACAGCGTATGGGAAAGAAAGAGACGGGGACAGTCGCTGTCGCGTAGCCGGCACAGTTCAAAGGCCCGCGTGTTCTCTTTGATCCATACTCACATGCTGTCCTTCGCTACGTTCGGCTTTCAAGTAAACTCTCGGCGCGATCGACGCGGTAGACGTATTCAAAAAGAAGTAATGTCGGTATGCGATAGTTGTCCGTGCAGAACACAGGTTGACAACTATCGCGACTTTACTGTACCTTTACAATACTACTTACATGTTTACTAATTGATTAGTAGACTGCAGATGTTTATGCAATTTTCCATTTTTGTAGACGAACTTTAACAAAGTGGAATAAAATACAATCTTATTTCCGATGGTAGTAGTCTTTGCAGATCTCAACAAGATACAAATTACTACATAGTTACGACATTAGTACTACATTCTGTCGAATTTTATATTCCATCCTTTTTTGAAAATTTTCAGAATGTATAAATGTATGAAGATCCATAGTCTATTGATAAGATACCAACATATTTAACAATGCAAACAGTATTTTTAATAATGGTACAGCAATTTTTATTGGTGCCTCTTAGAGTCACGACTCGAGTCCTAACGATTAACCTAATTAATAATTAATTAATAATGATAAACGAAAATTAAACATTTGTTCGACCTAGAATATTTCCATTTTCAATGATTTTAAAAAATTTTTAAATTTCTAAATTTTTAAATTTTTAAATAATTATTATACAGGGTGGCCCACATAACTCTGAACAGCTCAATATCTCCGTTACTTTTCGTTGTACAAAAAAACTTCGTAGGACAAAGTTACACTGTTTGAAGGGCCACATTGTATAACGGTGTAAGGGAAAAAAATTTCAACGTCATTTTTATCAGATATCAAGGTTATTGATGTTTTTTTAAATGGAATGAGGTATTTTTTAATACATCAATCGATGCAGCTGGACATTCTTTATAAAAAAGTACGTATGTCGAAAAGTTAGTAGTTCAGGAGATATTTCAATTTAAATAACTCCAAAATACCATTACTGTCGTAGTAAGGCGTTACACAAGTAAGTAAACACTAACGCCTTAGTACGACAGTAATGGTATTTTGGAGTTATTTAAATTGAAATATGTCCTGAACTACTAACTTTTCGACATACATAGGTTAGTACTTTTTTATAAAGAATGTCCAGCTGCATCGATTGATGTATTAAAAAATACCTCATTCCATTTAAAAAAACATCGATAACCTTGAAATCTCATAAAAATGACCTTGAAATTTTTTTTCCCTTGCACCGTTATATGTGGCCCTTCAAACAGTGTAACTTTGTCCTACGAAGTTTTTTTGTACAACGAAAAGTAACGGAGATATTGAGCTGTTCAGAGTTATGTGGGCCACCCTGTATATCAATTTCATTCTAATAACTCATCCAAAATGTAAATGTTTAGTAATTGATTAGATACCAACTTATTTAATTTTTGTGCTAAGGGTGCTAAGGGTTAATGCTACACTGTAACTAGCCAACTGTTTCATTATCCGAACGCCCAGGGTTTCACGTATTCAGAGCAAAAGTTCGTGCTCGTTTTTTTATTAAAATCTAACGGAGAATATCCAGACAATAACGTATGAAGTTATTAAACTGTATTAAACAAATACGTTCTGCTAATAAACGATCGGAGAACAGCTCCCTAGTGCAGATTTCCGCGTAAGTTTGCGCAAGCTCTTCGAAATATTGCAAAGTCCTGTATGTAATATCGATGAGTATTATTCGCGTTTTCCGCAGCGCGATATTACTCGATATTACCATCAAGCAGCAATTAAAACTCCGCCGTTGACTCGTACCGGGCGCCGATGATGGGAGTAAACCCGTGCCGGTATTCATCAAACGCTGATCAATATTTATGATCACGTTAGTAGATTTCTCTCTCTCCCTCTTCTCGCTATAATTATCTCTCATTAAATATTGATTTCGCAGCGGCCAGGGAAACAAGATGATCGGAGTGGGAGGAGGCAGGACGTGCATATCGATCATCATTATTCAAATATCGAGTGAATGCGGATATTATTTCACGGTGGAGCACGCGGATAGAAGAGCATCCTCGGTAATCCACGTAATTAAATCTGTTTAATTGGACGATTTGCTATCGACAAAGACAACGTTTGAAATGCTTCCTCTTTGTTTCGTACATGGAAACGGTCAACGATCTTCGGCGAACCGTTCTCGTCAGGGATGGTGAACGGTTCGACTAATCGAACTCACCGGGTTTTCGGAGAACAACAGTCTTGGGATTGACCGATTGGGAAACAATGGAGAAAGAATTTCCGAGACAAAATTTCGGTAAGTAATTTTTCGGGTTTGGGTCGAACCAATCGGGAATACAATATTTCCGGATTAAAATTCTGGTGAGCAAAATTTCGGGTTTTTCGGTCGAACCGATTGGGAACCGATTGGGAACCGATTGGCAGTGCAACATTTCCGGATTAAAATTCTGGTGAGCAAAATTTCTGGTTCAGGCCGAACCGATGGGAACCGATGAGGAATCGACGGAAAACCGATGCACAACAGATGGGAGAGCAAAATTTCCGAGACAAAATTTCGGTGAGCAAATTTTCATGTTTGACAAAACCGATCGGGAATACAATATTCCCAGGTTAAAATTCTGGTGAGTAAAATTTCGGGTTTTTCGGTCGAACCGATTGGGAACCGATTGGGAACCGATTGGGAGTGCAACATTTCCGGATTAAAATTCGGGTGAGCAAAATTTCCGGTTCAGGCCGAACCGATGGGAACCGATGAGGAATCGACGGAAAACCGATGCACAACAGATGGGAGAGCAAAATTTCCGAGACAAAATTTCGGTGAGCAAATTTTCATGTTTGACAAAACCGATCGGGAATACAATATTCCCAGGTTAAAATTCTGGTGAGTAAAATTTCGGGTTTTTCGGTCGAACCGATTGGGAACCGATTGGGAACCGATTGGGAGTGCAACATTTCCGGATTAAAATTCGGGTGAGCAAAATTTCCGGTTCAGGCCGAACCGATGGGAACCGATGAGGAATCGACGGAAAACCGATGCACAACAGATGGGAGAGCAAAATTTCCGAGACAAAATTTCGGTGAGCAAATTTTCATGTTTGACAAAACCGATCGGGAATACAATATTCCCAGGTTAAAATTCTGGTGAGTAAAATTTCGGGTTTTTCGGTCGAACCGATTGGGAACCGATTGGGAACCGATTGGGAGTGCAACATTTCCGGATTAAAATTCGGGTGAGAAAAATTTCCGGTTCAGGCCGAACCGATGGGAACCGATGAGGAATTGATGGAAAACCGATGCGCAACCGATGGGAGAGCAAAATTTCCGAGACAGAATTTTGGTAAGCAAATTTTCATGTTTGGCAGAACCGATCGGGAATACAATATTCCCAGGTTAAAATTCTAGTGAGTAAAATTTCAGGTTTAGGTCGAACCGATTGGGAATGCAACCTTTCCGAGTTAAAATTATGGTGAGCGATATTTCGGGTTTAGGTCGAACCGATTAGGAGTGCAACATTTCCGGATTAAAATTCTGGTGAGCAAAATTTACGGTTCAGGCCGAACCGATTTAGAACCAATTGAGAGCGCAATATTTCCGCGTTAAAATTATGGTAAGCAATATTTCGGGTTCGGGCCAAACCGATTGGGAACCGATTAGGAATCGATGGAAAACCGATGCACGACAGATGGGAGAGCAAAATTTCCGAGACAAAATTTCGGTGAGCAAATTTTCATGTTTGACAAAACCGATCGGGAATACAATATTTCCGGATTAAAATTCTGGTGAGCAAAATTTCGGGTTTTTCGGTCGAACCGATTGGGAACCGATTGGGAACCGATTGGGAGTGCAACATTTCCGGATTAAAATTCGGGTGAGCAAAATTTCCGGTTCAGGCCGAACCGATTTAGAACCAATTGAGAGCGCAATATTTCCGCGTTAAAATTATGGTAAGCAATATTTCGGGTTCGGGCCAAACCGATTGGGAACCGATTAGGAATCGATGGAAAACCGATGCACGACAGATGGGAGAGCAAAATTTCCGAGACAAAATTTCGGTGAGCAAATTTTCAGGTTTTGGCAGAACCGTTTGAGAATACGATATTTTCGGGTTAAAATTCTGGTGAGCAGAATTTCCGGTTTTTCAGTCGAACCGATTGGGAATCGATTCGGAGTGCAACATTTCCGGATTAAAATTCTGGTGAGCAAAATTTCGGGTTCGGGCCAAACCGATTGGGAATGCAACATTTCCGGGTTAAAATTATGGTGAGCAAAATTTCGGGTTTCGGTCGAACCGATTGGGAATCGATTGGGAACCGATAAAAAACCGATTGGAAGTGCAAAATTTCGGAGAGGAGTTTTTCGTATTTGGCTGAACCGATCGGGAACCGATCGGGAGCGGAAAATTTCCGTGACTTTTGTAGCCGCGTGTCGAGGGATCGACCGTTTCCCCGGCGCCATTGTTGCATTAGCCGTTCTCCGAGACGCGACGCCGACGTGTCGTCGCGATTCCACGGAGCCACGGTGTTCCATGGGATATTCTACACGTATATAGGCGAATGTATACGTATGTATGCACGAAACGATATAAGCAGAAGCCCGGGAACCTCGTGAAAGTCGCCAGGACCGAAGCAACATCGGCTGGGCAACCCACGACTCATCGTGTCGTTATACATATACGCGCCGGTTATTACCTCGCAGCTTCTCCGCTGCAAACCCATTACGACTGCCGTGGCATTCTTCGTCTCTAAGCGCACGGTCTTTTCCCTCACCCCGTTCGCCGCGCTACATCCCCGTTCAGCCCGGTCAGGTCCCATCTCATTCTTTTCCACCTTTCCCCTCCAGTTAATTAACATTTTTCCCGGTCACGGATTTTTCACGGCTCCCATATACCCAGCCTTTTTATCGACGCATTTTCCATATGCCGGCGCTCCCGCGACGTTAATAAGACTCGAGGAATGTCCCGCGACCCTAACCACCTCCCTCCGACATTTTCCTACTAACGACAACTCGATAATTCAGCCCCGGGAGCTCTAAACTTGCGATTTTTCCAACGAGGACGCGACCCGTCGGAGTTCAAAGGACGATCCGTACTTTTTTACTTCACCTGTACGATTCGTTCGGGATTCTCGAACAGGTATCGCGTAGATTTATGGTACAGATTTTTCAAAAATGGCTCGCCACGTAACGTACAGGATTTGTCCGGAAAGTAATGCAACCACATCTAAAAAAAAATCTATTAAACATATGGGTACAAAACTTTAAATTTCTTCAAAGTAGGATTCTTGGGTATCGACACATTTTTTCCAGCGCGATTTCCATGCTTCGTATGCTCCCCGGAAGGCGTTTTTTGGAACCACTCGTAGCACCCTCGTCACAGCCCCTTTGACGCGTTCCACGTTTTTAAAATGGCATCCTTTTAGCATATTTTTCATTTTACCACGTTTTTATTAGCTCGCTTTCTTGTCTGTCTGTCTGTTTGTTCGGTACAAATTTTGCAATTGATTTTAAACTAACTTCCCGATGAACTAGAGACTTGAAATTTTAAACATAGCTCAGAACTGGATGACAATGCAATATTTTAAAAAAATTTTTTAGAAAAGCCTATGCGTTCAGGAGATATAAATTATTAATAATTTGAACCTTTGCACCCCCCGCCGCGTGACGTAGTACGTCTTCACGTTCAGCGTCCCCACTCTACTACGTGTTCCCACTCTGACTCATCCCCACTCCACTGACCCGCTTCGCATCGAAGGAGCTCAGTGTGCGTCAGTGTGCGTTCGAGATCCGTGCGGTGTTTACAAAGTTACTACATATTATTATAGTATAATGTTTGTTTACCAAGCGAAAGAACAGTTACACCGAAATTCTCCGTCGAACCTTTATCTTTGACATTTTACCACGGCATTCGTTTTCGATACGACGCGTCGCAATACCGTCTGAAATTTACTACATGTCTCTGTTATAATCTCATAAAAATGTTCAAAATCGATTGTAAAATTTCACACATATAAGGCCCTCCACACACGGGTCGATAGGCGATTCGGTCGACGCGATTCCAGTCGCATGCGATTCCTCCCTCCATGTGACTTCCAATGCAAATGAATGGAGAGCCACACACGGGTCGATTCGTGGTCGACTGAAATCGCCGCGATTCTAATCGCGTGCGATCGGAAGCAAAGTTGGAAAATCGCGTGAATCGTACGATTCGCGCGACTCCACAGGAGATGATTTTTTCACTCTCTTAAATCGCATTTCTGAGGTAAAAAAATTGCTTAATTCGATGTAGTATCACTAATTAGAGCTTAATATACCGCCACGGTAAAACCTGCAAGTCTAGCTTTCCTTCTAGCAGCAAAAACGTCGAAGCAGTTTGGTTTTTATTGTTTTTGACAATGATCTCCCACAACAAAAAATCTGAAAAAAATCGAGGACACCGCTTTTGTTGGTAGCTTATTCGGGCACTATTAATAGCATGTTTTCATATTTTTGAGTGAAAACGTGAAAACGCGATTCTTGATGTTTGAAAAACACAAATTGACTACAATCGACCCGTGTGCAAATGGCAATCGCGTCCGTCACATGAATCGTATATGACGATCAAGACATACGAACTTCACGATGCGATTACAATCGACTCGTGTGTGGACGGCATTCGCGTCTGTTGCATGAATCGTACGACGATCAAGCCGTAAAAACTGCACGACGCGATTACAATCGACCCGTGTGTGGAGGGCCTAAGGCTAAAAAGCAGAAAATAATTATTTAAATAAAAATAAAATTTTAAAAAACACCACGTTTTTAAAACGGACTAAAAAGTATAAAATAAAATTTTAAAAAACGCCACGTTTAAAAACGGACTAAAAAGTATAAAATAATTTTTTCTAGCCCCATACAGATTCCTAACCCCGTACAGATAGTCCTGGAAATTTGTGATTGTGAATTTTGAATAGCTATGAAACTACTTGTAAGATTTAAAACGAAAAACGTGGGGCGCAAGATAATACATAGTAAGGAGTGTAGAGAGTAGCTGCCGCTGAGGAAACTCGCAAAACAGTTCATATCATTTGCAGTGCAATAAAATTGTTAGTGATTTAGGTGTTCATGCATCAATTATCTATTGCATGCGCCCCACGTTTTTCGTTTTAAATCTTACAAGTATTTTCATAGCTATTCAAAATTTACAATCACAAATTTTCAGGACTATCTGTACGGGGTTAGGAATCTGTATGGGGCTAGAAAAAATTATTTTATACTTTTTAGTCCGTTTTTAAACGTGGCGTTTTTAAAAATTTTATTTATACTTTTTAATCCGTTTTAAAAACGTGGTAATTTTTAAAAATTTATTTTGGAAACAAGAAGAAGTCGGCGGGAGACAACTCAGGACTACACGGGGGTTGAGGAAGTGTTGTGATCCAACATAGAAGTACCGTTTACTGTTTTCCCCGTAATCTACGGAAAAGTTTTGGTTGGAAGTGCTCGACGAGGCTGCGACGAGCGTATTACGAGAGACCCCAGATAACGCCTTCCAGGGAGCATACGAAGCATGGAAATCGCGCTGGAAAAAATGTGTCGACGCCCAAGGGTCCTACTTTGAAGAATTTTAAAGGTTTGTACTCATATGTACTTTAGATTTAGAAAAAAAATGTGGTCGCATTACTTTCCGGACAGACCCTGTATAGTGGGCTGTTTCCACGATCTAGCTGGAGAAAATCAGATTTTTATGACGATCCAGAAACAGTTAGGAGCATAACTGATCACTAGACTGCGGATTTTATGCATTTATGACAGAAATGGGGAGCTGTAATTTAAAACAGTGGACAGATTTAAAAAATTTAGGAACATCAATGTATTAGTTGTAGCTTATGAACATGATTAAAGAATGAAAGAAAGTATTAGTTGGACCTTGTTTGTTGCAGTTGATGCATACAATTTTTATTTTGCATGAAGTTCCGCAGTCTACTCACACACACTTTAAATCAAAGTCCGAAAATCTTGAAAAATTGCAATTCTTACCACTTTTGATCGTTTACCACTCATAAAACAATTAACCAATTTCAATGAAATTTTCAGAACGCATATAAACAGTTGAGTTAATCAAACATATCTTTTAAATTTTCATTATCGGCCCAGCTAAAAGAGTTGTAACAATCAATTTTTACTATTGTTTTCCACAATTCCGATCAAATGCATTTTTGCAACATATTTTTCAGACTTCATTTACTAAACTAATTCTTCTAGCCTTACAAAGAAATTAAAGTTGTTTGGTCCATTCGTAAAAAAGTTATTCTAATTTAAAGTGTATGTGTGTGTGTGTGTGTGATCAGTTATGCTCCTAACTGTATATGAAATTGCATTAGTTACATATAATTGATGATGATGTATTAATAGTATCTAAAAATGTAGTTCACTTCGTTTACTCTTGTGGTCTTGTATTATGGCTTTCGAATTCTCATGAATTGCGTTGTTACCGTATACAGGGTGTCCCGAATTTAAATGGCAAACTTCAGGAGCGTGTAGGGGACCGAAAACCTAAGACAAAAAGTTTTTTAGAGATTTGCTCGTTTTTGCTTCGTTTTGGATAAAATCGCAAAAAAAAGAAACAAAACAAGTTTTCATTTTTGTGCTTATTTATTTACATTTTATTTACGTTTTCATCTATCTTCGTATGGGGAAACTCGAAGCAGAAAGTTTATTCTGTGCCAATCAATTCAAGAGAGAAATTAAGAGACCGAATCATAGATGCAGTGCACCAAATATCACCAGAACAAGGTTTTGCTGCAATTTATCAAGTCAGTGCTATATGTAATGCTTGCATTACTTGCAAGAGGGCAACATATTGAATAATATCTACATTAAATAGATGATAACGTAAATAAAATGTAACTAAATAAGTACAAAAATGAAAACTTGTTTTGTTTCTTTTTTTGCGATATTCTCCAAAACGAAGCAAAAACGTTCAAATCTCTAAAAGACTTTTTGTCTTAGTTTTTCGGTCCCCTACACGCTCCTGCAGTTTTGCCATTTAAATTTGGGATACCCTGTATAACAATGTGATTTACAAAATATTTATTGTTATCTTTGTAAGGGTTTGCCGCTGACGACGTGCCCGTGCGTTTGACGATCAAGGCACATTGCCGCTATATGAGTGTTCGAGCGGCTGCGCTCTTTTCGGCGTGGTACCGATGCCGCTGCGCTCTTTTCGGCGTGGTACCGATGCCGCTGCGTTCTTTTCGGCGTGGTACTACAAAGCGGCGTCGTGGCGATGAGCGGCATCTTTTTAGATACTTCTGCCTATAAAAGCGGGTCTCGATGACCAGACTTGGTCAGTTGTCTTACGATCGCGAACGAGTCGACATCCTTCCGTGTAAATCGGCCTTACATCTTCCACTATCGAAGATACATTTGCTAATTTCTGTTGTCCACGTTGTTTCATTAACACCTTTTAAGCCTCCATAATAGTTAACACATTACCGACCGGTGATTATTGCATAATTTTGAAAAATCTATGGTACATGGCTAAACACTATTTAATGGAACCTTCAATAGCAACAGCAATTTTCGTTGTGAACTAACAGTCACCCTCAATAATTTCATCTAATAGCTTCATTCAAGATTACAATGTAAAAGAAAATTTCTATGCCTTCTTTTGGTACAGCACAATTATTGAAAATCCTAGTAATATGCTTTCTGTAGGTACAGTGTTAACATGTCATTTTATGATTTTTAACACATTATACCACATTGTACACCGTTCATTTTTATCTCAATTGAAAGCTGAGATCAGTAGGTTCCGCAGGGTAACATTTTTTCGAAAAAGCCCATGTAATAATGAAGCACGCGAGATATGTCGTCTGGAGCTCCGCGCGAACGGTATCGTGTCGCGGAATAACACGTCCGTGGCATCGCGCAAGCGGCATTGTGTCGCGAAATAACTCGTCCGTGACCTTATACCAGTGATGCCAGATGCGGGGAGTCACGGTGAAATGATGTACCCCCTCTCTGATGACGGGGAATGAGTGGGGCGAATGGGAGACGCGTTGCACGTGCGCGATGGGGACCGTGGAGTGTGCGCCTGCGCACGGTGCTGGAATGGAATAGTGGAAGGGGTAAGGAGGAGAGTACATGAGCGCCGTTTGGAGCTCATTCTGGCATCTCTGCTTTATACAAACAGTATCGGCGTCGCGACATAACACGTTCAAGAGAACGAAGTGGTTAATTAAATTCTTCATTGATTTTGTCATAGTGAAAAGCTAGTTCCAATTGGTGTTTGTACGCGGTTCGTTCTTCCGTTATCGAATCAGCAGAGATACTTTCGACAAGCAAACATATAAAATTCGATCAACCCGAGGGAAAGAAAAGAGGAGAACGAGGAACGAGATATGGGGAACGCGATAGAAGAGGAGAATATAAATTGATTAGGGAACGAAGCGGGCGAAAAGAAGCAACGAGAACAATGTTGCACGCAAGGGTAAGGTTCGCCGTGCAAGCGCCGTCATTACACCTAACCCGTATTTATGCACTGGCCCTGGGTACGTTATTATTACCCTTATCGCGTTCGTTACCGCGAACACCGAAAGAGCTGCACGCGTTGCGGCGTGTAAGGAAGAGGCTGCGTTGCTGAACCAGAAGAAAAATCTGTTCGAAATCTATCCGCTGGTGGGACAGCAAAAATCTGTCACTTAAGTATTCGAAATCAGAAAAATTATCCTAGAATCAGATACTAAATTGTCGGATACAAATTCTCACATCTGATGAGGTTAAATTAACTACATTTAAAATTTATCTGAATAAAATTGATTACTAATGTACCATTTGAGTGTATAAGGAAATTTACCCCCTTTAAATTCAATTAATATATCAAATAACAATGTTCTAAAATTTACTTTGTTAAAATTCATTGATAATATGAAAAATTAATAAAATTTATCTCAATAAAATGGATTATTAATATGACATTTAACTGTATAAGAATGTTTACCCCTATTAAGTTTAATTACAGTGCAACTTAACTATTTTCTAAAATTTACTTGAATACAATTCATTAAATATATGAAAAGTGATCTATATTTTAAATTTATCTCAATAGAATTCATTATTAATATCATTTTAACTGTATAATAATATTTACCCCTATTAAATTTAATAACTATACAAATTAACTGTGTCAGAAAATTTACTTGAATAAAATTCCATATTAATACGTAAAATTATCTATATTTAAAATTTGTCTCAATAAAATTCATTAGAAATATAATTATAACTGTTAAGAACATTCACCCCTATTAAATTTAATTGCTACACAAATGAACAACATTCTAAAATTTACTTCGAGAATCTATAATATTTATATTAGAAATATCTATATTCAATTTTTAAAAAGTGGTACCAAATAGAATTATATTTTCATTGATAAAAACACTTGCAGATCCATAATACATAAAAATCGTACACAATTCTGTTCAATTTAATACTCCAGCATTTCTTGAACATTTTTGTAAGTCATAAATGCATAAACATTTAAGCTATATGAATTCGATCTCGTCATTTTGCAAAAACGTGTGTATCGGTCGCTTTTCACAAGGTATACAGGGAGGTCCGTTTAAATACGAACACCTAAATATCTCTTCAGGTTATTGTGATGCAAAAAATATTTGTTACGTAATGTGTATGGTGTCAATGGACCAAATATGTGACAAGAATATTTTTTTTCGAAGATCATTTCTTTTGGAGTTATCGAGGTCATCGATGTTTTTTGATAGATAACTACATTTTTATTTTATTGCATCGTGTAACTGATCAAAAAATACATTTAGTTATGTGCAATAACATGACCTTGAAATGATCTTGATCTTCGAAAATTAAAGTTTTACCTTCACATCAAGGTCAAGGTCATGTTATTATACATATCTGAATATATTTTTCCATCAGTTACACGATGCAATAAAATAAAAATAACTCCTTCATAACTCCGAAAACCATGACCTTTGAAAGAAAATATTCTTGCCAGATATTTGGTCCATTGGCAATATGCACATTATGTAACAAATATTTTTTGCATCACAATATCCTGAAGACATGGACCACGCAAAGGAACGCCAATTTTCAAAGATCAAGGTCATTTCAAGTTCATGTTTTTATAAATATCTGAATGTATTTTTCGATCAGTTACCCGATGCAATAAAATAAAAATGTAGTTATGTATCAAAAAACATCGATGACCTTGATAACTCCGAAAAAAGTGACCTTTGTAAAAAAATATTCTTGCCAGATATTTGGTCCATTGACGCCATGCACATTACGTAAGAAATATTTTTTGCATCACAATAACCTGAAGAGATATTTAGGTGTTCGTAGTTAAACGGACTTCCCTATAGTACCGAGGAAAGCACGTTGCAAAATTAAAAGAAAAATCTTCTCGTACTATACCAACACAAGCATAAAAATCGAAAATTCTACGCAAACCGTATTGAGTAATGGAAGTAAACGCGAGACTTGCCACGTCAATATTTCGAAAATTACGAAGACCCGGATGATCTCTGAATGCGGTGCCGAAAGGATGGATCATATAGATCAATTCTAATCGGCGAAGATTCTGCCAGAGATTCGATGCTACCGGCGGCCGATATTCGCGAGGATCTAGAATCTGGAGGGAGGGATCGGAGTAGGATCGATCGGTGGAAACAGCAGGCGCAAGAGGAAGAGGATCCTTAACGTCGTCTCACGTGGCTGGAAACTGTGCGATCCAACGATCCAACCGGCCGACCGGAGGGCAAGTGAAAGTCCCTCGAAAGACGACGTCGACGGTCACGCGTGTGTGTACAGGTGTGCGGGTGCGAACCTGTGTGCGCTCCTGCAGCCACGTACCTGCATACGTGTGCATCGTGCACATCCACGCGATCCTCCGATCGAATTAAGGTTAGGTTAACAACAACTTTTCAGCATTAATCTTATTTTCACTTCGAGCTCCTCGCTTCGGCTCTCCGAGTCGGCTCGGCTCTGTGCGTCTTCATGCCATAGTCTCCGAGTACAGTAAATCCTCTATGGTCGCAAAAAGGGCGTACACGATGAAGACAAAAAATATATCCGCTCCACTGTAGCAATCTGATCTCGACTCGGATATATCGGTGTGAACCACTATTAATCTAATGACAAAACTTCTTTATTTTTCATTATTTTTTTATGGGACTTTCACTAACTTATTCGTGGCATTTTTCTTATTAAAATGATACCAAACACGCTATAATTTTAACTGTATTTAGTGGTTTACTTAACGATGTAAGTTTCGGCCGCAAGGTAGGACAGCGTATGGGAAAGAAAAAGACGCGGAGAGTCGGCCGCGCGCGGTCTCTTTCTACTCTTTACAAGCGCTGTCCTTTTCTACGTTCGGCTCGGTCTTCGAAGCTCAAAAAAATAGTCTCCGTCAACGAACAGTGCACACGAACCTCCCCGAGGCTTTTGCGACTACAGAGGATTTACTGTATTAACTCTTTGCAGTCGGAGCTGTTTTAATCCCGTGCCCTACGATTTATTTTACGGTTAAATACATATAAAAATCCGTTTCCTTTACTTTTTCCTTTCTTTGATGTCGAGTTACACTCGACAAATGTGTGCAGAGAGTTAAACATTTGTTCGACCTAAAATATTTCCATTCTATATGATTCTTTTCATTTTATGGATACGAAATTGATCATTTAACTCATACAAAACTTAAATGTTTGATAATTGATTAGACACCAACATATTTAATAATGTAAACATGTTTGAATAATGTTACAGCAATTTTTCCCTTTAATATTCGTTGACTTCATCTAAATCATGGACTAGGCACATCGCCATCCATAATACAAGCATAACGATGTGCTCGATGTTCCAGAAACGTGGTTCGTCAAATCGTGAAATAGTAATCTAGCGAAGAAAATACAGAAAGAGTTGACAGTCCGATTAGACCGGCGCTCGAGCGTCGCAACGAGCATTGCTAAACATTTATTCTGGATAGACCGAGAGGAACGGGAACAATTTCTCGTTTCGTCGCGCCGAATGATCGTCGACGGAGCCGTCGGCGATCGGCGCCGAATTTCCTGCGACGCGTCCGGATCGTTGAAGCGCGACGAGGTATCGCGATCCTGATCGATCGCGACAGATTTCGTCTGGTCCTTCCGACACCGATTCACGACACTTTCTCGGCCCGTTGCACAGTGGTCCAAACGGCCGATTTAGGAGTGCAATAGTCAAAAAACCAAACATAAAGTAGGCATTTAATACTGTTTCTTACATCAACACACATGTCTGTAGAAGCTAAAATCGACAATTTTACTTCTCAAATCAATTATTGTTAAGTGTGACATAGGTTGAAAGTAGCAGTATGAAAAGTACATCGATATAAAGGACATCCTTTTCACCTATTATTTATTGTTTAGAACGCTAATACTGATCCTAATTATAATAGCCGTGTTCAGAAGCACTAGGAAGAAAATGAAACAATTTTTCGGAAATGTTTAAATAATGTTTCTCAAGGAAGTATTAAGAAATTTATTTTATAAGTTTGTTGTAGGAAATATTAATGATATTTGCCCGTACTCGCTTTAAATTTTGCATGAACATTAGGAATGAAATATGTAGTTTAGGGTATAAATTTATTTGCAGAAAAATGCAGATTAGCAAGTTATTTTATTTTTTCTGGTACAGTTCGATGACGAGTACGCGTGGGACGTACATATACGTATAATAGACGTATTATTACATATACAGGATGAGTCCGAAGAAATAGAATACCTAAATATCTTCGTTACTTTTCGTTGTACAAAAAAACTTCTTCGGACAAAGTTACACTGTTTGAAGGGCCACATGTAACAGTGTAAGGCAAAAAATTTTCAAGCTCATCTTTTTACAAAATTTCAAGGTCATCGATATTTTTTTAAATGTAATGAGGTATTTTTTAATACATCAATCGATGCAGCTGGACATTCGTTATAAAAAAGTACTACCCTATGTATGTCGAAAAGTTAGTAGTTCACGAGATATTTCAATTTAAATAACTCTAAAACACCATTACTGTCGTACTAAGACGTTAACGTTTACTTGCTAGTGTAAATTGAAGAGTTGAAATTGAAATTGAAAAATTGACGTTGAAACTGAAATTGAAGATTTGAATAATTGAAGTTGAAATTGAATAATTGAAATTGAAGAGTTCAAATTGAAAAATTGAAGTTGAAATTGAAGTTGAAAATGAAGTTGAAGAGTTGATATTGAAATTGAAGCTGAAATGGAAAAATTGATGTTGGAATTGAAGAGTTGAAATTAATGAATTGAAATTGAAAAATTGAAGTTGAAATTGAAAAATTGGAATTAAACAGTTGAAATTGACGAGTTGAAATTGGAATTGAAGTTGAAGGGTTGATATTGAAATTGAAATTGAACGGTTGATATTGAAATTGAAGTTGATATTAACGAATTGAAATTGAAAAATTGAAGTTGAAATAGAAGAGTAGAAATTGAAGTTGAAATGGAAGAATAGAAATTGAAGTTGAAATGGAAGAATAGAAATTGAAGTTGAAGTGGAAGAGTTGAAATTGACATGGAGTTGAAATGGAAAAATTGATGTTGAAATTGAAAAATTGACGTTGAAATTGAAGAGTTGAAATTGACGAGTTGAAATTGGAATTGAAGTTGGAGGGTTGATATTGAAATTGAAATTGAAGTTGGAGGGTTGATATTGAAATTGAAATTGAAGTTGGAGGGTTGATATTGAAATTGAAATTGAAGTTGATATTAACGAAATGAAATTAAAAAATTGAAGTCTGAAATTGAGAGTAGAAATTGAAGTTGAAATGGAAGAATTAGAAATTGTAGTTGAAGTGGAAGAGTTGAAATTGAAGTTGAAATGGAAGAGTTGAAATTGAAGTTGAAATTGAAAAATTGAAGTTGAAAATAAAGAGTAAGAGTTGATATTGAAATTGAAGTTGAATTTGAAAAATTGATATTGTAATTGAAATTGATGTTAGCGTTTACTTACTTGTGTAACGTGTTAGTACGACAGTAATGGTGTTTTAGAATTATTTAAATTGAAATATCTCGTGAACTACTAACTTTTCGACATACATAAGTTAGTACTTTTTTATGACGAATGTCCAGTTGCATCGATTCATGTATTAAAAATGCGTTGCTGTCATGAATCCGTGAGGAGTCTGCTTAAGGAGGTAGACTCGTTTTTCCAGGATTGCAAGAGTACGGGATGCGCTTTCTCATCGAAAGAACTAGATAAAAGATCAATCTAGACCGCAGTCGCCCTCGAAAGTCCTATTTTTACGGCTGCATGTAGCTGTCGCAGCTTTATGAAAATAGCTACATGCGCTGCTTTAAGCTGCCGAATAATGTAAAGTACGCCTCGTAAACGTAAAGATAGGACTTTTTCAGGGCTATCACAGCCCAGATTGATCTCCATCTAGCGCTTTTGACTACTGGAAACCCCCATCTTCGCATTATCGAGAAATATAAAGGCGCAACCCGCACCCTTGCAATCCTGGACACAAGAGTCCACTCCCTTAACACGTTCTGTGCCGAGCTGTTCTTGCTCGACTTTTCATTCAGACCGTTTGCTTTGTTCTGTACTGCATTTTTCATAATACCTCATTCTTTTAGTCAGAATATTCTACAGTCTTACGATGCCTCTACTTGACTCCACAATAAATCTTTAAAAAATTCTTCGTTTTTCAATGAGAACTCCAATCGGCCTGAACGGAAACGTGTTAAAGAAAATCCTCCCAGGATTAAAACGGACTAAAAACCAGGACAAATCCGGGGAAATCCGTACGAATGGCAACTCTGCTCTCATAAATCCATGAGGAGTTATACGGTTATCCTATCGCTCTCCGATCGACGATCGTTCGCGAGTTCTGCGCACGTCGCACAGCGGGATATTTGGCCAGTTTAGCGCGCCAAAAGTCAATATTTTTAGTTTGTTCAAAATGACTAAAACTTTTTTTTCATAAACCTGAATATATATGCGAGTAATCTAGAATAATATTTTTCCATAGAGAATACTGTTTAGTAACATTCGGATACTTGAAAGTAACATTTCTCGTGACCAAGAGAAGTGACGAAAAACTTGTGTTAAAGAAATTATTTGTTTCACAAGTTTAGTGTATAAAATCGAGATAGGACCCAATCTAGGATGTAAAGGAAGGTGTATAGATTAATTTCATGGCTTTTTTTTATTCTCTTCGGTGGTTTTGATAGAATAAACAATCGAAAGTGATATATTTTTTCAGAAAATTAATATATATCATGTAATAACCTTTTTTCTCAGCATAACTCCTCTTTAATTTTTTGCGAGGTTAATCAGTAGACATTGCTTTTGTATAATCCATAAAAGTTTAGGTGCCAACAAGTGCCAATACAGAAGATATTTAGCTTTTTGTGCGATACATATCACTCTATACATATCAAATCTTTATCACAGCAACGCGTGAAATTTGTTTGCAATAGTAATTTCTCTTAATCTGACGAAAAAATGTTTGAAATAAAAGTTTAACAGTATTAACATAGGTATAAACTTCAATATTTAAAACTTCGAAAAAATTTTGTTTAAAACAAAAAAACAAGGTCACTTCGATTTTTTAAACATTAAGTTGTATTTTTGATTTGATAGTGTTATAGCTGGTGTTAAGACGAATTCAACGATATATAATAGTATGACCTTCACGCTATTAATAACGTCGCAATAGTTTTGGCGCGCTAAACTGACCCCACTGTGCGTCGAACACTTGATCTGCGGTTCACGGAAAATGAATTGTACTTTAACACAGGTTCTTCCGTTGAGAAAAGTATTATTATAAATTATAAAAACGCTGCTCTTTTACAATAGTCATGTGTCGAAGGATGTTAACTCTAATTGACCGTATTAATATGCATATCGCAATTTGATAATACACCGATGTCGATCGAGAATCGACCCAGTTCGAATCACAGGAAGTAGGCTGCGAGGACTACGTTTCCGTCGAAACTGATTTATCGCGGTGTTTATCGGCGCGCCGCTAAATCTCTGGATCGATTCGATTCGGCTTCACGACTCGATCGTGGCTTCACGGGAAGACGATCTATGGCGAGAATCTCATCGGAGCAGCATCGTTGTATGCTGCTCTTCTGTTTGTTCTACTTTCGTTGAAGCAAACGATCGAGGACCTTGTTGCAAACATCGGATTTTATGCATTTATTATGGCAAGGGAAACACAATGGATCTCATAATTTGTCAAAAATGCTCTTTAACGTTTCGTGTAGCTTCCGCTCTAAACGTTGTAAGTCATAGTGACCAGGCACACCAATATCGCCAATATGTGTCCCCAACCGAAAGTATTCACCGTCAATATCCTTTAATTCGTTTAATCATCTACTAATTTCATCGGTATATTTATAAATATTGTCAATAATCCAAGCAATTTAATTCACGAGACTGTTATTCGTCGTTGCATCGCGTCTGATCTGCTCTCGAGACTCTACAACAGTAATTATAAACGTGTTCGAGTTTCGAGTAAGTAATCTGAGTGCAACGGGTCGAATGCAAATAAAGAGAATCGCGAGGAAACCGAATCGCAACGATGCGGATGGACAGATTGGGCATCCTATGAGCGAATTCGTGTTCGTCTCTCGCCGAAATCAGTGTCGAGAGGGGGGGGGGGAGCTTCCGGTCTGCGCCCCTTCCAGGTGCAGTCGGGTTGTCGGATCTCGTGGACGTGTGTTGCAGCTCGTTGCACCGGGTCAAACGAGATCATACCGGCGCGTTGAAAGAGAAGTACGACAGCGAAACCTCTCTCTCTCTCTCTCTTTCGTAAAAATCCAACGAGGTGCACCAGAAGGGGGGAGCGGGAGGAGGGACGAACGCCGGCGCATCGAGAGAAGTCTGTGTAGCAGCGTGAAAAAAACGAGCAAGGAAAGAATGAAAAAAAGAAAATTAATTGGGCGGATGTAATCCGATCGATTCCCACGACTCGACTACTACGCTCTGCCGGCTTTTATACGGTTACCGTACGCGCGATAGGTACGTACGAATCGATCCCCGGTCCATTATCGTCGATAACCGGTGTACCGGTGCACCTATATAGTCTGACGAATGCGCCGCGCCGGTTCTTTTCAGAGGAACACGGCCCGATTACGCTTCTTCTCGATGGCCGACGGACATCCGCGCGGTCTCCCGAAATTTTCGTTACCGGGCCTCGATCGAATTAATGAACGTCCTCTTCATCTACTTCTTCCTCTTGCTTTCTCCCCTCTTAATAATACCCCACTCCGTCAAATTAAAGGTACACCGAATTACTACCGACAAATGTCTACATATTCTGTCTGCACTCGTTGCAACCCTCGCTACTCCAGCACCACCAAAAATTGCTACATCGTTATTCAAAATATTTCTTATCTTTATTAATACAGTCGCCACTAGTAGTTATTTCATTTAAACAGTAGTCTTCATCGTTACAATGTTTTATTAAATGCGATGCATTCTTTTGGGGAATATTGGCACAGAAAAGTTACATGTTTTAGAATTGTAGATAAAGTTATCCAGAAAATCAGTTTGATTTAATTTAAGCAATATCCTTTGTCCTTATAATATTTTATTAAAACCAATGCATTCTCTTCTGGAATATTGTCACAGAAAAGTTTCATGTTTCAAAACTGGAGATAACTACAACCACAAAATTAGTTTCATTTAATTTAAGCAATATCCTTTATCCTTATAATATTTCATTAAATGCGATGCATTCTTTTGGAGAATATTGGCACAGAGAAGTTGTTCTAGAATTGTAGATGACGACATTCACAAAATTAAAATGATTCAATTTTAACAATAATGCCTTAATCCTTACAATATTTTATAAAATGCAATGCATTCTCTCGTGGAATATTGTCACAGAAAAGTTGTGTTTTAGAATTGTAGATAACGATAACCACAAAATTAGTTTCATTTAATTTAAGCAATAACAATTACTTACAATATTTTATTAAATGCGATCTTTTGGGGAATATTAGCACAGAAAAGTTATATGTTTTAGAATTGTAGGTAACAACAACCACAAAATTAATTTCATTTAATTTAATCAATAATAATAACTTACAATATTTTATTAAATGCAATGCATTCTTTTGGGGAATGTTGTCACAGAAAAGTTTCATGTTTCAGAACTGTAGATAACGACAACCACAAAATTAATTTCACTTAATTTAAGCAATAGTAATAACTTACAATATTTTATTAAATGCAATGCATTCTCTTGTGAAATATTGTCACAAAAAAGTGTCATGTTTTAGAATTGTATATAACGACAACCACAAAATTAGTATGATTTAATTTAAGCAATATCCTTTATTCTTATAATATTTTATTAAATGCAACGCATTCTCTTGTGAAATATTGTCACAGAAAAGTTACATGTTTTAGAATTGTAAATAACAACAACCACAATATTAGTTTCATTTAATTTAAGCAACATCCTTTATTCTTACAATATTTTATTAAATGCGATGCATTCGTATGGGGAATAGTGTCACAGAAATGTTTCATGTTTCAGAATTGTAGTTAACGACAACCACAAAATTAATTTCATTTAATTTAATCAATAATAGTAACTTACAATATTTTATTAAATACGATGCATTCTTTTGGGAGATATTGTCACAGAAAAGTTTCATGTTTCAGAATTGTAGATAACGACAACCACAAAATTAATTTCATTTAATTTAATCAATAATAATAACTAACAATATTTTATTAAATGCAATGCATTCTCTTGTGAAATATTGTCAAAAAAAATGGACATGTTTTAGAATTGTAGATAACGACAACCACAAAATTAGTATGATTCAATTTAAGTAATAACGTCATCCATAAAATTAATTTGAGTTTCTTCGCGTGATATTTTAGAAATTCGTGATCGTCACAAGTATGTGCGCTGGTAGCATCATGATCACCTCAATTTAGCATTCGTCAATTTCTCCGATATTCCGAGGCATCGAATTGAAAATGAATTCCGTCAAGGAAAAGTCCCGGGTACACAGCGATGGAAACCTTAATGAGAAACTTGAGGGGGCCACTCGCGAGGGAGAAATGTGTCGCGAGGTTCGACCAAGAGCCCTATCCAAGGACGAGGGTGAAGAAACGAGAAGAAAAATTCCCATCGATAAACGGGAGCATTAAGTGCTCGTTTTCGCATGGCTTTCGCGGCGCGGCAGCGCGGAGGCTAGAATTATTCCGGTTATTAGGGTCGAATCGATGCTCGGTCTCGAAATAAAGTATCGTCGGCGTAGAAATGGGAAACCGATCGACGACGATTCACGTCGATAGGGCGTGTTGCAATATCGTGGGACATTAGGCTCTCCCAATGGCCCGAGCAAGACCGGACGTCCGGCCATCCACGATCGACAGCGAGAATCGAGACATTCGCGGCCGAAATGAGCTCTTCGATCGAACCGCACGTTTCTATCGAGCCTTACTCCATTCGAGCTTCTTCTGTAAATTTCTCGATCAAAATATCTACTATTCTTCGAAAAAACTTTAAAAGCTTATACTTTAAATACTTTAAAAAAATATCCACGATACTTTACCGATTTACTGATTTACGTAATTTGAGCAATCGATTTTTAAGACGTCATCTTTGGTGGGACATGCATAAAGATTAATTAATATTTCTATCAATTAATGTTTCTATTTATTTTGTATGGGATGCTTGAAAGCATGGTGACTTGCATAATGTGACAGAATAATTTTTACAGAAATATCTGGTTTACTTCCGTTGGCCATTCTTTTTTTCAAACTACACATTCTATCCGTTAAAGTATCGCGATCGTATGAAGCTTTAAGCAAAATTAAAACGATTTCGGCGCATTGGTTCGATCAATTGATCGAACCAATGCGCCGAAATCGTTTTAATTTTGCTTACACATTCTATTGTTGGATGAGATTTTTTTCTGTGGTCGTATTTTTGTATATTACGTCTTCTACGTCGATTACAATTATCGATCTGCATTCCGTACAAAATCTATCTTCTATCTATATAAATAAAAATGTAAATGTCCGTCTGTTTGTAATCGAACATCTCCGTAACGGCTGAACATAGAAAGCTGGGGTTTGAGCCGTTAGACGCAGCGTTTCTCCGAGAAGGTTTATGAGAAATCAGCATGCGAAAAAGTCCATTCGTTCAAGAGTTTTGACTTCTTCCACCGGCTACAACGCTAAATGCTTACTTCAAGTTATGTGAATCGATATGGATTCCTGTTGATTCGCATCATCACCAATGCGCCACGACGAGAATCTTCTCAGTGGTATTCTGCTTCAAATTATGTCGTGAAATCTATATAAATAGAAAGATTGACCTATTCGGAGTGATTTGTTCTGTAAGTTTCTCATTGCATTGGAATTCAGCTGAGTAGATTGATCTGCGTTTAAATTGAAATATTTGGTTAGTATTTTTAAATTATTAAGTTTTTTCTTTGCTTTTTAGTTCGTGTTTTTTCCTTATTTTCAATGTTTACCAATTTTACATCTGTGACAGGTAAAAACATGCTTTTAAAAAATACTGAGCAATAAAAACTCTAATTTCACCAACGATGACACGTGTTATTCCATCGTACGTACGACACCGTTGTAATGAGTAGACAGCGGATCTTCATGCAAAATAAAAATGTTCTACCTGCATTGTAATAAAGTGGAGAAAACTAGAAATTTATTTTGATTCAAAATATGTTTAACCCCTTGCCGTATTTTAACGAGTCGCGCTCGTCATGAAGATTTTAAACAAAGCCTAATAAATATGGATGTTACGCTTTTCTTTTTAAATTAAATAATATTTGATTCGTTTGTAATCAATATTTACGCATAAATTTAGTTTTCTCTTCTTCGAGATTTTTGGGGATAAAGACGCTGTAACTGTAAAGAAGATAAAAGAGGTTAATAGGTTGAAGACAATATCACAGTAGTTTTTAATTCTTCTAGCGTTTTTACTATTTTCAATTTACACCTACTCATGTTAGCCATAAATGCATAAAATACGCTGTCTAGCGATGAGGTATCGCTTCTTCCACGTCGTGGAAACGAGACATCTCGTCCATTGCAGCGAAAGGGTTAAGAAGTTTTCCAGCGTGTTATGGTTGTGCATAACGAACAAATTGGATCGACGGCGCGAGTTTCGCGAATTCGTTCTCCACGCGGTTGATAAATAGAGGATCGCCGTCACGTCTCTCGACGGGAATACTCACGTGGCGCCAATACGAGCTTCGCGAGCTTAATTATAGTCACTCGATTAGAATGCACCGGCGGCGCAGCGCGGTGCAGAGGGAGAACCGACGCGCTGCTCCGAGGTACAAGTGCAACGGTGCACCTTTCCTTTTGCGTTCGTTCGCGCACCTCTCGCCTCTTCGGCCTCGCGCGCCGAACGACGACGATCTCGGCAACGAGAGTCCTCCAGAATCGTTCCCTCGTTACACTAATACGCCGTTTTTTCCGACCAATTAGGCTCGTTTTTCAATCGGACGGGACGCGAATTTTTATTGGATCCGACTCGACACGCTTTTCCTCTCGTTTCCCCGTTTCATTCCGCTTCCGTTACGCGATCCTTTGTTTGTTTTATTGCCTCGTGTATCGAACACGTTGTAGCGTTTGCATCGACACATGTGCCACGGTGGTCACACGATTCTTTACCGAATTTGCATACCGAACATGCACATCAATTTTTAGTATATACAATCTATTAGCCCCTTGCCGTATTTTAACGAGTCACACTCGTCATGAAGATTTCAGACGAAGTTTAACAAATATGGATGTTGCGCCTTTCTTTTTAAATGATGTACAATTTGATTCGTTTGTAATCAATATTTAAGCATTACAATAAATGTCGCCATTAAAAAATTGTAATTTTCTTTTCTCTTGTACGACATTTTTGAGGACAAAGACGTTCTAATCACAGTAACTGTAAAGAAAATGATACGACGGGGGGTTAAATAAATCAAGTTTTAGTACATACAATTTATTAATTAAATCTTTAGTACATACAATCTATTAAATAAATCAAATTTTAGTACACACAATCTATTAAATAAATCAAATTTTAGTAGGACCTACGATGGTAAACTTTTTCTTTTCTATTCTCGTATTATTAAACTATAGTTGATTCGATCCTATGTAATTTTTATGGGCATTAGTGTGGCACTCGACGTAGTTAATATTTAACGTAAATTAAACGTAAATTAATAATAAATTTAACGTAAATTCATTTACATTAAATTGTAAATGAATTATAATAATTCAGTCAGTGCATTTAATATTTATTTCTATCGAATTCGTGAATATTCACTCCCGTCCATAAATCACCGAACACTTACTGATCTTCAACAAAATGGTAACTAAGGAATACTAGCTTGACATCGTCGTTTTAGCTATTATACGATAATATTGAAATGCAAAATTAAATAAATATATATACTATTTGAATAAATGTTGGAAAAAAGAGATTGAGAAATTGTGGGATGATTATGGACAGCTCTAGAAGCCAAATTGGAATATATAGAATATTGTGGTCAAGATTTGATTTACATGTTCTCTACATTAGAAAAAATTAATAAGTACCATTTTTATTTCATGTACATATAATGTAGGTCCTTCAATAATTAAATGACATAATAATAATAATAATAATATGAATAAGTGTTCGGTTACTTACGGACGGGAGTGTAATTTCACCGAAAAGAAAAGAAAATTTATAAGGGTCTTCTATTAAGAGGTGTAATTTTAAATTTCGCGCTATTTTCTATTTGTGAAGATTAGAGTTGTCACTCTTCGACACGTGGTTAGTGAAAATGGCAAGAGACCGGCGTTTTTTAATCATTTGAAATGACACATTTTAATGGAAGACCTTGTATTTACCTACAATTACTTGAATGCTTTGAATATTGTTCAGTCTTATTTCCTCGTAAACGACAGGCGTAACATACATATTTGCAAGCATATTTGTATGTACGACAAGGGGCTGGTCACTTTCTCACGAAACTTCGACATAATTATTTACTATTTATTATACTTCGACAGAATTTTCCGACTTAAAACAATTCCAAACACGGCACACTTCAGATCAGTATTTGCTGGTTCAATTAACGTGGATCCTCGATTATCCGAACCGATGATATCTGAATTCATGAATATCCATGTACACATTCCTCTTTCACCGATTAGTCGTTCTCTACCGGCAAGTTTCGATCTCTATCGATCGATGATCATTCAATACTCGGAAAGATTCGAGTCGAACGAGTGCCCCTCGGATATTTATGGAAATGATCGATCGAGTGCTCGTGCCAGTTGTCTCGGCTAAGTGTTTCCGGGAATTATGTAATTGGGTTAAGTGTACTCCTTGCGAATGAAGTTGTAATACTTAATTACGTATTTCCCTTGTAATTAGACTGCGTGTACCTGTTCCCCTTATTATAGAAACAAATAACGACGTGTGTTACACACGTTCCTAGCGCTAAACGCTGCTGAACGTAGCTCGACTTAAACTTCATTTCTGTTTATCGCGTTCGCTTTCATAGTCCAGTCAATGAATGCTCGTAAGGGGGGTGTGGAGGGAAATGGAAGAAACACAATTTTTAACTTTGGGACTTTGTTTGGACTAGTTAGGAAGTAAACATAATAAAAGTCCCTATTCCTAGGAGGTGAGCGGTGTACAGAGGGGCACGTAGAAGGTCCCCTTTCTCGGTTTTCCGTTTATATCTCGGAAACTATGTGTCCTAGCGATAAGACCATTCTATACAAAATTAAAGTTGATAAAATGTGCCACAAGATTAATTCGATTCAGTTTTTCGCTATCTCGCATAGTTTCCGAGATATCCGCGCTCAAAGTTCACTAATTGTGCTGAAGAGTTAGTTAGTCAAATAAGGCAAAAATTTCTTTTGCACAATTAGTGAACTTTGAGCGCGGATATCTTGGAAACTATGCGAGAGAGCGAAAAACTGAATAGAATCAATCTCATGGCACGTTTTGTCACCTTTAATTTTGTACCGAATGGTCTTATCGCTAGAACGCATAATTTCCGAGTATAAGCGGAAAATCGAAAAGGGGGACCTTCCACGTGTATTTGAAGTTGACATTGAAAAATTGGAGTTGAATTTGAGAAATTGATGTTAAAACTGAAAAATTGAAGTTGAAATTGAAAAATTGATGTTGAAATTGAGAAATTGATGTTGAAATTGAAAAATTGATGTTGAAATTGAGAAATTGATGTTGAAACTCAAAAATTGAAGTGGAAATTGAAAACTTGAAGTTAAAAATGAAAAATTGATATTGACAATGAAAAATTGAAGTTAAAATTAAAAAATTGATATTGACAATGAAAAATTGAAGTTGAAATTGAGAAATTGATGTTGAAACTGAAAAAAAGGGAGTGGAAACTGAAAAAGTGAAATGAAGTTGAAATTGAAAGTGAAGTTGAAATTCAAGTGTTAAAATTGAAATTGAAGCGAAAACACTAACTCGAACAAATAATACCAAAGTGAACTTTGAGCGCGGATATCTCGGAAACTATGCGTGATAGCGAAAAACTGAATAGAATCAATCTCATGGCACGTTTTGTCAGCTTTAATTTTGCATAGAATAGTCTTATCGCTAGGACACATTGTTTCCGAGATATAAGCGGAAAACCGAAAAAAGGGACCTTCTATGTGCACCCCGCTCACCTCCTAGGAGTAGGGACTTTTAATATGTTTACCGCCCAACTAGTCCAAACAAAGACTCAAAGTTAAAAATTGTGTTCCTTCCATTTCCCTCTACAACTTTTCGTTGACTGGACTATCAAGTCCTAATCAATTTTCTATTCTCTTCTGCGAAATTACAGTAGTTCACACTTAAGCGTCCATGGTCGGGACCGAATACGGAGGGAATGGTAGGCTTCACTGGCCCGTTCGAAGCTTAGTCTCAGTAAGATAGACATTGGGGGGATAACGGCGCACTATCGTATTGAGGATAAATGCAGCCGAATTTAGACCTGCCCCTAGGCTAGACCTAATTCATAAATCATAGTTAACCCTTTGCACTCGGAGCCATTTCAACTCGAAAATTAAACGTTTCTTCCGACATAAAATATAATATTTCCATTCCCTATGATTTTTCAAATTTTATGGACACGAAATTGGTATAATACCTCATACAATATCTAATTGTCTAGTAATTGATTAGATACCGATATATTTAATAATGTGAACTACGTTTTGAATAATGGTACAGCAATTTTTAGTGGAGCCTCTCTCTCAGGTTCACCATTCGAGTGCTAAGGATCAATTAGCACCACTAATAATACTGTCAGTACTTTTCTTGTTCTTGTTTATGAACTACATTTTAATTTATATATATGGTACTTCCTTTATCTATTTAAATCGTATTTTTTAGAAACATTTTTTTTTAAACAAATATAAGTTCGACAAATATGAGAGCTGTATTTAATATTTGAATTAAATTTCCTTTGAAGTAAATTTCAAATGGAACACTTAAGAAAATTGGAAGTTGTTTGGGAGTTGTTGGCAACACAATGGAAAAATAATTCGGAGTGCGAAGGGTTAACTCGAAAACCAAAAACTTCATCCGCCTTCGACTATTTCGATTGTACACGATTCTTTTCATTTTATGCGCGTTTAATATAATTCATTACTCAGCTGCGACCTTTTACTTTATGCAAAATAAAAACTTTGCACCTTAATTGTAACAAACTGGAGTGGAGTGGAAGTTCATGCTCTTTCTTAATATCTTTCTTAACTCTATTTTCGAATTTTTTTAGTAGATTTACTTTTTCAAATTACACCTACAGTGAAGTGGAAGTTCATGTTCTTTCTTACTATCTTTCTTAACAGTATTTTCAAATTTTTCTAATGGTTTTACTTTTTCAAATTGCACCTACTGTGAAGTGTAAGTTTATATTCTTTCTTAATATCTTTCTTAACAGTATTTTTGAGTTTTTCTAGTAGTTTTACTTTTTCAAATTACACCTACAGTGAAGTAGAAGTTCATGTTCTTTCTTACTATCTTTCTTAACAGTATTTTCGAATTTTTCGAATGGTTTTACTTTTTCAAATTACACCTACTGTGAAGTGAAAGTTTATATTCTTTCTTAATATCTTTCTTAACAGTATTTTTGAGTTTTTCTAGTGGTCTTACTTTTTCTAATTATACCTACAGTGAAGTGAAAGTTTTTTAGTGGAAGAATGGTTTTTTACTTTTCCAAATTACACCTATCCATTTTTGTTATAAATGCATAAAAACCGCTGTCTATGTATTACATATAATTTAATAACATAACAAATATCATGATGTGGCAATTTTTGGTGGCGCCTAAGAGTCGTCAGTCGAGTGTTTAACACCGATCGTTTAGCGGTGGATAGGTGCAACCGCGGACACGGCGCGACGGGCCTCGGGCCCCCGCGGGCCTCGGTTCCGGCCGCGTTAACGTAACGCGAGAGCCGACGTAACGCAACGTAACGAAGCTTGTTGTTCGGACGATCCTGTTCTCCGCTCACTTGCTCGATTCCGCTCGATTCTTTCTGACATTTGGAGCTCTCCCTCGGTTCTACACACCTTCGCACGCAGGTATGCAGAGAGCACCGGCTCTCCTCCTACACCTTCGCTGGCTGGTTGCCCTCCCCTTTCGTGTCGTACGTTTAAGTGATCGAACCTTAACGGTCTACCGGCGCGGCGCGGCCAGCTTTACCTAGATTCTAAGCGTGTGCACGTACGGCTACGTTCGCGGTTCAAAGAACGACAGAGACGAAGGCACAGAGAAAAGAAGAGAGAAAGAGGAACAGAGACAGGGAAAGAGAAGCAGGGGGGAGCGGATAAGAGGGAGAGAGAGAGAGGATACTACCGGCAAGGGTCAACTCACCGGGACCCAATGCCGCGTTCTTCCCGTCGGCAGGATGTGCTTGCACCGCGGTTGATATCCTTTGACCTCACCGGTACACGGGAATCTGAATTTCGAGACAATTCGAATGGCGCGCGCGCAAGATTTGCTTCTTCCCCTCACAGTTTTTCCACGTGTCGCGGATTCTTTAATCGAAAATCACGATATTGTGGACGTGTCACATATGTATATGTGTTACGGTGGTAACGATCGTGTGGTACGTGTAGAATACGTGTCGTTAAAGAGGAATAACATTTTTTTAACCGACTTCGAAAAAGGAGGTGGTTACTCAGTTCGATCGGTATGTGCCTGTTTTTTCTACAGTCCCTGCTCACTTTATTAGACTCACCTGTATAATTGTGATATTTCGAGTTTTACCATGAATAATGGGTATAGTAGCCTTATGCAAATATCACTTAATGATGACCAATGAATTTTCCATATATTTATTTTACAAAAACAATGGATACAAACACAAATAGATCAATATAATTCTTGAAATACTAATATTTTTTTAATCCGCCCTTAGCTGCTCTTAAAGCCGCAACTCTTCTGGGCATGCTATCTATGCAAGTTTGTGCAATTTCTTTTAATATAACATTATGGTGCCAGTGATAAATTATTCTCTCTATCAACTTGGTCTTTGTTGTTATATTTTCTTTGGCCAGTTCTCTTTTCAGGCACTCCCAGACATTTTCAATCGGATTCATGTCTGGTGAATTGCCGGGCCATGGTAAAAGGGGGATTTTTTGCTCTTGCAAGAAAATTTTACATTTGGATAGGCAACCCATAAGACAACCTTGTAGTACGAAATCATTACCCCATAGGTTGAAAACAGCGTTGAATTCCTTATAGGATTTCAAAAAGCATAAATTCTTCAGGTGAGTCTAATAAAGTGAGCAGGGACTGTATGTATGTTCACCGATTGCGCCGAGATGGATGGACTAATCGGAACGAAACCTTTTGCATTTTGTAGGTTATGTCTCCCGGTTGGTCGCTTGAAAGCAAATTTTGCATGTTTTCATTCTTTGCGGTTTTTATTCCAAATAACCAATAAGATCGAAAAGCCATCCCACGGTGTTCTACAAATTCTGCTCGTTCCACTAAAAAGTGAGAAATAAAAAAATGTTATAAAAAGAAATTAAACCGACTTTGAAAAAATGCACTAGAAAAATGCACTGAAAAGTATAAAATAATTTCCATTTAATTGATGTGAATACACACGAACTTAAATACATTACAATCTTTTCGGAGGCGGCGCAAAATTGAAAATTTTCGACACTGAAAATTACGAAAATCCTTAAATTCTTCTACGTGCTTTCTCATATTAATGTATTTTCTCTTCCCACCTACTGATTTCCAAGTCCATCATATTCCAATGAAATCATAATCAGCAACATCTGTCATTTGGAAAATTTTCAATGAAGGTAGAGTGGCTTTTAATGGTTCTACTGTCTGTAATTGCATCAATTCGCAGTCTAATTATTAGATTTTGGATCTCCATGCAAAATAAAAATTTCTTACCTGAAGATAATGTAATTAGACCGCGGATCTTTATGCGGAATGAACATTTTCTGTATGCATTGCAACAGATTGGAACGACATAGATTTCCTTTCCTAATATATTTAACCTCTTGCGTACTTTGTCGAGTCACACTCGTGGCGAAGGTTTTAAACAAAGTCTAACAAATATGAATGTTACGCCTTTCTTTTTAAATGAAATAAGATTTGAATCGTTGATAATCAATATTCAAACATTAAAATAAATGTAATCGTGCAAAAAATGTACATTTTCTTTCCTCTTCTACGACATTTTTGAGGATAACGACGTTTTAACCCTTGTGTAGTGAATGTATAGATATTATTTAAAACCATCCCGTATTTGACATAGTTGCACAAATTCTCAATATAAGACTAAGATTAATATATCAGCGAGTAAAGAATGGACATTCAGAAAAATTTTGTAATATTTTTTAGAGGAAGATTAACAAACGGTTGAAAGAAACACAGTAAATGGATACCCGGTTAACTACACAAGGGTTAATCGCTGTAACTGTAAAGAAAATGGTACGGCAAGGGATCAATAGGTTGAAAATAATACAACAGTATTTTTATATTTTACTAATGGTCACTCTCTCTCTCTCTCTCTCTCTCTCTCTCTCTCTCTCTCTCTTGCTCTTTTAAATTACACAATTTTGCCATAAATGCATAAAATCCGCTGTCTGAATATACTAGTATGTTTAAATTTCTCTAATATTTTCGCTATTTTAAATTACATATACTCATTTTTGCCATAAATGCATAAAATCCGCTGTCTGAATATAATAGTATGTTCAAGTTTTTCCAATATTATCGCTATTTTAAATTACATCTACTCATTTTTGCTATAAATTCATAAAATCCGCTGTCTGAATATACTAGTATGTTTAAGTTTTTCCAATATTTTCACTATTTTAAATTACATATACTCATTTTTGCCATAAATGCATAAAACCCGCTGTCTAAATATAATAGTATGTTTTTCTCTAATATTATAATTTAGCTATTTTAAATTACATCTACTCATTTTTGCAATAAATGCATAAAATCCGCAGTCTACCAATTACGTATAACTTATTGCTATTTACCAGAATGCTTTGATGCTCCCTTTTTCCGTTACTCCGTCCCGCAGTTACATTTAGCAAAACACATACTTGCGAATGTCGATGAATAGAGTCGTCGCGAGCAATAAGCGAATATAATTAACGCGATGCACCTGCCGTTTTATCGAGCCGCGATAAGCTTAGGCATCGTAATGCATCTTTCAGTGTGATTTAGATTGTTCGTAAGATTCCGGTTTTCATGCGGCGACGGCGACTGGCTGGCGCACTGTCACGGGGATTACTGTAAGAGGTCAAGTATAGCGGATGCTCGTCGATTTTTCGCGAAGAGGATGCGTGTACGCGGGGCATCCAGGTGATATCCTTTGACCTTACCGGTACCGAACAGGCTCTAACGCTTCGAGGCTACGAGGCTCTAATGCGGGCTTGAGTTTCGGCTTGTATGTACAACTGCTTGGAACCGTTCCGAAACTAACTGTTCCAAACTACCAATACAGGTCGCGACCACCTGGATTGTTCTTCACACTTTATCATATCTGATATAATTTCGAGGTATCCACAAAGTGACGACCACACTACGGATCTTCATGCATTTATAGTGTTCATGCATTTTTAAAATACAAGAAAACATGCATAGCAACAAATATTAATGACGTCTTCACTCTGTACTTACCGTATCAAATTTTTTAGTTAATAAATTGACCTCGTTCCTGAGGTTGATTTTTGTAAAATAATCTATAAAAATTAGAACTTACATCCGCAGTCTAATCATTAGCAACGTACATTAAATTATATATTAGATTTTCTATAAAATTCATCGTTTTCATAATAATTCAATATTACTCCTTAATAATATTAAATTTTCTATAAAATTAATTGTTTTCATAATAATCCAATATTACTCTTTAATAATATTAAATTTTCTATAAAATTAATTGTTTTCATAATAATCCAATATTACTCCTCAATAATATTAAATTTTTCTATAAAATTAATTATTCTCATAATAATCCAATATTACTCCTCAATAATATTAAATTTTCTATAAAATTAATTGTTTTCATAATAATTCAATATTACTCCTCAATAATATTAAATTTTTCTATAAAATTAATTATTCTCATAATAATCCAATATTACTCCTCAATAATATTAAATTTTCTATAAAATTAATTGTTTTCATAATAATTCAATATTACTCCTTAATAATATTAAATTTTTCTATAAAATTAATTATTCTCATAATAATCCAATATTACTCCTTAATAATATTAAATTTTTCTATAAAATTAATTATTCTCATAATAATCCAATATTACTCCTCAATAATATTAAATTTTCTGTAAAATTAATTGTTTTCATAATAATCCAATATTACTCCTCAATAATATTAAATTTTTCTTTAAAATTAGTTGTTTTCGTAATAATTCAATATTACTCCTTAATAATATTAAATTTTTCTATAAAATTAATTATTCTCATAATAATCCCATATTACTCCTTAATAATATTAAATTTTCTATAAAATTAATTATTTTCATAATAATTCAATATTAGTTTATAATATGTAGATTTCATTTAAGATAAATTAATTTAATTAAGAAGGATTATTATATTTTATTAAAATTCTTAATGAAAGAAACAATTGAAATTGATGCAAAAGAAATTTATTTTTCATAGATCTCCACAGTGGAGTGTCTGGACACGACATTTGATTTTTTCCTGTGTCATTTTTTAATTAAGTTTCCAAGCACACTTCTGATTCTTTATACATAAGACTATTTCTTCTAGCAGGCACATTAACCGATTAGGTATTTGTATTAAGTTCAATAAAATTTTTTAAATCCAATAGTTATACTCAGACTGCGGATCTTTATGCAAAATAAAAATTGTCTGCATCGATTTCAAGACATAGAAAGTAAATTGAATGTTATTAATAGAGGAGAAATCATATATTGACATCTTCTGGCATCTTCATTGAATTTCATCTACTCAATTTTACTATAAATGCATAAAGATCTGCAGTCTAGTTATAATAGTCTTCGAGCCGGTGCTTGTACAGTACTCTAAAGCGAATTCGAGCCGATGAGCCTCGCGCACGGTGCACGTGACGAACAGTTATTCCTACCCTCTTTCCCCGGGCCGATTTCAAGAAAAGTCCTCGATCCCGCCGCGGAAAAATCGATTTCGTAATCGGAGAATATTCAAGGCTTCGCGGCTTCGTTCTCACGTTTTATAAAATATCTTTCGCAATCGACTTGCCTCATCGGGGGTCAAGTGACACGCTGATATCGGTGCGTGCTTCTCGATCATCAGGATGATTCACTGTCGAACAGAAACCTGCTTTCCACGCTTTTAACCCTCGTGTACGCACAGTTTGTTTCTGCGTGATGCAATTTAAAAATATAGGATTATTAATGAAACACGACTGGACGAACCACGAGAACGATCAAATCAATGTAGACGTGCAACGTATGGAAATGTGCTCATTCCACGAGGAAATTATCAAGGACAGATACAATTTCTTCTCACACGCATTTTCAATAATCTAATGTCTCCATTTACATGCACAACAATATTTTTAACTCTTAGCACTATTGCTGTAGCATTATTCACAATATTGTTTACATTATTAAATATGTTTGTACCTAATTGTGTACACAATCCAAAAAGGTAATTTGAAAAGCACTTGCAACAAGATACAACAATTCACGCGTCTCTTGGCCAAGAAAATTGATAATTCCAATTCTTTATCTCGGTGCATGGTAGTGCACCAGCCAAGTTCTCGCACTACCTCCTTTTACACGAAACAACTTAGCCGTTTTTTAGAGGCTTATAACTCGGCACTGGAGGCAGATGGGGAGATGTAATTTTGTACACTTGTTAAATGCTATCATGTCTCAATATAGACAAAACATTAATCTTCCAACATTAGTAGGTTCCGAGATATAGGACTTCAAAAATCGCTTTTGTCACTGACTGACTGACTGACAGATCATCAAAACCTTTTGGGTACTTCCCTGACCTACAAGCTTGAAATTTGGTACATTGGTCCACCATAACAAACACTCAAAGGAATAATTATACAGTAGAGACTCCCGTATCCGTACCCCCATTATCCGAATACCCTAATATACGGACGTTCTATTATCCGTATGTTCCGTTATCCGCACAACGTTTCGTAGCGATGTTTACGTACCGCTGCAGAAATTTTTAGAACAGATTTTTTAATAAATTTATAAATGATGAAGAATATGCATTAGCAAATGTATACAATGCTGATGAAACAGGTTTAATTTGGAAGGCACTACCACGGAAAACGTTACTTTCTCGTCGTGAAAGATCAGCTCCCAGTCGCAAAGTTAGTAAAGAACGCATTACATACTGCACTTCTTTGTGAGAAAGCTACCGTGTGCCATCAACTTCCTATTCTGATCATTGGAAAAAGTAAACACTCAAGCTGCTTTAAACATGCCAATATGAGCGCAATGCCATTTGTTTATAAAAATCAGACAAATGCTTGGATGGACAGCAACATTTTTGTTGAATGGTTTGAAAATATTTTTATACCAACTGTTAAAGAACATCAATTAAAAAATGGTCACAGAAAAAGAACTGTTTTGCTGATAGACAATGCTAGATCACATTCTACATGTGACATTCTTAACCAGAAGGATGAATTTATAAAAGTTATGTTTTTGCCACCTAATGTAACTTCACTCATACAGCCACTAGATCATGGAATCATTGAGTGCTTAAAACGACTATATAGAAAAAAATTGCTTAAAAAACTTATGTTTACGTTTCACTTAAATGAAGAGGGTGTGATAGAGCAATGTAAAAAACTGCTTTTACATGGTTGCAAATGCGTTGAGCAACATTAAAAGTACAACATTGGAAAGAGCATGGAGAAAACTTTTAATGCGTGAAATTGAGGAAATTAGTGAACAAGAAAGAACAGCAGAAGCAGATATTGAAGAAACTGTCACTACATTGTGTGGAATACCAGGATGTGATTGTAACAGCGATGATGTAATGCAATGGTATCAGTGCGATAAAGACAATGAAGACAACGATGAAGGTAGCGATGAAGATAACATAAATTTTACACAAATAGAAGCAGCAAATGAAAGTAACGATGAGGACGTGCCTTCTCATGTCGAAGCACTTGGCTCATTTGAAAAAGGACTTCAATGATTCGAGGCACAACGGGAATGTAATTCTACGCAGCTGCTTACAATAAAAAATTTATGTGACTTAGCGGCTAAAAAGATATGGGATCCTTAGATATTGACAAAAACTCAATTTTGTTCATTTCTACTTGAATAAATGATGTTTAATGCAAAAGAAAGTAATTGTTCTATTATCCGAAAATTCCACTATCCGGCCACTTTTGTCTCCCTATTAGTTCGGATGCGGGAGTCTCTACTGTATCAAAGTTTGAAATTTTATACCTGAAAGGGGTTGTATTGAAAAAAAAACATTGCGAAATAAGTGTAGGATAACATAGCAGCATAACATACATAAGTATACATTTTATTAGCTTCGAAGTTGCAACAAATACTGATGAAAAAAACAATCGCTCAAACGTAAACAAAAGACACTGCACCGAGCATTGTCTATACACACAGTGGTCCAAATGGTATAAGTAGGAGGAAAAAAATTCGAAATTGAAGATAAAAAATATAAGTATTGGTGAATATTTTATGTACTATACATTTCCCTAAGTCGTGAAGTGACCTCTGATATTAGTATTATCAACAATAAAACAAATGACGAAGGCAAATGACGTAGGCAAATGCCGCGTTGTTACGCAGTCATCTATAAATTCCAATAAAAAAAATTTACAAAAATTATTTTTTTTAATAAAAAATATGATCATGTTAATTTTTTACATGCTACTAAGTATTTTTTATTACATATTTGTTGTTGTAGCTGATGTCAAGACAAATCTAATGACCTACTTAATTACGGCTTGTCTTAAAATAATGCTAGAATAATTTTGTCCAGCTAAATGGCCCGTTTAGACCACTGCGCGGCGGGGGGCAAAAGGATCCGAGTGTCGCCGGCAGAGTGTTAATCTTCGATACGCTGAATTTGGATTTTGTCTTGCAGATTAGAAAAGGATTTTTTTTTCTTTGATACCTACTTGATAATTTATGAAATTTCAACAAAAATTGATGAAAACACAACAAAAACATCCTGTAAACTGGAGTCAAGTTGCTATGGCCGTAAAAAGTTGTGAGATCAAACAAAATACGGCCAAGTTCGTTAGCTTAGAAATACTTCTTGTAATATTGAAAAAAAGCGTTTGTAAAAATTAGTTTAAAAGAACGCTATTTAATTTTTAAAGAGTTACATGGAGGGCTAAATTATTCAAACTTGGCCGCTACCTAACACCTTTTATAGCCATCGGTTTGAAAAATAACGGCCAAGTTTGAATAATTTAGCCCTCCATGTAACTCTTGAAAAATTAAATAGCGCTCTTTTAACCCTCATCCGTCCCTCGTGTCAATTTGACACAGTTTTCCTGAAATAATCTGTTATTTGTAGGTTAATTTGTCCGAAACTTGGTAACTTTTATTTTTTTAATGCGAAACATTATATCCTCAAGAACCTAAGATGTCATCAACTCATCATTTTGAATAAAAAAAACATTGAAAAGTAACTGTTTACCTCGTTATTTTATTGATTTTTTATCATTGTGTCAATTTGACACCGAGGGATAGATTCAGTTCGTGAAATGAGGGACGGATGAGGGTTAAACTAATTTTTACAAACGCTTTTTTCAGTATTGCAAGAGGTATTTCTAAGCTAACGAACTGGGCCGTATTTTGTTCGATCTCACAACTTTTTACGGCCATAGCAACTTAGCTCCTGTTTACAGGATATTTTTGTTGGGATTAATATTACAAGGAAATGATAAAAGAGAAAAAAAATGAAAAGACAGAAGACAGTATTCGGACGAACAAAGGCGGAGCGTCTCGAAAAATGTTTCTATTCAGGATAACGGGGAGGGGGGCTCCTTTCGATCCTGTGCGAAGAGAGTCCCGCTGGAGGAATGGATGCACCGATGCAAGGGGATACGATGCAGCGAGGTACGGCACGGTACGGCACGGTACGTTCACCAATGACCGAGTGGCACGGATCTTCCTCCATCCTTTCCTCTCTTCTCTCATCTCCGCGTCGTCGTCGTGCAAACGCAAACACACACGGCTCTCTGTACACAGTGTGCGCGGGGTCGTACGTATGAGAGTATGCGCGGCCATGTGTACTTAGATTCACAGCGAACCTATCTCCCTTCGAATGCAACGCGCTTGAATATTTCCAGCGGCTCTCTTTGCCGGTATTAATAGTCCTTGCTTTGAGGATGATATCAGACTCCTTGCCTTACGGCGAACGAGCTTCGAGCAACGGCCAGGAGTCATCGACGTTTTTAATTCCACGCCGCGATTGATCCGCTTCCGATCGATCCGCTTCCGATTCGAAATTGTAGCTGTTTGTTTGATGATGGCTGGATCAGTTAATGACGGGGATCGTATCCGAAGGACTCGGAAGTCGTCGAGCATACAGGATTTCCGGGATTCTGGGAAAACATAAGGATCGAGGCGTTCACCTCCTTCAATCCTTATCCATTGAGTCAAATTCTTGACGAAGATTTGTTATTAATTTTGTTTAAATTGTAAGGAAAAGCGGGTTTATTAACGTATTTGGGTACAGGGATAACCAAGTGTTAACGACCGACGTGTTTGTCGCGGGCTTTCGTTTCGATCCGACTTCTTTTTGCAATTCGTTGGCGATCGTAATTTTACAATCCTCCTGCTATTTTATGATTATCTATTTTTATAAATGTATGTCACCATTTTTTAGGCATTTCCGATAGTGCAATTAAAAAATGTTTCAAGAAAAAGTTTGTCATCACCGACACAGTTTTCACCGACTCCAGATTTGACTGACAATAACTTTGGCTGACAACGATTTTAGTCGACTACAATATTATCCGATAGTAACATCGTTTCCAAAGAAGGTGGTGACATTTTTGTCTTTGAGTATTCTGTACCGACACTTTTACTTTTGTATAAAAATATAATTATTACGCTATAAAAAGAACTAGACGTAGTCTGCTAACGTTGTCGTCAAACGATGTTAATATCGAATAATATCGCCGTCGATGAAAACTGTGTCAATAATTTCCATTAAAAGGGCCGAAAGTATCCTGCTGCCAACGAAGCGAAGGATCGGAAAACAGAGGGAGGACGTGGGAAATTTCCGAATCGTCCGGCGACGACGCCGCGAATCCACACTGAGTCAGAGGCAATCAAGGTGAATTAATATCGTCCGCTAATACGGAACAGCGAATTAACATGATTGACTATTAACCGAGTGATTCACGGTTCTGATTCTCGGTGGAGAGGAGGCTCGGCCCCGCTAGGCTCTGGGATTCTCGATTTCACGAGGGCACGGCATGCCGCGCAGCGCAGCGCCGAGGTGAAATTCTCGTTTCGCGAAACAATCGACGGGCTCTTTCGTTACGAAAAAAGCAACGGGCCGTGTTATCGCGGCGCGGCTCGTCCGTTGCGAGCCACCTTCACGACGAATGGGAAGCCAACGCGTAATTAGAAAGTACAAGGAGCCTCCGATCACGGAGAATGCGGCGTAACGCAATGCAAGTGGAATTCCGTTTGATTTCCGCGGCTCCGGCTCCCCGCGAACAACGCGAACCCGAACGAGCGTTGCGGTCCGTTCCGTTCCGTTCCGTTCTTCTCGACGCCCTTCCTATCCAATTATTTATCGCATTCCTTCGACGGCGATAGTAGCCAATTGGCAATTTCGTTTTTCTTACCCTCCCCGGACAAGTTTCGCGATTAACTCTGCGCTCGGTCGCCTCTAATCCTCCGTCCGAGGCTTCCGTATCGCTCACGGCCAACTTCAGATATTTTCACGACGGCAGTATATGGGAGAGGATATATTTTACTCGTAAATAATCGCTATAATTACAAACAGTCGCGGAGGTTTTGCCAGGGTGATTTCACGTGCGAGATTTTATCACCGAGTTGACTGGGGTAGTATAGTCCAGAGTTGATGCGAAGACTCGATAATGATATCTCGAACTTGATTTGGGCCTTTCAATGTAGCCCAAACTTGATTCAGACCTAACAATGTAGCCCAGAATTTATTCAGACCTGACAATGTAGCCCAGACTTGATTCGCGCCTGACAATGTCGCTCAGACTTGATTCAGACTTGATTTAAGCTTGCCCAGACTTGATTCACATCTGACAATGTTGCCCAGACTTGATTTAGTTCGATTCAGACCTCAAAATGTTGCCCGGACTTTATTCGGACCTGCCAACGTTGCTCAGATTGATTCATGCCGGACACTGTTTCCTAGACTTGATTCACGCCTGACAATGTAGCCCAGACTTGATTCAGGCTTGATTCAGACCTGAAAATGTTGACCGGACTTGATTCAGACCTGAAAATGTTTCTCAGGCTTCGTTCAAAGTTCAAAATGTTGCCCGGACTTTATTCAGACTTGATTCGGTACCGACAATGTTGCCCAGATTTGATTCACACCTCACAATGTTGCCCAGACTTGATTCAAACTTGATTCAAGCTTGATTCAGACCTGACAATGTCGCTCAGGCTTCGTTCAGACCTCAAAATGTTGCTCGGGCTTTATTCAGACTTGATTAGGACCTGACAATGTTGTTCCAGACTTGATTCAGACCTGACAATGTTGCCCAGCCTTGATTCAGACTTGATCCAGACCTGATAATATCGGCCAGACTTGTCCCAAGCCCGTTCGAACCTACGATAACTCTAGCCTGATGATTATAACTAGACAGCAGATCCTTATGCAAAATAACAAAATAAGAAATATCCTACCTGAATTACAACAAACTGGAGTGGAATAAAAATTTATTTTCCTCTTATAATAGATTGAAGAGAATGTAACAATGTTCTCAAATTCTCAAGTTTTTACTGTTTCAAATTATACCTACTCTTTTTTGTCTTGAATGCATAAAATCCGCTGTCTAATCATGACCCAGACTTGACAGTCCCAGTCTTGACACGGGCCTGTTAATTCCAGTCAGAACGAACTCTACACCGAACACAGTTTGCTTCAGTCGCTCTCTAGTCCCAACCACAATACGCCCAACACAATACAAACCCAATTTTCGCACAAATATCCAACAATTTCCGCAAAAAGAAATGCCCACGACTTCAGCGGAGTGTCTGCGCCAGGTGAACGGAAGATTGTCGAACTTCCCGTGGCGTTTCTGCGGGCTCCGATTACATAAACAAACGGAACCTCCTTGGTATTACGTAAAGGCTCGCCTTCGCGGTGTGGGATCCTTGCGAGGGATCGACGTCGACGCGTCGCGTCCTGTAGACGGTGTGGGGGGACCACGATGACGCCAACAACGACGAAGGCGAAGGCGAAGACTACGACGACGATGATGTGGCAGCCAAAGGTGAGGCTTTCCGCTATAATAGGATTAATTCGTAGGAGCCCGATGAATGCGCCTCGCTGTTCCGCCGCCGCGCCGCCGGTGTCTCTTTCTTCTCGTTTTCAAGGTGGGCGACACCGGCGCGGCGCGTTGCGCTGCGTTTCCCTGCGCTGTAACGACACTGCCAACACAGACACGAGCCTCGCAATTCCGATTGATCGGCTGCAATTTTATATGCCCCCGACGCACGCCGCGCGGCTCCTCTTGTCCTCCGCAATTTCACTCCGCGAAGCGGTTCCCGACGCGCTATACCCTGCATATTTTCTTCTTCTCTCTCTGCCTATCTCTCCTCTCTTTCTATCCCGATTTTTATCTGTCTCTCGATACGTTATTGATGGAACACCGGTAAAATCACTCGGCAACCGAGGGAACGGGAATCCCTATCGACGAGACTCGACTAACAGGACTCGATCGTTAACACGTCGACTGCCGAATCGCCGATTAACCGTACCGTATCGAAATTAGTCAGTCAACGAGACCGTAGGATTCAAAAGTTTGTATAAAAGATGGAAGATAAGAACGGAAGATTATATCCTTATATCGATCATATTTATTGTTAATATTGAATATCTAATGCTTTTGTCGCAAGGGTTCGATCATTTCAAAGACGGAAGAGTTTACATAAATGGCGACTTCGATATTAGACAAGAAATAATATATTCATATATTATTATACCATATTTTATTATATCTAGGTCTTATATTTTTATTTCGTTCAAAACTTACATATAGTGGATCCAAGAAGCATTTCAACACTGAATACACCCGATTTTCGAGAAATATAAAAATGGTGTACTCCCTTGAAAGGGGTGATTCAAAAGTTTATACAAAAGATTGAAGATAGGGAAAGACGGAAGAGTTTACATAGATGACGATTTCGATATAAGACAATGAATTATATATCCATATATTATTATATGATGTTTTAGTATATCTAGATCTTACATACACACACGTAATTTTTTATTTCATTTAAAACCTATATGTATTTTAGAGTTATTAACTTCCCGATTTTATAGGCAAGTTATTGTAATGACCCCGAAAATCGAAAATCGATTTTTTAGCAGATCTTCACGTTTCATGGTCATTGCAGTCATTTTAGACTATTTTCAGCAAAATGTTCGTATGTGTGTGTGTGTGTGTGTGTGTGTGTGTGTGTGTGTGTGTGTGCGTATGTCCGTTTCTATGTAATCAAATTTTTCTTTAACGTTTTCAGAAAAAGTAACAACGCGATCAGGATGATGAATGATGCAATCGATGAGCCCCGTCGTAACTTAGAGCTGATTAGATTTTGGTCCATATTGGTCAAGTAGTTTTTTAGATTTTTAGTTTTTTTTCGAAAAGAGTTGATTCTACAATGCAATTTATAAGAGAAAACGAAAATTTTCCACCAAAGAACCAAACGCAATTACATAAAAAAAATTTTTTTTCTTAATTTTTTTTTTTAGATTTAAAAAAATTTTTTTTTTAACTGATGCTAATGTTACCGCTTGGAATAATCGAAAGTTATTCCAATGCAACAGTGAATTTATCATCTCTACTCCCAAGAATACATTTTGGGAGAATATCGATGAAAGTACAAAAAAGAAAGATGTTAGCGATGTTGGCGAAGGAGTAACGAATCGGGAAGTTCTTTGTGTGACTCTTGGAGAGTCACACACCAAATAAAAAACATTAATAGCAGTAGGCCCTAGTAGCCATGCGTATCACTAACCCTCTCGCAAGAGCAGTCTTACCCGCGAGCTCGCGAAGCGAGCGAGCAAAAACAACCCTACTCGCGAGCGAGCGAAGCGAGCGAGCAACAATAGCCCTCTAGTTTGAATTCAAATATCTCCTGAACTACTAACTTTTCGACATACATAGGTTAGTACTTTTTTATAAAGGTATTAAAAAATACCTCATTCCATTTAAAAAAATAAAGTTGACCTTCACATGTCCTTTACGCGTCCACCTGTAAAAAAAATAAATACACTTCATGATGTACCCCTTCAGACCATGCAACTTCTGTATACAAAACTTTTTCGTGCAACGCATACTTTGAAGTAATTATAGGTGTGCAAGTTATGTGGGCCACCCTGTGTATATATATACAATATATCTCACACAAGGGAAGAATCCCAAGTGTCCGACTTCGATTTGATAATTTTTTGTGAGACCATGGTGTATGGATACCTAATTATGTATGCAAAATATTAGGTGTAATTGCTCAATAGTTTTAAAGATATAAACAATTAAAGTTTCATAGCTTGTTGATGTACCATGATTTGAGCTGTAGTTTTCAAAGATGAAACTTTAATTGTTTATATCTTTAAAACTATTCAGTAACTACACGTAATATTTTGCGTACATAATTAGGGATCCATATACCATCGTCTCACAAAAGATTATCAAAATCGAAGTCGGACACTTGGGGTCCTTCGCGTATCAGAGTCACCATTCGAGTGCTAAGAGTTAACCTACCGGAGGTCCTGTCCCATATACAGCGTTTGTCCAGTAAGTATCGGGACTGACTTTTTCCATCCAGCGGCAAAGGGTGGAGGGCGGTTTCAAGGTGCTAAATGAATAGGGGGTGATGTCAGGTATGCTAGGATGACAAGTTCATTTATTTCCGTACCTTTGGAGTGTGAAGACCGCGACAGAAGTGGAAGCGTGTTTGGTGCACGCATCGAGATTCAAGATGCAGCGAACAATCAAGCAGCGTTGTGCCATCAAATTTTGCGTTAAACTAAACAAATCTGTTACGGAGACTTTTGATATGATCCGTGAAGCTTATAAGGGCGAAGCCATGTGCAGAACGCGAGTTTTTGAGTGACATAAAAAATTCCAAGACGGACGGGAAGACATCGAAGCGGCTTCGACCGAATACCTAAACAACCTTACAGTTAGCGATTTCCGGGAAGCGTATAAACAATGCGAAAAGCGCATACAACGGTGCACCGTGGTCCCAAATCCCGAAAACACGGCCAAAACAGGAGTTTTAGTTTCCTCCCAATTTTATGACCACTGAATGCCACCAAGGAACAAGGTAAAAAGTTTATGGTACGGTTCTGCAGTCAGTTCAAAGTTAGCCTTCGTTTGATGAACATTTGTCGCGCGCATTAGTAGGAAATTGAACGCCCCCTTCTAAAGTGCATAACTTTGAAAAAACGTGGTAAAATAGTGCATCAATTTCAATTCTGAAAAATGGATGCTGTTCCTGGAAGTAAGTAGAATGTTTACCTGTTTTTGTATCTGAAAAATTGTTAGGCATTACGTTACACGATGGCAATATTCTTTGGAGAACGTAGAAGGTAAAACTTGTTGCGCGCATTGTAGAAACGTAGACATAAGTTAAAAGTTATACGTTGTCCCACCAAAATTCCTTTTCTGACGTGTTGCTAATACATTTATCTTTCAAAATTTATAAAAATCGATCTCCAATATTTTCCTATTTGCTCATACGAGGGTAAACTTTGTTTCATTTCTATGGATTTTAAAATGCGATTTTACAACTTTTAGTAATGAAAAACGATTCGGATGATTAAATCTTATGTACATAATTTCCAATTATACTAATTCTTGACATTCAAAGTGCAATTTTGTTTGTCATTTATACATTTTTACCTATTAACCTCTCAAAACACATTTAATGCGAATTGTTGACTAAATTTTAATCGGCCATTTTGTTTTTCGAATTTTTGAGTTCGTATTCGTAATCAGTGACCCCAAAGACTTCAAAAAGATCATTTTCCAAGCAGACCTAAACATTTTTTTAATGTATATGTCCGCCATATTGGATCCGCCATTTTGTTTTTTGGAATTCAAACTTCATATTCGTAATCAGCGACCCCGAAAACCCCCGAGTATGAATTTTTTGGTGCATTCAGGTACGTTTAGAGGTTTTGGCCGGTTTTTCGCGATTTGGGACCACTGTGCGGTGTATCAATTCAGAAGGGTCATATTTTGAAGATTATTAAATCCATGTACAGATATTTTCAATAAATTTTTTTATAACTTCAGTCCCGGATACTTATTGGACAAACCCTGTAAGAGTAGATATCCACTATAGTTGCGAACGGGGGTGTGCATTGTCGGCCTCTCGCGGATTCAAGGATCACGTTGCGGAATCGCAAACGCGTTAAATCTGCCGCGGTCGTAAAGAGAACGTCGTCGTTGGTCGTCGTTCGAGCGGATCGCAATCACCAGCATCGGCACGGTGCTGCGCGACGCGGTGAAAAATCGCGCGCGTGTAACTGCGTGATTACGCTTCGCGGGATTTCCGAGAGATTCGATCTTCTCGGCCGAGATCCATTCAGGGACAATCGATAGGTTTTCTTAATGCACTGGCGCGTCGTATTGGCGGGGCGTCGAATCTGCTCGCCGCTGTCGGTCCGCTCGTTGTCGCGGTCGCCGATGCGTAAAGCCACGTCCTTCGACGTTAATAACAACGATAATGGTGTATCGATTACAAAAATGCCGGTGGAAACTGCGCGGCATTGTCTCGGCGAGCGCGCGAATTCTCCTTCCATTCGCGTGGCGGGTGTATACGGACTTGTCTTTTTGCGATCGATCGTCTCCTTGGACGTTTCTGCGAGCGCGAAATCTCTTCGGATCCTGAGACATGATTCATCCTCGTCGAAGTCGTAAAAGTGACAGGGACGACGATCGGAAAGGGGTCACGGGGACTGGATAAGCCGCGCGGGAATCGTCAAATTAAAGAAACGCGTCGAGAGAAACCTCTGGTGAGATTAAAACGCAAAAGAGAGAGTGAGAGGGAGATGATCGCCAGGATCGTTAAAAACGACGGTCAACGGGCGCAGATAATACCGTGGGATTCGCGGGAATCGTAAACTCGATGACGCAGTGACTCGCTACTCGAGATTTCGTCCCGCACCGGACTCGGATCGCGAGGAAATTGCTCCGCGCTCGATTCACACACGATCTACGATCGTATCTGTCCGAGGATCCTGCACAATTACCAATGATACTAGCTAGAAAATTGTAAACCAGATTCTCCAACTTACATCATCCGGGAAAATGAAAAATAGTGTTTCTGTGATCTTCTTTATTATACCATGGTAGAAAAATTTCAAACAGTAAAACCACTTCAATTATTTATAACTAGACTGCGGGTTTTATGCATTTATGACAAAAATGAATGAGTGTAACTTAAAATAGCAAACACATTCAAAGAATTTCAGAATACTATTATATTATTTTCAACCCACTAAACATTATTAAGAAAGAATATGAATTTGAATTTCACTCCAGTTCGTTGCAATTCAGATGGAACATTGTTATTTTGCATAATGATCCGTTGTCTAATAATAACGACAACAAACTAACTGTTTTAACAGAAAAATAGAACGTATGTTTACGTCATGGTACAAATGGGTTAATAATATTGTCCTAGAATTGACTCGGAACTCTGTCTCAAACTCGATTCAAAACTACTATTACTGTTCCTCGCTTGACTGGAATCTTTGTACATAAGGATCGAGTCCTCGGCAGTCACAACTAGACTGGGAAATAACCCAGTCTCGACCCCTTTTATGCAAAATAAAAATTGTTTGCATCGATTACAATGAATCGTACGACGACCGGACAAATGAGCGGTTTCACATTTTTGATCTTATAATTATTGAAGTTGCAAGAATGATTCCACTAGCAATTATTAAACGAATTTCTTCATTCAAGCACGTGTTGTTATAAAAAATTGCAAGAAATTGAAATAAATTCAGTCTTGTAATTTTGATAAAACAATGTATACCAGGTGCATTTTGCGGTCGATTAGTGTTAATAATTTAAGTAGGCCGACCCTTGTACATCGAATCTCTTAAATTCCTTCAACATATTCGCTACCAACGTCACACTTGCATATCTTACGTCAAGAGAATGATATTAACACTAAACTTACCGAGCCTTAAAAGCAACTGGTACACGTTCCCTAATAAAAATGATAAGACTGATTTTAGTTAGACTTTCATAAACGGCACGAACTTTCCGGACAACCCAATATATTAATCTGTATGTGTAGTATTAAAATGAGAATTTGTGCAAATATGTTAAATACAAAAGGTTCGAAATAATCTATACATTTGGCTACATATAAGGGTTAAATTGTATCTAGCGATTTTTAACATGTATTAACATTCACAATAAAATCCAAGTGCATTCTAAATTTACCAAACGGCCACCGATATTGCTGGAAGTTGAACCGCGACCGACCATTAGCATATTTGCATAAAGATGCGCAGCCTGTTGGGTCTCGCGCGTGACGTTGTTCGGATAGTTTCGAAGTTTTCCGCTGAGTAGGATGTTTCTGGAGAAGAAAACACCGCGGTGGTCGTGGAAAAGCCTTTCTCCGCTCGACGTGTGTGTTCTCCAGCGCAGCGGCGTGGTCGTTGCGTTTCCGGTCACGAGCGTTGGTCGCGTGTGTGGGAGAAAGAGAGGAAGAGAGAGAGGAAGACAAAAGGGAGAAGAAAATCGGGGAAATAAAGGAAACAAGTGGAACAAGGCGGAATCTTCGAGGCAGAGGACAAAAGGATTGATACAGGGGTGGGAGGACGAGGCCGATGCCGAATAATAAAAAGAAGGGATCCAGTGCCGCTAGGACATTAAGAAAACGATGCGCACGCGGCGGGACAGGAAGACGAACGACAAAAAGGACGCGCGTCGGACGAGCGGATACAAAGGAAGACGGATACAAATTGTCCGCGGTGAAAAATGCTCGGCTCGTTGATGCCGTGCGAATTTCTCGCAGCACCAATTTCTCGCTGGACCAATTTCGTTACGTACATGATATACACTGCCGCTCAAAAGTATGTGGACACTTCCTTAATTCTTATAACTACCTGAAAAAAGTTATGATATCTTTGGTAAATTTGATTATCTTGTATGTATTTCAGTTCGTACAGTATTGGAGAACATATTTTAACAATAATAATTTATTAAATATCTCACCGATAATGATAAAAAATAATTATATTTTCTTTTCGTCTACATATCCACCGCGTGCTTTTATGACCGCGTTTACTAGTCGTGGAATTCTGGCTATTAACGTTTTCATTACTTCACTTTCAATAAGGTTCCACTCAGATTCTAATATTTCCCACTAATGTTTTGCAGACTTGGGACATCGTTTTCTGACTTACCTATCTATGTGATCCCATAGTTCTTCTTTTATTTATTTAAGAAAATTCAATAACTAAATTGTTTATTTTGGTACTATTAGAATACATTACATACATATTCATAATAGACTTTAGCAACAAATATTGTTTGATAATAAAAATATACATTATATATCACAAATTTCATGAAAATGGTAAGTGTCCACATACTTTTGAGCGGCAGTGTACGTATGTATATCAAGCTACAATTTAATTTTCAATTCAACATCATTAAGTCAACGCGTTAATAGTTTAATAAAAACATTATATTTTCATTATAAAATTAATTATTTAATTTATAAATTTCTTTAAAAATTATATTTAATAAAAACAGTCTTTTTTTCAAACTATAGGGTTAAAGTACGGATGAATGATGTATGTGTGCGTTGTTGATAGGCAGCCCTATATATAACTAAATTTGTAATAACAAAGACTCGTAATTAACAGAAGAATTATAGAAATACGATCGCCAACGAATCGCAAAAAGAAGATCAGACGGTAACGAGCGGCCGCGACAAAAACACGTACGTCACGACGGTTATCCATGTGTCTTGTACAAATACATACGGCTTATTCCTTACAAAATTGATATTTATATACGCTCAACTTCCAATAGCCGAGAGAAAATTGGTGAGGCAAAATTTGCTGGAGGTCCTGGAGCCTTAGAATTTTGTAATCAGCTCCGACTTGTACGAGTCTAAGCACAAGCGGTGGCGTGAAAGTTGTTCACGATCTCCGGCTTCCCCCAGCGCTGCGCGACGGTGGCGGCGGCGACGGTGGTGGCGGCGGCTGCTGCTGCTGCTTCTTCTTGTTTCTCGTGTTCTTCTTGTTCTGTTCCTCCCGAGAGGACGAGCCTTACGAAGAAAGCACCGCCGGCCCCTGGAAGTCGCGCATCGCCAATAGCGAGTCTACCATCCGACTCGACCAAGTAAGACGAAGAGTGACCCTTCCTACACACTCGAAGCGAACCCGTGACCACGTCATCCTTGTCCTAACCCAGTCACGTGAACCGTGCCTTAATGCGAGAGAGCCAAACAGACACGCGGAAACGACGCCAGAGGATTTCGTATTGTGCGACCACGGGAACGATTTAACCATTTGTCATGGAATTTCAACGCGACATCCTTTGATTCTTCCATCGACGCCAGCGTTGCGAGCGGGGTCACGTCGGAATTTCAGGGCCCGACATGCTGGGACCGTTCGGTACATCTTTTCTTGCAGATTCGCTTTTTCCCAAGCGTTTATCGATGATTTTATGCGAGAAAATCGAGGAAAATGATTACTCAAGGTCCGATTTCTCGTGGAAGTTCCAAATTAGATTTTATACATATTATATTACTTCAAAAATTTAAGGTTTCAAATATTGAAGAGACAAACGTATTGGGAATCGAAGACTTCAAGTCTTGAAGACTCGTGGATTTACAAATTTGCATATCAAAACTTTGAGAGTTTATATGCATACAGGGTGTCTCAGCTGAAGGAGGCCACCTAAATATCTCCTTTATTTTTAATGCCACGAAAAAACATATTTATGGCATAATTTAAATGGTATCGAAGGAGGAATATCACAGAAGAACAATTTCTTTTGTCCGGTTATTTTTTCACAGTTTTTCAATGTTATCGTTATTTTTTTATCGGGAAAACTTATTTTTTTATTCCATCTTATAGCGGCTGAGAAAATACATTTGAATATGCTTAAGTCATTAACAAGATGGAATAAAAAGAAAAGTTTTCCCGATAAAAAATAACGATGACCTTGAAAAAACTATGAAAAAATAACCGGACAAAAGGAAATTGTTCTTCTGTGATATTCCTCCTTCGATACCATTTAAATTATGCCATAAATATGTTCTTTCGTGACATTAAAAATAAAGGAGATATTTAGGTGGCCTCCTTCAGCTGAGACACTCTGTATATGAGGAGTTGAATAGATTAATATTTGGCTATATAACTACTCGAATATTTGGGAATTTGGAAATATGAGAATTTGAATATTTTAAAATATGAGAATGAAAGATCTGTACACATTCGAGCCATCAGTTTTATGTTCGGCATGGAGTCGTTGAACTGTCACGAGGGGTCTATCGATCCAAGAAACGATAATCGATGATCGATGGAGCGACTCTACGACCGCGTGATTTATTCGAACCTTGACCTAGGACGTCCAGGATTCGACGAAGCCTTGGGCAGTCCTCTGGTCTTGCAATTAGGGTTCCAGCGTGTTGCTTCTGCTTCCGGCGTGGCGCGGCGCGGCGTTTAGGTTTAAATTCAGACCGTGGCTGGGTCCTGAACGATCCGAAAAAACAAAATAGCCGTTGGCCGGCGCACGCATCGACGATTATTATATTAGAAGCGGCTGGCCGTCTCACCGTTCCCGATGCGACTGTTCACGATAGTCTAGATCCGGCCCGGTGAATTTCGAATAAGATAGATCCTTGGAATTATGTATATCGAGGAATTAGTTATGCCGGCGGAATAATCGCCTAATTCATTCCCCGAGAAACGAGAGATAATTTTGCTACTCCCCTGGCCGAAATTCGAAATTCATCGAGAGAACGCGACGCGTAACATAATTGCAGACATTTTCGCAAATTTAAAATTGAAATGATCAAGGTACCTACACCGGTCAAGAAAAAAATGGCCACTCTGAAAACTACCAGAATAAAAGCTCTCGATATTGCTTCTACGACAGACGGCATTGCGTTTGAAAAATCTCCAGGAAAATTACTGAGTTATGGCAGTCCCTAAATACCGATTAGCCCTTTGCACTCGGAGCTATTTTAAATCGAAAATTAAACATTTCTTCCGACCTAGAATTCCATTCTATATGATTTTTTTCATTGTATGAATATAAAATTGATATAGTATCCCTACAATACTTAAATGTTTAGCGATTGATTAAATACCAGCATATTTAATAATGTAAATTATATTTTGAAGAATGGTAGAAAGCAATTTTTAGTGCGACTCTCTCTCAGAGTCACCACTCGAATGCTAAGTGTTGAATATCGCCGCCTGAATGCAAGAACTAGGTAACTTACAATTCCTTATTTTAGAGAAATTGTCGAAACAGTATTTTAAGGTTTTAAGATTATGGTAGGGAGGCCGTTATTTTAAACATAATGCCAATATCTGCTTACATTCTGTCAAAAAAGAATTAAAGAATTAAAGTATATTTATTATTGTATCGCCTCCAAAGTAGGCCCCTTTCGAAATAATACACTTATGCCAACGAATAACCCAATCATCAAAACATTTTTTAAACGCATTTTTTGGAATCAACTTCAGTACTCGCCGCGAATTCTCTTTTATGTCATCTATCGACTAAAAACGGGTGCCTCGAAGTGGTAATTTGAGTTTTGGAAAAAGAAAAAGTCGGCCGGAGCCATATCAGAGGAATACGGTGGCTGCTCGACAAGATTTGTTGAGTTTTTGGCCAGAAATTCGTTCATAATAATAGTTCAGTTGAAGACGTTGATGGCCGACCAGAGCGAGGCAAATCTTCCACCACATCTCGATCGCTTTTAAATGCACTGTACCACTCATACGCACGTGTTTTTGATAAAGTCGATTAACCGTAAGCCTTATGTAACATTTTCAGCGCTTCGGCACACGAAATTCCATTTGCAATGCAAAATTTAAGACAGATTCTTTGTTCGATATTTTTATCCATTGTAGAAATCACAAAACACACTTGAGATGAACAGACAAAATGGCGCGCTGTAAACAAACTAAATGACAAGTGACGCTCAAACTCCACTCGAGTATAGAGGACAGTTGTGCCAACTTAGCGACAAAAAGGATTTCAACAATCATTTTAAGCGGGCTTTTTAAATGATCGATTCCCGATACTTTCTTGACAGAATGTATATTTCTTTATTTTAAGTGGAATAATACATGAAAAAACATCATTTTGGATTAAAAAAAATTTTTTAAAAGCCGAGTTGCCCATTTAAGACATAAATAGAAATCTGTATTTATTTTTTATTTACATCGGACACTACTCACTAGATGTCGTAGACTACTTTGATAGGTTACCCAATTTTTACATTAAATTCTACTTGATTTCTTCTTTAATACGAAGTAGATAACTCAAAATGTCCAAATTTCAAGTTACCTAGTTTTTACATTCAGGCGGCGATATGTTCTCAACGTTTATAATGTTCCTCCAGGTATATGTTTACCTCCGTAGAACAATTTTACGCAAGGGGTGCAAATTGGTAAAACAATTCTAATGCGAAGGATCTATTTAGGGTACGGTTGAACGTATTTGAACGCGTTTGATTTAATTTAGGTCTGGCAACGGAATCGACAATGGCGACACTGCTGCGGGACCACTCGGCCCGGGTAGTTTTAATTGCAAATTTCTCCGACAGCCCGTCGCAAATTGTTCAACGGAACTAGCCGAACGTTACCATTAGCGCTCAATGATCCGGCGTGACTTCCAGGTAAACGGTCACGCGTCCTGTACGGCGGATCGCCATTGCCGGTTCGCTAGATCACCAGAGGTCAAGAGAGTTTAACGCGTCGGCGAATCACTCGCAAAATTCTCTGCCGTCGCATCTGATCTTTCACAGTAACATTAAACAAATTTCCTAAATAATTCTTAATCTCGAAGTAGGCAACGTTGGAATATATCCTCTCAATGAATTACAATTGTCTTGATAGAGTTACGATAGAAATTGCAGTATTATGGTTGCTCACATTCATCACTAGACTGCAGATCTTTGTACATTTGTGAAGAAATTGGTTGGGTTAAATACAGGGTGTCTCAGCTGGAGGAGGCCACCTAAATATCTCCTTTATTTTTAATGGCACAAAAAATATTTATGGCATAATTTAAATGGTATCGAAGGAGGAATATCATAGAAGAACAATTTCTTTTGTCCGGTTATTTTTTCATAGTTCTTTCAATGTCATCGTAATTTTTTTATCGGGAAGACTTACTTTTTTTATTCCATCTTACTGCGGCTGAAAAAATACATTTGAATATGCTTAAGTCATTAACAAGATATGAATATTATTATATATGAATATTATTCATAATTATTCATTGTTTTATATCTAGGTCGTCATCTATGTAAACTCTTCCGTTTTTCCCTATCTTCAATCTTCGTATAAACTTTTAAATCACCCTTTAAAGGAAGCACACCATTTTAGGGACACGATGTAGAATCTTCGTGCTTTGGAAAGCCAGAAATCCCTTGAGGGTTAACGAAACAGAATCGTAAACCTAAACCAAAACCTGTAAACGTACTTGAACGCACCCAAAAATTCATACTCGGGGGTTTTCGGGGTCGCTGATTACGAATATGAAGTTTAAATTCCAAAGAACAAAATGGCGGATCCAATATGGCGGACATATACATTAAAAAATGACCTTTTTGGGGTCTTTGAGGTCACGGATTACGAATACGAACTCGAAAATTCGAAAAACAAAATGGCTGATTATAATTTTGTCAACAATTCGCATTAAATGTGTTTTGAGAGGTTGATAGGTGAAAATGTATAAATGACAAACAAAATTGCACTTTGTATATCAAGAATTAGTATAATTGTAAATTATGTACATAAGATTTAATCATCCGAATCGTTTTTCATTACTAAAAGTTGTAAAATCGCATTTTAAAATCCATAGAAATGAAACAAAGTTTACCCTCGTATAAGCAAACAGGAGACTATTGGAGGTTGGTTTTTATAAATTTTGAAAGATAAATGTATTAGCAACACGTCAGAAAAGGAATTTTGGTGGGCCAACGTATAACTTTTAACTTATGTCTACGTTTCTACAATACGCGCAACAAGTTTTACCTTCTACGTTCTCCAAAAAATATTGCCATCGTGTAACGTAATGACTAACAATTTTTGAGATACAAAAACAGGTAAACATTCTACTTACTCCAGAAACAGCATCCATTTTGCAGAATTGAAATTGATGCACTATTTTCAAAGTTATGCACTTTAGAAGGGGGCGTTCAATTTCCTACTAATGCGCACGACAAATGCTCATCAAACGAAGGCTAACTTTGAACTGACTGTAGATCCGTACCATAAACTTTTTACCTTTTTCCTTGATGGCATTCAGTGGTCATAACATTACTTTACCCAACCCTAGAATTACAAACTCCTAGGAGGAAGTCCATTTTTGAGGTTTTGGCCGTGTTTTCGGGATTTGGGACCACTATGCAATGTATCAACTTGTATGTATCAACTCTTTTGTATAAACTTCTACAGGGTGTCCCAAAATTCGTGGAAATCGCGGAAATGGGAGGTTCCTGATACCATTTGAAGCGACATTTTCCTTTGCAAAAATGTTATCCGCGGCTTTGTTTAGGAGTTATTAACGAAAAACACGGACCAATTAGAGCGCGACCTAGACGCGAGTTGGCGTAGTCGGCCAATCGACAGTTGGCGCGCCGCGCCGACTGTGCCAACTCGCGTCTAGGTCGCGCTCTGATTGGTCCGTGTTTTTCGTTAATAACTCCTAAACAAAGCCGCGGATAACATTTTTGCAAAGGAAAATGTCGCTTCAAATGGTATCAGCAACCTCCCATTTCCGGGATTTTCACGAATTTTGGGACACCCTGTATATCACCTTTTAAAGGAAGCACGACATTTTAGGGACACACTGTAGAATCTTCGTGCTTTGGAAAGCCAGAAATCGTGGGCTAACGAAGTAGACTCGTTGTAATGTATCAACTTTGACGCTATTTTCAGAGGGTAATAAAATAGTGGGAATTTCTGCGACACCATAGACGCACGTACGGGGTCCCACGAAAGAGCATCACCGTCGGAGACTATACTATCGCTATCGCGGAAACGCGGAGAAGTGACGCGACGGGAAAGGCACGCGAGGAATTTTGCGGCTGTTCGAATCCAATCGAAGGTTTCTTGCGAGGATTCGTTCGAAGAAACGACGATGCGCGTTATAATACAACAAGACGTTAGCGTTAAAAACCGGAAAACTCTTGGTTTTGCAGGGGTATACCGGGTGACGCGGCTGGAAACGATTCCCACAACTCTGAATGTATTCCAACTAGGGTTGCCTTCCATCCGGTTTTCCCCGGATTTGTTCTAGTTTTTACTACATCAGGGGACTCCGAGTCGCCACTAAATATTGCTGTACCATTGTTCAAAATATTGTTTACATTACTAAATATTTTGATATCTAAACAATTACTAAACATTCAAGTATTGATATGAGGTATTATATCAAATTCGTATCCGCCAAATTTTAACAAATCATTGAGAATGGAATTATTTTAGGTCGGAGGACATGTTTAATTTTCGAGTTAAAATAGCCCCGAGTGCAAAGGGTAAACACTGCTATCTAAACAATTACTAAACATTCAAGTATTGTACGAGGTATTATTAGGTTGGCAACGAAATTCGGGACCTTTTGTTTCGTAAGTCTGTAATTGTATCATTATAACCTCATTCAGTGACCATTCCTTTTGAACTGTACACATTAGGGTGGACCTTATGTTTTGACCAAAGAATTTTTTCCTGGGCACCCCCCAGAATTGTGACAACTGTTGAGAAAATGATCTGGAAAAAATTTGGGGTCGATTGGATCATGGGAAACCGGCGCTCAACGAATTTGAAAAATTTTTTTTTTTAAATCGTAACATAAATATACGTTGTAATATATCGTTGAATTTGTCTTTTTTTCTCTGTAAGAATCCATATATAGCCTAATCAGTTGTTAATAGAAAAAACATCCGTGACCTTGAAAACTTGAAAAAATGACCTTGAAAAAATTTTTGTTCTCTGATGCTATATTCACTTCCTTATATACTACAACTTTTGTTTGAAGAGTTTTTTCATATATACATAACTGACAGAGATATTAAATAAATTCATTAATACGCTCCAATCTACAATTCACAATTTTTGAACGCTACTCGATATTTCTCTGCAAGTTTTTCTCGAATCCTCGTGCGTTGACGTCGAATAGATGTTCGATTGATAATTAAGTCGTCTAGATCATGATTAAGAGCTTGTGCTGTTACTGTTATTATACGAACAGCATCACGATCGCTTACTTTGCACTTGTCAAGGGTTGCAACAAGTTTATCCGTAATGAACTCTTTTTGACCACGTCTCTTTTTAGGGTTGCTTGGACCAGGTTCATCCACAGGAATATCAATTTCAATATTGTCATCCTGACTTGACACATTCTCTTCTTCGTTGGACGATGATATGTCCATTGTTTCACCTACATTTAAAAGATATCAACATATAAATGAAGATTAAAGAATATTTATATCTAAGATAATGATCAATATTTTGGCTTTTAAAAATAAACTGCAAAAGAATATTTACCTGGCACAGAGTCTGCCTTATACTTTGCTAGTCTAGATTCTTCTTGCTCCTGTCGCAACGCTTTTCTCAGTTTTTTTCGATATAATGCACGATCCGCTCCAATCATAGAACCAGGACGTCCCCGTTGCCGTTGACTTAACAGAAACAGTTTGTCTTCCTCTATTTGAATCGTTTCTAATGCATCCGCATGTGCAATATCAAAAAGATCTTCCAGTTTGTCGACAAATTCCTTTTCACGATCTTCTTGAATTTTAGTACGGCGTTTGCAATTTTTATGCAAGCTCACCCATTCTTTATACAATGATTCCAATTTTTCGATGCAATTCTTAAATACTTTCATGGGAATTTTGGCTTTCTGCCAAAACACTTGCACTTCCTGGATAACTAAGTGAGCACTACCGCGAACACTCAATTTCACATTGCGCAAATTGTGAAATAGCACTCTTAAAACTTGCCCGTTGGATGGCAATTTTGCACCTATAATTTGGGTTTCTGCGTGCCCGAGTAAAAATAATTTTTTCCATTTGAAATTTACTTTCACCACGTATTTGAATGTCACCACGCCGAAGACTCAGAACCAGAACGTACTGTTCTCTTAACTGTTTGCTCACGGACGCGTCGGTTCACGAATTTGTTCGAGTGCTTGGACTGAACTGAACGTGAACTTGACTTTCGAGGCTCCTCTATGGATCGAGAGGGCGGCTTTTTACCGATTGTCATAAGCAAGAAGATACCCTGATTGGTTTGCTGGATTTTGGATTTTCCAATCAGAACACCTTTAGTTGTTCAAGTCTTCTACCGATGATTCTAAGGGAGGTGTTAAAATTCTAAAAAATATACGAATTAACTATTTAAGAAACTGTAGTATTATCAGAAATACAACTATTATATATTTTAGATAAAATTTAAAATGTATCTTAAACACCTGGGTACTTTGGTTCATCTTTCTTCTACAAGAGTATTTACGAACGTTTAAAATAAACTCTATTATATCTCTGTCAGTTATGTATATATGAAAAAACTCTTCAAACAAAAGTTGTAGTATATAAGGAGGTGAATATAGCATCAGCGAAAAAAAATTTTTTCAAGGTCATTTTTTCAAGTTATCAAGGTCACGGATGTTTTTTCTATTAACGACTGATTATGCTATATATGGATTCTTACAGAGAAAAAAAAGACAAATTCAACGATATATTACAACGTATATTTATGTTAAGATTTAAAAAAAAAAATTTTTCAAATTCGTTGAGCGCCGGTTTCCCATGATCCAATCGGCCCCAAATTTTTTCCAGATCATTTTCTCAACAGTTGTCACAATTCTGGGGAGTGCCCGGGAAAAAATTGTGCAAAATAATTTTCATCAAGTATAGCTAAGGTCCACCCTAGTACACATGTATATCATTGGAAAGCTCTGAATTTTGCGATTAATTTGATATAAAAAACTCTTACTTAGCAAATATATATAAATAACTTTGTTTGAGAAAATGTGGAGGTCGCGAACTTAGTTGCCAACCTAATACATCAATTTCATGTGCATGAAATGCAAAAAATAATATAGAAAGAAATTATTCTAGGTCGGAAGAAACGTTTAATTTTCGAGTTAAAATAGCTACGAGTGCAAAGGGTTAAGAAGTAGTTAAAAGTAAAGTGTCGGGGTCTCAGACGGAAAAGTCTGAGCATTTTCTGGGATTTCTGAAAAGTCTGGGGATATTCAAAATCTGAGGAAATGATTTGGCGATGGTGTATCTCCCCGATATATTACCCTAAGAATTTATTGTTTCTGTATCGAGGAACGTTGGCGATCAGCGCGCTCGATAATTACGTGCCGTGTAAAACGATATTAAAGGGATATAGCGTTTCACGAGCGTAGCAGGTGATAAGTAGGTTGCTACCCTGTAAATTTATGTGAACCACGTGATCCGTGTTCTTCCACGTTATTAATCGCATGTACGCGGACGTATTGCTCCGCGCCGCGCCGTATTGCTCCGCGCGCAGGATGATCGATCTTTAGAGATCGATCCCGTCGTTCAACCCAGTCGCGATTCGAAATCGGGCTCTCTCGTTCCCGTTCTCATTCCCATTCGTTCCGGCCGGTGTTCCCGCGGTTATCGAGCATTATCGATCTCCTCTGCCCAATTATATCGACAATGTATTCGGGCCACCGCCGATTAGGATCGTTCCGCCGCACTTATCGGCTCCTTTCAGCCCTTTCGAGGGCAGCGAAAGGGCTTGCCGCGATCCTGGCGTGACTGACACCGTCAAGTTAATGTCCTTACACCTGACCGTCTCCGCCTCGACTTTAGGCTATTTTGTTGCAGTCCAATTTCGCCCGGAGCCATTATTCTTTATAATTAGACTGGGGATCTTATGCATTTATTACGAAAACGAGTAAGTACAATTTGAAGCAGTGGACAGGTTAAACGAATTTAAAAATATCGATGTATTCGTTTCAGCTTATTCAAATCATTAAAGAATAATATTTGTATTTAGCTTCCGTGTTGTTTAACATGTATACGCAGAGAATTTTCATTTTCCACAAAGATCCGCGGTCTCTCCGAAGACATTGTTATACGAGAATGGCTTAACTCAGGCGAGTAAAACTTACTATATTTATCAGTAACACTATGAACAATATTTCTGGGTTAATCAAAACTCTACGAACTCTTCGAACAAAGTAGAACATCGATTATCCTAACGGCCAAAAGTCAAAATGTCATTGAAACTTTCTAAAAGTTGGTAATCGGATGTTTCTGATGTCACTGATAAGGAATCTGATACAAAAAATAAAAAAATCAAAATGGTGGATTCAATACTATGCACACGTAGCCTGGAAACTCGTTTTTCGTGGTAAAAATTAAAGAGACATACATATCGACATTTTTCAACGTAATAGATTTGTATATAATTATATCTCCGATGTTCATTCGAAATTATCCAAATACTTCCGCATCCGTAATTCGAATTTCTCTTCATCTGAATCTTCTTCATCATCAATTGATTCCGTATCACGGCAAAATACCGCGAGCTTTTATTTCTGAATTGTCGTATAAACTACAAGCCGGCAGCAGTCGGCACCTAAAATTTACATGCTCTTATTCGTAATCGTTTAAACTTTCATATAAAACAAGTCTGATGCTTAACACTCTTAAACATTTTTTTAGGAACCTTCCCAAAGTTTAAATTGTTAATAATGTTGCAGCTTTGTACATGGATTCAATAATGCTGGGAAACTAATTAAATAATGAAAACACGCCTATTAATATAATATAAAAAATTTATTAAAACCTGTTATATCATGCTCTATAACGAGTTCTTAGAATAATTAGTTTCACTTTGAATTTCAGAATTTTGTCTTCAGAACGTTACCTTCGGTCACACAATTATCTGAAATGGATAATATTTTGGAATTTGATGGTTTGAAGTATTGTTACTTTATAGCCAAAAAAGTTTGTCAAAATGTTGAACTTGGAAGATTGGCTTTTGGCTAGTAAAATTCTCGGACCACTGCACAGTGGGCGAGAAACCGATCCTTTGGGACAAAAATCTGTCGACAACTCAGTTTTTCATCGATTCAATTGGAATTTTGTTTTTAAATGTTCGTGAAGGACTATACTTTGATGGCGTGCTGCGCGAAAATCGTTAACTGTCACAAGAAATCAAGAATCCTTATCTACAAAACCCAATAACTCCGATACTTCATCCGCCGATACCATAAATTTGCATGTCCCAGCTGAGTTGCCGACACTTCTTAACCCTAAACCCTAAACCGCAAAATTTTCAACTGTAAATCTGCCCCTGAGAATTACCAATTGAATAGATTTACATTCGGCACTTATGAGACTCACCATTAATTTATTGATCCAACAGCAGCTTCTCGAAAAAGAACTTCCTTGTGCTTGGCATCCTTTATTCTTAGAGAGCTTATAAGTGGATCGGATGATAATAACATATGCCGTATAGTATCTATATTTGTCTTTTTGCGGCAACACATTCGAGAGATTTCAGCTCGTGATTTCCTGAAGACTTTATTATTTGCTTCTTATAGCTCTTCTGAATACAAACCAATTGGTAGTTCAAATGTAGCAAGTATTTCACTTATGAACTGATGGAGGTAGTTTATACATGGATAAATTTTAATGCACAATTTAGCCGTCTCCGAACAATATTCTTTGAATTTCACAGAATCAGCTTTCTTGTCACATGTAATTACCAGAAGAATGTTATGCAATCTTGTGATAATAACCGCGTATAATCCAGTCACTGCAGCAACTGATTCGGCTTTTCTAAAAAAAGTTCGGGCCACGTTCCCAGTATTTGATGTACCAGCTCTCTGTTTGACAACATCTACTGTGATTGATAGCTCTTTCAAAGAATTTTGCGTATCGGAGTTATTGGGTTTTGTAGATAAGGATTCTTGATTTCTTGTGACAGTTAACGATTTTCGCGCAGCACGCCATCAAAGTATAGTCCTTCACGAACATTTAAAAACAAAATTCCAATTGAATCGATGAAAAACTGAGTTGTCGACAGATTTTTGTCCAAAAAGATTGGTTTCTCGCCCACTATGCACTGTGCAGCAACGTGTTGTTCCGGGTTCGGAGATGACGGTTCTGGTACGCGGGTACGGGTCACCCGGTGCATGGAAAGGACTAAAGTTTGAGCGCCGTTAGCTCGTTCAGACCGTGTGTTCGCCGATCAATGGTGCCACCGAGTGCAGCACACGAATCGCAGGAGCGGGACACGGAAAAATCACGGTGATTATGCTCGAGGATTACAGTCGGTCGTTGACTCGAAGTCTTCCGGTAAATATGCCCGGCTCGGAGCGCAACGTTCGCGACCAATAAAATAATTCGTCCGGCTGTGTTCCGCGTACACCCGGGAACATTTTGATTGCTCGCCGTGGCCAGTAAAACGCGGAACGCCTAATAAAAAATTGCGAGTCCCGAAGGGGCAAGGTTCGCGGAAGCTGCGGAGCCCCGGCCATTTTGAGAAACTTCATCGCGCGCCCGTTCAACGCCGGGGTTCAACGTGCTTCGAACTATTATCAAACTTAACGCTCAACCGCGGCATTTAATTAATTGAATTTATTTTACACGCGTTGTTTTATCGCCGACCATTCCCCGGCACGGCGGGGAATACAAATTGGACAGATACCATAATCGCGTGTTTCGTGGGACTTAACACTTGGCTCGGCATCGCCTAACAAGTGCTCCTAGATTTTTACGGTGAAATGACAGAAACGAAAGTGCTTTGCTTCCTCGTGTCCTTGACGTGTCCTCGGCGTGTCCTCGGCGTGTCCTCATGGAAAATCAGAGAAAGATATCGTTGCAGAAAATTGTTTTATTGATTACGATAACTCTTTGAATCGTTTCTGAGGTAGGTACCTCAAGTTATATCATAATTTAAATCCATCTATGTGCTGCATGATTTATTGCACAATTCAAATACGGACTTAATTTATGTACACACTGTATAAATTGTATCGAGTAATTCAAGCAAGATCCAGCAGCAGTCTCGTTCACAATAAGAGCATTATCCCAACTGCAGAGCTGAAAACTTATAGACTGCGGATTTTATAAATTTACTAGCATAATTACCGTTGAAAAATTACCGACTGGCTTATTTCTGGCGGTACGCCACTAATTTAATTTCAGTTTCAAATTTCAACTTTCTATGTCTTCCATGTCTTCTTTGTTTCAAGATTTTTTGCCGTTACAGAGGACAGACGAACTTAAATAATACTAATTTAATTTTAACACTTGATCCTGAAGGATCAAGGATCATAACATATTCGTGCACCTCTTTGAGCTAGTCTGTTTACCAAATTTCAGCTTTCTATATCTTCTGTGTTTCGAGATTTTTTCACCGTTACTGAAGACAGAGAAATAACACTATTTTTTAACTTCCCGATTTTATAGGGAAGTTATTGTAATTACCCCGAAAATCGAAAATCGATTTTTTAGCAGATCTTCACGTTTCATGGTCATTGCAGTCATTTTAGACTATTTTCAGCAAAATGTTCGTGTGTGTGTGTGTGTGTGTGTGCGTATGGCCATTTCTATGTAATCAAATTTTTCGTTAACGTTTTCAGAAAAAGTAACAACGCGATCAGGATGATGAATGATGCAATCGATGTGCCCCGTCGTAACTTAGAGCTGATTAGATTTTGGTCCATATTGGTCAAGTAGTTTTTTAGATTTTTAGTTTTTTTCGAAAGAAGTTCATTCAACAATGCAATTTATACGAGAGAACGGAAAGTTTCCACCGAAGAAACAAACGTAATTACATAAAAAAATTTTTTTTCTTAATTTTTTTTTTTAGATTTAAAAAAATTTTTTTTTTAACTGATGCTAATGTTACCGCTTGGAATAATCGAAAGTTATTCCAATGCAACAGTGAATTTATCATCTCTACTCCCAAGAATACATTTTGGGAGAATATCGATGAAAGTACAAAAAAGAAAGATGTTAGCGATGTTGGCGAAGGAGTAACGAATCGGGAAGTTCTTTGTGTGACTCTTGGAGAGTCACACACCAAATAAAAAACATTAATAGCAGTAGGCCCTAGTAGCCATGCGTATCACTAACCCTCTCGCAAGAGCAGTCTTACCCGCGAGCTCGCGAAGCGAGCGAGCAAAAACAACCCTACTCGCGAGCGAGCGAAGCGAGCGAGCAACAATAGCCCTCTAGTTTAATTTTAGCAATTAATCCTGAAGGACTTCCGGGATGAAAACACATTCGTGCATTCTCTTGGGTTAAGGTCTACCAGTGTTACCAAATTTCATCTTTCTAAGCTTTTTGTTTTTCGAGATTTTTTCACCGATGCTGAAGACAGAGAAATAACACTAATTTAATTTTAGCAATTAATCCTGAAGGACTTCCGGGATGAAAACACATTCGTGCACCCTCTTCGGTTAACGGCTGCCAGTATTACCAAATTTCAACTTTCTAAGCTTTTTGTCTTTCGAGATTTTTCATTGTTGCCGAAGACAGAAAAATAACACTAATTTAATATTAACACTTGATCCTGAAGGATTTCCGGTATCATAACATATTCGTACACCCCTTTGAGCTAGTCTGTGTACCAAATTTAAACTTTCTAAGCTTTTTGTGTTTCGAGATTTTTCACCGTTGCTGAAAACAGAGAAATAACACTAATTTAATTTTAGCAATTAATCCTGAAGGACTTCCGGGATGGAAACACATTCGTGCACCCTCTTGGGTTAACGGCTGCCAGTGTTACCAAATTTCAACATCCTAAGCTTCTGTTTTTCGAGATTTTTTCACCGTTACAGAGGACAGAGGAACTGGCAATTATACAGGGGAATCACGAATCGTGATCAGTACAGATTATTCTGTTATTAGCTGTCCGATCGAAAATGTTTTTATCACATTGGTTTCAAAAGAACTTTCACGTGATTATAGCGAATTTTTTGTAAAAAAAATTTAAAAAGCAATTTTTGGCAATCCTTTTTGCAATTTCTTTTTAATGTTATGATACGTTTCCGAATTCGCCTCGAAATCCTCCAACAAATAGGCCTAAAAAATGATAAGATGTATTTGCAAAAAATTGAAGGTGGCCTTGAAAAATCATAAAAAAAGGAGTTGACGAAAAATTTGCTCTCATCACGTGAAAGCTCTCTTGACACCATGCTACACCTGATAACAACATTTTTGATTCGACTGCTAATAACAGAGTAATCTCTACTGATCACGATTCGTGATTCACCCCGTATATAGATAATAACTAGACAGCGAATCTTTATGCAAAATGAACACTTTCCGCCTGAATTGCAATAAACCGGAGTGACATGAAAATTTATTTGCTCCCTTAATACGTTCAACAGGTTGAAAAAAGTATAACAGTATTTTGAAATTCGTCTAGTGTTTTTAATGTTTTAAATTACACCTACTTATTTTTGTTATAAATGCATAAAATCCGCTGTCTAATGATGACACAAATGAACAGATAGAATTGAAGAAGAATTTTAGAAGATCCATGTACGTGACTGCATGACATGTCTATTGAAATGATTAAAGGAACAAGGACAATTTCATTTTGCATAAAGATCCGCAGATTTAGATCGTACAAGTCCCAACGAAGTTCGGGGCTCAAGCAAGTGCATTACGAACGAAATAACGTTTGAAATTAGTCGAGTCGTGATGGACCAGCGAGTTCGGCATCATTTGAACAAGATTGCCCGTGGGGGCAACGCGGAGCTCCCAGAGCAACGGCCAGCCCCGATTCACTTTCGATTTCGTCGCGGCGACAGCCAGGAGACAGCGAGAGAGCCAAGTAACGAGGCTCGCGTTGATGATAACGTTCTGAGAAGCGCGAGACACGCGACATCCAGGAAGCGTCGAACGGTCCCGTCTCCGGGTGAAAGTATTTCGCTGTTTTCTTTTTCGAGCAAAGTGGAACAAAGAGACGAGCAAGGCTACGTAATGGCGAAACACCGAGCCAGTTATATTTACTTACTTACACGAGACATGTATATATAATACGCGATCCGCGTCTACCTAATGTTATTCATTTCGAGAAGATCAGTCGTATATCGCGGAAACGTAACTCTGATACGATGATGAGCCGCGATCACGAACGGATTTAATTGCCGCGAATCCTCCTACAGACTTTCACTGGTCTCTTCGATTTGTTTCCTTCTGTCTAATCGGTGGGTGCGGAAAATGGAGCCGCATGAGGATTTCCTTCTTTCACCCTTGTACAGTGGAACATTTTTGGAACAGTTATGCTCGATACCAATTTAGGAGTTTATTCACCCACTTTTTAGACGTTTAGGTTAAAACGTCTTCGTCCCGAAAAATGTCGTAAACGGCTTCATTTATTTTAAAATTTTATTTCACTTAAAAAGAAAGGTCTAACATTCATATTTGTTAGATTTTGTTTAAAATCTTCATGGCCGGGGTTAAAATTACTTATTAAATACAAGAGTACTACCGCTGTAATTAGAAATGAGAGATCATTGATATACAGACAATGTTAAGAAATATTATTTGTTAAGGTAATATTTATGTAATTCTTTTTTTTAACCATCGAAGACTATCTTTTCGAGATCCCACGTACACTGGCTCAGATAATCGAGGTTCGGATTATTGACGTTCTTCTGTGCTTTGGAATTCATTTGTTTCTAACTAGAGATTGCAATCCAGCAGGATTCCGCGTCATTTTTTGGTCCCATATTTCTTAAATAGGTGATGCGGAATCCCGCAAATTTTGCGGGATATGCATCCCAAAATTTCGCGAATGACGACGCGCACGAAGAACTATTTCGATGGTCTGTCATGAAGATATCGACAAAAATTAAAAAAAAGAGATGATTTCCTTTGAGAGCGATGGCAAAAAGGGGAAATATTTACGTATGGCTTACGAATATTTTTTAATTATTCGACCTTCAAGTGTAGAGGCTTAACGAGCTTTTTCCGCTGCAGGATATCTTTTTGTAATGACTTAAGGACCTAACTAGAAGATACAACAATTAATAGACTTTGCTTTTTACGATCATATTTTCAAAGTTCTACAAATTAAAATTGTTTTTATAATTCTAACATTTTTCAGATTTTAATCTAATTAAAATTATATTCACAGACAGGTCGATTACATATAGTTCGTTCTAAACAATTTTTATAATTATTTTTAAGTTTTAACCAACATTTTGGTCAAGGAAAAAATTCTTCCGATTCACCTCAGCAATTAATATATAATATCGTAGCTTCGTTATTGATATAATAAATACCTTCTTCTAATAATTATTAGATATAACGAATTATTATATTATATATGTTATACAATTAGACACGTATATATATATATATATATATATATATATATATATATACATTTCAATTATAGTTTGTTTTCCAAAAAGAGATTTATTTTAATTTAAATTTATGTAGATTTAGATTTTATATATATTCTGTTAATAAATTTTGAAAATGGCGCGGAATTACAATCCCTATTTCTAACTTAACATTTGTTTAACCCTTTGCACTCCGAATTATTTTTCAATTTTGTTGCCAGCAACTCCCTACCATTTTCAGTGTTTTATTTTAAATTCACTGGAAAGGACAGTTACTTGATTGCTACTTATTTCAAACAATTTTATCTGCTAATTATATTAACCCTTTGCACTCGGTTGTCCCCTCTGAGGCAGCACTAAAAATTGCTGTACCATTATTCAAAATATTGTTTACATTATTAAATATATCGCTATTTAATCAATTAATAAACATTTAGGTAGTATATGAGGTATTATACCAATTTTGTATCCATAAAATGAAAAAAATCATAGGGAATGGAAATATTCTAGATCGGAAGAAATGTTTAATTTTCCAGATAAATAGCTCCGAGTGCAAGGGTTAATTATAGCTCTCAAACTTTGTTTTAATTTATATTTGTTTTTAACTGAAATATAAGACGATTAAATACGTAAAGGAAGAACCAAATACATATAAAATGTCGAGTCGAAAAATACAAATGGTGTCTAAGTCACATTCGACAAAGGAGTGCAAAGGGTTAACCCACATTTCAGTTACAGTCCAGTTTTGTTCGTTTTAGTCAATTCATCATATTTCTTTGTCAAGAAACTTGTTGCGAGGAAATAAACGTGTAGACCGCGGTGGCGAACGTTCGTGTTAATTCCATGATCGCGAGGACAATTGTGTTTCAAGAGATTACAGGGTAGCTCGTTCCGACTGCTCGGTAGTTCCAGCGAGTTTGATTAATAATGTATGGCTTACAGCAGCGCGGGCACGAAACAATTGAAGCGTTGGTCGCTTTAATCCGCGGTGAAATTGTATTAATCTAGATTAGCGGGGGCCGGTGTGGAACTACGCGAAACCGTTTCCCGCGTTCCGCCGTAAATCCGTTTTACGTTTCCGTTTCCGTCGCGTTCAACGCAAAGGGTTTCGATTGTTCCGCGTAATTGTTAGTGCAATTTATTATCTGTGTTAATTCGAACCAATTCCTACTTTGCAGCGTGTTCAACGCGCGTGATTTCGTGCAAAATGACTAGAATACGTTTATTATAACTAGACTACAAATACATGACGCAGTAAGAAGAGAATTTAAGAGCATCGCGATGCGTTAACGATTTATTAACACTAAACCTACTGACCATCAAAAGTAACTGATGCGTGGGTCCAATGGAAATCACCGATACAAATTTCCCCGACACGGTTTTCACCGACTCTAGATTTGACCGACAACGCCTTTAACCGAAAACGATTTTGACTGGCAATGAATTTGATTCGCAACGACTTGAAAGGACCACAGTATGTATTATCATACAATATTATCATATGTATTATATGTATTATCATATTGTGGTCGTCTCAAGTCGTTGTGGATCAAATTCGTAGTCGGTCAAATTCGTTGTCGATCAAATTAGTTGTAGATCAAATTCGTTGTCGGTCAAAATCGTTGTCGGTCAAACTCGTTGTTGGCCAAAGTTATTATTGTTCCGTCAAATCTGGAGTCGGTGAAATGTTGTCGGTGAAAACCATATCGGGGAAATTTGTGTCGGTGATTTCCATGGGACCCCTGATGTGTATACTATTATATCTTTATAATACTATAGATTATTATTCGATTGTTGAGAAGATTAATTTTATTTATATTTTGTGCAATCTTTACTATAATATATACTGAAGCCAAAAAATGTATTCAATCAATTCCCATGAAAACACCTTTACAATCTCAATAATTGTCACATAAAAAATCTAAAATGGGTCATTTGACCCCTCGTGGAAGGTTTAGTGTTAAGACTAATAACCGAGGAAATCAATTTCTATTTGGTTCCAGTAGGAGAGACCTTGGCAAAAAGTCCCGATTTTGAAGATACGTATAAAATGACGTAGAAATAGTATACAGATATATTCTCATCTTTAACGAGTAATTTATTGTTAAATTTATTATATTTTAAATTTCTAACCTTAACCGTTTTTATACTTTCTCATTTATTTGTCGTTGAACAAAGCGGAACTTTCTGCCTCGGTGTGGGCCAAGTTGTTACTAAACAATAAAATTTGCTAACAACTAGAACTTTAACGAAATATTATATTTGTTAATGAAGTACAACGCTATATATTACTAATATATATATATATATATATATATATATATATATATATATATATATATAGTTAGTGTTTACTTACTTGTGTAACGCCTTAGTACGACAGTAATGGTATTTTGGAGTTATTTAAATTGAAATATCTCCTGAACTACTAACTTTTCGACATACATAGGTTAGTACTTTTTTATAAAGAATGTCCAGCTGCATCGATTGATGTATTAAAAAATACCTCATTCCATTAAAAAAGACATCGATAACCTTGAAATCTTATAAAAATGAACTTGAAATTTTTTTTCCCTTACACCGTTATATGTGGCCCTTCAAACAGTGTAACTTTGTCCTGTTCAGAGTTATGTGGGCCACCCTGTATATATAGCTATATATTAACAATATGTTGTGTTTAACAGTACATCAAAACAATATACAGTCGGTGTAGAAAGTATTCGTACACCTTTTAAAAACGAATTTTTTCGGAATTGGACTCAGCAGCTAGAGTTTTTTTGAGACGTTAGAAGGGTTAGTTTACTAGCTAATGTGTAAATAATTGTTTTTGTAACTGTTATTGATCGCAATTACGCAAGTAATCGTTTTTTAATGTATATGAATACTTTGTACACCGACTGTAATAATTCAAACATTATCTTTTATACAGGGTATTTCACCTAACTTGACCACTTTGAATATCTTTGTTGTTTTTAAAGATACGTCAAATGTCTGAAGGACAAAGTTAAATGGTAAAATGGGGCTCATACGATACCGAAAAAATGTTTGTTTTTATGTAATTTTTTGTTGGAGATACTAAGGTCACCTTAATTTTTTAAAGTGGAGTGAGGTATTTTTTAATACATCAATCGATGCAGCTGGACATTCGTTATAAAAAAGTACTAACTTTAAGGTTATTATTACATAGGTTAGTGCTTTTTTATAACGAATGTCCAGCTGCATCGATTAATGTATTAAAAAATACCTGATTATAAAAAATATTACATAAAAACAAAAATTTGTTTGGTATCGTATGAGCCCCATTTTACCATTCAACTTTGTCCTTCAGACATTTGACGTATCTTTAAAAACAACGAAGATATTCAAGGTGGTCAAGTTAGGTGAAATACCCTGTATATAAAATCTCCCCTAACTTTCCGGGGATTCTTGTTCGGCAACAAACGCGTTAATTCGCGCGTTAAGGGTTTGAAGAAGCGCATAACAGTGAAGACGACGATGTCCCAGAGCCTAGGAAGAGCATTCATGAATTTTTCGGATTGTTAAAAACATAAGAGAGCCCAAGGAGGTTCTTTGGGAACGCTCGGCGCGGGTCACCGTGCGACCGTGCACCTCGTCGATCATTTAGCCGCGCCATTACGCGGCGGTGCATCAATTAACCGTGCTCGATCGCATGCGCACACGGCACACGTGCACACGTTGCACATGCATAGACGCACACACCGTGGAACGGATCGGAACGGCAGAACGCGGCGTTAGTTCGATGACGAGAGAGAAAGGTTTCTGTGTCGGGGCAAACGGAGCCTGTGGGCAACACGACCGCGCGTATTCGTTCTGCACGGTGCAGCGAGCAGCGTCGCTATTGAGGTATCCGCTGCGCTCGTTGCACCGCGATGCACCTACGCGCAGTCCCGCGTCTCGTCCGCGATCCACCTCGATCCCCGTCGCGAATAAATCGCAAGCGGCTCGCCGTGTTTCTGCCTGCGATCGCCCGGCCGATTCAACAACGGTACACGCTCAGCTTCTACAGGGTGTCCCGATTCTCCTCGACAAACCTCGTCCCGAATTCACAGACACGCAGTCTCTGTCCCATATCTAGAAATTATCGACTTCAGTCTCCATGTTAGTGCACTTGTTCGCACTAGACCTGCGCAACACTAACAATATTTTATAATACGTCGTGGAAATTGTGTACGAACGCATTTATTTATTATCGAGTAACTAACAATTGCTATTTTGTAATGCTGCATGAGACAAAAGTGCATTTATTTGTTATCAAGTATCTGACAATTGCTGTCTTACAATAGTTGATGGAAATGGTACAGCAGTACATTTATTTATTATCGAGTAACCATCAATTGCTATTTTATAATATAATACTGCATGGGAATGGTTATTATCATGTAACTGACAATTGCTATTCATAATACTAATTGCTTCTACAAATGAAATTATACAGGGTGTCCCGAATTTAAATGACAAGCCTTCACGAGCGTGTAGGGGACCGAAAAACTAAGACAAAAAGTCTTTTAGAGATTTGCTCGTTTTTGCTTAGTTTTGGAGAAAATCGCAAAAAAAGAAACGAAACAAGTTTACATTTTTGTACTTATTTATTTACATTTTATTTACGTTATCATCTATTTAATGTAGTTATTGTTCAAAATGCTGCCCTCTTGTAGCAATGCAAGCATTACATCTAGCACTGACTTGATAAATTGCAGCAAAACATTGTTCTGGTGATATTTGATGAACTAGATCTATGATTCGGTCTCTTAATTGCTCTCTTCAATTGATTGGCACCGAATAAACTTTCATAGATGCAGTGCACCAAATATCACCAGAACAATGTTTAGCTGCAATTTATCAAGTCAGTCTAGATGTAATGCTTGCATTGCTGCAAGGGGCAACATTTTGAACAATATCTACATTAAATAGATGATAACATAAATAAAATGTAAATAAATAAGTACAAAAATGAAAACTTGTTTCGTTTCTTTTTTTGCGATTTTCTCCAAAACTAAGCAAAACGAGCAAATCTCTAAAAGACTTTTTGTCTTAGTTTTTCGGTCCCCTACACACTCCCGAAGTTTTGCCATTTAAATTCGGGACACCCTGTATATTGCATTATTATAAATATAATTATATCATCATAATTATATAATCATAATTATATATTAAATTATTATATCTAGAATTGATATTGAAGCTTGCACTTGCTTCTACAAATGAAATTATATATTCTACTATTATAAATAACATAATTATATAATCATAATTATATATTCAATTATTATGTCTAGAATTTATATTGAAGCTTGCACTTGATATTATAATTTCATTAAAATATTCCAAGCCGCTTAATTAATTTAATATCCACCCTTAAAATTCAAACGCAACAGAACACGCCTCGCTAAATTTAATTACTAGACTGCGGATCTTTATGCATTTATAGCAAAATGGAGTAGATAAAATTCAAAATTGTAGACAAATTTTGAAAATTGAAGACGTCAATATATGTATGATTTCCCATTTATTAAAATTATTAAGGGAAGAAAGAACATTCTATTTGGTTTCTAGTTGTTGCAATCGATGCAGACAATTTTTACTTTGCATAAAGATCCGCAATTACTACGTAAACTAACTATATTTTATTAAAATTCATCAGTAATATAAAAATCTGAGTTAAATTTTAATAATATTCCTTCTGTAATATTAAAATTGCTTATGAGATTATTTCAATTTATAATCAAGTCTCCTGAAATTCACTTTCATTAAAATATTCTCTAAACAGCTTTCTCATTTTCCATTACTTACTTCTTATTTCTATCACATCAATTACACACAGATTTCTCGTCAATCCAGATAAAATATGCCAAGATAAATTGCAGATATTGAATAGGAACTTGCTCGACATTTTTTAACGAATCCTAGCCATTTTATGGAAATGGCGTAGCTCGCGTCGCGCCATTTTCGCATCGTTCTGCGGTCCACGGCGGCGTCTTCATCGCGGCGAAATCCTTTCTCCGGCGGCGCAAAACGATTCGCCTTCTTAATTACACGAATCCGCGCGGCGCGGCGGCGGCGACTACGCCGGAATTACATAAATAATATTCTTTTTCAGCGAACCGGAATTACGGTCAAGGCTAGTCGCCGATCGGTTTCGATTTCTAAGGTGACTCTCGAAGCGAAATTATAACGATTACAGGAATCGGTGTGGCTTTCTAAGCTGCGTCCTCTCACTCCGCCCTGACCCGTGTAATTTTCGGTTTTACAACCGGTTAACACCGGGGCCATCGCGCGAAATGAAATGTCGGTCGAAAATTACATATTCCGGAATAAACGGCAAAAACTTTCGGCTGCTGGCTCGTTTCGATAATCTTCGACTGTGGAAATAGGATCAGCGATATCGAGAGGCTACGGGTTCAGTTCCACTTTTTGTTAGCTGGTAAGCTTACACTCGAAGCAGGGCACAGATGATTAATTCGGATTCGATGTATTAATGAGAAACAGTGAAATTTCGAATGAACATAATGTTAACGCTTTATCTATCGATCGATTTAATAATTGTGCTGCACGAAGAGGAGGCTTGAAAATTTTCTTTTCTAATGGATTAATCTTCCATTAAAAGGTGCCATTTTAAATTTCGCGCCATTTTTTGTTTGTGAAGAATTGTAAAATTGTAAAAAGTAATATAGTAAAATTGTAGGTTGTAACAAATTGTTGTGTTGTACGAAAGGAAAGCTTAAAAATCTTCTCTTCTTACTATTTGTTTATTTTGTATTTGTGAAGAATTGTTCCACTTTGACACGCGGTTAGTAAACTGTAAAAAAATTGTTAATTGTACAAAAAGCAGCTTGTTCTTGTAATCTAAAGTAATTTATTAAAATAAATTATTTGGTTACGTTACCGGGGGATGACGCGTACCGATTAACAATTGAGATTTCTGTTGCTGTTGAAGGATCTATTGAAAAGTCCTTAATGGACATGGAAAAAAATCATGAAATAAACTCTGTGGAACAAAAATGTATAATGTCACGGTAAATGTACAATTATTTTTAAATATGCTACACTTGCTGCCATAGTATATACATGTCTTTTAAACCTGTTGCGTTCGAATGGTGATTATGAGACGCCAGTAAAACTTGCCTTACCATTATTCAAAACAGTTTTAACATTATTAAATTCGTCTGTATTCTATAAACTGTGAAAAGATCAGCTGTTATATGAGACAAGTCCAATTTGATGTGGACAATTTAAAAAAGATTACACAGAATAAAAATGATCTGGGTTGAAAGAACTACCTTGATTTTCGAATTAAAATTGCTTCGAGTGCAGAGGGTTAATTCTACGATCGCGACGACAATTGTGTTTCCAGAAATTATACAAGGCAACTCGTATTAATATTATTAATATTTTTTATAATTATTAATATATTACTTTTTAATATATTAATATTAATTAATTATTAATATATTAATATTATTCGTCTGTATTCTATAAATTGTGGAAAGGTCAACTGTTATATGAGAGAGCCGGTAAAAACTGCAAAGAATGAAAAAATGCAAAATTTGTTTTCAAGGGACCAATCAGGAGACGTACCCTACAAAATGCATAAGGTTTCGTCCTGATTGGTCCATCTATCTCGCAGTAATCGGCGAAATAATTCATTTTTCGCAAATAAAATCGTAAGGTATAAAAAAATGCAAAATTTTTTTTCACTGGGATCACCCCGGGGACATACTCTACAAAATGCAAAAGATTTCGTTCCAATTGGTCCATCCGTCTCGGCGTAATCAGTGAACATACATAGAAAAAAAGGCACATACAGATCGAATTGAGTAACCTCCTTCTTTTTCGAAGTCGATTAAAAAAGATTAAAAATTATCTGGGTTGAAAGAACTGTCTTGATCTTGGAATAAAAATTCCTTCGAGTGCAGAGGGTTAGACAGACTTTTTCGATCGAATTCGTGCATTTGGATTTCGTTGGAGGTGTCCTGATCGAGCCGGACCCGATATTCTAGGGCAGGGGGTTAATACTGTTTAATTAACGGAGATACGAGTTTTGTCGGGGCTTTTGCGATTCCGGGCCATCGTGTGCCGGTTTTAGTCGGACCGGTCGCACGGCTCGCAAAAAAACAGAGCCCCCCCGTTCCCCCCTGCAACAATGCGACGAATAATTGATTCGCAGTTTCACTGTGCTGTCCGTCGTCGTGGTCGTCGTCGTCGTCGTTTGGCGCGCTCCCTGTAACAGGACAGGGGGAGCATAATTTAATCACTTATGGATAATCGACGTGTTAACATGGTCCGCGTTACAAGACGAGAAAACAGCTTTCACCCGTCGTTACGGTTAACCTTCTTCTTTTTCGTGATGCATCTCTCTATTGATATGATTAATCGACTAGCAGCTTTCTTTTTTATGCACGACATGGAACCGTTATTAACCTGTCCGACCGTACAAGTACGCGCGGGTACGCGCGCATACCATTTTCATTTCGTGTTCCGCAATTAATGCTCGTTCCGTAACGAACCGGAAACTGGACTCGTCTCCGACCATTTTTGTCGGAGGGCCGGACACGCGAAGTCTGTTTACGTTGAAATTCAATTACAATCGAATTATTAAAACGACAAGATTGAATTTCGATCGGAACATGATTGATTAGCGCGTTCGCGATCCCCGTTCGTTTGGCATTCATTGTTAAAATGTTCGGTGTACAGCCTTTTCGTCAAGTATTGAAGCAATTCAGAAAAGAAAATGACGGAGTCTTTAAATCTTTGTGCATTTATAGCAAAATTGAGTAAATGAAATTCAAAATTGTTGGAAAATTTGAAAATTTGTAGAGGTCAATATATGATTTCGCTTCTATTAAAATCATTAAGAGGAGAAATGACATTGAATTTAGTTTTTACTTCTTGCAATCGATGCAGACAATTTTTATTTTGCATAAAGATCCGCAGTCTAGTTATTTATCACAGATAGCTATGGACTTCCGGCTGGACATATTAATATTGAGGACGTTAACCGGACATTTACAGAACGTTTAAAAATATTGCACGGCTCTTATTGACGGCAATTGTTTAAAAATATTAAACAACGTTCATGTATGTGTATGTATGTATATAAGGTTGAATTGAATAAAAATTTATAACATACATGTATATGTATATATATATATATTTACAAGAATATATTTATTACTCATCTAGTCATATGTCTAGACTGCGGATGTTTGTACAAAAATTGTTTCTGTTAATAGTGTCGTATCCCGGATGAGGGGTTAATAAACGTTGCATGTTTATGATAAATGAAACACTAATTTATTAATAAAACTCTTCAACTATAACTCCGATCACAAAGAGAAGGGCGTTTCATGTATGATTCGTCGGAAGTCTCACAACTTGTGATAGACAGAAATTCAAATGTGTGAAGTCTTAGCTGAGCTGAGATTTCTACAAAAAAGGCTCGGCTTCAGTCTTTTGCGCGAACTTAAATCGCAGTCCCTTAAAGGGAGAGGTATGTAGATGACTAAAATGTTGTGTTATCATGCTGATTTTTGTGTGACTAAGAGTAGCGATCGGTCGAGGTTCACTGTCGAAAACATCTTAGTCGCTATTTATCATAAATAATTTACAGGCACCATCTAGAAGATTGTTACTCTCTTCAATAGTTCAAACAAGTTGCAAGTAATGTCGCTATGTTCTCAAATTCCTTTAATCTGTATATTTTCTGAAGCACACCCACCTAATTTTGCCACAAATGCATATCACCCGCAGTCTAGTTATTCAGACAACAAAGTGTACAATATTGATTCGGCTATTTTTAAGTACACTGTAAGACTGTAGACGTCACATATCTGTGACGGTGGTCATGAAGATGCTAAAGAAAATTATATTTACTTCATTTATTGATTTATTTGAAAGTATCTCGATAATTGTAACATAAAGTATCTCGAGCCGCACTAAGTTTATCGTTGTTCGTACGCTTGTCCAACGCGAAACGATTCCGTGCGGACAGAAGTGCTTCCCTCCGTCCGTTCTACCACGGTAAGCTAATACACGCGAAATCGGCAGTGAAACATATCGGCCTTATTTCTTTGCGGCTCGGTAGAAAAACGCGGGAAAACGTGCCTGGCCGGTGGCACAGTCGCTTTTACTGTCCCCAGGAAATCGGACGACCATGAAGGACCAAGGAAACATTGCCGATGACCGCTTTCGAACTGTCCTGTACACGGTGTAAAGAAATTATATGTCGCGGCCGTCATAGGATAATTCTACACCTTCGATTTGGTTGAAATTGAACTAAGGTGCCGCAACATTGACCTTGACCTTGAATTTTACGGTCAAAAGGTCAACAATTCTTTTTTAATTGCATCGTATTTTACTCGTCGCGGTTGAGTTGCGTCCCATGGACTTTTGACCCTCGCGACGAGTAAAATATGATGCAATTTAAAAAAAATTGTTGACCTTTTGACCATAAAATTCAAGGTCAAGGTCAATTTTAGAGAATCATCCTATGGCCGCGGCATATAATTTCTTTACACCCTGTACACAGTCGCCAGATTAAGACTAGTCTCCCCTCTCTACCTTCCCCTTCTACCACGCTATTCCCCCATGCTTCACGTCCGGTCACGTGACGTGTTTACACTTAGATCATATACAGGGTGTCCCGCACACAATGGACAACTGATTAGGAAATAATTCTACACACAAAAGTGAGACGAAACTGAAGAATACAATTTTGTTCATTTGACAATCCGTTTTCGAGTGAATCGTGTTTGAAAATTCTGCGAATACATGTACTACTAGATAGGAATCGTCTGATACGTCTGACCATAACCTACCGATTCTACTGCTTGCTATACTAAAGATGTTTAAACTAGTTTTTCTCGAAAAGAATGCGTCAAACAAAAAGAAAATGTTATTCCTTAGTTTCATTCCACTGAGGGACAACGCCGCACGGGCCACGAAACTGGAGCTGCCTTAACGGACAAAAATTGATAAATAGTCGAAAGAAGAATGTTTACTCACCGCCGATATGTTTAGATTCTTTATTCTTATTGGTATACAGTAAATCTTCTATAGGCGCGACAGCTTCGGGGGATTTGGTCGCATCTATCGTATAGGTTAGCTATTTCTGCAAAAAAATTAAATGCAGTTAATGCAACTAAATACAGTTGAAATTATATCGTGTTTGGTATCATTTTGCATTAGAAAAATGCCACGAATATATTGGTGATAGTTCCATAAAAAAATAATGAAAAATAAAGAAGATTAAATATTGGTGTTACATTGTGATGACACACGGGCTGCGGCTCTCCGCGTCGCGTTAGTAGTGGTTCACACCGATATACTGAGCCGAGATCAGATTACTAAGTTGGGGGAGGGGGATATTCTTGGTCGCATCTATCGTATAGAAATTGTTGCGCCTATAGAGGAGTTACTGTAACACGCAAGTTTCGGTCACGACAACACATTCCATGTTGAGCTAGCCATTCTTACGATTGAATATCGCGAAAAGCAGCATCATCTGCTTTATAGTATTACAATTAGAATGGGTTAGTCGACTAACCTCGTTAATCAACCAGCCCCGGTCTCCCCTACATAGTAGCCAGAAGAGGTTCGAATGGTGGAACTGCCTGTACTAGAAGACAAAACCGTTCCACTTTTGGACGGGCAGAAACGTTGTTGCAGATTGCAACGAAGACGCGAGTAGGTTCGTGCGTTTCATGGTTCAGGATCAGCCTCCGACGCGGAGTTTCTTTAATGTTTATGAATCCAGGTTAATCGCGCAGTGAAAGAGTGTAGAAATTCATCGTCGGCCACGGTCCGCGGAAAACACGCCGATTTCTGGCATGAACGAGCGAGTCCCGATGTTATCCTCCCGTAGGGCACGGCCACAACGAAAATGTGCGTTTCCGGTCTCGCAGGTGGTTTTCACGGGCTCGCTTTCGTGCGGAAAAGTCGAATACGGTTATATTGTTCGTCACGGTTATTACACGCGCGTTCTCTTCTTCATTTTTCTTCTTCCTTAGGGTTACGCTATACCTTGCGGCACGACAAACGTCCCTGCTCGCAAGCTGACTCGCGACCGGATCGACTAGCAACCAGTTTCAAAACACCTGAAACCATTTCGGTATTCAGCTCGATTTGTCAGCAAAATTCTCACACAGGCCCAGAGTCGCCTGATAAGGGGAGGGAGCACGAATTAAGGGGAAAATGTTACCCTCTCTCTGCCAGTACCGGTCACGTGCCGGCCCGCGGCGGAAGCGTGGGAAATAGCGTCGTAAAGGGAGAAGGTAGAGTGAGGACACAAGTCTTAATCTGGCGATACGTTCCGGCGATACTATTTTTTAAACAGATTCAGGAATTAATTTTTACCATAATGCTGCTCAGAGGGGCTGAGAAGGCTTCTTTTCTAATTGTAGAAGAGAATGGCGACCATATAATTAATTAATAAAGCTGTATTATTTAAAATTTAACCATTGAATTTTATTTTCAAACCGGGCACGAATTTACGCAATCATTACGTAACTAAGCCTTCGTTAAAAACACACGCTACACCACCGCGGACGCAACAAAAATGGACGACAGAGTGTCTTCATCCACTTTTATAACAAAAAGAACTTAAAACGAATCGCGCGTTATTCTACTTTTTTCTAAATAATGATCGGAACAACGTACCCCGGGAACTTTTAGCCCCGGTCTTACCTAAATTTTTGGGGTTTCTTGTTCAGCAACAAACGCGCGTCAAGGGATTGAAGTAGCGCATAACAATGAAGACGACGATGTTGGAGTCCTGCTTCGCGTGTTGCGAAGATTAGTTTTCGGCCGTGTCCCCGAAAAAAGTGCGGTGTTCACATGGAAACCGGCTTGCAGGTTTTTTTGTTGTTGTCGAACGTTCTGTCCGCGCGAGGTGCATTAATGGAATTACAGGACAACACACACGCAGCCAAGAGTAACGTTATCCCCGAGATACCTGGCTGGCTTTATCGTCGCGATGCATGACGAACGTTCGTTTACGTGCGTTCCGTAAGGAGCTTCTCAGTCCTCTTCTTCCTGCGTTCCCTGTTCTGTTCACCATCGTCCACCGACACCGGGAACAGAACCCCGCGCGCACGTCGACAATGGAGAAATATTCCGTGTATATTAAGAAATCGGGCCCGGGTCTCGTTCGACCCGGCGAAACGCTTTCCAAACGGAACATTTTGTTGCGCTTCTCGCCGACGTTAACGCGGATTGCGATTATTTTCGTGACTCGGCGATTCCGTCGTTAAATCGTTAATCGTGGAACCTAACCGCGAACTAACTTTCCAACGTCGGACCTTTTTTCGAGGCGACGTGTTCGCCGTGTCTAAACGCACGGTGACTTTGTCATTTTTAATTCGCTTCTTTCGCCGGTAACTCATATTTGCATCGCGAGCGGGAATGGAAAGTATTACTTTGTAATTCTGCAGTTTATAATAATAGGTATAATAGCTACTTTTTGTCCTTTGCACTCCTTTGCCGAGCGCGACTCGACTTCGGTGAAAGGAGAATGTAAATGAAATGTGTTTTTATATATGTAGTTGGTTCTTCAAAACAACTATGACCCAAATATAAATTACAACAAAGTTTGAAAGCTACATTTAATATTATGAGTAAACAAAATTGTTTAAAATAAGTAGGAGTCAAGAAACTATCCTTTGCACTCCTTTGTCGAGTGCGACTCGACTTCGGAGAAAGGAAAATGTCAATGAAATGTGTTTTTATATATGTAGTTGGTTCTTCAAAACAACTATAAGTGTCCCAAATATAAATTACAACAAAGTTTGAAAGCTACATTTAATATTATGAGTAAACAAAATTGTTTAATATAAGTAGGAGTCAGGAAACTATCCTTTGAAGTAAAATGAGACACTGAAAACAGTAGGGAGTTGTTGGCAGCAAAATAGAAAAATAATTCGGAGTGTAAAGGGTTAATAGTAAGAACATAACCTCGAACTAACTTTCCAACGTCGGACCTTTCTTTCGTTTCTAAACGCACGGTGACTTCGTCGTTTTTAATCCGCTTCTTTAGCCGGTAATCATGTGTGCATCACGAGCGGGAATGAAAAGTATTACTTTGTAATTCTGCTGTTATAATTTTTAACAATAAACTTGCTTATGCGCTTGATGAAAATGTCAGCAATGCGTCGCTTCTGCAAGTGACTGCTCGCAATGTCGTCCAAGGAAACAACGCGGCCTGTACAGGAGATTGCCGTGACAGCGCGTTGAAACCACCGATCGCAGGATATAAAACAACGAATTTTGCGCGTAATAAATTGGCCAGAATCCGCACGAAGAAGTTAACAACTCGTACTTGAGCCAACTCGAGCGTGCACCCGTGCACGCTTCGTTTCGCTGAAATAATAACGAAGATCTTTCGAGCCCCGTCACGGCGTAACCAGGAATTCCATGCTCCCCTTTCGCTGCGGTTTACCGAAAATTATGAAAATTGCCCCGATATCGTAACGTTCGAGAAAGTACACGAATGCCGAGAGAGTACAAAATGGATTATAAATATTTAATATACGGATCTCTTTCGATCGATCTATATATGGCAGTCAACCACTGACACGCTACAAGGATGCACTCTTGCTTGACGTTTCCAATTTGCAACGGTCGCGCGTAACAAATGTATCATCGCTGTATCAACTGCACAGACCGGAGTTGGGCAAAAAAATTAACGATTGACGAATAAATGTCTACTTCAGTCGTTAATCGCAATTAACAATTACACTCCTACTTTAGTCGTTAATTGCGGTTAACGATTACATTCTTTTCAATTGTAATCGTCAATCGGATAATTGATTAATGATCAACTGCATCGAAATGAAATACTTCAACAATTGATCCAATCAGTCTCCGATTTTTCGATGATTTCTTTTTTTAATCAACGATTGACGATTAACTTCATCAATCGATTGCATCAATCGTCCATTTTTCAATAATTATCTTCTTTAATCGTACACATCAATCAATCAATCTTGATTCAAATTTTAATTGATTAATGCCGTTTGGTCCATTCATAAAAAAGTTGTTCTGATTTAAAGTGTGTGGAAACATTTATGCTCTTTATACTGTATACATATATCATACTTTTCCTTCCCCTTACTATCCCTTCTCTAGATTCTCCCTCTCCTTACTTCCCTAGATACGCGCCAGCTCTTCCTTACGATCTACCACAGATAACGCCACAGTTTCGGTCCTACCTAAAATATGAAAATGAATATATAATAAACATATAGATATAAGTTTACACATGCATATGTGGCCAATGGATCCGAGTGTATTCAAGTCTTTTGTATTTTTGTTGTTACTCTCAATAACAATAAATTAGAACATGCATATAGCGCCATTCCACATAGCGGCGAAACGCTCAAACTGCAGTAAATGGCGGTAGAAATTTTGGTGTCCTGTCACAGATGGCGTTGCCGTGTTAAGGCTGCGGGGAACGTTCTCGTATAAATTAAAGTGTGTCTTCGTTGAATCTGCTTTTACAAATGCAATTCGTTGGAATATTCACAAAGTTATTCAACGCAATTTTACAAAATTTACAACTAATCAATAATATTGATTCACATTATCGACATCTGTCTGCATTACCGACATCCGGCACAGAAAATAGACCGGTCGGTAACATTTGTCTAGCAGTTTCAGCGTTTCGCCACTATATAGCGCTTTCGACCCGTTGAATATCGACATTAGGGAAAAGACTAACGAAGGGGATTAGGATCGAGGGACAAGCAGCAAGAGCCTACGTACTAAGGGAGAGGACTAAAGAAAACCAATCATTGAAACGCTCATCTACCGGCATGTTATATTTGTAAAATAAAAGAGGCACACGTTGCCCAAGTAAAAGACGGTAATGTTAGGTAAAGTTAGGGGTAGGAGAAATAGACCATGAAAATGAAACTTCGTTTTCCGATAAAATTATTTTCGTGCATTTTGGCAATAGGATACGCCGATTGAAAAATACAAAATTCTTGAAGACTTAAGAAGTTGCAGGAACAATCGTTTGTGCGCTAAATTAACATTAAGGCACAATCTTATATAAAAGAATTCGTCCGTGAACAATGTCCAGCACGGCGTCGGAACAAAAGCGGCACATTTAAAAATATATTCGAGTTGTCCTTACATCACTTCTGAATTCTTAAAATACAATTTGTACAAAAGAATACGGTTGAAAATATTCCCTAATCGCTACTTCCCGTTTCATTGTACGTTTTTCGTCGATTCTTGCGAGTCTATCGAAACGTTTCTGTAGTATCTGAGAGATTTCAACATTGCACGCGAACTATATCTTCAAGCAGCGCGAATTCTTGCGTGGTATCCGTAATAAAAACTGGAACGTATTTTCCCTGATATTGTTAACATCGTCGTTATCGTTTTCATCGTTGGAATCCGCGTTGTCGTTATCGATAACGATGACGAAGTCTCGGTCACCCATTAAAGTCCTGAGACACATATCCTCCTGCTCGATTCGCCTGCGCACCAACAGCTCCAACGTGAAAAGATGATCGTCGCAGGCCTCGGGTAGATAGTCGTGCATAAATTCGGCCAGTCTGCAGACAAAACATTCTTAATCATTATTATGATAACCGAGCGTCTGTGTTCTCCCGTTGATCACTGATTTCAAATTCGATATGCTATCGAACGCAAACTAAAGGGGATTAGTACGGAAATATAAATATAGCCACATGTCGACAAACCGGAAAATCAAATCACGCGTGCTACGAGCAAATAAGATTTATAGATACGAGGTGTGTTAACAGAATAACGGGAATTTCGTTATTTCGCGGGTTGTATTAGTCATTTTTTTGTACATGTTGATTTGGTACGATCAGCGATTTTTTACTTGTTGAAAAAATGGATCAGATCAATGCACCTTCTCACACTACCATTGCTTGTTCGTAACTTTTTAGCCAAAACCAACACTGTAATGGTGCCCCAACCTACATATTCGCCAGACATGGCCCTGCGTGACTTTTGTCTTCTCACACATAAAGAGGTCGTCGTTTTTCAAGCACAGATGAGATTAACCCTTTGCACTCCGAATTATTTTTCAATTTTCTTGCCAACTACATACGATTTGAAGTGTTTCATTTAAAATTTACTGCAAAGGACAGTTTCTTGACTGCTACTTATTTTTAACAATTTCCTTCACTAATCATATTAAATATAAAGCTCTCAAACTTTGTTGTAATTTATATTTGTTTCGAATAACCAAATGTTTACATATACATAAAAATCCATAAAAAATCCTGGCACAAGTGTGTAATATCTAATCGAAAATTGAAAATTCCCGTTATTTTTTCAACACACCTCGTATATAACGAAACAGCCTTTTGTTTGGCTCGAGAACAAAGGTCCTTGAGGATCATGAAAGGGTTTATCGATGCGTTCTTATTAGAATATATTTATTTAACGGAGAAAGGAGTCGAGTGGTCGAACTTTCAAGCGTTCGGGTTGAATCGAAAGTGGACGGAAAGGTTACCGTAAAAGATATTCGACGTTGTGCCCGGTCGGGCCGGAGGATTGGAAGATTTGATCCGCAATGCAGTGCAACGGTGCATCCCCTAGCCAATGCTCGTTCTTGTTGGTTGCGATGTAAACGATAGCGGGGAAACTTTTGTCTCCGTCCCGGCTGTGGAACGTTGAAAAGGACGTTACGTATCCACCCAAAGTGCACTCGCGGTTCTCCAAATAAAGCAGCGCCACGCTGTCTTCGACTTGAAATGCTCGGCCATACACGATGCCCTGCGGCGACAAAAGAAATCGACTTAATTGCGATCGAAAGCATCGCCATCAAGGGGCAGTATGTAATTTTCGAATTTCCGAATTCCATCGGACCTGCACCTCATTAGCCGGACAACCGTTTCAACCTCTTTTCGAACAATTTATATTTTCATTGTATATTGACAGAATTGAAAATTCGGATAATACATAAACAAGACTGCGAATCTTTGTGGAACGATTTACAAAAATTCTTTTTTTCTTTAACGCTAACCGTGCCGGGTACAAAATGTGTCGAATATAATTGTTTCATAAAAATCACAGGACTGAATTTATTTAGATTTTTCACAATTTTTATAATGAAAGAAATTCATTCAATCATTTCTAATGGAAGCATCTTTATAATTTCAACAATTAAAAATAAACAATGTGAAAGCGGTCATTTGACCGGTCATGGTACGGTTAGTGTTAACAATCCGAATTAGATGGAGATATATTATTATTGACATGCTTAAATTCATTTAAGTCTCATTTTCTATAATCACTATCTGGAATTGAAAACATTTTTGTACGTAATCATCGAACGTTCGAAAAACTCAGTCGTTAAGAGATTAATTTGTGTTTCCGGAGACGAGAAATGATATAATTTACTCTACGGTTGCGTGTTTGTTTACCGATGTTTAGAAAAATCTGGAGATTGGGTAACCAGAGTGATTCAGTGTTTGCGAGCTCGCATATTTACCTCCTGTTCTTTGATCAGCGTGGCCACGCGTCCAGGCTGTAACAAAAGAAAACGGAATCATTTAGCAAACGAGAGCATTTCGAGGAGAAAAAAAAACAAACAATGAACAAGGGAACGCGCGCTGTCGGGGTGACGTAAACACGTAACACGAACGCGGGGACGAAATGTGTTCGAAAGATATCGGTTTCTACAAGCAGCAACTGGTTTCGCATCGGACTAGTAACGGCAGGGTAACACGAGATCGAGAGAAATCACAGCCATTTAATAAACCTCGTACACTGGATCGTATCGACGCGCGACGATGGCTAGTACAATAAACTGTGAGGAACGCGATCTCATCTGATGTTGGGACGTTTGCGTAACGGTCAGGAATCAAGAGAAGATATCAGGTGAACAGGTTGACAAAACTACAACCGAAAGGACCTGTTATCAACTCGTCATCATATTTCATGATAAAATAGCCCAGAGCACTAGCGATGGCCGTGCAAAATCACTGACCGTGATTTATCACTAGACAGCGGATTTTATGCATTTATGACAATAACGAATAGATGCAATTTAAAACAGTACAAATATTGGAAGAATTACAAAATGTTGTTAGATTATTTTCAACCTATTCAATATATTAAGAAAGAAAATTTATTTCTATTTCACTCCAGTTTGTTGCAATCTAGGTTATAAATGGTTATTTTGCATAAAGATCCGCTGCCTATTTATCACAGTGATCGCAGAATCGCTTCATTCACGCCGTGATCGTGATTATTTAATCTCGAGTGAATTGGCTCACTGTCATCCCAATTCTTCATGTCGATTGAATTAGTTAATTTTTCAAATTTAAAATTACGTTACGTTTCCGTATGTAACGTAAATTTACTTCAATTTAATGGTAAAAATAAAAAATATTAAATCTTCTCCGCACCTCATTTTAGTATTTGAAAAAGAAAGAAATTAACTCTTTACACTCGGAGCTACTTCAACTCGAAAATGAAACACTTCTTCCGATCTAGAATATTACCATGCTCAATGATTTTTTTAAATTTGGTGGATACGAAATTAATATAATACCTCATAAATAAACAATATTTTAATTAATGGTACAGCAATCTTTAGTAGCGCCTCAGAGCAGTGATGTTATTGAGCCCAACTTTTCTCGTGCGATGGCGGCGATTTCAGCCTCAGGAACGTAAGCTTCTCGATAAAATGGGGTACCTTGAGCACCCCGCAGAATTTTTAAAAATTTATATGATTTGATTCTGGAAAATGAATGTACAACAAGTGTATTTGTGTATATTTTGTAACTCGTAGGACGCGTCCTGGAGTCTTTTTGTTCGGTACAGATTGTTTCGATACATTCCCGTCAATATAGCATGCCTCAGAGCTCTGGCCGCTCTGCTACCACATCATCCCAATAGTAGATACGTTACTGTTTTCTCACGCATGCGCAAGAAAAGTTGGGCTCAATAACATCACAGCCTCAGAGTCGTCATTGCAGTGCTAAGGGATAATTCTTCCTCTCTATTTCGAAATCGTAATATCTATTTAAATACTATAAAAGTGCAGATAATTTCTTTTATGCATATTGTGTTTTACAAACTACCAACGTATTACTTAAAGTCTTACGAATCTAATAAATTTTATAAAAATACGATATGTAACTCGCAATTTTATTTTACAGGTTACTGCTCTGTGACTTGCGCGAAGAACAATCACGTTGATTTCTCAGTGCTTTTGTTCTTCGCGCAAGTCCCAGAGCCGTAACCAGTATGTTTTATATTAATCAGATCGCACGAGTTTGCGACGAAAAAGAAAAGGTTTCTGTTATCAAGTTAACGGCTTGATCGAATATATTATTGTAACGATATTAATTCGTTACTCCGGAGGAAACAGTGTCCAAGTTTTATTGGTCTTAATAGAAGCATCCGTGGCTACTTATTGAGCGGTGTGCACGCGCGTGCATGTGCGTTACGCATTACGTGATTCGAGACGTAAACAATTTCCTCACGACAAAGCTTTTGTTCCGATGACGATTCAATCTTCCCGGTGCCTGTAAATATCGCGCTGATCCCGAATCACGGGAGAAGTGACGCACGCGTCCCAAGAATTTAAAATAAATTGAAAGAGGCGACGAAAAAGACAAACGAGCAGCGCAATACAACGGATTTTAATACACGATTCTAGTATTTTTATTTTACTTATAGTTATTCTTTACTTGCGCAAGCTCGGGATATTTTCACAATATTTTAATTGTCACTAGACCGTGCGTCTTCGTGGAAAATAAAAATTGTCCGAGTCAATTGCAAGAGACTGAAGCGAAATGAGAATGTATTTTCCGCTTTAATAATTTTAGACAGTCAAAAATAGCATCATTCAGTTCTTCTAATGTCTTTAGAATTTTATATTTAACCAGGCCATTAAACCAATTTTACATTTAACCGTTTGCACTCCTTTGTCGAGTGTGACTCGGCATCGGAGAAAGAAAAATGTAAATGAAATGGGTTTTTATGTGTATTTGGTTCTTCCTTAATTTCGTAAGTTTAGTTAAAAACAAATATAGATTACAACAAAGTTTGAGAGTATTCTTGAATTTTTCTAATTTGTTACTGTTTTACATTTCGCCCAACTAATTTCTTTATAAATCCATAAAAATCCGCAGTCTAATAATTAGTAAACAAAATAGTTGAAAATAAGTCGCAGTCAAGGAACTGTCGTTTGAAGTAAATTTCAAATAAAACACTTAAAATAGTAGGGGGTTGTTGGCAATAAAATTGAAAAATAATTCGAAGTGCAAAGAGTTAATCACATCATTTTTTGTGTAGAATTGTGTCTGAGCGGTTGATACAACGACGATACATTTGTTACGCCGTTACCGTCGTAAATTAGAAACGTCAAGCAAGAGTGCATCCTTGTAGCGGTAGCGTGTCAATGGATGGCTGCCAAAACTGTGTAAAAGAATTCACGCGACCGGTTCATGAACAAGAAAATTACTGCTATAAATAGAACAACCGCGAGACACCTGCGCGCGTAAAAGCTGTACAATCCGTTCAATCAAAAATATTTAACGATTCCGGATACATATAACATGTAAGTATGTATGTATATCTTTTACGACGTTTCGAACGCCGCACTGTCTTCCAACATTCTAACGCGTAAATAAAAAGTGTCGAAACAATACATTATTCGAATGACACTCGCATACGATAATGTTTATTCCTTTCTGTGCACGAAAATACAACCGTTCTGCGCTTCGGCAAAGCTAGACACACGTGGCGGTCAAGTTATCGGATTCGAAGAGCAGAAAATGTTAAAGAACAGTGAACCTGTTCATTATTTTCCAATTTTATTGCCAACAACTCCCGCCCGCAACTCGACTATTTTCAAACGTTAATTTCGTTCATAATGCACTCGAGCCCCGAACTTCGTTGAGATTTATACGATCTAAATCTTTGGATCTTTATGCAAAATGGTAATTGTCTGCATCAATTGTAGGAAACAGGGGCCAAATAAAATTGTGCATGTTCCTTTAATCATTTCAATAGGTTGAAGATAATGTACATGGATCTTCGGAAATTCTTCCCCCGTCTTAAATTCCATCTACTGATTTATGTTATCATTAAACAACTGATTTTATGACAAAAACAAGTAGGTGTAATTTAAAACATTAAAAACATTAAACGAATTTCAAAATACTGTTATAGTATTCTTAATCTATTGAACGTATTAACCCTTTGCAATCTGAATTATTTTTCAATTTCATTGCCAACAACTCCCTACTATTTTAAGTGTTTTAATTAGAATTTACTTCAAAGAAGAGTTCCTTGGCTGCTACTTATTTCAAACAATTTTGTTTACTAATTATATTAGATATAGCTCTCAAAGTTTTTAGCTAAAAAATAAGAAATTAAATAAATTGAACCTGTTTTCACAATTTATAGATTACAGACGAATTTATTATTTAATTTTAAACGAATTTAAAACGCTGCCCTGTAATCTCTTGAAACACAAGTGTCCTTGCGATCGTGGAATTAACCCTTATGATCTTGTTTACGGGCGGTTGTTCTTCGTAATTTCGTAGGAGAGAATTATTGTATTGAATATTAATTGCCGAAGAATAAAATTGAAGGGGTTAAAAGGAGCAGGGAATGGAATAATAGAAGGAAGAACATTGGTCCTTAGAGAACGCCGTTCCCGACACTTACATTTTCGACAGTGCCGCGGTGCGTCGTGTTTCCTTGCCAAAATCGCCTAATAAACCCCTTCACGTGTCCCACGACGCTCCTCTTATATTTAAATCCTGGATGCCAGCACAAGGACCCGTAACCAAACACCCAAAACTCGTGATTCCCATTATTTCTATTTTCCATGTTCGCTGTCAACGGTGTCAACTTCTCTGTTGCGTTCGACCTCGGACCAAAGCGTGTTTCATTGACTCTCGAGGCTCGACACGGTGTATGTCCCCCGTGGAAATCCTCGAATCGTTTTAAAACGATGTATCATCCGTGACGGGATATACTGTTTACGTCAATGCGCGCAGTTGTAAATATTTACTAATGATCTAGCGCTAGCGTGTTCGGCGAAATTTACCCGCTGCTTTGGACAGTATCTAGCTATGTATGTACGAATACTTTACAGTGTTACCCCTACAGAGAACGAGCGTCGACGGTAAAATTTGAATACTACAATAAATAAGCTCCGTTATCGGGGATTAGTTTACTTGCAACGTGTTCATCGATTTGACAAGCGCGCGACACGTGGCTAGACTGTGCTTTCGTACCACTATTCGCCAGCTAGATACGAAAGCTCCCAACGTCGTTAAGAAAATCTCGCTCCCTCAACGAACATTTTTATTTCCTTTGCTCCACTTTCATTCACTTGTTCGTTCGACGATTCTCGGCTGTTCGATCACGTGTCTCTTCTCCGATTTTCACGTGTCGTTAGGCGGCTCTTCAGCAGCAACAAAGCCATCGTTGCAATGATTTGTACCGTTACCACTTCACGGGAATCAGTCGACTTTCTTCACGCTCCTCGGGGATTTCTCGTAGCGTCCTTCGCAGGATTCCTGATAGAATTCGATGATGGTGTCTGGTGTTCGTCGCGCGTGCCGTGGATGATTCGTGACGATATGACCGGTGCGATTTTTCTGGTCGTCTCATTGGAATTACTGCGTTTTCGGAGGCACGTGGAAAAAATTTGGAAAAACCGGATCGAACAACTAGTCCACGCGAAAGCTTGACCGAGACTGCCGGCTTGTCGGGCCGGTCGGGCGTGTACCTCCATTTGTGAAAAGAGATGGAAGGAAGCTAACAAAGAGGGCGATAGGAAAATCCTGACAGTACAAGAGAGAGCGAATGATCGGGGCGCTAGTGGGAGAACACGGATGCGGCGGCTGATGAAACACAAAGTGCGATTGACGTATGACAGCCGAAGTTCGATTGCCCGGGCAGATGTTGATGTTGTTAGTATTACTTCATCTACCACGCGACCGGCACCGTTGCCCGATAATTATGTAACAATTGTTTTTCAACAGCTGTGCACATGAAATTGGCGCGAATGGGTTTGAAGTGATAACACGGTAACACGATTGTACGTAGACCGATCCAATTGAGAATAATCTCCATAGAGATATGAGTATAATTTCATTCAATATAAGAATGACCGTTAACAACTGAAAGGAGTCAGGACGTCAGCGATGATTGTTTGCTCGTTGAAGTTCATCAAAATGATCCTGCCGCAATAAAACAAAATTTGCCGACAGTTCCTTTCGGAAATCGTTCGCTTTGCTATTGATGGTAAACGAGCAAACACGCGTTTCTGTCTTTTGTTCGTAGATGACGCGTTGCTCACCGACTACGCGGTAGATTCGAATTGTTTGTACATATAGATTTTGCACTCCAAATTCAACCGTATGTAAATCAATTTCACCCATTAACACGTTCACGCCGGCGCCTGCTATTTGTGTATGTATTTTGAGCTACCAGTAGTGGTACACGCCGGCGGGAATGTGTTAAGAAATTATTTATTTATTTTGATTAATTTATATATCTGCGAAAGAAACATAAGACTCAATATTAATGGGTGAAATTTATTTGCAAACGGGTGAAATTTGTTTACGAAAGGATGAAATTTATTTCCAAAAAGGTGAAACTGATTTACAGAAGGGTGTATTTAAAAGCAAAACCTGTAGCAAACTATGTAGATCTTAAAAAAATTCAAGTCCTTTTGATCAATTTTTAAAAAGTTATGCGACTTTGTATGTAGAAAGTGGAGTGCGAGTAATTGAAGATTAAACTTCTGTTTCCGAAGACTTTAATCTACAGCTCTGCTAATAACACAAAGGCTGTACTTTCGAAAACGTCGGGATGAAAGCAAATAATAAGTGTTGAATATTTTTGTCTAATAAATCGTAAATGCGCAAAGTTTTGTCGGTGAAATAGAAATCTGACATGCGCGTTACCGTTATTACAGGAATTTATTTGATCCTCCCGAGCAAGACTCTTTCAGGGCATGCAACATAAGACAAAATTTCTCAATCAGCTGATATTCACGAAAGAGCAGAGCGTTGTTGACGGGTGTTTGAATTCGCATTTTTTTCGTACGAGAAAGTATCGCCTGCAATCTGAGATTTCTGGCAAAGGTAAGAATTGAATAGCGCTCGGATATTTTGCCCAGGCAGCATGGTAAACGAACCTTCTCGAACCGCTGCTCCGTTTTGTTTATATCCTACTTAAAGATACTTGTAACCCTCTTAAAACATGACCTGTTGCATGCTTTATTAGATATTAAAGTAAATGACGGAGACAGACACGCCGCCATCCTCTCCAGATATGAATGGTCAAATGGATGAAGACGATCTGATATACGTGGGTGATGTTGACGAAGTGATCGAGGCTTTTGAGGCTGACGATGTTGGAGTTGAAGATACTATGGGAGTTGAGCCTGTGGAGCAGGGAGATGCGTCTTGCTTGTTCACTGGCCACAAGCGAGGTCAGGCAAGCTCTAGTTCCCTCAACGAATGTATATTCTTTTACGAACAAGCGTAATTCCATTGAAAATTTCAGGTTCGGTTTTCTGTGGCTATTTGTCCAAAAATGGGAAACTAGCTTCCACAGGAGGGGAAGAGGATAAAGCTTACATTTGGGACACATCATCCGGAGAGATTATTCTCGACTGTACTGGACACAAAGATAGCATTATCTTTTCAGAATTCAATCACGACGAATCCTATCTGGCCACTGGAGACATGAGCGGTTTGATTCAAGTTTGGTCGGTTGCCGACAAAACCAAAATTTGGGACTATAACATGGGAGATGCAACAGTTAGTTCGATCTCTGTCATTGTACTTTCAGTTGTGAACGAGATAACAGAAAGACTCCTTTTTACAGTGGATGAAATGGCACATAGCTGCAAATGTATTGCTAGCAGGCTCTGTCTATGGAGAAGTATACATGTGGAAAATACCTAATGGAGATTGCAAGATTTTCCAGGGATATAGTTACCGGGCAGAGACTGGAACGATCTTTCCAGATGGTATTCATTTCTTGATACAGTCAAGTCGCGATCTAACCCCCTGAGGATCTTCACACTCACTGACCTTTCGCTCGGGGGAATCCTCGCAAGAGGCCAAAATACTCGAAAGAGAGGAGCGGTCCGTGTTTACATGCTGTCCTTTTCTACGTTCGGCATTCTTTGTACTTCCGGCGCGGTCGACGCAGTCATAAAAAAATAGTTTCCCTGCACGATCTCTGTCCCTGCGATGGCAGCTAGAGCGCGACTTTACTGTAAGTTCAGAAAATCGAATGGATCATGTCTGAACGAGATATAACTTTTCAGGTAAACGTATCGCCGTTGGTTACGAGGACGGAATCATTAGGATAATAGATTTGAGAACTGGTTCCATTCTATCGTCCTGCGCAGGCCATTCCTCCACTATCATCACCCTTGATTGTCATCCCGATAATAATCTAGTCCTCTCAGCCGCTACGGATGGAAAAACTATAATCAGTAATTCGAACACAGGCAAGGTAATAAGGAACGGTGCTCGTGGTGTATCTTAGGAGCCCAAGTAACACGGTTTACACTCTTCAGATAATTTCCGTTCTACAAAACTTGATTACCGGCGAGAGAAATAACGCGCATATGGAGCAGGACGTTGGGAACGTCGTAGATAATAGTGATCGAAATTGGGTAGAGACTGCAGCTTTCTGCAAGGATCCTGCGTTTCCAGTTGCTGCGACTGGTACAGTTAACGGAGAAATCTTTATCTGGGATATCTCGAAACAGGTATTACCACTCTTACAATTCAGATGCAACTTTACGCGGTGTTATACGGTACTGATTTCCATTGGAATTGTTCAGGTACTCAGACAAAACATCGAGCAAGAAAGCGGTATATCAAAACTGGTGTGGAAGGGGAATACAACTATCCTGTTCTCGGCAGGACTAGACGGTATACTTAGATGTTTCGACGCAAGAACTGGTCTATGTGTACAATCATTCCTAGGACATACCGCAGATATTCTCGATTTATGTATTTCCGAGTAAGTTGAGGCAATTCGAGACTACTTTCTCTTGACGAGCGTAACAAGATTTAACAGAAATGCGTTTTAGGAACGGAGAAAAGGCATTAACAACGTCCGACGATTCAACAGCCAGAATTTTTGATATTTCGTCTCTATCATAACGTAATCTATTACATAGAGAAAAATATAAAATCTTTGTTATTATCTAAAATCTATGTACATTTTATGAAAGTTGTTCATATATATATTGTACTTTGTTTCCTTTTTTAATTAAAAATAAAGTTTATTTATTTTTAGCTCATAGTCTGCAGCATTTTGTCCTTGCACCACTCTGAATCCAGTGAATGGCATTTATCCTTCCAGAGAAAATGAGTTGGACCATGCTCTTCACCTTTGTCAAAATTGAATAACGTGCTGAACTCTATTGCTATTTTCGATCTTACTAGACCTACTCCTCCTGCCTTCTCTGGTGCAGGATGGTATACTCTTCCTGTGTGAATATTCATGTACAACTTTTCTGGTTCGAATGGCACCTACAACAAATGAATTATTAAAACTTAAACCAAGATACATGGATTACATTTTGAAACGTACCATCAGCAATTCTTCTGCATGAGCATAGCCAAACCAGTCTTCCTCCTTTCCTGTCTCGCTGTTCTGCTTCTGCAAAACTTTAGTAAATACTATCGGCAGATCATCGCATCTGACAAAATTTCTTTCTGGACCGCAAGGTGAAATATATGGGAAATCCTTCATATACCTTCCTGTCTCATTTTTCTTCAACCGCTTGAAAAAGAATGCCAAAAATTTCTTCTCTAAAATGATATAAAGATTGAAACAGATCGAAATGTATATCTATCAAGATGTATGCCAACCTTTAAAACACGAGGTGAAGTTCTTCATGCGAGCATCGTCCAAGAACAACTACAGAAATAGAAAAGTATACATTTTAAATAATTCAATAGTGTTTTTTGTTATTTTCAATTTAGTAGAGACTTGTACCATGCCTTGATGATCTATGTAATAGAAATATTCTCGAACTCTAGGTTCCGGAGACTGTCCCTGTTCATATTTTGATATTTGCCTTCTGTATACTTTAGAAACGGACGTTTTGATCGGAATCGTAAACAATCGTGATCGTAAATGTGGAAACATTGCATTCTGTACATAAATTATTCAATTCGTGACAATCGAGAGATAATTGCCCATACGAAAACGAAGTATTTACACACAGTGGGGAACAAAATCAAGTTGACATACAATGAGTATGATTATCACCGAAGTTTTATCGAATTAACATTATTGTTACAAGTTTAATATTTATTCATTATGTAATCTACATATTTTTCACTTAATTTTGTTCTTGCCCGTCTGTATTTTACTGATACACTTGTCTAAAATTGGGAGGATTACACAGTTCATTTGTGAAAACATAACCTCACTCCGCAAAATCTCGGTTGCGTCTTGGAGCAGCGATTATGTCAGACGCGACGTAACGTACGCAGATCGCGTAATAACGCGGTAGATTCCAATAAAATAATGAGCCAAGCCTGATAAAATTTCCGATAACGTTTCACTGTGCGCCGTTGGACCGAACCGTCGGCCATGTTTGATTGATTGGAGAACGGAGTGATTTTCCGTCGGAGAATCGACGAAACGAGTTACTAAAATATAGCCAGTAAAAATCCAATATACACTATGCTCCATTCTCACTAATAAATTAACGTAATTTACACGGTTGCACGGTCCATAAAATAGAAAACTAATACATACAACGTTGGCAAAACAGGAATCTAGATCCGCAAAAGAGGTTTCATACAACGAAATATAGAAGACTCTGTCAGCTAACTCAATATCGTGATTTATAGTGAACCAACGTGAACGGGAATCGGTGCAAAGTACTTTTATTTAGACGTTTATTTTGAATGAATATCATGAAAATGATGTAAGAAAGAATGCAGCGGAATTGCATTACCAAATGTTAAGATTCTATCAAAATATTGAAAATTAATTTAGTGTAAACAAATTAAGTATATATATATGAACGATAAATTATAGTATATTTTAATGAGATAGATCACGAATAAGTAATTAATATGGAATTATTAATAAGAAAGATGCCTGCCTTGTTGCATAAAGTTGGGACAGCTAATGAATCGAAATTTGCACAGTTAGCACTTGTGAAGTACTTCCACAACAATCACAATATTTTATACAACAAAAATAAGTCCATGGATAAATTTCCTGTTGCTTATCCTTTCTATACAGCAGACAAGAAGGAGAAAGAGACATTTTTAGATGTTATACATTTATATTCGAAGGAGACTAGTCTAAGAACTGGCCACGCAGAATTCATTATGCATGCTATGAAATACATGGAAGAATTCGGGGTGAACAAGGATCTGGAAGTTTATAAAGCGCTGATGGATGTATTCCCTAAGGGACAGTATATAGCGAGGAATAGGTACCAAGCCATGATGTATCATTTTCCGAAACAACAAGACACAGCCCTTCATCTATTGTGTAAAATGGAAGATAATCGTGTGATACCTGATTATGAGATGCAGGAAATGATCTTAAACATCTTCGGTGAAAGAAGTTTGGCTATAAAGAAGTTTTGGCGCATGACATATTGGATGCCAATATTTTCTAGATTAAATCCTTGGCCTGTCCCAGATCCTTCGCCTAGGGATCCGAAAGAGCTGGCCAACTATGCTATAAAAAAATTATGTAGCAAAGATGTGCTCAACGAAATTACAGAATATAAGACAAAGGATATACCGGATGCTGTGGATGATACATGGATTTTATCCACAATGAGTAGAACACAGCGAGAACTTCTTGCCATGCAACCTACCGATCAGCCTTTGTACATAGAAGGACCTTTTACAATATGGGTTGGAGATAGCTATATGGATTATTTTGTACTGAAAGGAGATCCAATTAAACGAGAAGTTATAAACGATAGCTATGATGGTAAGTATATCTTCATGTAAACAAATAATGCAATACAATTAAATAATTTGTATGTTCACTGACAATTTTTGACCATTTTCTTTTTAGATGTCGACAAGATACAAATTCCTTTTTGGGAAAAGTTGCACAATCGTATGCCTGTTACCTTACATGAACAAGACGATGGCGTATATTATGCAATGTGTCTCACTGGCACATCCTCCAAAGATTCTTTACTATCTTGGATTAGGTGTCTGCAAGAGACGAATACTATCCTAAATCATATACCTATAGTATTTAAATTAAAATCGATACCAGTAGATCCTATGTACATAGGAAAAAATGAAGATTCTATTCAAACTATAGACGGAGGAAAGAAAGATACATTGAAAGGCAATTAGTTTATGTAAGTAAATAATTTAAATGTGTAAATAAAATTGCTTTTTAAACAATCGCGTTAAATTTATTTACTTCCATGAAAAAGAAGTATTTCTTTTTTCATTCAATTTCCATCTGTAATTGGCGTACGATTAAAATGTATTGCATCATGGGTCGATCTACCAGCCACACCATTGTTTACTTTGAATATTTTATGAGGTATAATGCATATACATCGGTATTCATACAAGGAGTTGTTTCAGTTCCTTGATATATATATACATTATTCAATTACCCATACTTATACATGAGCGGTCAAATAAAAATAAACTCGTTTAACTTTTAGACTCGAGTTCACGTAACAGTGCGGTATCGTCAGAAAAAAACTGATTGTTCAACAGTGAAAACGTGTTTTATAATACGGTACTCTACAAATAACATTACATCGATATGTTCGTAAATAATTTTGCCAAAATGAGCTTAAACGTTCGATATAAACATTCGAAGCGTAAGTGTTTTATTATATTGATTATAAATCTTAACGCATATGTGAGCCTCTATTTGAATTTCAATCTTTGACAAACGAGTACTTTCCGGTGTTCGAAAATACGATGTGTTGGCGCGAAATTCAAATTTCATCGATGTTCATAGATCGAATTAAATTTTCAAAGTTTGAATCTTTTCTGATTACTTTGATAGGGTTCATCAATCAAATCAGATCTTTTGCAACTAACACACCCGATTTTTTGAAAATGCCAGACTGTAAACACGTACCATCTACTTACGCGGTGAGATACTTTATCCATGATAATAATGTTAGTTTTGGGCTTCCACTGATATAGATATTTATTATGATTAGGGTCTGAATTACAAAGAAATGAGAAAAGCATACGAGTCAGTGGTGTCTCCTTCCTTGAAATTATTTTATAAAGAACCCTTGATTATACACGAAGGTCGAAAACAATGGTTGTGGGATCATTGTGGGAAACGTTATTTGGACATGTTTGGTGGTGTCGCTACGATATCTGTTGGACACTCTCATCCGTAAGTATATATAAATTCGATAGTTGATACAAAAAGACTTTCATTTTATTATTAATATATATTTCTTTTGCAAGTCATGTATTATTCATCATCATTTATTATTTAGAAAAATAGTTGCAGCCATAACTGAACAAGTTACAAAATTAAATCATGTATCCTCCGTATACATGCAGCCTCGTTTACACGAATATGTGTCTAAATTAACTACAAAATTTCCGGGAAAGCTGAAAGTAGTTTATTTAACAAATAGCGGATCAGAGGCGAACGAGTTAGCATTCTTGATGGCAAGAGTCCATACGCGAAATCAAAACATCATCTCGCTGAAAAATGGCTATCATGGAGCAACTTATGGGACTGTAGCCTCTACTGCTATAAGCACTTGGCGATACCCATACATTGTACAACCACCTGGATACTTGCACGTGGGTATCAACCTTATATAGGGATACATTCTATTAAATAATAAACAATCGAACCTATTTTTATGGAAGATTTAATTTCAGGTGGGATATCCAGATGTTTACAGAGGTTTGTGGGGTGGTTCGAAATGCAGAGATTCCATAGTGCAAGCAAACAGGCATTGCGACTGCAATAATGAAATGTGTATAGCATCGGAAAAGTATTTCACCGAATTTGAAGATACATTTCGTTTTAGTTTGCCCTGTGCACAGGGTATAGCAGCGTTCATAGCTGAGAGTATCCAGGTACCCTGATCACTTGGGAAGACGTTCTTATTACAAGAATATTCTCCATTCAATTACCACTACCGTGGACGAGATATTTCGCTTCCACGATGTCGAAGAAATGATGCTATGGATGAGATATCTCGTCCATTATAGTGAAAGGGTTAATCATGATTATTAATTATTAGGGAGTAGGAGGAGCAGTGCAATATCCCAAAGGGTTTCTCCGAAAGATATACGATTATGCTCGCGGCAAAGGTGGCCTTTGCATAGCGGACGAAGTTCAAACTGGGTTTGGTAGAACTGGCGAACATTTCTGGGGTTTTGAGGGTCATGGAATAGTACCTGACATAGTGACATTGGCGAAAGGGATAGGGAATGGATTTCCACTTGGCGCAGTAGTCACTAGCACCGAGATAGCCAACAGTCTAAACGCTGCGTTGCATTTCAATACTTTTGGTGGAAATCCGGTTGCATGTGCCGTGGGAACGACGGTACTCGACGTAAGTGTATATGTAATATGTAAATAACGCCTGTAAATATTCTTTAAAATGTAACACTTCATTGAATTAATTGCAGATTATCGAAGAAGAGAGACTTCAAGAGAACGCGAATGCTGTTGGTACACACTTGATCAATCGTTTGAATTCTCTGTTACTGGAATTCCCCAATATCGTCGGCGATGTTAGGGGAAAAGGACTGATCATCGGCATAGAATTGATTTCAAATTCAGAAACAAGGGAACCATTAGAAAAAGAACGAATGCTCGAGATTTTCGAAGACATAAAAGATATGGGTGTGCTTCTTGGGAAAGGAGGATTACATGCAAACGTAAGCGAATCAGTAATTAACATAATTATTTATAGTATTTCAAGTACGAAGGTTCGTATTTTAAATGCGCAGGTACTGAGAATAAAACCACCTTTGTGCGTGACCAAGGAGGACGCGGATTTTACTTTTGACGTAATCAGAAAGGTGTTAGAAAAACACCAAGGTAAATCATAACTTAAGAAGAACACATACATAAATACGACCCCTTTTATTTGGTACAGTCAATTAAGATTTAAATTATTTATGTTACAATTTGTACAATACAGTTTTCGTATTCTTTTTAAGTTTAAGTTAACATGCAAACTGTGTGACTATCCGTAAGTGAAATTAATTATGCACAGTATCGATGAACAATATATAATACATTGGCAATAAAATTATTTTCCTTCGCCTTTTTGTACATTTTTCTTGACTTGAGAGAAGAGTATATGATATACATATTTACGTCAAACTCAGGAATAATAAATTATATGCCGTAATAAATGAATGCGATCATTTGTCACATTATCAACTTCATTGCAGTTTCAGTCTCCTCGAACAAATGCATTCTGATCTTTTTGTCACAATAACTTCTGTATATTCACAGATTTTTGTAAATGTAAATACTTTAGACAAGTTATATTTTAAACATATAGTAGAAATATATACACAAAGCAATTTCTCCTAAATTACCGTTCCTCTATTAATGTAAATTAAAATTCAAGGACCACCATGTTTCATGTACTCTTTCCACATTATTTTTTGTCCTCAAGTCTTCGAGTCACAATATATATTTTGGAGTATATTATTCTTTCGGAAGACTTGTTTCTCAACACATTATATGAGGGAAAATGTAGAAAAAGAAAGTTACAATGCTACTAATTGTACAGTATTAACAAATGTAAATGCAATAAAATTTGTATAGAATAAATGAAGACGTAAGACACGAAGACGTTTCCTATTTGGAAATGAAATTTGGCACAAAATATAGACACCTTGTTACATTAAGAAACCGTGTATGTATGCGGAACAGTATCTGTTCCAGTTATTGCTTAAAAAATCTTTCTATATCGTACTTAATCAAATAGCTATCGATTAATTACTGTTTGTATCACAAAATACTCAGTTCTTTCATAATATTATGTATGCAGATAATGATTGTATAACCATTCTTTTCTGTTCGATAACCAAATGACATCAATCGTTTTATATTAAATTATGTGGTCCAGTGATGAAATATTCTAAAAATTTCGAATTCAAAAAAGGAACATACCCGCTGCAAAAATAAAGCTTGTATACGAGCCTTAGGCGAGTAAATTCGTCAAAACTATCTTAGAATCTGGCAATGTATCGAGAAGGTAATGAGAGGAATCAGCCATCGAGGCCAAGTCTGCTTCTAATAATGCCAACTGAAGTTCTCTTCGTGCTTTTTGCACAACGTACACCATTAACGAAATACCTATTAGAATCTGAAAATAAAATGGATACATTAATCATAGATAGAAAGACACCTGCATCGTTATATTTAAATAGATGCTTACTTGAAAACAGAAAACAATATAACCAGTTGCTGCTGTTGATCTATCTTCAAGAACATCTTGCATGGATCGCAAGCTGCTGCCCAAATAAATGTTAATTATTTGGGCTGGTAATAAACCTAATGCGCTAGCTAAATGGTATTGAATGCCGCCCATGTTGCTCACCTAAATATTTATTTTATTTTTTATTATTTTAATTAGATATACTTGTGCGCGCAATACTAAAAAGAAATGTTACCCACTGCAAAAATAGTATTTTGTAAACCGAATGGAATAGGAGTTAATCTTGCGAACAAAACGACTTTGAAAGCCTGTGGTCCAGATATAACTCTGAGTATTGCTCTCGCAGTGTCGTTTTGCAAGAGTGCCCCAATCGGCAATTTCAACGACAACGCACTGAGAGTAACATGCGCTATAGCTATTCCCAAATTAGCAGATAACACCACTATCATAATACCTCTTAATATACCAAAGAGATATCCGCTGGCTATGATAAGGAATAGATAGCCGATCACGATAGGAAATGAAACTACCGTGAACAAAGCGATAAATATTATAGTGACGATCCATATGTTTTGATGTTCGATCCAATATAGCAGCACTTTGATGTAGTCTCTACAGATGAAGACAATTGCTCCCAAGAGAGCCAAAGTAGCGATCGTTACAACAATGTAACATATCGAATTAGAATTAATGCAATTGCATTGTATCGACGAAGAATTCTTTGATGGTCTAACGCTAGCTTCTACATCCTCTATATTAATTATATCCATGGCCGATGCAATTATTCCTCATTATGTACAGGGAAAAGACTGCTTAATTATCATCCTCTCGACACAATCTACTCGAAAAATAAACAGCATATAACTCATTGGTTACATCGATCTTATCAATTAGTTTTTTTACTTGTATTCCCATGTAGATGTGCTACGTGTTACTTTTTTCGTGATAGCGACACGCAAGAGAGAAGCTACGAATTAGTTATACTCGAGTACGAGTATTACAATTTTGACACTAACAATAAGTGATTATCTGTCAAAGCGCGCATAATACGAACATTGTGCGAATGAATTTCATCAAATGACACGATTGTCGATGATTTGTTCGAAATTATTTGATTTTTTAAATCGACACAAGGCCAAGTGCAAATGACAAACAGGTGTGCAAATTATTTTTACCTTGTGTGTGTGACACTATCATAATAAAGAATCTCCTCGTTTCTACCATCACTATTTCATGCGGACAATAGATCGATTCTTAGTCTCCCTTCTCGAACCACTGTGCATTCTTATGGAAGAATATAATGGATTTACGATAAAAATACAAATCATACAAGCGCGTTAAATACGAAACATGTTATAATTGAAATCCGTTTACGTTTCCTGTTCTCATCGAACGGTATAGGACAGTATATATAGGACTGTATAGGACACTATATGTAGACAATGTAGACATAGACTATAGACTATCATCAGCTATCATAGACTATAGTCACTATACAGGGTGTCTCGAAAATAATGTACCAGTTGTACTTCCTTGGATGTTCCTTGGAAGAGGTAATTCCTGAGGACATTTGGGGCAGTTTGGAGTAACTTTTGCCTTTGCGAAAATGTTCTCCGCAGCTATGTAAAGAGTTATTAACGAAAAACACGGACCAGTCAGAGCGCGGCTACGACAAGCCCCGTTGAGCGTAGCATTGGCATTGGCTGAGCCAGGACCCGTTCATTGTAACCGCGTTCTGATTGGTCCGCGGTTTCGGTGTGTGCGGGAGCGAAACTGATACCACCATCGGCGTAGAGGTGAACTACGAACAAAGACAGAGAGGGAGATATGTCACTCGCAGGAGAGACAAAGACAGAGAATACGAAATAGCTTGATTTTTCGATGAGCCTAAAGCAATATTTTTTTATGTTCTTTGTGTTGAAATATTATCTGTATTATTCCGGTATCCTGTACAGAGCCCTTTTTTTCAAATTGTCTCTTGAAACTTTATAAACAATAATAGTGTACGTTTTTATAGAAGAAATTTTCTTCTGTACACTTTTTCCAAAAAAGGGCTCTGTACGCTACCCCCGCAATAATACAGAGAATATTTCAACACAAAGAGCATTTGGACCATATAAAATAAACCTATAGCAGCTGGTCTCGTATCACTGATATATCTCATATACTCTCTGGCTATATAGTTCTCTAATGACCACTCATGACCACTAATGACCAATGACCAATGACGCAGGTTCGATTGAGGTTCGATCATGTTCGATCAGGTTCGATACATTTAGGGACTTTACTCTGGTAACAAAGCGAAGAGATGAATTCACCTCGCGTTTGTCCATCTAATACCTTTTTATTTTTCTATAGTTCATCAACAGTCGTAGTTCGGCTTCTTCCATTCGTTTTTTGGTCCGCGTTACGTTACATCGAATGAATGGTTTTCAAGCGATTTAAAGCGTATTATTCTCGCTATTTTGCGTCGGTACTTATCAAGAACGAAGTACTAAAGTCGCGGGATCATCGCTGACAAAGGTAAATAGTTGTAATCACGTTGGACACGCCGAGGAGCAACGTCGATGTTTTATCGCGAAATAGCAATGGCTGCAATGCGACATATAAAATAATTTCTTATTTTCCCTTGAGATGTACATCGCTTCAAGTTATACAAACCTTCAAGAAATTAATCAATATTCGATAGCTTTAGTAGATAGACAGCCACTTTTGTAATTCGTGAAGCGTGATCGTGCTTCCGTTTGGTCGTGGCCGTTATCTGGTTTTGAGAAATACATCCGTTTTTTAGTACGGAAGGGAAATAAAATGGAACAGGAGTCAAGGCGCAAAGGACCAAGAAGTCCGAGTGCGGATTCTGAAGACTCCACTCACCGAAGGAGGTCTAGGAAATACGACAGATCTCCGTCGCCGAGAAGAAGCAGATACCGTCGTTCTCGTTCTAGAGACAGAAGGTCGCGTTCGAGTTCCAGAGACAGAAGAAGAAAGGAGTCGAATCGTTCGCAGCAGGAATGGAAGCAGCAGACATCTCAGTCCCAAGCATCTACTCCTAATCCGAGTTCAGGTGGCTACGTGCCAGCAGTTCACAATCAGTATCAGGTAGAATCGAAACTGAATTTCTTTCTGCAAAGAGTTCATCAATTAATGATTTTCTATATGTATAGGCACCTCCACCACCAAACACGAGTCAGCCACCCCCACCCATACCTGCTTACAATCAAGGATACAATAATTACAATTACAACTACGGACAAAGCTACGACTACAGTTACCAGCAACCTACTGGTTATCGCAGCGTAAGTTTCAAAACAAAAAATAATGAACTTTATTTGCAAAAACAGTATGTACTCTGTGCAAGAATCTTATTTTGCGTTGATTCAGATTGCATCGCAAACAAAGCAATGCAATTAAGCTCTACTATCGGCGAGGAATTTTTTGAATGTTTTGTACTTTGCTAGTTTGGTTACGTCGTATGGTATATGTGAGAGTAATGCTAAAAAATTGCTATTCGCGCTACCAAAGTGTTCCGCACACGGTGTTATTAGTTTATGGGGATGATGTTTAAGTTCCTTTATATGGCAAACTGTCGCTAGAGAAAACCCGCGTAAGTAAGTATAACACCCGCGTTATTTATTTGATTGGCACCGACATTGGAAACCAGTATTATTGAGCAGATGATTCATCTTGAAGAATCTTCCGTGTATTATCCAAAGTTCTGATTTGAGTATGGACGACTAAAGGTAAGGTTCGCTGGAAATACTGTTCTAGTATTTGAAGTCAAACGTTTGTTTATTTTGTTAGGATTATCCCCCGCCGAATTGGCAAGGGAATCAGGTGCCATATAACAATCAGCAACCACCGCCACCACCAACGTTATCATCTCAGCAAGAATCGTCGAGACCGGTGGACAGTGGTTCCTCCGGATTAGTTTCATCTATGGCGAGACCAGAGGATGCCAAGAAGGAAGGTGTGTCATCTAATTTCTTTCTCTATCTCTAGAAACCTCTGGTGTAGCTATATTCTGTTTTTCGAAAGAAGACTTCAGCTATGATCTTTTGAAAAACGGGCAGTAGCGTGTAGGCAATCTTAAAATTCGTTTCGATTTGATGCCCAGCAGCAATCGCAGCTGAAGTAAAACAGCAAAAAGCGACCTTGGCTAAACAGCGGGAGGAATACGTTAAAAAGTCAGCCACGTTGCAACGCGAACTGGAAATCCTGCGTCAACAGTGCGATGAAATTGGTAAAGAGGGTGGGCGAGAGAACAACCGAATCATAAAGGAGAATCAAAAGTTGCAGGTAAACAACTGTACCGTGTCGTCGTTTCGAGCGCAACCAAACAATTTGCTAATATTTGCCTTGTTTTTTCTTGTTCGCAGATTGAAATACAAAATAAAATGAAATCGATACATAACGTTATCGACATGCTTACCGGGATAATCGGAGACAAGGCGACCGTCGACGATCTTAAAAGCAAGTTTAAACTAGAAATTAACAAGCGTTCGAGAAGTCCCAAAGAAGATTTCCCGAAGGGGAAATCGGAAACACCGGACAGATCATCGGGCTCCGATTCCGATAAGGAGCCAAAAAATGAACGAGAATCGAAAGATCGACGATCTCCCGAGGATGCTAAACCTATGTACAATTTCGTGCATTACGATCCGGAAATGCACTGGTGTAAAGTCTGCGATATATTTCCTAAAACTGCAAAGGAATATTTGAATCATCTGCATAGCAATGAACACAAAGAAGCTTGCTTAGTAAGTCGCCTTATCGTTGTCATAGTAGAGCCAGTAGTAAAAGCCTCCTCCGATTTTGGTATAAGTGCTTTTAATCGATTGAATTCAAATCAAGTAAATAAATGAAAAAAAAACGAACGAACGAACAATCAAAATAAAATAAAAAGAGATCAAATCCCGATCGAAGATCGTTTTCATGTAAATAACATTTACAATTATATTAGAACAGGAAGCGGAAATATGTAACTGATAATCGATTTACATTGTGACTGAACAAACGGATTCGGTTAAAACTATGTATTTCTAATTCAAACTCATATTTCGTGTAAGGATGATATATTACAGTAACGATCGACGTGCAGGTACTTGGTACAGAGTCCGATTGGTGTTACCACGAACAGTATCACGTTAACAAATTGTACCATCGAGTTCAATAATCTCGTACACGCGTTTCTTTTGTAACGACCTTTGTCGATTAACACGTTCTTCCCTGCAACAGGAACGGAAGATAGTTGACATGCCATGGCATGAGCGGAATGGAGAAGGAACAGAAAAGGAAGTGCCCTATTATCCAGGACTGCCAACGAAAAGAACACCGATCAAAGGTACGGTTCATTTCAGTGGATAATTACTAATAGAATACAATTCCGTAGCTTGTGCACAGACACTGTGGTGTCCCGGTATGTATTGAAGAAACCTACGGCTATGGTTTGCTCGAAAATTTGTCTGCATTCATTCCAAATCTACGGCTTTTTTCTTTCGAATTGTGGGGCACAAACAACGAAAAAAAAGAAAGAAACAATACGAAAACAATGCGTGGGCTTCTCCTTTTCCGTGGTAATAGATTCACACGTTGTAATTTTTCAATCCACGTCCCGTGGAGCATTGTTTTCCGTTGTCCGGTTCCGGGGAGCGTTTTCATTCGTGTGAAACACGTTGGCAGCAAATTTTGTAGCAACGATGGTTAAACACCGTAGAGATGCACTGGATTTTTAATGGGACTCGAGGAGCACACTTTCGAGCGATTTCAGACATTTCAGCTTCTATTGTCGAACTGTTTCTCGAATTCTTCCCAAGTGTTATATCGTTCGTCGAATACACATCGTACCTAGGTTGATTTCACGGTCAAGAACGAAACTACGGAAGATCCTTTTGTCGATGTGAAAGTATCGGCATCATAATGATAGTGCGTGTATCAATTCAAGTACCGTATTACGTTATACCGAGATGTGTAAACTGTGCAAATTCGCCCGTGTTATGTATTTAGTATACTTAATATTATGTCTATATCTATATTATATATCTATACATATATGTATATACATACATGATATAAGTGATTATAAGTCAAAGTACTTTTGTGAAACCTACTACAACTGCTAAAGAATTTGATACATTTATATAAAATTATCGGTACATTGCTAGTGATCGTTGCGATCAGTTGCAAATTGAACGAATACTTTCTAAAATTGCAGATCCGTGGCAATTGTAGTAGGTACTTTGTTACGTTGGTTTATGTAATTCGTTAACTTTTTTCTCCTACCTGTAAACATGATGTGGTACAACTGTACAAAAATAAAAAAGTCGAGTTCTTCCCCCTTCTTCCATCACTCCTCAGTTTTTTTCTAGAGATCAACGTGGGACCATCCAAGGGATATTTAATGTTGTCTACCGTTTATTGAGCATCTTTTAATGTATTACTTTTTGTTTTCAGTGACATGAATGTGTCGTGGCAGAATATAAGGTCATTCTTTATGAACTTAAATTGTTTACCAATATTCAAAGCTTGAGCGATATTAAGCGTCGGTTCATTTGGTTATAGGTCTGCAGTTCTTCAGCGCTGCGACGGCATGGTACTGCAAGCTGTGCGACTCCTGGATAGGTGATCTTCATTGCGCGAGTTTGCACCTGAAGTCTAAACAGCATTCCGAAAACTATTCCGTAAGTTTCTACTTGATTCAACCATAACGGGAACATATTTTTTGGAATTGCGCATCAAAGTTGGACGGCAATGTTTATAACAATAATTCTTTTCGCAGAGTTTCGTGGAACAGAATCCGCACTGGGAGACCGACTGGATGGCGGACCGCGAAAAAGCGTTTTCCGAGGAGAAGCACAAACAAATACAAATGGAGTTGCAGAAGCACAAAGAGGACGATCCACCGCCAAAGTCGAAGAAATCGAAAAAGTCGAAAAAGAGCAAGAAGAAGTCGAAGAAACGGCGAAACAGGAGCAGCGGCAGCGACAGCTCCAGCGAATCTGAAAACTCGGACACGGACTCCGATCAGGATATGTCAAAGAGCATACGCGTAGCGATGCGAAACAAGATGAAAGCGTCGACCCAGGCGATTCTCAATGAGGAGATAGACTACCATCGGATCAAGTTGAAGGGTCACTGGTCGAAAATGGCTCAGCACTTGAATCAGCCGCCGACCCCGGAACCGCAGCCCGCGGAGACCGACGACAGACAGTTGTTGAACTCGATCCGGGACAAATTGAAAGCGAAACAGGAGGAGGAGATGAAGTCGATCGGCGGTCGACGATTGAGCGAGGAAAAGACGGTAGAGGAAGAGGAAGAAGAAGAAGAGGAGGAAGAGCAGGAACAAACATCTTTCTCGAACAAAACTAAACCGGAGAGTTTGGAGATGTGGGGACCAAAGGAGCCGCCCAAGCCGTTCTGGATCAAGAAGGAGGAAGAGAAGCCGCAACCTATAGTCAACAAACCGATCGAGCTGCCGAAGCCCGAAGAGATGCCGAAACCTCATATGGGATTCTGGACGAAACAGCAGGTTAACATGACCGTGAAGCCGCCGGAGAACAAATCCGTGGATAAGGAGGACGAAAGGGACCGAGAGAGCGACAGATACAAGGAGGATCGCGAGAGAAAATACGACAGACGAGAGGACAAATACGATCGCTACGGCAGATACGACAGGAGACGCGGCCGAGACAGGGACAGGGATCGCGACAGAGATAGGGACAGGGATCGGGACCGTGATAGGGACAGAGAGAGGGACAGAGACAGGGACCGGGACTACTACGACGATCGTAGAAAACGGGACAGCAACGACTCCCCGCGTCGCGATAGAAACTGGCGCGACAGTCCGAAGAGGAACTACGAGAAGTACACTAAGGATAGAAGAGACGACAACTCGTCGAACGACGAGTCTAAGTTTGAGAAGAAGACGAACGAGTCCGCGTCCAAGTCGAAGAAGGGCAACGTGCAGACGAAGAAGTCCGCGCCCCAAGTGTCCAAGGGGAAGCTGCCTTTCATAGGTAGGCTGCCACTGTTTAAGAAGAAAACCGAGGAGCCGAAACTGCCCGAGAAAGACATCACGCCGCTCCCATACCAACAGAGCAAGTTCGAGGACACGCCGAAGGTTCCTAACGAGATCATCAATCCACCGGGCGTGGTACACATCACGAAACTCGCTACTCCCATCAATCTCGGTAACAGCAACCTTGCCAACAGCAATACCAATAGCGGTAGCAACGTAAACCCGTCGCCGACCCAAGGCACCAAGAACCAACCGATGAAGATATTGGTGGCACCGCCTCCGCCGGTGTTGAACGAGGCGAAACCGACTCAGCAGGTTGTAGACATGGAGATAGAGGATCAGTCCGAGGAAACTGTGATAGAGGAGCCGATGATGGAGCAGCAGAAGCCACCGCCGACCATATCCAAGTTACCTCTGCCTCCTCACCCGCCTCCGCCTCTGAACAGACCACCACCCACGTTCACGACGGCTACTCAGCAATCGCAGCAGCAGCAACAACAACAGCAGCAACAACAAACGTCAGGACAAAGTAGACCCCAATTCTCCCCCAGCAGACCACCACCGCCGTTTATATCGAACCCGCCTCCGTTCGTTCAAAGCCAACCGCGATTCCCCGCTCATCAACCGGTACGCCCACCTGTGCAGACTCATTCACCGTATATGACAAATCCACCCCCGCAAATTCCAGTCGTCCCGTTCGTTCAGAATCATCAGAATCCACCGCCACCCCCAATGCCAACGGTAGAAGGTGCCGCACCCGATATCTCCGAGATACCGGAGCCGACCGAGAAACGAACCGACCCGAGCATTCCGCTGCCTGACGACCTCCAAGAGGCTTTGAACATCATTTTCCCGAAAGAGGAGACCGAAACCAAACAGCAAAGCCATCAGGAAACCAATATCATGTACTCGTCTATGTACAGTATGCTAGGTTGCGTCGGTTACGGGCCGGAATACATGGACCAGCCACCACCAGAGATCACACAGGCCGATGCCGAGGTGGACACTCAGCCCGGTCCGGATGATTTGAAGATGTTGGGCATCGATGAGGGGGACACGATCTTATAAGGATTTCTATGGACTTTCACACACGTACAGATTTTACCGTTCTCGTTTTGGTAACAAAAGATTTCGCGACACGCGATGGTTCTGCCGAGAGTTGTTGTTCGCAAACGTTCATCCACCTTGTGAACCGACGATTGTATCTCTACATGTAATATTAATATGGTAAAGCATACGATACACATGCGCACGAGCGCGCACAAATAGATACACACAGAAAGACACACGTTAAAATGAAATTGTGTAATTATGTAAACTAGTATTTTAAATAGGAAATAGTAAATAGCGAATTCGTTTACTGACAACAGATCGTCGTTGTCACAGTGAAAACAGGAGACACGCGTGTGTCGTGTCGAGATATTTACTATTTTTTATTGAACATACTAAATCTATTCGTTCGGTTTGAATCGATCGCTAAAGAACTCGTGGAAACTTCTATACCGATGTTGCAGAATTAGTTTGCGTAAAGCGAGATTGATTTCCATTGAAATTTATAATTCTGACTAGTGGTCGTGCGAGGATATTACGTGGTTTTAGCGGTATAAGTTAGACATGTAAGAACCAGCCTCGTCGACACTTGAAATACGCTTACATTTGAGCCACGTCGTAAACAGCATGAAAACCACGCTCTTTAAACAAATTTCCAAATGTACATTAATAAAGTCCATTAATAAAATAATGAAAAACGATACGAGAATTGATACGACAGGGAAGTGATGGATACAACGAAATAACTAGACGGTTCGATAATTGTGTGCATTGCTCAATTATGTTTTATTCAACACTTTGAAAAATTTTCTTTTTCGCGTAAAACCACACAGATATACAATTGAAATATGGAATTTCCTTTTTTTTTATCAAATTCATTGAATATTGCATGGCACAGTGTATAACATAAAACATACTCTCGGCATAAGTATTGTACTAATATGCCCAATGTCCTCGTTTAGTATTGTCATAACACTTTCGAACGTGTTGCTTGATTATTCAACAATAATTCTCTCAAGATAAAACTGCGTTTTTCTATCGCACAATGAAACGAATTTGCAAAGACAAACTTCTACTACTTACTTCGTATACACAGATTGTGTAATCCGCGGATAAATGCTAGCTTTCAACTCTACAGTTGGTTGCCGGGACAACTCGTGCATGAAATGAATTGACATTTAGTCTCTCTTTTTGAACATCTTTATCGTGTGTCATTTACATTTTCATTAATCGTGTCGGTACTTTTCTCAAAAGTAATATTCAATATTTTACACGGTCTCATTGTCAGTCACGATCACCGTTTCTGTCATGTATGGAACAATAAGTGGTAGAATATTTGACAAACTTTTAGTTTGCTTAAAATCCTAATTCATTGCATACACACACGCGCACACTTGACAATAAATATGTCAATCGGTTATAAAATCATTAGCACCTACGGTAACTTCGAATCGGCTAACTTTCAACAGGAGTACGATATATCAAAACGTGTCATTGTTTTAAAAAAATTCTTAAAAAAATGTTCCCTTTGCGAAGTGACACGATTGAACACCTTGTCTACTTTGGAATGACGTCTCGTGGAATGAACGGTAATCTAATCATCCGAAGCGTTGGTGCTGTGAAATCTAATTTCACTACCCGAGTGCCGAAGCGGAACAGTACGGATAATAAAGATACTTCGATGTCGTTTAGTTGTTTACGAACAATATGAGGCTTAGATTTGCAATATTAGACCCGCGCTTGAAACATTATCACCGCCACCGGCAGTTTGAACAGCTTCGGTGCAAACTAAAACTGGCGCGACGCATACTTGAATGGTAACGTCTTCGGTTCCTGTTTTCAGTATCTCGTCCCAACACGACACTGGTTTGTTGATATCCAGCGCTATTCGGGTGCCATCGATGATGGAAGTCGAGAAGCTATCGTCCAACATCAACGCTGCTTTCTTCACGTCCACCTGAAACGGCTCGTAAACTTGAGTACACGATTAAGGGAGTCTTTTCCAACAGACGGCGCTCGCGCGTGAACAGTCACACACCGCTAGACCACGTATACGTACGCGAGGATTGCATGGGTTCGGGATTCCACTTCTGATTTCTCGATAATGCAAAGACGGGGTTTTTTAGTAGTCAAAATCGCTAAATGAAAAATCAATCTAGGGCGCTGTTTACCTCAAAAGTCCTTCTTTTAACGTTTCCGAGCAATGGTTTTGCAATATTTGGCTGCATGTTGCCCGTCAGATGGCGCTGCAGTCACGCTGGCGTACTAGCCTCTCCGACGGGCAACATGCAGCCGAATATTGCAAAACCATTGCTCGGTAACGTAAAAGAACAACTTTTAAGGCAAACAGCGCCCTAGATTGATCTTTCATCTAGTGATTTTGACTACTAAAAAACCCCGTCTTTGCATTATTGAGAAATCAGAAGTGGAATCCCGAAACCTTGCAATCCTCGCGTACGTATACGTGGTCTAGCGGTGTGTGAGTGTTCACGCGCGAGCGTCGTCTGCTCGAAAAGACCCACTCCTCGTTTTTCTAGGATTGCAAGGGTGCTTCTCATTTCTCGATAATGCAAAGATGGTCAAAGAAAGTATTTTCCAGTAATCGAAAGCGCTAGATAAAAGATTAATCTAGGCCGCGATCGCCCTCAAAAGTCCTATTTTTATGTTTACGAGGCGTAATTTGTATTATTCAGCAGCATGTAGCTGTCGCAGCTCTATGAAAATAGGTACATGTGCAGCTATATACTTTCGAATAATGCAAATTACACCTCGTAAACGTAAAAATAGGATTTTTAAGGGTGATCGCGGCCTAGATTGACTTTTATTTAGCGCTTTTGACTATTGAAGAACCCCATCTTTGCATTATCTTTTATAGAGAAATGAGAAGGCGCACCCTTGCAATCCTGGAATAACGAGTCTACCCCGTTAACTTATTTGAGAAGGCAGAGCGTTCAAACGAAATCATTTGCATTCGCATCGATATTGTACGTACATTACTCGTGGCGCAGACGTGTCTGTGAGCCGTTAAGGACGCTTTGGCTGCCGCAGCCATAGTGTTCTTCCACATGGATCCTTTTACGGTGAATATGGCTTGATAGGCCAACGTATGTACATGAATACGTGTGAGCTCTCGCGCATGGGGAACCGATCTACTCTTCATGCGTATCACTTTAAACAGCGTTCGCATTTGATCCAGAACCGACGCGATACGCGGCGTCGAATTGGCTACCAACGAAATGTTCCTGTAATACACGGCGTTATGCAGGTTGGTGATTTCTTGTTCGTTCATGCCTAAACTATCCGCGTAAGGAATGATCGAGTCGCACAACTCGAACAGCAGCCCGGCATCCACGAACGATGCCATTTCGAAGTGGATTTTTGTGGTTTGGGACCGTTCCATCATCTGCTTCTTCACCTTGAACAAAAGCCTCTGCTGTTCACCTAATTGGGGAATCAAAGAGTTTCGTTAGATCGATACAGAAGATTTTATATTCTTGGTACGTTAGGATGACAATTACCTTCTGGGTAAGGGTAACTATCCATCATTTGTAGACCGCTGACCACAAGCAAATTAGGCTCAGTTTGAGACAAGACTTCATCAAATGCGTCGATGGAGCTTATCATCGGATTGTTCACATCGTTGTGGACTATGTATCTGGAAGATTATTTGAAGGATGTTATTATTCGAAGAACATTTTCTAGGATTAATACAATACGATACGACACCTGTTTGCTCTAGCACTGGAGTAAGGACCCCAAACCTCTCCGCGTTTGTACTCTATGATCAAGTGAATATCGTCCCGTTTTACTTCTCCTCCAACGATGTTGATCACCTGCGGCATCATCTGGTGCAAAGACTTGGTCAACTTGGCGGCAAGCGTCACGTCGCAGCCTTCTTTCGCGAATCGTAGCGCCATAACTGCCGCATTTCCGCCGATAGTGGAATAGAAGGACGGGAACGTGCGAGCTTTGGCGACGAGCTCGTCGAACAATGTCCGATTCGCCATGAATCTCCTGCGAAACGTAGACAAATACAGTGGAACCTCGGTATACGGCCTTAATCCGTTCCTGATGTTTAGACTTATACCGAATGGGACGTATACCAAACCAACCTTTTCCATAAGACAGGCCTGGCCAACCTAAATGGTTTCACGGGTCATTTTGATGACGCGTAACGTTACAGCGGGCCGCATTTTGGGTAAACATGCTTTTAAAAAATGTAATACAAATACAAAATGAATAAACCTTTATTGTTATACTATGAGTCAATATAATTAACTCTCGAGTATTAACGAATGAGATATTTGTTTATCCTTTCTTTAACTTAATTTTGGTAAATCTATTCGACGTTTCACATCTTTTGTTAGCTGGTTCTCTAAATTGGCATCAGTTAATGAAGCAGTTAATGAACTCATTGTAAATTTCATCTTCGAAAAAAAATGTTTCACAAACATATGTGGATCCAAAAGCAGTTGCAACTTACAACTCGTTGTGCAAAATATCTTAGTTGGAATATCTCTCGGATGTAATATAAGTATTGAAAAAGTTAAATTTTGATGTGGACGCAAAAATTTGTTTCATTTTATTGTTGCACTGTAACTCAATTATATCAAAGACATCAAATATAGAACTGGAGTTCATAGTCTCACTTGCGCAACAATGACACTTCGTTTATTTAATATTTGTTGTATACATATATATTTATATTTGTTGTATGCATACATACAACAAGAAACAAAAGTTTCAATAAAAATATAAAATCGCCTGGCGGGCCGCACAATTTAACATGGCGGGCCGCGCGTTGGCCAGGCCTGCATAAGAAGTAATGTAAAAATGCTTAATCCGTTCTCAAGTAAAAAAAACTCCTATTGATACTATACCTACATCAATGGGGTTGTAAAATAATTTGAACACTGTTTAAACACGTAAATAAAAAATGAACTTATCCTTGGAAATAAATTTCAAATAAAACACTTAAAATAATAGGAAGTTGTTACATGGTACTGGGGGAAATCATGAGAGAAAAGTACGAGTTAATGTAGGAGAAAAAGCGTTAAGATTTGAGGAAAGAGTGGAGAGAACGGAAGGAAGAGTTTTAGCTAAGGAATTCATGAGGGAAAAAGAAAAGACGGAGTACCTGAACAACAAGGCATACAGTCAAGCGGGAATAGGAAAAGAAACTATAGAAATTATCAAGAGTCTAAAGGAGAAGGATAGACAAACTCAGGGACAGTGGCAATAAGGTAAAATAATGGCATCTAGGTTCTGTGATAGATATAAATATATATATGAAGTAAGGCTATATATGCCAAGGTATCTAGTGGAGAAAGGAGAAGGAGACAATCAGAACTTGATGGCTAGAGTAAGATGTGGAAATATGGAAGGAGGGAATAAATATTGGAGAAAGGAGGAAGAGAGAATGTGCATATGCGAGAGACACCTCTGGAAGCTAAAGTATCTGGCAGAGGACTGTGAAGGTGTAGAGAGAATAAATATAAGTATTAAAAAGATAGTACAAGATAAAAAAAGTGAGAGAAATAGTAGACTGGCCTAGGAGTATCAAGAGAAAAAGGAAAGAAATAACCAAAAGGAGAGAGGGAGAGGCAATATGAGATGTAAGGTATTAGGATAGATTAGCATCAATTATATTAGGTTGTTGCATAGGAAATGTCCGATCATATGCAACAACCTAATAGATAATAAAGCATAGGGATTGATATGGGATATGGATGTATGGAAGAACGGGTGACATAAAGAAAAATTGTAAACCAAGTCCAATTTTTTGGCCGCGAGGCCGAAATAAATAATACTTCTACTACTACTAGTAGAGAGTTGTTGGTAACAAAATTGCAAAATAATTCGGAGTGTAAAGGGTTAAAGAAGACCATGAAGATCAATGAAAAAAGACAAATAAGTAGGAGACTCACTCCGCGGCGGCTCCATATCGGAAGTAATAAGCAAAACTTTTGAGCAACTCCAACTCCGTGTAAATTTCATCGAAATGTTCCGGCTGGCCGATCTCCTCGGTGTATTTCAGCAGCTGATCGGCGTTCACGAAAACGTCAGTGCACACACCATAACCTATCGCGACTTTCGGCTTCGAGGTGATCACGTGTTTGTTCTCCAGCGTCTCCAATCCGTGAATCAAAGTTTGCAAACGTTTCTGAAGAACGTTCTCGGTGTTTCTGTAATAAATCGCCACCAAAACCGTCAGTAGAGTGACGGCTGTTCCGAATTTCAACCCTCTGTTATACCCCATGTCAGACACCAATGAGAACAATGCACCAACGCTGCAACTATATCTACTATCTACTGACAGTACTGACACTCTACACGCGAATACATATACACAATGCAATCGATGCGATGCATATACTTATACTTATCGCGTAAATTGTGTTTCTCGTTCTCCACGATACGCAACAATCAACATTATCTCACATATAAGTCAAAACCTTTTCTAATCGCCTCTCAATAACGGGATAGTGTACGAAGAAGGAGAACGCGTTCGTGCAGTTTGTTCTGAGAATGTTTATTTAAAAAAAAAATATTACCACAATGATATAACGTTCGGATACATATATATCATCGATTTCATTCATACATGCATACGCTTTCAAATCTGTCTAAAATTAGACATTTATTTTCTATGTTTCTGTACAATTATGCAGCACGTCGATTTCTATGTATACTCGTAAATTTCATCAGCGGGAGAGAACTTACGCTATAGATTAATAAAAAATACCAGGGGAAGAGTACAAGTAACATTTTTCCGTCGTGTGCATGCGATTGCGAGATTCTATGTCAGATATATAAAAATACTCGAAGTTAGACGATCGTAAAGGTATAAACACATTACTATTCCTATGGAAACAAATAATAGAGTGTGAGCAATATGTGTAAATGTATATGCATTAGTATTTCCTCTGTATTGTAGAACGTGATAGCACGCGAGCCCACGCGACGCGATAATAATGTGTTTGTACCTTAATCGCCATCTCTAATAGAAAGTATTCAATTCGTTGAACTAAATTTAGAATTTTAGACAAGAATTGTCCGATATATTCAGAGATTTTACAATTAATAATACACACAGGGTCGAGTACTCGCACATTCGGGTTCTTAAAACGATGAGATATATCTCGCCGTTCATTTAAACTACTCCCTCCTTGTTTTTCGTATGAAGGCGCATATGTTTTTTCAAATTGTCGAGTCTGTTGCAACGTCGATCGCAGTAGTCGCACTGATAAGGCATTAAGTTACTGTGCACCACCACGTGACCATTCAAGTGACTAATTTGCTTGAACCGTTTGCCACAAATGGTGCAAACGTACGGCCTCTCGTTCATGTGGGAGGAGGCGATGTGCGTCTGCAGGTTGGTCTTTCTGACGAAGGTGGCCTTGCAGATGTCGCATTCGAACGGCCTAACGTTCGCGTGAATGGCCAGATGAGACTTCAGGACGTTCTTATGCTTAAAGTTCTTCTCGCACAGATGGCACTGGAACGGCCGCTCGTCGTTGTGCACTTTCTTATGAACGGAAAGATGGGCCAGCTGCTTGAACATTTTCGCACAGATCTCGCATTGGTACGTGCGACCGTCTTCGTGAGCGGCGCTTATGTGACGACGCAAAGTGTCCGCCAAAGTGTACCGTTTCCCGCAAATCTTGCAGCGGAACGGACGCTCGTTCGTGTGAGTCATCAGGTGTCCGTTCAAGTTCCTCTTTTCGAGGAACCGGGCGCCGCACACGTCGCATTGATACGGCTTCTCCCCATTGTGCACGTACATATGCTTCTTCAGCGAGTTCCGTAGGCTGAACCTCTTCTTGCAGACTGTACATTCGAACTTCCGCTCGCCGGTGTGAACCAACATGTGCGACTTCACGTGGCCCGCTTGTTTGAATTTCTTCCCGCAAACGATACAGGGAAACAGACGCTCGTGCGAATGGGTCAGTACGTGTCGCTCCAGCACGCTTTTAGTCGTGAAGACCTTCTTGCAATTGTCGCATTCGAACAACCGAATGGGCTTTTTCGATTTCGTGACGTAGCCTCCCTTGTGCTTGCGCTGATGCGTGTGCACCTTCAACGCGGTCAAACTGCCGAACTTGGTTCCGCAGACCGCGCACTGGAACGAACGGTAGTCCTTGTGCGTCAACGAATGTTGACTGAGATGTCCTAACTGTTTGAAACTCTTGTTACAAATCTCGCAAATGTACGGCCTTTCGTTCGTGTGAGATCGCATGTGCCTTTTCAATACGCTAGGGAAACTAAATTTCTGCTTGCAGTAAGTGCATTCCAAAGATGACTCTCCGTTGCTTACCTTCTCCGTAGACGTACTTTTCCGTTCCTTAAGTAGGCATAAACGTTTCGGTGACTTAGGGCCTTCGTCCTCAGTTTTCGAATTCTTTTCAGTAGAATCTGCGTTCGCAGAACTATTAAATTCGGATGATTTCTGGTTCGATATCGTTTTTTCTTCTTGCGAACGATCTCTGCTTCTTCTCGTCTTGTTTAAACTATGCTTTTGTCGATGCGATTGTCGCATATGTTTCTCGTACAAACTGCAAACATGGAACGTCTTGTTGCACAAGGTGCACTCGAACTTCTTTCCTTTGTTGTGCCACTGCATATGGTTTTTCAGGTGACCGAGTCTCATATACTGCTTCTGGCAGATCTTGCATTTCAATTCGTCGTTCCCAGGAACTGACTTAATTTTATCATCGGCCAGTATGTCTTCGAACACAGAATCTTCGGTATGCATGTTCAAAGGTTCGCTTTTAACATTGACAAAATTAAAATTGGGAGGCTCTTTCGTAAGCTCGTTCCTGATTTCGCTGGCAGAATTGCTGTCGTCCCTCCACTAATAAACGAAACGATATTGATCATTAATTAGCATAAAGAAACAAATATGTAATCTAACATTATACTTACGCAATCCATGTCTTTAATATCTATAGAATCTGAACTTTCCATAAACCTATCAGCCTCTTCCTTTTCACTAACGGTAGACATATCGGATACAAGACTAATCCATTCTTCTTCTGTCCATATGTCTTCCTTCTTACCCATCGTGCTAGTTCTCTTTTGAAATTCCTCATGCACGTTTCTACCAAACAGTATGTCATACGGAATCTTCCCATTTTCGCATCGAAAGGTGGAATTTTGTAAAATCTGTACATGTTTCAGAGCTTCGTACCATGTTGTGGTAGGGTTTCTCTGAGCCCAGCATTCGAGCAAGTTCTTAAAATCTCTGTTGTTCTCTTTGTTCTCGGAAATGTCTCCATGAAGAATAACAAAATCTTTCCATAAAAAACGTAATTCCTGCACAACCTGTTCTGCGAACTTACGTCCATTGTTACTTTGTATAACCTGTGGTGCTCCTATGATGGCTAATACGTCTAGAAGTTTCATAGCCACTTCGCTCGCAGTATTTTCATGTAATCCTTTCAGCACAACAAACTTAGATACTTGATCCTCGTAAACGAAGAAGTACTTGTAATTGCTGGTTAATTTGACTGGCATGTCCATAACATCAATTTGCCCACGGCGAAATAGTCTCTTGTTCACGATATCACAATGCAAATTCATTGTTTCAGTGCTATGATTTTCTGGACAACTTATACAGTATTTACCTTGCTATGTATCACAATTTATAAATATGAGGTAAAGGATTAAGTACCCCTCAATGAGAACTCCTGTTCTGAAAAGTCAGTACTAAATCTCTCAGATAATAAATTATACGTTTCCTCTGGCACTGTATCTGCTTTTGACATTTTCGTTATTTACATTTACATCATCGAGCTTTCGTAGGCTAGCGGAAAAAAATGAATAGATTAAAATACACTCGTGATATGTACGCAAATGTGAAAAGGGTAATCCTTGATCAGTATTTCAATAAGATAAAATAATCCATGAAAAAATAATATGTGTACCATCGAATTCTAACCTATACGATTCACCGTGCAATTCATTTTGCATTAAAATAGAATTTTCACATTTATCTTTCAAGACTCGCGCCGTTGAGCCTTGGAATTCTATCATTTCATATTTGTCCATGGAACGCACGTGTTTTTCACTATTCGATTCAACAATCAACGTTCAATATTCAACTGTAAATACTCTCGTTTACCATTTTTATGGCGTGTTCTCATTGGCACAAGCTGGTATATATTGCAGACAGGATATCTCTGGTAGAAGTAGGGAGTATATCTATATTTACTCTCTGGTACAAGCAATGCTCGACCAATAGAAACGAAGAATGAAGTAACCCACTCTCTGTGGGTTCTCTGTGGTTCTCTGTGATCTATGACGAGTCTGAGTGACTCGCAAATAGTCTTTACGGTTATTCTGTAACCTAAAACACTAACAATTCCTGGGAGGAGATCGACGAGGTTTTTGTATTTTGTATCTATCGTATGAAATAATTGAAACAAAATGCCGGAAAGTGTTAAAACGGAAATAAAGCCAAGCAAAGACATCAGAAATGGAAAGGAGGAAGAGAAAAATGAATTGGTGAGTTTCCGATTTTCGTTCCATTGGACAATGTTAACAATGAACACGGTTGTTTCGAAACATATCATGACGATCAATAATTTTCAAATTGTTGTTTACGCCTTTACATATTACGCATTGAAGTCGTTCTATTATTAAAGTAGAAATGAATTTAATATTGTTATATATTTAAACAGTTTTACTTAATGTAATATGTTTTTAGTCCGAAGAAGACAAACTTCTGCAAGAGGAACTCACTAGTCTTGTCGAACGTCTACAAGATCAGAATACCAATTTACACTATCCTGCTTTAGAATCTCTGCAGTCTCACATTCGCGCGTCTACCACCTCGATGACCAGTGTTCCTAAACCACTGAAGTTCTTGCGTTCCCACTATGACACTATGAAAGCTATTTATGACAAAATGACTAATGTAAAATCTAAGGAATTGTGTTCAGATATTATTTCTGTCCTTGCCATGACTGTTAGCGAGGGCAGAGAATGCTTAAAGTATAGACTTACTGGATCCAAGTTAGCTATCGGAGAGTGGGGGCACGAATACGTGAGACACTTGTCCGGAGAACTAGCCAGCGAATGGGACGAGCTGGCAGACGACGCTGAGGCTACAAGCAAGAAGTTAATTGCTCTGGTACATGAAATTGTGCCATACAATATGGCTCACAACGCAGAAACCGAAGCTTGCGACCTATTAATGGAAATCGAAAGACTAGATTTATTAGAGCAGTACGTAGACGAGAGCGCGTATCAGCGCGTTTGCTTGTACTTGACAAGCTGTGTACCTTATGTAGCCGATCCAGAGAACAGTACTCTGCTTTATGCAGCTGCAAAACTCTACAGAAAATTCGGCCTGTATCCGCAAGCTGTGAGACTGGCGATGCAGCTCAACGATTTGCCGCTTATCGAAGACATATTCATCAAATGTACAGATCTGTGAGTGGGATCGTTATCGAGATAAATCTCGTTTAATCAAACGGTTTCTAACGTTTCGAATTTTTCAGATCGGTACAGAAACAGTTGGCGTTCATGTTGGGCAGGCAGCAGATTTTCTTAGAATTGCCGGAGTCGACTCCGGAATACGAGGATCTGGTAGAGATTATGTCGAATTCCCTGTTGAATTATCACTTTCTAAATCTGGCACGTGAATTGGACATAATGGAGCCGAAAACACCAGAGGACGTGTACAAGTCGCATTTAGAGAACTCCAGAGCTCCGTTCGGCGGTGGCCAAGTGGATTCGGCTAGGCAAAACCTTGCAGCCAGCTTCGTTAATGGGTTCGTGAATGCAGCGTTCGGTCACGATAAATTATTAAACGAAGACGGTAACAAATGGTTGTATAAAAATAAAGAGCATGGAATGTTGAGTGCAACCGCGTCTCTTGGTCTTGTGTTGCTGTGGGACGTCGACGGTGGTTTAACGCCGATAGACAAGTATCTGTATTCCTCCGAGGACTACATTAAATCCGGAGCATTGTTAGCTTGCGGTCTGGTTAATTGTCGTGTTCGAATCGAATGCGATCCTGCTTTGGCTCTTCTTTCGGATTATGTTTTACATAGCAGTCCGACGATGCGCATCGGTGCGATCGTGGGTCTTGGATTGGCATACGCAGGTTCGAATCGCGAAGCAGTGTTCGGCTTGTTGATCCCAGTGCTCAGCGATCCGAAATCACACTGGGAAGTAGTAGGAGTGACTTGTCTAGCGTTGGGCATGGTTGCTGTCGGTTCTTGTAACGCTTACGTCGCCACGACCATTATGCAGAGCTTAATGTACAAGTCCGCGGCGGACCTTCGAGACACCTACGCACGGTATCTGGCTCTAGGAGTTGGACTGTGTTTCTTGGGCAAACAAGAAGCGGCAGAGGCGATAATAGCTACTCTGGAAGTACTCCCGGAACCTTTCAGGTCGATGTCCACGACTCTGGTAGAAGTGTGCGCGTACGCAGGCACTGGGAACGTTCTAAAAATTCAACATCTGCTGCACATTTGTTCCGAACACTATGAACCGTCCAACGAGAAGAGCGACGACAAGACCGACCGAAAGGATAAAGATATGAAGGAAGAAGACGAACGAGACAGCCTCGCGTCCAGGCAAGCGATCGCTGTACTTGGTATCGCTCTGATCGCCATGGGAGAAGAGATTGGCGCTGAAATGGCGTATAGAACGTTCGGTCATTTGTTACGTTACTGCGAGCCTGTGATCCGACGGTCGGTTCCTCTTGCTCTTGGGCTTATATCGGTTTCCAATCCAAAGTTGAATATACTCGACACGCTGTCGAAATTCTCTCACGACAGCGATCCCGAAGTAGCTCACAATGCGATCTTTGCAATGGGACTGGTCGGGGCAGGAACAAATAATGCGAGATTGGCCGCGATGTTGAGACAGCTTGCTCAATTTCACGCGAAAGATCCAAATAATTTGTTCATGGTGCGTATAGCGCAGGGTCTTACTCATCTTGGTAAAGGAACATTGACGTTGTCCCCTTACCACAGCGATAGACAAATCTTAAGTCCTGTAGCATTGGCTGGTCTTCTAGCTACTCTCATCGGTTTCCTGGACGTAAAGAACCGTGAGTGTGCTTTTCGATAACTGTATTGTACTCGTCTATACGAAACTGTTCTACAATCGTTACGTTCTTTTTGTTACAGTAATTCTTGGTCGCTCGCATTATCTCTTGTACACGCTAGCAGTTGCAATGCAACCGAGGATGTTGGTAACCTTCGACGAAAAATTGAATCCTCTTCCTGTTCCTGTGAGAGTCGGTCTCGCCGTGGACGTGGTGGGTCAAGCAGGAAAGCCAAAAACTATCACCGGTTTCCAAACACATACCACGCCTGTTCTATTGGCGTACGGTGAACGAGCCGAATTGGCTACAGAAGAATACACTCCCTTAACACCGATCATGGAAGGTTTTGTAATTTTAAGAAAAAATCCAGACTTCGTCCCTTAACTAAAACGCTAATACATTAACGGAAACACACACAATTCACATTATACATCGGTCCCTAGCGTAAAATATAAATTAATGTTACTGCGTGTATACTGATGAGATGATCTCCTGATTAATAGCAAAATCTTAAGTGACAACCAAAATCATGTTCATTTATTTTTTGACCAGACATTAGAAACAATGAAACGAATAAACCTTTCAGATTTGATCTTTCCTTCTTTTTTTTTGTATTTTATGTACGGTAATAATAAAACCACAACTTTTTAACGGTAGTTATATTTTAATATCGAAAATACTGATACAACATGTAAATCGTTCAAAAAGTATAATTTTCTTCTACATTTACAAGTTAGGAAAATATACAGTACAATATCTTCGTTCACGGCGGAAAAATCGCGTTTTCTTGATTTACAACAACTGCTACAAACACGTTGGCAAGATCATGCTACGAGTGGTCATTGAAATAAGTGTATACATTGCAATATAAGACCAAGAAATTACCTCTTAGCTCACAGATCGTTTTAGCTGCAGGAAAGCTTTCTTCGTATTTTTTAATGCGTACAACAGTATTGGTATACACATTTCTCAAACAAGTGTCGCGATGTATAAAAATGTAAATAGCTTCGCCATTAATTATTACGCAAGTTTATATATCAATCAATAAAATCTAATATAAAATCTAATGCTAAGTAACTTATATCATAAATATAAATAATTAATTTGTGATGTTTGTGTCCTTGACAGAATCTTTCTAAATACATTAAAAGACAAACTGTAAAACGAGGTATCTCATTTAGTCTTGAACAATTTCGTTAAGCGTGAGAAAATAAGTCCCGTTTCTTATCGTACGTGATAATACTAAATTAACAAAATGCGAGATAGATAGATAGATAAAGATAGAGAGAAAGAAAGAGAAAGAGAGACCTGAATTACACAGTTTGCTTTTAATTTATATAAAAATATGATCATTTTATATGATATTCGAGCACATTTACAATGATATGTAACATGACAAACGACGATGGGACCTTAAAACTTAACGAAACTGTAGCCAGCATTTCTCATGGTACTATTTATAAAAATACTATAAACTATAAAGCATATAAAATCAGATACGATTAAGATATTAACGATTATGGCCTTAGTTCTCGTATCAAAATGCATTAGAAAATAGATTTGTATATCGTCACGAGTACTTATAACAATTTAAGTAACATTCAAATCGATAAAATACTGTTACTCGCGTATTCAAATTATCGTAAACCCTAAGTAGTTACTCTAAACTATTAATTGACCTATGTGTTTGCTACGTTATCTTATAAAAAAATCAATCATTTATAAACAACGTTATAAAACTGATAAACTCTGCTGCCAATGGAAAAATATCTCTTACATTATGCTTCATAATGTAGTAACGTGTGTAAATCTAAATATTTGTTCTTTCGCGAAGGAACAATAGTTCGGTATATAAAAATTCTCCTCGTAGGGTGCTAGGGGTGATTGCAATGTCGCGCATTAGCAAAAGTTTGCTTCCATGTTGCAATGAACTGTGACAGGGGCTAGGACGTGGTGCGGAGACCCTAGATGAGTTGTGGGAGACGGAAGACAAACGGATTGTCTTCTTAGATCCGTTTCGGTGTTGATACCGACCAACAACAACGGCTCAACGAACGTTTGCTGTTCCGAGTCATCGTGGGGCGTCATCGTGCTGTATCCGTGATCGCTGTCACCGCCGGGCGGTTTTCTGTAGTTGGTCGAAACCCTGTACGGTGATATGGGAGCTACGCCGTCCCTTATAAGAGAGTCTAAATTATTTTTTGTTTGATCCAGATCTATGGGTTCCGCGTCGCCTTCCAGATGCGTCATACGCAAAATGTCTGGCGATGTGTGAATGTGCAAACATTGGTGTTCCAGCCCAGATTGCACGGAACGTAGTCTATAACAAAATAACATGACTCCCAGTATCAAAAGGAACGCCAGTATTCCTCCAGCTACCGAACCAACGGATGGCCATTCTCGTATTGCGGTTTCTTCAGTCGATTGAGAATCTGTGAATCAAAAGAAACGAAAGAAAACCATTGTACATTTTCAAAAAAACTGTATGCAGGGTGGTTCACCAGATATTACCACCTCGATTTTCGTCATTATTATTATTCGTAGCGAAGAATGTTTGTACAAGGTTGAATGGTTTCGAGAGATGCATAGTTTGGTTTTGTAATTTTTTTGTAGGTGGACGCGTAGAAGAGATATGAAGGTCATCAGTATTTTTTTAAATGGGATCGTAAGTTTTTTCCTGTACCAATCGATGAAGCTTCGTATTCTCTACAAAAAAGTATTACCTATTAATAGTTAATATTTAAAAAATACTGATGACCTTCATATCTCTTCTACGCGTCCACCTACAAAAAAATCACAAGATCAAACTATGCATCTCTCGAAACCATTCAACCTTATATAAACATTCTTCGCTATGAATAATAATAATTACGAAAATCGAGATAGTAATATCTGGTGAACCACCCTATATAACGATTCGAACACAACTGTGTTTCTTACTGTATGTTCCATCGTTGAGTGGCATGGACGATCCAAGAATTCCTCCAAAGCATTTCGACATGTCGCTGCAGAACGCAACCTGCAACGGCGTTTCTCCATCGTTATCTACATGGCACCACTGACACCCCACAATGCCCAGGCACTCGTTCTCCGTCTTAAGTGACTTGCAATCGATGGAGGGACACGTTTTCAGACTTGCAGATTGCGTGTACGATACTTGCGAGCTACCCCCTTGCTCGTGGTATGCTGGACAAGGTTCTAAATCGTTTAAATTATACGAGGTATAGTCGGCACAGTTCGAGAAATACAAAGCGCATTCGCATGGACACTCGCACTCGGTTTGCTCCATTCTTTTACAGTTGAAACAGGAACGATCTCTCTGTAAAACAGTCATCAACAATCAATCAACATGTACATGTGTATATATACAGTGTCCCACGAACTCTGTCCACTTGTATACCTTGGTTATTTCAAACAATACGAGAAAATGTTACTTACCGAAGTTGTGAAGAAGCTACACAATATGGTATAAATGGTATTCTTGCAAGTGGAAGCGTACAGAAGATATAGAGGTCACCTTTGTTCTTTTAAATGGAATGTCCAATCTTTTATGCTTTTTATATTGTTTGAAATAACCAAGATATTCAAGAGGACAGAGTTCGTGGGGCACACTGTATATACAGGATGGCTGAAAAGTTCCCGGAATTTTTTAAAGCATTTCAGCAGCATAAAAATACCGCACAAACGAATGAATCACACACTTGACCGAATAATAAGTTTTATTAATTCATTACCAATGAAATCAACCAAAAACATTTACAACAAATGTTCGAAATTGCCTCCTTTTGATTCGATACATTTACGGACCCGTTTTCTAAAATTCCAAGAAAAAATTGTAAGAATCAAAAGGAGGCAATTTCGAACATTTGTTGTAAATGTTTTTGGTTCATTTCATTGTTAATGAATTAATAAAACTTATTATTCGGTCAAGTGTGTGGATTCATTCGTTTGTGCGGTATTTTTATGTTGCTGAAATGCTTTAAAAAGTTCTGGGGACTTTTCAGCCACCCTGTATATTGGGTTTCGAATGGCAAAGCAAGAAGTTACTTACCGTACTACACGGACAGAAAGCCTTTAGGAAATTACAAGTTACGTTGACCACACCCAAAAAAACGTTGGTCCCAGGTACGGCAGCCACTTGATATTTGACGCAATGTTCACCGTGAAGTATGTTCGTGAGAACCTCGTCGAGGGACGTATTAAATTGATAATACCTCTGCACAGTGCCATTCAAGTAATTTGCGCAGACTTTCTTCTTCACGAATAACTCGTGATTCAATATATCGTTTGCAACCAACGATTCTCTGTGAGTCAAATGCTGCAGCTCAACTTTACCCTCTAACAGAGCTTTAGGTTCTAACAGGGCTGGATGCGACACCAAGTATCCCTTGTCATCCATCAGGAAACACTTTACCGTGGACTCGTTACAAAAGGGAAACATTTCTTTCAACAGCCTCGAAATGAAACCCATTGTCACGTCCATGGACAACACCGCTATAGCATCTTCGTGGGCGGTCGAATTAGAGTCACGATGAACAGTGTGACTCAGCGTAGCAACGTAGCCTGATCCACCAGCGCCTAAATACGGCGGTGCGAAAATTAATTTTCCAGGATGCTCCAAAGCGTTCGCATACCATATTCTTCTTTTAGGATCATAACCAGAATCGAACATGATTCCCGGGTATACTTCTAAAACGCCGCTCATAGTTCCGATGATGTATCTAAAATTATTTGAAATTATTTCTCACGTTTTGTCGAGTTGCTGTTATTTCAGGGTTCGAAATTACCTTCGTATTATGAATTTATTTAATGGACTTTCTATATGTCTGCCCTTAAAGTACTCCAAAATTTGAGTCAATATTGCTACGTCCGGCTTAACGGAATGACGCAGACCAGGATTAGCGAGAACTCCTGTTAGATCCTTCAAATACGCCATGTAACTTTGCATAGTTACGGCTGATCCCGCATCCACTAATTTCAGCTGTTCCGTTGGAGATTGCAGACACCACGGAGAAAGATAAACCACGCCCGTTGCTAGAAAATCAATGTTCTTCCGTTAACTCTTTCACTACTATCTCACCACCATGCTGTCGTACATACGACGCTATCGACGAGATATCTCGTGTATCTTTATTATGAATATGAAAATAGTGACGAGATATCTCATCCGCGGTCATGAAAGAGTTAACATTCCAGGTATATTTTACCGCGTAATTCCTTTGCGGAGGCGGGCTAACTTACATAAGGTTTCCAGTCTATTGTTATTAACGCAGAGAACGCCTTTATCGGAAAGGCTGTGTAACAACAGATCTAGTCGATGATGCAGAATATTTGTCGACAACGTCGGCATCAATTTTGCAGCGAATCCTGTGCTTTCCCTGCTGGTCGATGCTAAACATACTATCAAGTTCTCGTATTGCAGATGCTTCCACCGGTACCACTTCTAAATCGTAAAGTCTACATTAATATAAGTTTTATTGCAACAAATTTGTAAATAACGAAGTACCTCTTCGCCCAGTTTTGTTTTCACGTTCACAAGTCCTTCGTATTGTTCGATCATCATTGTCACGGTCTCGGGAGAAAGATTTTCTATATGTTGTAATTTAACTTTAAGAGGTTGTTCTATTATCGTTTCCATTCGTGGAAAATCTTTGTGAGCCCAAACCATGCCTTTATTGTCAAATAATATGGGATATACGTTTGGACCGGCATTAAAGTACGTTAGATCGTCGACAAAATTTTGTAATTGAATGTCTAACGATATCAATGCTTTATCAGTGATGTGACCTAGAGACAACAACATTGTTTTACCATACAAGTCGAAATACGGATCGGACAAGTAATAATCTTTCTTATGGTCGTCGGAACATTTTAGGTTCGAAAATAATTTTGATATTTCATATGCTAATATATTCTGACTCGGAAGAACTACTATGCTGTCGTTGTGTTCCTTCAGGTTTACATGGGGTTCCTGGTCTGTAAAAGAAAACAATGTATAAACAACATACTGTGAAAGTAATATAGATTTTGCACTCCAAATTCACCCTTTTGCAAGTCAAATTCAACCTTATTGAAAATTAATTACATTTGAAAGTATCTCCCTTGAGCTCAAAAGAAGTCACCATGGACAGGAAAGTACAGTGAAATGCTGTGTAACGTTAGGCACACATGAGCAATGTCAATGTTGCGAGGGAAACATAAGATTCAATACTCAATATGCTTTAAGAAATACATATGTCCTTCCATTTTTAAAATTTATTAATCAGAAAATGGCTGCAATGAATATACATATCTACACACAGTTTTCATACCTTACGAAGTTAATAAATTGGTAATTGCTTCTAAATAAATATGTACATTTTTCCAATAAATAAAATTTTGAATTTCTTAACAATTAATTTACTTTTTATTTTATTTTGTTACAAAAACATACTTAAAAATACTTTATTTGCAAAAGGTTGAATTCGATTTGCAAAAGGGTGAATTTAGAGTGCAAAACCTATATACCCTTATACTTAGTAATATACTCACCCGATAGAATTAAGATCGTTCTTAGGTATCCATTTACTTTTCCCATGGAAATCATATTGTTTATCTTGCTAATATGCGAAGTAGTTTTAAGAGTATTAGTCAGGTGTATAAAGACGATTTCGCCTTTAACATTCTCCACTAATTTGTAGAAATTGAACTCGACCGTTTCGTTGGTCTCTAGAAATTGCAGAACAAGATATACAAATGCAATTACACATTTCGTCGATTATCCAACTATAGCAAGAGATTATACCCATTCTTGATAAGCTGTGAATATAACGGGCCAGCTGGAATTTGTTTATGTCGGTTGCTTTCAGTAAACCGTCTTTACAAAATATAGAATTATTGCTAGAGAGCCCTATAACATTAATATAATCCATTTGCGACAACATATCGACTATTCTTTCTGCTGTTATTTGGGCTAAAGTGATGTCCCCTTCAGACATAAACATGCCATGCTCGAACAGCAGAAGCACGTTCTTTTTTGGGCAGTATTGAGCCAATAGAAGAGGCCCGATGTTATGATCGGAACTGTAAGGTCCGCATATTGTCGCCGGATACATAAATGGCAAGACGTGTATGTTCTTGAATTCTTGATTCCTCAATACAATGGCAAGGACTGAAACACAGGCAACGAAACGATAATCGTTTGGAAGAAAGATTTGAAAGATTCTATGATAGTATACCTTGCGTTATCTGCGAGCAAAAGTCAGACAGTTTAATGGATACGCTATCCAATCCTCCAACAGCAGTGTAGGCAAACTGGTCTTTGTTCTTTGCTAAAATCGACTGAACGACATCATAGCTTTGCTTGAGAAGCTCAACATAGGACAGTAGCTTGTTGTTCAGTTTATCCACCAAAAAAGATAGCCTGGTGCTCAGGCTGCTGGTGGTGTTCGTGAATTCCATTGCATCGAGTATCTGCTGAAAGGATGTCAAACCGAGTTCCGCGTCCGTGATCGAGCGAAACTCGTTTGACAGTCGAATCACAATGTCCCGTAGACATGTCCCATTCAGTGGTTCCGCGTTCACTTGTTTTCGCGAACTTTTGCCGAACTGACAATTCACGTCACCGGTCGAATTATTTTCAACCGAAGCGGGCAGAATCGCTAGAACTATCGCAACTAGTCCCAAACACAGTACCCTCTCGACAGTCATTCCGTTTTCAAACTTGACGCCTATTCTATGTTGTAACCTTAACGATTCGCGTTATGGCGCCATAACGATCAACAACCACCACAAACAAGGTCGACAAGTGGAGACCGGGAATAGTAGGACAAAGTACTCTTATTACTTTCTAATTGAAATACAATCGATCTCGGGTTCTCGATATTCCAGATAGATTTTGCGGTTTTCAAATCCCACGGTTCTTCGGTTCTCTAACGTTTCACTTCTCCGCAGAATACATTCGATTGATCTCTGGCTCTGCAGCTGAAACGATCTAATCTAAATCGTAAATCTTATTCAACGAATTATCCAGAAATCGTTCGAACAAACTTTTTTCTGGATATTCAAGTAATGCTTAAACGCTTTTTAGAGTACTACGAAATATATCTAGTTGGAATGTAGCTTTTTTAACTGTGTAATTAAACATTTCTTTGGCGTTTGTAAACGCATGCAATTACGTTCAACGCCAAAGTTATCTCAAAACAAAAAGGATATCCCAGTGACCTAATTTAGCCAGTCCGAAATTCGACAACGAATTAGTCGGTATAAATATTGAGAAGTTCGATGTTTTTGAATCCTGCTCATTTGAATATTCAAATAACAGAAGCTTCGATTGTGCAACTGTCTACGACCAGTAGGGGGAGTTGATGAGAATCCCAAATTTTGTAGCAACTATGGCGGCAGCTTATAACAGAGAGGAAATTTCCTTTCTGGCGGTACTATACGCTATCGAAAAACATGGAGTGATAAGGAACAATTCGTTTCTTATATTTTGCAGATTATCATGTTTTAAAAACGCTTCGGTAACCTTTATTGAACAGGACAGACAGAAACGGAGTGCGAATAATTCTTGCCGTTTTTGCCATAAGACGCAAACCATATTCTTCCGGTAAGAATCATTTGCTATTATCGACCACGGACCTAATGTTACCGACAGACAAGGGCGCAGCCTTAGACCATGTAATCTCATAGACACGGTTCAGATAATTTCCCTTGAAGCAAAGATAAAGTAATACGTGACGTCACAGATACATAAGTAAATATTATCAGAATTATATCATATTTGGCATTATTTTCATTAGAAAAATATGTTGGTGAGAGTCCAATAGAAAAATAATGAAAAATACGAAGTTTTGTTATTGGATTAGTACCCAGACAGCACAGCCTGCCCGAGCCCACCGCCGGCCCAAACCTCCCGAGGCCCGTGACCGGCAGGTTACTACCTAACACAATGCTTGGATCGGCTCGAGGCTGATTCCGTTGGATCCGTGCCTGCTTCTTATGCGCGCAATGGCCCGGAAATAGCCAGGCATGGGCTCGAGCCCACAGCCTGACGGCCGTGCCAGATTTCAGCTAGATTTCAGCCAGAGTCTAATGTGGCCAATCAGTGCTTCGATTGAGCCCAACTTTTCTCGCGCATGCGCGTCACAGTGCGGGTCGCGTGGAAATGAGGATTGCAAGGGTGCGGGATTCACGTTCTCATTTCTTAATAATACAAAAATTTGATATTTCAGTAGTCAATAACGCTAGATAAAAGATCAATCTAGGCCGTGATCGCCCTCGAAACTCCTATTTTTACATTTACGAGTCGTAATTTGCATCATACGGAAGCATACAACTGCGCATGTAGCTATTTTCATAACATATATAATGCAAATTACGCCTCGTATAGGAAAAAAAAAAGACTTTTGAGGGTGTTTGCTGCCTAGATTGATCTTTTATCTGGCGTTTTTGACTACTGAAAAACCCCTTGTTTGTATTATCACGAAATGAGAACGCAAATGCCGCACCCTTGCAATCTTGTAAATGGGCTGAAATCTAGCTGAAATCTGGCACGGCCGTCAGGCGAGCCCATGCCTGGCTATTTCCGGGCCATGGCGCGCATAAAAAGCAGGCTGAAATCGAGCCGGTGTGCTGTCTGGGTAGTGGTCTCCTGGTCTCACACCGATATTCTCGACCCGTATTATGTTACACTTCTCGGCGACCGAGGCCTCTTGAGTTCTGGGGCAATTACAGGCCAGACACTTGGGATATTTATCGATAAAATACTGATAAAATACTGATAAAATACTGCATACACATGTCGTGTCAGAGAGTCGTGTCTATGAGATTATATTCTCGAAGCTCCGTCCAGGAGTCCGTACAGTGCCAATCCACGCAGCGGCATAACGCTCAAACCGCTAGTCAAAAGTTATCGACAGAGTTGGCGCGGTCGATAATTCAACATCCATGGATTGACGCTGTACGGAACCCGGAACGGAGCAAATGATTCTTACCGGAATCATTGAGTCTTACGGAAAAGCCGGCTAGTATTTTAACCAGAATTTGCAGCTCGCACCAGCAGATCAGCGATTTGAAAATTCTTCCATTTGAAAGCTACGTCGATTGGCGTGAGACCCGCTCGGTTCTTCCTGTTCGGATCAGCTCCTTTCTCAACGAGATACCTGCAGGATCGCGAGATATAGCAGAGTCGAGATAAAGCAAAGCAACGATTCGATCGAAGAATAGCGGTAGAAGATATTTCAAACCGACACAGCCAACAAGAAATTTCCTGTCATCGCGGCGATGTGCATCGGCGTACGCAATCCGATAAAGTCCGCCGTGTTCACGTCCGCTTTCTGAAACAATAGATCGAGCACGCTCATGTCCGACAGGAGACGAGTTGACAAAACGGTCTCGAGCAGCAGCCCCAGAGTATAGTGTTCGGCAGAAGATTCGACCGTCGCTCTGAAACGAAGAAGCGAATCGGATTCGGATTCGTAATCGAACTCGGATGCTTCCCAGTAAGCAATCCGCTCTTGATTTTGTATGAATTTGGCGACGGGTTTTGGTCTGGAGAGCAAATAAGGAGCAAATCCAGTTCCAATAAACATGTCTTGATCTTAATCTGCTCGAACAGATTTTGCTGACTGGGGAACAATGATTTCCAACGATTTTCCTCACCCGTGTTTCAGGAGCAGCTGGATCATAGGCAAATGGGGCGTCCCCTTGACGCTGGAGGACACAGGGCTCTCGTGGAAGATGTCGCGAACGTTCGCGTTCGCGTTGTACTTGAGCAAAACGCTGGCGTTCTTGGTGTCCTTCCGCAGAGCGACGTAGTGCAAAGGGCATCGCTTGAAACGGTCCCTGCAGTTGACCATGGCGCCGTTCTCCAACAGTTTTGTCAGCGCCTCGTTGTGCCCGAAGCTGGCCGCCACGTGAAGAGACGTGAGACCTTGCCGAATTACCCGTCGATTCGATCGATCGCTCGATTAGATTAAGAGTTTCCCATTTTCAATCGAACGTGAATCGGTTGAAAGTTCATTGGAAGCGAGTTACCGTACATCGTTTTCGACTCGATGTCCACAGACGGCTGATCGCAGAGTAGCTGAATTAGATCGACGTCGTTGTGTTTAACGACGATGTGCAGGGGCGTTAAAAAGTCCGATCTTCTGCAGTTCACGTTCGCACCCTGCGGGTAATCCCGTTAACGGTGGTTAAGGCAAGGACCCTAAGAATGACTTTAGGGTACCATTATTAATTTATTATCGAGCCGTTGCCATTTCTTTAGTAGACCGGTTTGCAGCCAACATATGGCACATAGTAATAAGCACAATTAAATAGAGAAGATTTTATGACTTATTCATTCAATTTAATCTGCTTCCAGGTTCAGGACACTGCATCGTAAAGTCCCAGTGCCGCAGGGTCAGGTAGTTAGTAAGCAATACACGCGGCCCAGTCACTCCTACAGATGGAGGACCCACGGTGTATTATTAGAGGTGTTACGACTAAGCACCTCTGCAAGGTTGACGTTTTGTGATAGATAGAGGTTAGGTTCTATCACACTTTTCTGAGGGAAGTCCGAACACCTCTATAATACACAGTGGAAGGACCCAAAAAGGCTGTCGGTAGACTTAGGTTGGCGAGCATAAGTTGCAGATTGCGATTTTCGATTTTTCAACTCGATTTAATATTTCTTTCCAAGACATAGTGTAAGCTCTTGTAATTCTCGTCGTCAAACCTGCGCGACCGCTTCTCTCGCGAGCGATCTATGGCGGAAGGTGCAGGCGTGCAGCAATTTCCAATCGACGTTCCCCTGAGGCTGATCCAACCAATTCACCGTTTTCGACATTTCGAGAAATTCACGAGAAAACTTGATCTCTCGAAGGGAAACGATTCTCCGAGAAGAATGGAGAAGAAGCAAAACGGTAACTGCGCGATGATCTTCAACTTTTTATCTCGTTCGATGAGCTCGATGAGGATCGATCTAGGGGAGAATAAACATTGCTGCAGGAAGTAATACGTCCGAATAGAATATAGTTATTTATTATTATAATTATTATAATTATTATTATTATTTCTCTTTCATATCGTTTTACAATATTATATATCGTTCGATCAAAAGCACCATGGGTTTGAAAAATATTTACGGCGCACGGGTGACACACACACCTTGACCTCTTCTTCTTCTTCTTCTTCTTCTTCATCCTCCTCCTCTCCTCTTTTCTATCGCTGCTATACGATCCTCACAAATTTCCTTTGTTCCTATCTGCGTCTTTTTCCCGTTGTTTCATTTTGATTTTTAAGACTGCACACGTATAATAGACTTCGAAAGTTTACACGTTTATACGTTTACACGATACTTATTGATTAGTACGCACACATAGAATCCATCGTAAAGTAAAACGGTCGACGCGACGGTTGGCCGCTGTCGAGCATGTTCAGAGCTGTTTACGGTCGTTCAAAGTTTAAAACGCTGTTCGTTGAGACTGAACCGATTCGCGGAGCCTCGAATCGCGTGTCGTCAAACTTCAGATCTCATGAAAATTAGAGCGAAAGTGAAAGCGAAACCGTCGCAAAAGAACGTCAAACGAAAGGCAACCAACGATCGGGCATGTCGATTTTTCCACAAAACTTTTGTTTAGACGTTTTCTCAGCATCGATACCAACAATTTCTTCTCGATTTGTTTCTGAATGAAATGCAAGCCCGATCGATAGTTATTTATTGAATCGTACGATAACTAATGAATACTTCCCATCGTCTACGAGTAACGTTAATTGCATACATACATACATTATACATATACATACAGGGTGCCCCAAAAATGTTCGCGTTCCTTGAAAGACGCGGTTCCTAAGGTCATTTGAAGCGACATTTCCGTTTGCAAAAATGCCCGCCCAGTGTTCCGATATGGTGCATTTTTTCTCGCGCATGCGCGGCGATTTCAGCCTCAGTAAAGTTAGATTCTCGATAAAATGGGATACTTTGAGCACCCCACAGAATTTTAGAAAATTGATATGATTTGATCCTGAAAAATGAATGTATAACATGTGTACTTCTGTATATTTTGTAACTCGTAGGACATGTCCTGGCAGTGATGCCATATGGAGCTCCAAACGGAGCTCCCGTACTCTCCTCCATACCCCTTCCATTATTCCATTCCAGCACCGTGCGCAGGCGCACACTCCACGGTCCCCATCGCGCACGTGCAACGTGTCTCCCATTTGCTCCACTCATTCCCCGTCATCAGAGAGGGGGTACATCATTTCACCGTGACTCCCCGCATCTGGCATCACTGTGTCCTGGAGTCTTTTTGTCCGGAGCAGATTGTTTCAGTACATTTCTACCAATATATGTAACTGCCTCAGGGCTCTGCTACCTCATCATCCTAATGTAGATACCTTACTCTTTTGGCCGCACATGTGCGAGAAAAGATGCACCATATCGGAACACTGCCCGCCTCGGCTTTGTCACGGGTTATTATCGAACAACATGGACCAATCAGAGCACGACCTGCGCGGCAGGTTCCACTGTTGTGAGCGTAGCGTTGGTGTCGCGCCGCGGTGAAGCAGTGAACAAGAGAAGGAGCAGAAATTCTTATTCAGCCGCACATGCACTTGCTGCTTTGTAATCTGTGTCAATTTATGCCAATCGCATGTTTCAGTGTTTCTGCTGATCGGTACGTAGAGTCAATAGGTGACTGTTCGAAAAAAAGTCTATCCGTTTACTCAGCAAGAGGTAGACGATGTTTTTGTCGTGTCATTGCCATGAATCTCTTGTCTTAATTTTTGTGTGACCACCCCGTCGGTTGACATGCACCCCTTCCCTAAACTCTTCAGAAAAATGATGAGTAAAATCGGTGTCGTTCTAACCGCGGTAGAGAAAAAATCCCTAAAGACGTGTCAACTCGAAGCTTACGGTTGTTATCTACCATCAGTTGACCGGATCGTACATCCCTTAGTGCAGTTCATCTCCGAATGACCCAGTGACACACATTTCGAAACAGCAAATGCATTTACGGCTGAATATGTGAGTTTTAATTAAATGAATTTCGCTCCTCTTCTTGTTCACTGCTTCACCGCGGCGCGACACCAACGCTACGCTCAGTGGAACACGCATCCGAGGCCGCGCTCTGATTAGTCCGTGTTTTTCAGAAAAAGTCGTTTCTTTTACCCAGCAGGAGGTAGAAATGGCAGGTACGCGTGGCGTTCGAGTCTCTATTGTCAGAAGCCGAGGCGGACATTTCTGCAAATGAAAATGTCGCTTCAAATGACCTCAGGCACCGCCCCTTTCGAGGAACTCGAACATTTTAAGATACCCTGTGTACATATACGTATGAATATGAATATGTACATGAATATGAATGTATATGCATATCGTATAACAAATACTGAATTGCACTTCGTCGTCGTCTCGGCAATACTTAATTTATTATCGCTAGAAGTAAGTGTAAACTACGCGCTAAACGATCGTCAAAAATATATGCGATAAACGTCGAGTCGCAAGGGGTTCGTCGAATATCCTTCTTCCGTCCCATTTTCCCTTGTAACGCGTTTCTTCCTTTTCTTCTTTGGCTGGTGAACCGTAACAAGAAGACGAGGCGATGAAACGATAAGACAGTAAGACAATAAGACGACGAGACGACAAGACTAGATAGATGAGACAAACGAGACAAACGGAAAGGACTAACTTAATTCAGTCTCCTCGGAACAAGTTTGCTGCAGTGGAAGGCCGTGTTTGGTTTTTCGATCGAGAAACGGAATCGGATGTGGATTCCGGTGACTTGTCGTTTCCGAACACCACCCGTAACCCTCTCGGCTCTGCTCGGCTAACAATGGTAGACGATGGATTATATCGGTAACGGGTGTTCCGCGCTTCGGGCTCGCCCAGATTTCGAATTCGATCTCGACTCGGCGATACGACGCGACGCGACGTCTCCTTCGACCGCCAACTTTCAATCGCAACTCGTCATTGAAAATTCACTCCAGTCTCGAACTCTGTTCTCTCGCGTTCGACGCTTCGACGGTTGGGATTTTAGCAATTTTAGGCGTACGATTTTAGAGATTTCAGATATGTTTGATCGAAACGGGATCGCGGGACCCACACCAGGGCCGCGCGGACATCGGTTCGAAACAGCAAACGTCATTGTAGATTTGCGCGCGGTATACGGTGATCGAACAATCTGACCGCCTCGATCGATCGCGAAGCGATCCTCGCCCGTTGGCTATCGGTTATCGAATATCGGATATCGGCTATCTTTGTCGATCGGTAACCGTAGACACGGCTAGGAAATTAATTGACGATTATAACGGTAAAAAGTCTAAGAGAACGTTTAGTCGGAGCGGGATCGGAGTATAAAGCGTGAATCCAAATAGAAGATATGTCATTTAGCGTTTCGACGCCGAACGAACGCTCGGCGTCGAACCGTTTTACATTTAGTCCCGCGCGACGCTTCCTTCTGGACCGTTGTCCATTCTCTCGGTCAGAGGGCACAGAAAATCGCGTCTGTCTTTACTATTTTTCTTCTTTCCCATTTTCTCCGAATCGTTCTCGTAAAACGTATACCTCTGACGGACCTTACATTGAAGGATACGTTTGACAGCCCGTTTGCTCTAGTATAGGCCGGAACACGTGATGTGGCAACACCGCATACAGGCAGAACATCAGTCCGATCAAGCTACTGCATATACACAGTAGCATATAGAAACAGCGTTGCCGAATTTACCATGTTCCGGCCTGTACTAGAGATGGCCGTGGTGCGAATACGCTCTAACAAGTAACTTGTCACATTTCTTGCAAGAACGACAGTTGCTCTTCCGTGTGTGTGCGCATACTTCTACAAAATTCTCTCGCAAGAAAATGTCGCAAGTTATTCGCTAGTGTGTTACCAGTGCACTTTTAGATTTCAGCGGTGCAACGTCGACCGTAGTTTCCTATCGTATCTTGATTCTTCCTTCTGTTCTTCTCGTCGTCGTTGGATCCTTTTCCGTGTGGTCGTCTTTCTCGAACCGTGTATGTATCGACCTACCGGTCGGAATTCCGCGTCTAGATCGTTGCGTTGGATCAATCCCACCCGTTCTCGAAAAAAGAAAGCCAGCTCCCGGTGGAAACCAAGCGCCCGAGGGGTAGTTTGATTCGAATACTACGATCGTTTAAGGATTTCAGTCGTGGTGCGAGCTTGGAGCTTAAATGTAGCGAGCAGCCCGATACGCGTTACACGGGTTTGTCCTCCAACGCCGAACTGTTTCGACTCGGGAACGGCTCGAGAACGTTTCTTGTACGAACGCTGTACGGTCCAGGCGTATCTTATGTTTGGGTATCCAACATGTTTCGCGAGCAGTCGACAAGCGTTGTACTTCTACGGGCCTGGACGGTGATGCGTAGAAGAGACGTCGAGTTCCTTTCGCGAATTATAACGCGCACGGGCCCCTCGATTTCGTCGTTTCAAGCGGAAGAATGCGCGAGTGCGCCAGTGCACTAGTGCGCGAGTATGCGAGGGCACGCCGAAGAGCGACAACCTCGCGTCCAACCAACTTCCTTTCCCTCTACCGGCTAAATTTCGATCGCAACAGTACGTTCGATATAATTGTCGAGCTTGCCAAGGTCCGGGAAGCTGTTGGCCATACGATCATTTCCACTCTGCGACGCTCTTCGGCGTGACCTCGCGAAACGAAAAGTCTTTTCGAGCACCGTGTTTTCTCTTAAAGTATAAGAAGTAGTCTTTCTTTCTTCCTTTCTGTCTTTGTTTCCTCCTTGCCATTCTCGAGAACGCGTACCGCCGTGTACACAACAAAGACAGAATAGCGAAAATGAAGGGTTCGGAATACGTTAGCAGCTCGTGTTCTTCATCGCTCTCGATCCGCCGTGGATAATCTCCCTTTCTCTCTCTCTCTCTTTTTCTCTCTTGCCTTCCCACATCCGAAATGCGATAATTCCTTAATTTCATTCCTGGTATCGTTCTTCAGTTTTAGGTGGTCGGGTCGAAGTCGAGCGAGCTTAGTAGACCAGACGGTGCTGGTACGGGAATCCCCGTGTCTGCGAGCTCATCTGATACTGGCCGGCGCTCGAGTACGGATCGTACGTCTGCAAAACGAACACGATCGATGCGGCGGAATCTTCGAAACGTGAGATCTTGCTCTACTACGATACAGTAGGTACTCGCTCGATGCACGAGAACGGGACCGGAATTTCAGGCAAGATTCGAGGGTTTTACTATGAAACGAGGCGTGTCCAATCAATGTGTGCATATATCGCATTCGTAGAAGAATACTGTCACAACTCAAAAAATACGAGTTTCCAGGAGACAGAGAAAATAAAATTGTTATTAAATTTCGTTGAACTGTTAAGCAGCTAGTGCAATTAAAGTTATGATATTTGGATATATTGATGTTTATAATGTTCCTTAAGCAGATATTCTGTGACTGTGTGAACACTAGATTACGGATCTTTATGTAAAATAAAAATGTATTGCATTGATTGTGAGAAGCACGAGTAACATAAAAATTGACTTTGATATATTAAAAGCAACATTAGAACATTCTTGAATTTTTAAAATCTTTTGTTGTTTTATATTTCGCCCAACCAGTTTCTTCACAAATGCATGAAGATCCAGGACTGGTTAGAAGGATCATTTCTTTGAATTGTGACGATGTTCTTCTAGGGGTGCGATATTATGTGCCCATAATTATGAAAGTGGTCCAAGTCAAAATTAAAAAAAGAACTAAATTAATTCAATGTAATTTTTACGATATCGTCAAAAATTCATTTAGTGTTAACTTTCAGTTACTTACACTCAATTTTCTACATAACTGGTTACACGAAACTTTGTATGACTCCGACATAAATAAATTTTTACTCAATAAAATAATTACTGCACTGCTGATCTTTATGAAAAATAAAAATTGTCTGCTTCGTTTTCAAGAAATAGAAACTACATTGAATGTTGTTTCCTCCCCCTAAAGATTTTAATAGAGGAGAAATCATGTATTGACATCTTCAATTTAAAAAATTTTTCCACAGCTTGGTATTTCATCTACTCAATTTTGCTATAAATGCATAAAGATCCGCAATCAATAATTACTTTAATGCAAAATAGATGACACCTTTGTTTATGCTCAAAGTACCTTTAAAGTTTTGAGATTGTAAGTACTATATGCGAGTAATTAAAAGTTAATATCAAATAAATACTAAAAGTTGAATTTTTGATTGGTAATTTATTGTCACGATTTATTATCGTGAAAATCTGCAATTTTTACCATCTTTAAACTTTGTAGCTTATTGCAAGGTCGACCGATTTTGACGAAATTTTCAGAATATGTTTAGTTGACACAGATCTACAAAACGTATTTTTTAAATTTTCGATATAGGCCCACATAAAAAAGTAAAAAATTCAACTTTTACTATATTTTCAACAATTCCGATCAATTGCAATTTTTGAAAAAATTTCTTTTCACATCCTTTAGTAAACTAATTGCTCTAGCTTCCCAAAAAAGTAAAATCGTATAGTACAATATTTAAAAAGTTATCGTCTTCTTTAGAGCGGTCTTAAACTTTTGTCGTAAAGAAACATCGAGACGCGACTCGCAACACCTTCACGAAATTACTATTTCCACTAATAATAAGTTACATTTCCCAACTTGCTCGAACAAAATGCAAGGAACGAGGGCACTTAATCGGTAGTGTAATGAGCGAGAACCTATTGTATCTTTTATTTTCGATGTCCGTAGGCTCCGGCCAGGGCAGGCGCGGGCGCGGGTGCGGGCAGTGCGATCGAACGACTGTTACCGACCTGCGAGCGTTTTCTGGAGACCATGAACCTTTTCTCCGGGGCGTTATAGTAACTCTGCTGAGGATAGACGAGGCCGTACTGAGGGCTGCTGTCGGTGTACTGGGATCCGGAATCGAATTGTTGGCCATATTGGTTTCCTCCGTACTGCTCGTAGTAGCTCGGCGGATGGGTACGGACGATGCCAATATCGGACGGCGACAGAGAATCGACGCCGTAACGGCGAACCGGGTACATCGGCGAGTCCATCCAGGGAATCACTGTACATCAAGGTCAGGGTGAGGTTGATAGGGACTCGTGAAACGTGGAGTCGTTCGATTCGCTTAACACTAACCTACCATCGGCGGACAAATGTTTCTGGGTATGGCGTTGTAAGGGTGTATAAAAAGTAATGGTCATTTGTAAGAGAAACTTGCCGCAAAGTTGTTTATAGCAAAGGAAATTGTTTCAAAGTTTTTTTATATCAACACCTTCCACTTATCCAGAAAAGACAAAGTTTGAAAGGAGCCACATGTGGCAAACGAGTAGTTATTGAGATGGAAGCTGTTCAAGTTTTTGCAAATTGTGTGAAATTATACGTATAGACTATAGACAAAAGCCTACTACTACAGTTCACCCGACCGTGTCGATGAGACAGAACATAATCGTGTGTGTGTGTCTCGACCAAACGAAATTTACAGGGATATTCGTTGTTAAGCCCGTACGACGTAATCGTCTTTCTGCCCATTCGGATCATAAATATGAAGTTGCAAAATATGAAAGAATACCTTATATCCATTGTTATAAGAATATTAATCCTGTATTATAAAAAGCTACCGCACCTCACCGTTCCTCCAACGGATTAGGGGATATACCTGTAAAGGACGTTATAGCAAGCAAAAAACGCATGCCAATCTTCAACCACGACAGATCGACAACACGTGCGACGGACCCATCGAAGCGACGAGCGGACTACCCTTATAAATCACGCCATTGACCGAAGACAATACCAAAAGGAATTTCTTTGACAGTTTACTCACTTCTCCACCTACAGTCCTTCCGACACACCCCGTCCAATTAACACAGACGCTACATTTCCCCACCTAAATCCACCCTTAACCCTTTGCACTCCGAATTATTTTTCAATTTTGTTGCCAATAACTCCCTACTATCTGACGTGTTTTGTTTGAAATTTACTTCAAAGGACAGTTCCTCGACTGCTACTTATTTAAAACAATTTTGTTTACTAATTATATTAGATATATGGTAGCTGTCAAACTTTGTTGTAATTTATATTTGTGGAACTTCTATTTGTTATAACTAAAAAGTAAGACAGTTAAATAGATAAAGGAAGAACCAAACACATATAGAACCCGGCTTATTTACATTTTTCTTTCTCTGACGTCGGTCACACTCGACAAAGGAGTGCAAAGGATTAACCATTCGCGAAAAAACCGAGTTGACAATCGCAGTACTATTTTGATTGTGGTTAGAGTAACTTCTCGTTTGCTGTCACGATCTCGAAAAGTGTGTTGCGTGCTTAGTGATTGTGTAGAATTGTGTAGCTTTGTGCTTCACATTTATTCGCGTGAAATGGCAGTGTCTTGTGGATCCGTCGGAGGAATAGAAGATTCTGAAGAATTGGTGAGTACCTATGCTTTACATTAGCATTTTACAATGTAGGGATTATTCTCCTTATGTATGATAATGTATATAAGGTTTTCTCTCATATTTGGCAACTTGAAATTAATGATCTCAATGGAGATGAAGACGATAACGAATCTAGCACCGAATGTCCCTTTAAATTTTGTTTGTCTCGAGGTACGCAGACGATTATGTTCTGTCTCATCGACATGGTCGAGTGGACTGTAGTATGTAGTAGGCTTTTGTCTATACACTCCACTAAATAAAATTATGCAAAAGCTCTAACAGCTTATATCTTAATTTGTTCGCGACATGGTTCCTTTCGAATTTTTTCAACAATCAAACTTTAAATAACAATTTCCTTTGTTATAGTAGGTATTATTCGGTTTAGTGTTCGGTGGGTTTAGTGTCGAATCGCTTGAATTGCTGGAATCCGTCTGCTCACCGTTTCGGGGGTCCTCCTCTTCAAGAAGATTGCCATCCTCGTCCATGTTCTCGTACTCCTCGTTCATGTATTTGTGCCAGTTTCTGGAAAGAGAACGAGACAATGAGGAAACGAGAAATTGGCACGGTTCGATGGAAATCTACGCGTTCGTTCGCAATTATCGGCAACTTTGCCGCGCTTACCGGTTGCGACGCTCGTTCTCCCAGAGGGACAGCAAGGCCAACATCTCCTCCGGATCGATATTCAATTCCCTCTTGAATCGCGGTTCTTGGTAAATCGGCACGCTGGAAATTACCATTTACATTGTTACGTTGGTACAGTCGATGCTCGCTCGTTGTTTTAATTTAACGCTAGAACTACCGAACTCTAGACAAGACTGATGTAGACTACACTGGGTGTCCCAAATGCTGTATTTACCTAAAATCTTTATGCATTTACGAAGAAATTGGTTGGATGAAATATAAAACGGGAAAAGATTTAAAAAATTCAAGAATGCTGTAATGTTGTTTTTAATGTAACAAAGTCGCGAAGGGATTAAATCAATTTTTATATTATTCCTGTTATCCACAATCAATGCAAAACATTTTTATTTAGCATAAAGATACGAGAATGGTTTTCGCGGCTTCGTTGAGGAATTATTAACGGAAAACAGAGACCAATCAGAGCGCGGCTACAACAGACGCATTCCGGCTCGGCTAATGCCAACGCCACGTTCAGCAGGACCTGTCGCCCAGCGCCCATGGACCCTGTCATAACTCTAACGAAACCGCGGAGACAATTTTCGCAAAGGAAAAAGTTACTTCAAATGACCTTAGGCATCTTCCCTTTCAAGGAAATGCAAAATTTTTGGACAGTCTGTATAATACACTCCTCAAAAGAATTAAGGGAGCACCTCCGCAAACCCGAAAAATTGCTACTAGTTTACACGATCATAATTCTGGCCAAAATTGCTGTATCGATATCGTTAATCAATGGTTTGAAAGCGTGAAATCTCTAATTTCGGAGGCTCTGTTTCAAATTGTTGCTATATTGGGTTTTACAAAGTTATAGCGAGATAAAGACAACATTGACGGTTAACAAAAATTTTGTGCAACTTTTTAACATCACACGGGGAGAAACAAACTTTTTTGATAAATCGCGTTAATATCATTTGGAAGGGCTATCTTCCCTGTGTAAAATGTGTGGTTGTTGATTATTGTGCGATTCTTTTTATTCGAGTTATTCAACATTGAAGTAAATATTGGCTTTTTAACTTTAACTGGCTCCAGAAAGCGAAAAAATTATCGTAGAATCTTGTGCAAAAAAGCAATAGAAAGAGCGTTTCTTTCTCTTTAAGACACTTCTTTTGTTTTTTCAATTTCATTAACATTTGTTTAACGATATCGATACAGCAATTTTGGCCGGAGTTATGATCATGCAAACTAGTAGCAATTTTTCGGGTTCGTAGAGGTGATCCCTTAATTCTTTTGAGGAGCGTACTTTTGAATCTGTTTCGTCGAGGTCAACGTCTTGTTTCTTTCTAATTTTTTCTTTAAAATTATTTATTGAACTGGTTCTCGTTTAAGTTCAAAAGCGATATCCGCGTGAACACGTGTTTGATCTTCGTGCAGCTCTTTAATGTCGATCGAGAGACGAGACGTCCGGACACTCGAACCGCTTTCCATGGTTTCGAAACGTTATCGGTTTCCGATTCGGCCCCGTTCGAAATCGGATACTGTTGCTGTTGCATACTACACCGCATTCGAAGTGCGACGCTGCAAATTACACTTCGATTTTTTTACACGGGCGAAATAATTGTGGTTCGCGTCCTTTGGCATTGCAATTTATACGATACGCAAAGATTATTACTGTCGAACAACCTTTATAAGTTAAAATTTTAGCTGCCTCTGGACGTTTCTCTACGTTTCTGGCTGGGCTCAATGTCAAAGCCTGTCTCCATATTCTCTTGTTTCTAAAAAAACTGTAACCTGCGTGTTTAAGGGAAAACGAAAAGGAGAAAAATGTGGTATATCCTTATGTTTAGTTTGCAGAGATAAAATAATTTAATTTGCAATAGAAAAAAAATAAAATAATTGTCGGGCGACGATTCTCTGCTTGTCGAACGAACTTACTTAGATCTACCAAAGGCACCTTCTAAATTTTCATTACAGACGCAGATAAAAAATTTAAAAATCGTGACCTTTACTTTTTTCTTCGTAATTGCGACCAATAGATTAACCTTAGTAAATTAATCTTTCTGACATCTCAAAAAAGTCGAGCTATTTGACCCAATTTTAAAAAGGTTATTCGTTTTTAAAGGGCGTACGAGTACTTCTTACACTGACTGTATATTCTTCTTTTGAAAACGAGGATTTTGATCGTTTGTCCGACCAACCAATCATCGCACAGTAGAGTGTTTGCTCCAAAAAATTAGCCAAAACTATCTTAGTGATTCATTGGATTACAAAATTAAGTTGATCATCATTTTTTATTAAAGAAACGTTCTATAATGTTTTGAATGCCGTTTAACTTTTGTCGATAACATTTTTTGCCATACATCGCAGTAGTATTGGCAGCCATTTCTTTTTGCATTGCCAACAGAAGCCTTTAATTTCCAGTGGCGCAAAAACAGAACATCGACAGGTCATCTTCAAACTTGATTAATTTAGACAGACATTATAAGGAAGTGAAAATTACTGAAAACTATAATGTATACTCTGTGTAAAAAGTGTCCGTAAAGAAAAAATTAACACATCGTCTTCGTCCCACATAAACGCGATCCTAATAGCCGAGCGATATTTCAGAAACAGGTGACGAGAAAAATGAGTGGGGTAAACTGTACTATAGCTGGTACTGCACTAATTATTGGCACTTTTGATTTAAACGGTAAATATTAAGAATTGCTGGTATAGAAAATCATTTTTTATTGCTTCTTATTTATATTTCAAAGCAATGTTGTAAGTTTTCATAACAGAGTCCCACATATGACTGTTAGCAAATGTGCCAATGACTGTACTATTTGTCTTACGATTGTTATTCACTGAATATATTTTATAATAAAAGATTTATGACTCGTAAAATCGTTTGATATTGCTGAAAAATCTCTATTAGCTTATAATAATAGAAAGTTAAGCTCGTTTAAACATTTCAATCGTTTAAAAACGATTTTTACTACGATTTTGGCTTAGGGTGCCAATCATTGCACAGTTTACCCTACTACAAAAATCTTTGCTTTCAATGCATGACAACGCTACGCGAGTACATAAATTAGAAAAAAACTGGTACACTGTTCATATGTTCGCATAGCTTAGACAAGAAAATTTTTCATCTTACGCAAGATTTGAAAAATCGTATTTTGGCCAACTTGTCGAGGCAAATACTGCACTGTGCATCGTTTAACGAATTATCTCGATACCGGGAGTTTGACTTGGATTGATTTGGTTCGGTGTGAACGTCACTCGGCCATTTCCGAGGCTCGACAGGATGTTGTGGTAGGTCGGGTCCTAGGTCCTCGCTCCTCGTGGAGCATGCCTGGTACATACGGTCGGCCGAGGATGATCGATACACAGAGAATACAAGGGAAGACTGGAGCGACGCCGACGCCGTCAGCTGATTGGTCGGCCATATGCCAAAACGGAACCGACTCGTCAGGTGGTTTCATTCAGCTTTTCCTCTCAGTCTGCCGATACGACCGCGGTTGTATTCGATTCCATATGCGCCCGCACCACGATTCGATCAGCGAACAATTCGAAAATGTCTCGGACGTCGCTGAGATTTGGACCGTTCTACAGTCATCTTGGAAACTGTCGAATTTATCCCGAGACGGATCTTACATTTCGTTTCTTTCTTCAATTTTCTCTCGAAATTTCATTGTAAATACTCGGATACTGTTCCCGCAACTAGATGAAAAAAGGCTGTCGATCACTTAGCTAGACACCGCACACGAACGACACTAGACCGTATTACTAGACCGTGGATTTTATGCGTCTATGACAAGAATGAATAGGTGCAATTTAAAACAGTAAAAATATTAAACGGATTAAAAAATACATACTATTATATTATTCGAGTGGTGACTCTGAGACGTCACTGAAAATTGCTGTACCATTATTCAGAATATTGTTTACATTATTAAATATGTTGGTATCCAATCAATCACTAAACATTTAACTATCGTGTGAGTTATTATTAGACCTCGGATTGTATGCATTTCTGACATAACTGAATAAAATGTTAAACGGATTAAAATATACATAGTGTTATATTGTTCGAGTGGTAACTCTGAGATGTCATTGAAAATTGCTGTACCATTATTCAAAATATTGTTTACATTATTAAATATGTTGGTATCCAATCAATTACTAAACATTTAACTATCGTATGGTTATTATTCGACCGCGGATTTTATGCATTTCTGACAAAACTGAGTAGCTGCCATTTAAAACAGTAAAAACATTAGACGAACTTAAAAGTTATTTTCAACCTATTCAACATATTAAGATAGAAAATAAATTTCTATTTCACTCTGTTTGTGGCTATCCAGGTAGAACATTTTTATTTCGATGAAATTTAACAAATCATAGAGAATGGAAATATTCTAGGTCCAACGAATGTTTAATTTCCGAGTTAAAACAGTTCCGAGTGGAAAGGGTTAAACATATTAAGAAAGAAAATAAATTTCTATTTCACTTCAGCTTGTTGTAATGAAGGTAGAAAATTGTTATTTTGCACGAAGATCGTTTGTCTACATATTATATTAGGATGGCTCTTATTTTCGACTTTCAAATTTTTTTAAGACGTCTCCCCGGGCTTTTAAACATTAAAATAATTAACTGAATGTTCATAAAATCGTTTTTCTCGAATATCTTCTAAATTACTGCGTCTTTTATATCAGATTAATTTGTTTCATAAAACAAACGCACAGATTTTCTTTTTATTAATTAAAACAATCCTAGGGGTTCACCAAAAAAAATGTTCTTCAAGAATAAATAAGAATCACCCTGATATTACATATGTGGTTAAAATGTGGATGCGTCCAGCTATAGCCCTTTTTCCCGTTTCCTCCTTTTGATAGGAATAAATATATTGGTCCAGACCATTATGTCGTTTATGTGTGATGCTGATCCTCTAAACAGTATCCTAGTACAGACACGTTACTATCGCGTCACGTGAGGACAAGTCATATCACGTAAGATCCTTATAGCGTCAGCTTAGAGCGATCTGTGGTCGCCAGAAAAAACGCCGCATGTCACATTTCCAAAAAATTTCAGTTTATGCATTAATTGAAATTTATAGTATAGGATCTACGTCTTTATCAGAAAAAAGTAATGAAAATAAATTCGAAAGGCTTAAAAACAAAATGCAATTGAACCGATATCCTATAACAAAGTATTAGTGACCAAAACTTTAAACGGCAATATTTCGAAAGTGAAATTATGTGACATGCGGCGTTCTTCCCGACAACCACAGACATATTATTTCCGCATTATTATTTCCGCTGTATGTATCGTGATAGCACTGTGACAGTAATGTGTCTGTACCCTAAGCTAACTGAGCGGGCGGTAGACTCGTTTCCAGGATTGCAAGGGTGCGGGATTCGCGTTCTCATTTCTCAATAATAGAAAAATGGTGGTTTTCAGTAGTCCAAAACGCTAGATACATGATCGATCTAGGGCGCTATTGCACTCAAACGTCCTATTTTTTCATTTACGTGGCGTGATTTGCATTATTCGGAAACATACTTCGGAAGCTATCTTCATAGCTACATGCTGCCGAATAATGCGAATTACGCCTCATAAACGAAAAGACACGATTTTCAAGGGCGATAACGTCCTCGTTTATCTAACGTTTTTGACTACTGAAAACCCCCATCTTTGTATTATCGAGAAATGAGAACGCGAATCCGGCACCTTGCAGTCCTGGAAAAAGGAGTCTACTCCCTTAAATCACGCCTCATCAAGCCTCACAAGCCATGCGATTAGGTCATTCCACTGGCACTTTTGGTTCTAGCCGAATTATTGGCAAAAGTGTGTTGTGTCACTGCCTAACCATTGGCTGCGAGCGAGGACCCCTTTTGCCCCTGTGCGGTCTCGAGGGATTTCTCGTGAGGCACGGAGAGTACTTTCTATTCGGTGTCGCCCAGGGTATAGGGGCTGCGTAATAACGAAGAAATAGATGAAAAGGGTGGATGGAGAATCTGTAGGGCACGTCGATTCAATTTCGCAAGCTGTCCGAACAACTGCGTCGGCTGGCACGTGACTCGAAGACGGAAGCGACGACAGAGATAGAGGAGACAGACGCGAAGGGATAGAACGCGAAATTGTTATGCATCTCGCGGAGGCTGGAGGTGACTAGCTATTCTCGTCAGCTGATTGGCCGCTGATATGGAAAACGCGAGATGCGAGATGCGAGATGCAAGACGGGAGACGCGACACGCGATATACGCCGAGCGATAGTCAGGCCTGACCTACTTTAGCTCGGTGGCTCCATTCAGCTTTTCGTGGACCCACCCCGCTGGAAATCTACCCTATTGCGTCACGGTTATCGAACGAGCCCCGATCGCTGCGCCAACACGCACACCGATACACACACACGTACGCCCACGCTCTCGCGCCCACGCCTCGCCACCGCATCGTCAGCATCGCCACATGCAACACCGCGCTCGCGCGCGCCTGCGTTCTCCGTTTTCCACCACAATTTTCCGACGACCGTGAATAATTTATGGTCCAGAGAAAAATGCGAAACCATCCCTCTGTTTTCTTCTACTTCTTCTTTTCGTTCTCCTCCACGTCGCCTGACCTCTCCCAACGTTTCTTTTCGAGTATCCGTGGAAAATTGTGATTTTTTTAGGTACAAAATTGAAGACCGCAATTAAGAAAGGCTGTTACTGCTAATATTCCGAGGAAAATCCATGCAAAACCGGCAAGATCGACTTGTAACCAATCGTTAGGGAACTTTTCGACTGATTTCATTGCATCGACGTTGGAACGTACATCCCCTTTGCGGAAAAAACAATGAATAAAAAATGGCACTTACAGCCTTCTTTAATTCCAGTTTTCATCCAGTTTTAATTCAGTTTTCCACTTCCGAACACGATCAACGTCTCGACGAGCAATCAGCATTGTCGGAACTCTATTCGCCCAGAGTTGGGCAAAATGTAATTTCAATTACAATTACAATTATTTACCAATTACAAGTAAATGTTATCGGTAGTTGCAATTACAACGTTAATTAGATACCTACTCAATGGAAATGTCTAAAAAGAACAAACAAAAAGCGTATGATTGGAAATATTTATTATTCATTAAATATTTATTTGTAGTCTAATTATTTGATATTTCACAAAAACGATTACCATTACTTTTCAAAATGACCCTCATTTCAATGTTGGAGTCAGCTAATATATAACATATGCTTTTTATTTGTTCTTTTTAGACGTTTCCATTGAGTAGGTATCTAATCACTTTTTTTAAGTGCCATTTTGGCGTTAAGTAATTGCAACTGCCAATTACAATTACTTGAAATTGCAGAAATAAAATTACAATTACATGTAATTGTAACCGTTTTCTTATTGTAATTATAGTCCACTTTTGCACATGTAATTGAAGATGTAATTAAATACTCATGTAATTAATTACTGCGACTATTCGCTCAACTGTTTCCACCGTCTCTCGAACTCGAACTCTTTGTTAAGGATGTTTTGGAGGTATATAAAAACGCAATTAAATTTTTGAAAGTTTGACAAGATATAATTGTTACTAAATTAATGCAATTACCAAAGTTTGGGTTCGATTCACTGCACCCTTTAAGAAGTATAGCAACTTAAAGTTTGCACATTTTAAAACGTCTTCTTATGGAGAATTCATAAAATTCCACTTCAATCCCTATTTAAACCTTGAAAAAACGCAACTAGAAACTCCAGTTTTTGTTATATACAGGGTGAATTTGATAAAGCAGGACACCTAAATATCTCCGTTACTTTTCGTTGTACAAAAAAACTTCGTAGGACAAAGATACACTGTTTGAAGGGCCACATATAACGGTGTAAGGGGAAAAAATTTTCGAGGTCATTTTTATGAGATTTTAAGGTTATCGATGTTTTTTTTAAATCGAATGAGGTATTTTTTAATACATCAATCGATGCAGCTGGGCACTCGTTATAAAAAAGTACTAAACTATGTATGTCGAAAAGTTAGTAGTTCAGGAGATATTTCAATTTAAATAACTCTAAAATACCATTACTGTCGTATTGAGACGTTAGTGTTTACTTATTTGTGTAACATCTTAGCACGACAGTAATGGTATTTTAGAGTTATTTAAATCGAAATATCTCCTGAACTACTAACTTTTCGACATACATAGGTTAGTACTTTTTTATAACGAATGTCCAGCTGCATCGATTGATGTATTAAAAAATACCTCATTCCATTTAAAAAAAACATCGATAACCTTGAAATCTCATAAAAATGACTTTGAAATTTTTTTTCCCTTACACCATTATATGTGGTCCTTCAAACAGTGTAACTTTGTCCTACGAAGTTTTTTTATACAACGAAAAGTAACGGAGATATTTAGGTGTCCTGCTTTATCGAATTCACCCTGTGTAGTAAAAATTATGTAATTAATTATGTTCAAAATTTATTAAGATTCGCTAAATAGTTACAGAGCAAAATACAATACAGAACGTCAAATTTATCGTGTTATCATCTCGCTAGCATGGAAACGCGACAACAGTGTAAAAAAGAGTATACAAAAGTATGCAAAATATACTCGATCATGAATGGCTTTCATTGCCAATATATTGATGGATTCCGAATTTCTTCTACTTTTGTCTCCCATTGTATCTCCAGAACACATCTTTAACACTCCGAATGCCACGTCTCCAAAAAATGGGAGACGGAATAATTCGGCCATATTTTTAAATGAATTTTTACGTCAACGTATCGAGTGCAGCACATTCGATTACGATCGGCAAAATGCTAGAAGGGTGACCGAGTATTCTCAGAGTCATTCTTCAAATTTTCAAAGATTTCGATTTCGTTCGATAGATTCTTCTAATTTTATAGAATTTTCGAGACTGCTGGGTAGGTACTGAATGCGTGTTAAACTCCGAGACGAGGACGCGGAATGCACATGCATACTTGCATCTCCGGGCAATTCGACGTGCACGTCTGACGCGAACGGATTGAAATGTCAACGGGAATGTCGAACCTCGGGAAAACTGGGCGAGAAATTCGTTCCCCGCTGAAAGTTCATTCGCGATGCTTCCCCAGAACTTTCCTTCGCTTCGAGAAAATTAGCTTTAGTTCGGGTACGCGTGGGCGCCGACATGAGCGTCAGCGAGGGCGTGTGTGCACGCTGCACACGCGTGTACACGTGTGCCCCGACAATGCTGACCTGTGACATTTGTTTGCAGGTCAGGCGATGCACGCCCGGCTAGGTGGATAGTTGGATAGGTGGCTAGAGAGAAGGGGGATAGGGGGATAGAGGCGGCCAGGTGGCTAGGCGAGACGAGGTTTGCGCGTAAAAATAAAGGTCTGACGTAAGGGTCGGCCGGCTGACTGGAAAATAATTAATTCATGCTCCGACGTAGAGCGATACGTCATCGCGAACGTCATACTAATTAATGACGCACCATCCTCCCCGCGTAGTGGAGAGCCGCTATAAATACTCCGCTGCGATTCGATTCAATTCGACTGGCGATTCAACTTGCGAGACGAGAAACGTTTTCAGGTTCACGAAGAGGTTCACGATCAAAGCCGCCGTTCTCTACGAAGAAACCCATTTTCGACAGAAGCAAATTCTCTTGCATGGTACAGTCACGCGCGAACAAACTTTCCGTTCGAGAAGTTGTTGATCCGCTTTCGGTAGGATGAACTATTACGTTCCGGAGAAGAACGGTGTTTCAAGCTGGTTTCCTTTACAGAAAATTGGCGAGAGCTTTGGACGCGGTTTAATATAGTACACGCTGTTGACACCCGGTACGTGGGAAGGCTGGCTCGAAAGGGGGCGCGAGCAAACACGACTGCAATTGAACGTTTAACGCGGAGTCGAGGAGGAGTTGCCATTCCAGAAAAGGAAAGGAACAGAGGGAGTAGAGGGTTCAAAGTTGAAAGGTGCTCGGCACTAGACGCTGCTGGGCGGTTCATGATCAGCCCTCGATAACGACAGCCTCCCCGAGTCGTATCGAACGAGTCGGCGGGACTCGATTCGACTCGACTCGACGTGAGGCGAGGCGAGGAGAGGTGAGGCCAGACGATGCTTTGCGTCGTTCCTGCAGAGGGCAACGCCCTCGCCGGCCCTCTCATCCCCATTCAGAAAGGAACGTCGAAGAAATAGAGGGATGATGTGGTCGGGAAAACGCGGCCGTCCCGAGAGCAAACTAGAAAGCCCGGCGATCCTGGCTCGATTCAACGACCGCTGTCCTCCTCCACAGGTGAATTCGCTGCTACATACCCCGGGAGACTCTATAACGCGGTCAAACTGTCTCGAACAACTACCCTCCGCTTCGCAAGTTCAACCCACTAATTAAAAACTCTCTTCGAGCGCCTCCGTGTATTTCCCGACGCGACGCTTCTACGAAATTGGTGAAATTAATTCGAAACATTTCCATGCCATCGAGTAGTCTTTTCGTATTTCTCTTTTCGGATATCGCACGATAGTTCCCGATGTCAACTCGTTCGGATATTCGAAGCGGAACGGAGGACAACGAGCGATTTGTAATTGCGATTTGTAACGTTAATGATTAAGGAACTCACCTCCGCTTGACCTGCGATTGCAGCGACTGCACCGATTGCTGAGTGGACGCCGGCGACTGATAGGAAGCGGTCACCGGCTTGACGGTGGTGGACCCAGCGATCGTTGCTTTCTCGGACCTCTTCCGGCGATCCTCGTTCAAGTAGTAACGCGAATACGACGGGACGTCCCAGATGTTAGACTCTTGCTGGCCCAACTCGTTCATCAGAACCTTTCCGTAACTGTGACGCGAAACAGATTCTCGATTAACTTTTGAACATATGGACAACATCGATCTTTCGGAGCGTGATGTTTCCAAATGCGAGACGATAAAATTGGTTCGTTCCGTTTTTCGAAGCCCGCGGCGAAGCAACATCGAGCAACTTGTCGCGTTGCCTTGTTCTTCTTCTTTTTTTATTCGGTAAATCGCCCGGTGTTGCTTCGGTGCGGACATAGCTGAATGATTATTGCGCACGATCGCTGGTCGTTCTCACTTACTCGTAATTCTTCTCGTAAGGGGAGAAGCTATCGTGATCGTAGAGATTGTTCGAAGGCATTTTCGAGCGAGCTACTTCCTCTTCCGACAGTGCTACCTTCAGGCCTCCCAGACCCGCCGAGGAAGAGAGAGGAGTCCCTGCGAGCAGAAACGGAGAAGAATCTCTGTCAGGATACCGGTAACCGAATCTTTTCCGTGGTAGAGAGATCCACGACGCGAGGAGAAACTTTCCGGAACGTTCGCAACGTTTACAACGAGAAGGTCTTACTCTTTTCCGCGTTGGGCGACGCGTAAGACCGGACCTGATCGGCAGCGTTGCTTTCCGGTTGATGGTTCTGTTGGTTGCCGAACATCAGCATCTCTTGCGCCCTCTTCACTGAAAATTTCCGACATTCGGTATAGTAACGTTAAATTCGGCCCGCGGACAAAGGAGTAGCAACAACAAAGAATAAGAGGATCACAAGACTCCCGGAGGATCTTACGTTTCGGTCTCATGGTTTGCTCGGGTTTCTTCGCGTCCTGCGCCATGTTGGTCGGCAAGGAATCGGTCAGCGAAACGACCGAGTACAGGCACAACAGTCCCATCCAGGCGATCATCTGAAACACCAAGCGAATTTCTCGAATTAGTCGAACGACTCGGACCCCCGGAGATCGGTGTCTCTCGGTTTCTCTTGGACAGGAAAGGGGGGATCGATGCGCAGCCTGGTTTCGAGCGTTTTTTATCTAGATTAAGAGCGTCGTTAACGTAAAGCGTTCCCGTTGGCGTACCGGTCGAAGTTTACGTTGAAACGAAGATAGCAGGTCACTACGAAAGAAACTTAAATGTCACATAATGCGAAATGTCAGGAATCTATTTCCATTGCACGTGAAAAATTAACGGGCATACCGTGTCGCGGCTGCTATAAGAGGTTGCGCGGATCCTCAGGTACCATTTTATCGTGATTCGAACGGTCGCTCGGCCGGAATCGAACGATCAATCGCGAGGAACGCGACGCCCCGTGACCGTCCGACCGAGAAACTCCCGGCACCGATTCGTTCTGCCTGCTCCCTCGGAAATGTAATTCGAAATCCTTGAAACTGAAACTTCTCTTCCCGCTAAAATCGAAACGCGCAACAGTTGAGGTACCGGGACAACTAGCGATTAATTAGCGACGTTTTTCGCGAGAGATGTGCCGCCACAGTTATGGTAGCATCAGTTACACCACGAAGGCAGTTTGTCATTGGCGATAAAATTTTTTAAATGTTTCAATTAGCTGGTTGTTCGAGGGAAAACGGGTTTTCGGTTTCCCACCCGCGATGTAAAAATATCTCGGTGGAAAATGGACACTACTTTGTGATACAGGAGACTTTGAAACAGGTCCAGGCTTACGAGTTGACTATTTGTTTTGCGAAATCATCACAGTGGAAGTATTAATCCGGTGCCATATGGGACGGTAAGAGAAGCGACGCGACGCTTGCCGGATGACCAACCGATCAGCAGCTTTATGTTTGTTATAGCTTGCATCACGGCTTCGGCGTGAACGTATCCTTACGAACGATCGGATATTCATCCAACGTGTTCATCATTCGAAATCGCGTTCCAATTTTATCGGAGAAGTTGATCGACGTTCGCGACACGTTCTCGAACTCGAACGGGTTCGAACCGCAGAGAGTATCGATAGACTCGTGATCGAGTTGGAGCCAGCGTATCTGGGCCGCATCGGAAGCGGAGGAAACTGTGAAAGGCGAGGAACGGCGTACGGATGCTGCCAGGGGTTTCAAGCGACGAGAAGCGTCCTCGATAATGAAATTACTCACAGCCTTGCGATTAGTTCACGGCGCTGTGCCGGCAACGCGACCACCAGTTTCCCGGTAATTAGGCGTTCAATTAACAGAGCCCGAGCAGAATTGGCGATCACCTCGTCCGAGAACCATTCCATCGGCTCGAAATGTCAGGGTTCGAAAGAACGGCCCGATTCGCGCAGCGCAAAACCGCGTTAGGGTTGATCGATAACGATGCTGCTCGACCGGGGAGTCGAATTAGGCTGTCGGAAAAATTTTACTGCAAATGTCTCGAAACTTGCTGAACCTTAATGAAGATTCGGTGACAAATTCTTTAATCTCTGCCATTTTGGGGTTTGTTTATTCGGGCGCGTCCATTTCGACCATTCCGAAAAATCTAGAGAAGAATGAAAAAGAACGCGGAAGAATGGAAAAGAACAAGTTGCCGCGAGCGTCGGACTTTGTCCGCATTCGGCAAAGCGGAAATGGATTGCAGCGATCGAAATCCGCCAAATTCCCGAAAAAAATGAGCCGCGTGAAAAGATTCGAAGCGAGAGGTTGCTTGTCGCGGGCCAATTGAAATAAGTGGGGAGCATGGCGTCGCGTCGCGTCGCGTCGAATCGAACGAAACCGGATATAGTAGACCCAGAAATCGCACACTTGTTGCGTCCGGGAAAACTATAGTCGTGTCTTGCGTTTGTGTACGCGCCTATGCGACCCGCAATTAAAGATGCATTTCATTGACCGTGTCTCCATTGACAAGCCTCGAAGTCTCGGAGGAGACGATCGCGCTTCAAATTCTTATGCCCCATCCGATTTTTCCGATCTTTTCGACGCTATCGCGACACACGACCGAGTCTTGTTGTCACGGTATCCGTGTGCGGCGTTCGTATCCGACGCGACGATCGTATTCCTCGAGAATTCAGCGTTATTCGAACCCGTTAACCGGAGATAAGGTGCTATCATTCTTTCGTAGTTTGTCGCGATTGCATTGCGAGAATCGTAAATTGCCAGCCGGTTAATGGGTTGGATAGCTCTGGAATATCTATAACTAAGAAAACCAAGTAACTAACGAAACCATATACATACAGCCAGGAATAAACTGCGCGGCGAAATAATCGGTACAGCGATCGGCCGGGAGGAAGCGAGGCCCGAACCGAAATTCATCCAATTATAGCGTTATCGTAACTGGATCGCGATACCAGACCGTACCGCTTCCACGAATAGCAACCGAAACATAATTTTAGCCGTGTTTCTCCGACGGAAAGCGGGCAATTAAATCGACCCCGGGCCGGTCGATTCGAATTCCCGGCGAACGAAAAACATATCTACCGGCACGGCGAGGCGCGGCGAGCAAATGGAAAACAATGCAAGAAAAACACATCGACAAATATCTGAAAATATTATTTGTCTACCTTTCTCGGAGCTGTCTGTCTAATCTCTTCCTTGAACCGTTGTTCCGTCTATCTTTCTTTCCCACTCTCCCTCTACTTCGCTCTGTCTCAGTCTCTGTCTATGTCTCGGAGTTTGTCTCGCGAGTGCTGTTCTCCGTTCTCAGTTCTCAATTCTCCGTTCTCCGTTCTCCGGGGGATGCAGAGAACTTGCGTGCTCGGCTGATCGTGGCAGAATGAACGTCGGAGCTCAGCGGGGCGACTAGAAAACCGGCAGAGGATACGGTCGATCAACCAACCCCCACTTCGACCAACAACCGACTTGCTTCGAACACCGACACCCCCCTCTATCACTCTCTCTCTCTCTGCTTCGCCCCTCTCACGCCCCTCCTTCCACGGAACTCACCCCTCGACAACCCCTCGACAACCCCCTAGCTAGGCAACTGCTCGTACAGCCGCGCAGCCCGAATATTTACATCGAGAATCACGACAAAATTCCAAATACCCTCGTTCCGCTCGGAAACAACATTCTCCGACTCTTGACACATTATCCATCGGCGATTATCACGTAATTCTTAAAAATCTATGATACGTAGTTGAGAACTTTTTAATAGACCCTCGACAACGATAGCAACTTGAATCGTGAACCAACAAGTCACCCCCGATGACGTGATCTAATCATTTCATTCATCATTTTATCGTTATATGTGAAAGGAGATTTTTTACTTCCAATCCCGAGACTTGAAAATTACTGTTTTGATATTTTACATTGAAGCAGTTATTTCGTTGAATTAACCCTTAGCACTTAAGTGGCGACTCTGAGGCGCCACTGAAAACTGCGTACCATTATTCAAAATTTACATTACTAGTAGACTGCGGATCTTCATGCAAAATAAAAAATGTTTGCTTTGATTGCAAGACACAGGAGTGAAATAAAAATTTCTTTCTTCTTTTAATTATCTGATTAAGCTGAAACCAATACGCTGATGTCTTTAAATCTGTTTAATATATTCACTGCTTTAAATTGTGCTTACCCACTTTTGTTATAAATGCATAACATCCGCAATCTACTTATTAGATATTATGTTGGTATCTGATCAATTATTGAACATTTAAGTATTGTACGAGGTATTATATCAATTTCGTATCCACCAAATTTAAAAAATTATCGAAAATGGAAATGTTCTAGGTCGGAAGAAATGTTTAAGTTTCGAGTTAAAATAGCTCCGAGCGCAAGGGGTTAAAATTCATTTATGTTGCAGAAAAATGTATTTACGTTGGAGTCGTATGAAGTTCCATGCAATCAGATATGCAGAAAGTTGTGCGCGACTGACTGAAGATTAAGTTTCCTTTCGGTGCAGCACAATGATTGAGGAACCAATCAGTAAGCTTCAGGTAGATAAAGTGTTTACTCCGCGTTATCCGTCGCAGTTGAACTTCCTTGAAGCTCTTTCCTGGAAGACGTTCTTCTCAATTATTTTTCGAATTCCCAGGAACCGAAAGAGTCGGGTACACACGGTTTACGTCGACAACGAACAGGCTGTTGCTGGTTCGCGATGCAATTTGTTGTTTAACTTCAGCGAATCTCTTGGCTAACGTTCCAGGTCATTTCTGCGCGAAACGACAGTTTAATTTGCTCGCGAATCCATCTCGGCGGCATCTCTGAGATGAAGCCTATCGGATTTCGAAAAAGAGGCGAGACCTGCAGCTGCGGCAATACGTTTATTCGACAGTAGATGTATATACGCGCGCATCCGGAACATGTCGTCTTCGTCGTCATCACCGCCGCACATAATAAATACTTGGGTTGATCTTCCAGATGTATCCGAGGTTCATTGAAATCATTTAGTTGGGCATCCTCGCGTAAACAGTGATACGTGGCTTGTGTGGAAACCACCCTCGTGATACGGGGTTGATATGACGCGACTAGTGGCGCGAACGCGGCTCACCACTACGGCCACCATCGACGAACGTGTACTGTACACTTGTACAGTGTATGGTGTACCGTGCACAGTGTACACACGAGAGCTGTCTTCCCCTCCCTCTCCATCACCCTCACCATCACCCTCTCCCTATTGTGCGCCACGAAATACGTCTGCCCACGCGATGACCCAACAGACCTCGTCGGGGCCTATCCTTGAAATCTTCCTCCGCGTTAAGATTCTACTTGCCCTTTCCCCAATATCCCTCCAGCATCCCTTATTGTTTCGAGACTGTCGCAGCCTCCCTCTAATTGACTGCTTCCCGTCGCTATCGACGCCACCACGGACTCCCGATTCGGTGTTCAAAAAATCAATTCGTAGATCGGCCAAAAGAGAATTCGGCTCAAAGCGAACAACATTGCAGTTTTCCTCAGCGAAACAAAACGGTGTATGCTGTAGCATTCTCGAAGGTCCTCCTTCTTTAATCCAGCAACTTCGAAAAGCTGTACAGCTTGTCAAATCTAGCTGTGCGGCTGAAAATAAAAACAAAATAAATAAATAATGAACAGTACGCACTTTTGACGAGGTGGGTACCTACTTACCGTTCATATGTTGTTTTTGTCTGCGCATTCCTAAGTTTTGGTCAACCGCACAGCTAGATTTGACAAGCTGTACATACATACAGTGGGTAACGAAAGTATTCGAACGCCCTTTAAAACAGAATAACTTTTTTATGATTGTATCAAACAACCTGATTTTTTATAATCAATTAGAAGCATTGGTTTATGAAATAATATGCAAAAAAAACTTCCCAAAAAATTATAATTTACAAGGTTACATGCAAAAATAATAAAGGCTTTAAAAAAGTTTTAAAACTTTTAAAACTTTTTTATTAGGGCCCTTAAAGAAAATTTAAACTATATGTTTTGTAGATCTAGGTTAGTTATACACATGCTGAAAATTTCATTGAAATCGATTAACATACACACGAGCTACAAGCGATTAAAAATGTTGAAAATCATGGTTTTTTGTTCAGTTTATGCTTAAAATCCACAAAATCGTACATCTTTCGATGCGTGTCGTTTTATCCTGCGCTAACCGATGTCGATGAAATTTTCAGCATGTGTATAACTAACATAGATCTACGAAACATATATTTTACATTTTCATTAAGGGCCCAAATAAAAAAGTTTTTAAAAAATGCCTTTTTTATTTTTGCATGTAACCTTGTAAATTATAATTTTTGGAAAATCATTTTGCACATCATTTTATAAACCTATACTTCTAATTGATTATAAAAAATCAGGTCGTTTGGTACAATTATAAAAAAGTTATTTTGTTTTAAAGGGCGTTCGAATACTGTCGTTACCCACTGTAGATCGAAAGAAGGAGTGTTGGAAGAAAAACGAAGGAACGTGTCTCGATCGAATTCACGTTCTCGGTCGGATAGAAAAGAATATTGGTTGTTGGCGACACTCGGGGAGTCGGACAACAAGAAAAATCGTTGAATTTCTGGTCTAGATCTGGAATAGCTGGGAAAGCTGGTGCCTTCGACCTTTACGAACGATAAACGAGTGGAAAGGTCCGGGGTGGTGGGTATTATTTCCATTGCTGGAGCTGAACGGTGGAACAGCAGGACAGAAAATCCTCTTAGTGCGACGCGTTTCGCTTGTTAGCCCGTTGCGATGTGCTCTCTCTCCCCCTCTTTCTCCCTCTCTGTCGTAAAGACATTTCCCAACAAATTTCCTCGTTGTCTAGTGCACGCGGGGTTGACGAGGTCGACGGTGGTTCCGAAAGGTAGCAGGAGAACTCGACACAATTATACATTTGTCGAGTTCGATTCCAAAAAACCGATGTCTTCTTCTGCAAAATTGTAGCAGCGAGTCACATTTTCTTTTCCCTTGACAAGATATACAAATTTTTCTTTAATATCCTGCGAGAAATAACTCTCTCGTGACTCGAAATTAGAAGCGTTCAACGAATTTGTAGTGTATCTCATTGTTCGACTGTGGATTTTATGCATTTATAGCAAAATTGAGTAGATTAATTTTAAATTGTGGGGAAATTTAACAAATTTAAACATGCCGATATATTATTTTTCATAAATTGAAGTTGACAAAATATTGATTACATTCCTTGCAATCGATGCAGACAATTTTTATACTACATAAAGATCTCTAAATACTATCAAGGTTACGAAAAGTCGCCCAAGATCGTTTACTCACGATGAAGTACGCGCTTCCAAAGCTATACAGCTGTCCAGTTGAATATTGTACATATACAGTAGAACCTCGATTATCCGAACCAAACAGTTCGAATATGAGAACAGTTACTCGGTTATAATGCTAGATTCATTTTTTATTAATTTACACAATAAATAGTATTGCATATGGATCGCCTTGGGAAGACTTCCGACGTCAGAGGTTTGGATAATCGAAGTCCTACTATAATACATTTCATCCTGTTAGTATGCACAAGGTGATAAAATTCTGGCTAAAACCGAGAACCGAGGATTTCCGTATTCCGTGGCTGCTTCTGGCTTCAGCTTCTCTTCTTATCCTGTTCTCTTGTTCAGCCTCCGCAACAGGCCGGACACCCACGCACGTCGTCCCTCGTTACGCCCACCAGCAACCGCCCGACGCCCACGCGTTCTCCTTTCACTCTATTCCACGAGGGAAGAGGAATGGAGGGGCTACGAGGCAAACTTTTTTCTTCTTTCTCTACCATGTGTCGCTCCTTCTTGACGACGTCCAACGTCACAACGTTCGACGATGTTACGTCGCGCCAAATACTTATCGTCATCACGACGAGCCATCCTGGGAACCTTCTAAACGTTCACGACGCCTCCACATTCGTTAACTCGTCCTCCCGCGCGTCTAATTTTGAAATCTTGACACTTCACCGACCGGATACGTGATAGGATTTTCAGTAGTCGTACTGTAATAAAATTAAGGAAGCTTAGACATTATGTTTTACATTATGATGAAACAGCAGATCTTCATGCAAAATAAAAATTTCTACCTGCTTGCAACAAACTGGTGTGAAATAGAAAATTGAAACGAATACTACGTCTACGGAAACTGAACGTCCCCGAATTACCGCGCCGTGTCGCGTCCTTCTCGCGGTAACCGTGTTTCGCAATGAACTTGCAATTAGCTGGCATCGAATAGTTCGAGGAAACTGAGCGGATTCGAGGACGTATCGTATCTATCATCACTGCTGCGGTGCTTTAATCCGATAACGATCTACCCGCCACCCACCGTTTCGAAATTGTGGAACAGCTGGTGCGAGTGCTGCGGCTGAATGCACAAATGGAAAAATGCGACTGGGTCGAGCAAGTTCCCGGAAGTGGATATTCTGCAGCCCGTTAAACAGCGATTATTACAGGTTCAAGATTCGAGATTCGAGATACGACGCAACACCGTAATTGACCTATTTCAGGCTTTGTGGCAAAGAATCGGCTGTACGCTTGCACGAAGGATACCGAGCAAACCAACCATCGGGGGTGTACAGTGCACACCGATAACGAGCGAAACTTTTCACCGAACAGTATCCGGAAACTGTCTATGTCTAGGTCTCGAGTACGGTTCAAAGAATTAGAAAATAGATATCGAATGGAACGTTCGCTTCGTCGCAAGGTCCGGAAACTGCGATCGTAAAGCTGTTTCCACGCTGAAACAATATTGCGCAACTTCTTCTTTTACTCTGCGAACGATAAAAGTTGCTCGATGTTGCTTCAGCGTGAACACAGCTTTAGGATAACGGAACGGATTCTGAAATTAGGTATCGATGCTCGAAACTTCCGACTCCTAGCGAGCAGAACAAGTAGAAAGAACATAATGTTCGTATGGAAAGATGAGAATGCAATCGAATCTGAACCAGCTTGTGCTCTGTATCGCCGGGAAAATGCTTTCAACCCCTTCGAAATTTATTGCAGTACGGTGGGACGCAGCAGCTATAATAATGTCGTTAAAAAGATAATCAATTTGGTCTGGGGATAGTGCATGCTGAAAATTGCAGCTCGTACGGCTGCTAGTGTGCAGAGGCTGACTTTCCCATTTTTTCTACGGATTCAGGGAAAATGCGTATCCTCGGTAGGACATGGGACGAAGACCGTAGGGTGCGGCCTTTCATTTTCTCGATACTTGACCGTGATATTAGCCATGTAGAATCGCGTGTGTTTCCTCCCTGACCTTCGACGATGCTCCCCATTGATTCGCTCTCCATATTTTTTCTCCGTGCATTCTTGTAATGAACTTGGCTCAGCGTCCAAGATAGATCTACTTTACATTGGTACCACCGATAAAGGCACGGGTCGCAGTTCGGCTATTCTCTCCTGTTTTTCAAGATAGTCTCTCAGTCCGTCCATTTTATATAAATTTGTTGAGGATCCAGGATCGATAGCTAATTGTAGATTTCGCTCTCCTCGCAAGCGTCTCGCGTCGCACCTACGAACGAAATTCGCGACGAGAGTGGATGTCCACGTTGGAGCAACATTGGGCAACATTTTGTCGCGTTCTTTTCTTCTATACCAAATAAATGGAAACGACAAAGAGATGCTCGATGTTGCTTCAGTGAGGACATAGATTAACGCGTAAACAGAACTTTTCTGGGAATGCTGCCGTCGCGTCTTTCTGCGTCACGGCCGCACAGACAGTCAATGAAGTGGAAAGAGAAAAGAGAAGATGACGAGAAGGGGAGGGTTACTGACGCTCGTCCCGTCCTACCCCCGTCCCATCGCTTCCGGTAAAACGGGGAGAGTTAATTTACGCGTCGCCGTAGATCGATTAATCCTCGCGCGCGCGAGATATCGCCGAACAGGAGGATCAGAAGGACCAGGAGGACCTCCATCGCCCGGTAATTGCACGAGAGTTCCGTGAAATAATATAATCCGACGTGCTCGACGAGCTCGACATGCTTGACGTACCGAAGGTTGAACCCCTCTCCTCTCTCCTCTCTTCTCTCTCGTCGCTCCTCTCTTCGCTCTCATCATCCCCCCTCTCTCTCTCTAGTCACCATTGACGTCACCCGTTGATTCTGGGAACGACGAATCCCTGTAGCTTCGAGGACCTGACGAGAGAGGGGATGTACACGCCGCGTGGTGTGGCGATAACGGAGGGAGAAGGAGGAACCAGGATTCAGGGATGTTCCATTGACGGGTCCTGGACCAAGGGATCGTCCTTTCCAACGTAATATATTTCCATGTTGGAATCGCAGATTCAGAACGTCGTAGATCCGGTTTATTTGGGCTTAGAGTCCTGGGCTCCAGACACGCGTTTCCTTTGTTCTTTCTACGGAATCAGAAAATTTATACTTCGCTGTTGTCGCCGCCCGAATAAATCAATTTCTGATAAGTTCCCTTGCACACCACGCTTACGTTCCGAAATATAACCAGTACGAATTTCAGTTACCTAAATGTCTGCAAACAAATCATTTCATAAGAGTTAACGTTTCGCGGGGATTAATTTTGAGGTTAAAAAGGAAACAACTATTTATGTACATAAATAGACAATACAGTACATTACGCTATCGAACGGCTGATAACCGTTGCAACGCATACCTCTTCTATAAATAATAATCCGCATGAATTCCTTAAACCGATCGATGCGTTAATTATTTAATTTGAGGTTAAGCGGGTGCATAAATGTAAGTACTTGTGTACGTAAATGCATTTGGTTCGTAGCAGTTCGTAGCAAGGAAACGAGGCTGGTCGTCGCGTCGGTAGTCAGTAGTATAAGTCTACGTTGGGTCGGGCATTTCGGTTCGTCGATACTACCCTGCCAGGCGGAAAACGTTGCCAGTCGAGGGAGCAGGATATCCCGGAGGAATAATAGATCGATGTTTCGGCCTGTATAGTAAGGCAAGGGACGCCTGTTGATATAAAACAGGAGTAACTTCATTCATGAGGATAGCTGAACGCGAACACGTTGCGCCATATCGGAATTTCGCCGACGATTTCAATTCTACGAAATGATACTTCGCGCACCGAATCGTTTTCCAAGAAGTATGTAACATCTAGCTTTTCTCGCAGCAATTATCAAGTACCGAATCGAAATTATTAATATTTTACTAAAAAATTAATCAGAAAAATGAAGAATTGTTTTCCCATGTAGATATATACATACATTGACTTGCCTGAGTACACGATTGAAGCGAAATTACGAAATCCCGGACTTACCGATATCGCGTGTAGCCATGAAGAGCTCCTTCGAAATGCTCTAAATTTTGGTCACGACCAATCGCCAGCATTGTAACGAATTTTTACAGATTTCTATGTACGCTGGTTCTCAGTTTAGTTGTGTTTTTCGTTTCAAAGAACGTGAAGAGCATCGTAAAATGTGAATAATTCCGATTTTCTGCGCGCGAGTACGAACTTTTGCAACCGATTGTATTAACGTACTGTGAAAAAGGCGGGAAGAACAATTTCCTATCGAGAAATTATCAAATTATTCGTTTAATGAGAAATTGATTGCGATAAGAAAGTTCGAGTTTGTTCCCATTTCGATGAACCAATAACATCGACGAGATTCCTTATACCTCGTCTGTGCCAATAAGTAGATGGCGGCGCGACTACGTATTTATCAGCGCACGATATTAAACAGAGACTCACGCGAACACTTTCGATCTGCGGTGCTCGAAACATCGCTCTGCGATCGCTAAATCGATATTGATCTTTGACTCTGTTCCATACATCGTATTCTTCTTATTACAATTGAAATTCGATCGAAGTGTCTACGTTTCAACATTACCACCGCGCAGTGATCAGGTGTGGGACGGTTTATTCGCGCATGCGCGGCAAATTTAGTATCAGTAAAGTAAAAGTTTGGATAAAATGAGGTACCTTGATCACCCAACACAATTTTGCGGAATATGTTATGATTTGATTGGGAGCAATGAATGTATAATATTTGTGCATGTGTTAAAATTTAATATATATGTACATATAATAATATATAATATACAATATATAAATCTATAATAACGGTGTGTATGAATAGTATTCATTGAATACGTATAATATAATTCACACTTTTCCTTTATTTTGATGATAGGGAAGGGAGGGATGCTAAAATAACTTTAAATATAATATACAGGGTGTCCCAAAAATGTCAGAATACATATAGAGAAGCAACTATTTCTGTAGCTAAAATTTTAAAAATACGAACCAATTAGAACGCAGCTACAGCGGACAGATTCTGGCTCGACCAATCGACGCTCAGCGGATCCTATCTTTGGACAGCTTTGGATTTTGGATACGTTACTGCACCAGACACGCATGCGCGGAAAAACCCGTCCCATATCTCATGCGCCGCGCCGGTTGAAATTGAAACAAGATGACAGCGTCAGAGACATTTCCTGTTACGGAAGGTTACACTTTGTAAATATACAATACGGTTGTCGAGCTGCCGTCGTAGAGGCTGGACGGACAGCTTTCACACCGAAGAAACGATCAAATCGGACCCGCATGATCACCATTTAAGATATCTGTTGCAATAACCGTACGAGTGGACGAGAAATACGAAGAAAAATGGCGAAGCAATCGTACAGTATCGTCGTATATTACGCGAAGAAAGAAAGAGGCATGTGTGGCTATTGCAAAAATACCAACATGAGCTTCACTTCTGGCAAGTACAAGCATTAGAGATTTCCATTCGTTTAGAACTCCGATGATCGTTCGTATTTCCGATACGCACGGTCGCATCGTTTCGTTACACATCATAGGTTAAGTCGCCTTCATGACAGGTCACAAGTCACACATATGTGAGATTCGGCAGTATGTCGGAAGCTGTCTAATGAAAGAATTACTACCGTTTACGCGTGGCTCTTCCTATTCCGAGGTTAACGCATTTCAGGCATGCAGGCAGTCATCATGGAAGTACAAGATTATCAAGCTCTGATTGACAGAGGCTGGAGAAGAAGCGCTCGTTACTGCTATAAACCATGCATGGATCAAATTTGTTGTCCCTCATACACTATCAAGTGAGCATACCAAAGTTATACTTATCGATTTTCAACTGGCTGCTAGTATATAAAGGGAACGTTTGTAACACCCTGCGTTTCAATGGACCCGAGTCTATTGTTGTCCAAGAAATAAACATTCATGTAGGATCCGTAATTGTGTACCGTAGATGCGAAGCATTGAATTTTAAAATCACAAAGTCGCAGAAGAAGGTCTTGAAGAGAATGGGAAAATTTCTAAGAAACGAATTACAAAAGGATGATTTGATGGACACCAGCGAAGAAGAACGAGACAATACGGGTAGCCGCACCGTTGATTTTAGATTTCTCAATGATGATATCCATTTGTCTAATAGCTCCTGCGTTTTACCACAGAAATTGGTCACATTGCTCCCTCTGGTAAACATCTGGAGGAAGCTGCGTCCGAGATAAAAGTCAAGGCTGTGGATGACGAAATTATTGCCAGATTACAGCCTACGATTTCGGAGAAAGGTGCGGTATCCGATCCGGGAACGCAGCAAAAGCAGCCGGAAAGTATACCTCGAGCAGCAAATCAGAACGAGAACTGCCAAGCAGCCTCCAGAAGTTTAGAATCCGTAGAAATGAATCTGACCAGGGGACCCTGTAAAAAAGCGAAACTTTTACGTATAGAGCGCAAGCAAAAGAAATTGTTGGCTCAAGGTAAAACTCAAGCGGAGATAGATGCTATGTTCAAAAAAGATAAACAGCAAAACCAGGGGAAAAGCTTGGAGGAACTGTTCGATGAAATGTTGAACGGAACAAGTAGATTGGAGGTAGGACAATTACAACATGGTTCCTCGATTATTTTAGTTCGGTATTACACATATATCATAAGTTGGTCCTCTTTTCTCCAATTTTTTTCGTCTAGAAGAAAAAAAGCTAGTTTCGACTGTTGGAAGAGTGCGATGTTAGATGAGAAAAATCTATATTACATATATCTTTTTCTTTTCTTAAGCCATAATTCCGTTGTAGTAGTTTGTTAGGAGGATTAGTTTGATTCGCTTGGTGTTCGAATAAATGTATGTTAAATTTTTGCACCTTTGCAAGCTCAAACTAGTTCGAACTACGCCAATGAGCTCCGAATACCTAAAGACAGCAAAAGAGTCGTTCGAGGTATTCAAAAAATATCAGACAACGATACACAGAGTTCCAGAGCAGAAAGTAACGGAGAAACAATATATGGGATTTCTCGTGAAGTCACCTTTACAGGTAATTTCATCATCTCCGATATCTTTTCGTCGATTGGCTATCCCGAAATTTGTGTTGGTCGATTCGCTGTCGCGCGCACACGACGTCTAATATCATACATAATTCTAACCGAAACCCCCATTAAAAAGAAAAATGCGAACAACACACGATTGGAGCAAAGTGGACCGTTTTACGATTTATGTCGTCCGTTTATTAAACGATCGCCTTTTCTGTTAGATCAAATCGGTCAGAGTAAAGTCTGACGAGTTTCTCGAATCGTTCGACGCGAGTGCAGACCTTTACAAAAAATATCAGATGGCTATCCATGGGGAGTCAGCAGAGGAATGCGATAAAAAGACATTCCTCTACTTTTTTGTACAGCATCCTCTAGAGGTACACTTTGTATTCAACCAGTTTTATTACCTCGTTTGAGTCGCGATAAGAGACTTCAGTACGCTCGTATAAATTATGTATGATATTACCGTGATATTTTTATCGTTGATGTTTCTGTTGTTGTTGTCGTCGCTGTTGCTGTTGTTTTTGTTTGTTTTGATCCCTCATAACGATGGTTAACGCTTTATATGTTGTTACTGTTGAGAAAGCTATATTAATCAATATATATTAACTGTGAAACGTGGATCATTCGAAACTATTGAATACTCACCGCCGGTATAGAATGCACAACTATGCTTTCGATTTTTAAGCCATGGATACCGGAAGATGGACCACCGTGTGGCTACGGTGCGTTTCATGAACAATACTGGCTAGACAACGAACTGATAGCCGTCGGAGTAATAGACATTTTACCATTTTGCGTTTCAAGCGTATATTTCTTCTACGACCCGGCGTACTCTTTTCTATCTCTCGGAACGCTTAGGTCAGTATCGAACACTAGACTAACCGCATATCCTTATCGTAACGTATAACTGTAAATTGTGCAGTTCTCTGCGAGAAGTTTACCTCACGAGGCAATTAAACAAATCGGCGAAGGATTTGCAATACTATTACATGGGATTCTACATACACTCATGCCCGAAGATGCGATACAAAGCGAGAATGAAGCCGTCCAAGTTACTCTGTCCCGAAACTTACGAGTGGTTCGACATCGATTTCTGCATCAAAAAGCTGGACAAAGAGAAATATTGCCGGTTCAATGAAAACCTCGACGCCATTGATCAAGATGCTGTAGTCGATGCCGATAAGGTACTGGGACAGTGCAGAGCGTGACCGTTTAAACCAGTCCTCTCGATCAATTCTTGCGAGATAAGAGTCGAACGATGTCGAGGGCCACAATTTCATGTTTTTGTAGGTGAACGCGTAAACTGTAGAGGACACGCGAAGGTCGACCCTGTGTTCCCTTTTAACGGAGTACATAAAATGTCTTGAGCTGCTAGTCGAGGGGGCTGTTTTAAATCCGCTGTTTTAACCCTGTAAAATGTAAAATATTTTCATAACGAAAACGTAAACGAAAATTGCATCGAGTCGATCGACAAGTTTCGAGCAATTCCCTGAATTTAATCGATCGTTCGTTCCCAGGTACTGGTTTTGTATCGGCACACAGCGATGCCGTTCAGAATCTACAGAGAACGAATTCAGCAGCCGATAGCAGAACAGGAAGAAGAGAAGAAGGAAGTCGAAGAATTCGCGACTTTGGTCGGAATGAAGTGCGCTCAACGCATGTTGCTTTACCGTACTTAAGTCAGCGATACAAAAAGAGAGAGTGAGTGAGCGAATGAGAGAGTGAACATATTTTTTCTTGTATTTGTTTTCCCGAAACGTGGCTTGCCCGTTTTAGAGAGTATTTTAAACGTGCTGCAGATTTTTATGCATTTATAGCAAATTGCTACCGAATATAGTTTCGATCGGTCTGTCGTCGAAAACGCGAAGGTTTGCGATTCAGTATCGGCAAGCCAGGCGAGACGGAACGCTGTAGAGGTATCGAATAAAAGTATTTGCGATGATTCATGTATAGAACGCTAATAAAAGTTTTACCGAATCTTTCGCACGTTTCCCAAAAATATTTTCAACTGTCGGGTGTTACCTCAACGCCAAACTCGTCGATCCGAATAAATTTGATCATGTCGCTTGTATGACGCAACGCGTAGTACGTATAGTCCGACGAGACGAGGCAATGAAGTACCAGCGTGCGTCGCTTGCTAACTATCTGAGAAAAGTAACTTTAACTCCCTCGCACGTGAGTGGCTATGTTTACGTTTACTGTTTCGTCTCGTTGTACAGAATACGTACAGTGTGTCTCACGAACTCTATCCATTTGAATATCTTGGGTATTTCAAACAATACGAGAAAATGTTACTTACACAAGTTGTACGGTTTAAGAAACTATATAATATGGTATAAATCAGGGCTCGGAATAGGCCTAGGAGAACTAGGAACGCCACGGTATAACAACTCTTGTACAAGCCCTGGTATAAATGGTATTCTTACAAGTGGAAGCGTACAGAAGACATAGGGTCACCTATGTTTTTTTTTTAATGGAATGTCCAAGGATTCGAGGATATGTTCACTACGTCAAGTATAATCGAGAATACATTCTATAATTAAAGTAATAGAATGGAGTCATTCCATGCCAAATCGATCACTTTTTGCAAGCACCATCGTTGATTTTGTTCTAAATGAAATATGTTGTACTCCATGTGAAATTAGGGAGGGGGGGGGGGGGGGTATAAGTCATCATTTTGCCGATTTCGAATTTTTTTAGAAGTGGCAGGCCTTCAGTTTTCGATTTTTGCCCATTTCAACGAAAACGTGCCTGACTTACGAATTTTTATCTCAGGAACTATTTGTCCGATTGAGTTACATTTTGTTTTATTTCATTCGGAAAGGATTGTGCTATTACAAAATAATTTTTTCAAACTCGACAATCAACTTTATAATGTCGAAAAGTTTAAACAAATTCTTTTCTTTACGTTTTTTCCGATGATGAGCTCAGTAATTTAAATTTTGGAAAAAATATTTATACCTGGAGAACAATATTAGTAACCACTTTTGGCCATCAACACCTTTTTAATCATGACGACCTTTTTTAAGGGCTCATTTTAAAGGGGAAACTTCAAGGAATACTACCATATTTTTTCAAAATTTAAATCACTGAGCACATCATCGAAAAAAACGTAAAAAAAGAATTTGTTTAAATTTTTCGACATTATAAAGTTGATTGTCGAGGTTGAAAAAATTATTTTGTAATAGCCCAATCCTTTCCGAATAAAATAAAAAAAAATGTAGCTTAATCGGACAAATAGTTCCTGAGATAAAAATTCGTAAGTGAGGCACGTTTTCGTCGAAGTAGGCAAAAATCGAAAACTGAAGGCCTGTAATTTCTAAAAAAATTCGAAACCGGCAAAATGATGACTTAAACCCCCCCTAATTTCACATGGACTACAACATATTTCATTTACAACAAAATCGACGATTGAGCCTGCAAAAAGTGATCGATTTGGCATGGAATGACCCAATGGAAACAGTCAAATATCTCACAAAGCAACGGGAAGTACTAGGACAACTACACTTTAGTAGTTTTATACTGAGGATACGCCAGTTTATCGAAATCGAGCAGAAAAAATTGAACATTCCATTTAAAAAAACAAAGGTAATGCAAAATAAAAAGTTTGTGCATCAATTGCAAGACGCAGAAGCTAAATATAAATTTATATGCTTCGTGAATCATTTTACTGTGGTGAAATTAACATATTAATACTCTTAAAGTCTTCTAATATTTTCACTGTTTTAAATTGCACTTGCCCATTTCTGTTATAAATGCATAAAATCCGGAATCTAGAAATAACCAAGATATTCAAGTGTAAGTAAGTTCGAAGCTCGGTAGGTTTGGTGTAGATTCGCCGTCAATAAGAAGAAAGCGGATACGAGTTAAACATACTTTATTAATCCATATCGTAAAAATCCGACAATCGCTCGTATTAGAAAACATTCGAAACGAAATCGCGTATAAAATTAAACAGTTTCATTTGGTATAACGAAGTTGTTACCGTGGAAACAACATGTCTTGTACTTAAAATTTCACGCCTGTGCGAGCTACGCGTGATATGACGGTGATCGATTTCTAAACAGACGTTCGTTAAAATTATTTCACACCAAGAGAATCCGGCCAGCGGGTGAAGGTTCATTTAGTCTTGGTCATGGTCGTGGTCGTTGTAGCTCGTGACGAGTCATAGGGCCTCAGCTTTGAATTGTTTAGACGAGACCGAACATGCTCGACTCGAGGCCTAATTCCTCCGACCTCGTTCCGCATCGTCGTCTTCGCGTATTTCGTTCCAACTCTGAATACTCCCGCTGCCGCCGATGATGAAGATCACCATGCAGACGATACACACGGCTGCGCCGATCCAAAACAGAATCTGCCATTTGTCTATGGGGTTCTAGAATGGAGCAACAAGTACTGTCAATTGCGATCCCGTTAGCGACTCGCGCATGGTTCCGACATTGAATCCGGCGCGTCATGTATCATATACCATATCGCGTTGCAAACATTTCAAGCGTGTGACAATCAGAGTTGTGCGGGAAATCGTTACATCAGGTATCCGTTCGTTCCAAGAGTACTTCAATCGATCGAATTCCAACATTTGTAAACACTCTGAATTGCGGAATTGCTGGTCAAGTGTCCTACGTGACTTCGCGCAATAACTCGGTCGGTAAGGCTCAGATCGAAACGCTGTCCAAAAACGAACGGTTCCGTACTCGTGGAGCGATCGGCTGATAGTTGGACTAAACAACCATGGTTTACAAAATCAAAGTGACTAAGCATACTCCCCAGTCACAGCGTGCAATGCAATAGATGAAAGCGATGATGAACTATTGTGCGATAGGTGATAAGCGATAGGCAATAGGCAACAGGCGGTAGGTGTGTGCGTGGAAGCATAGGTGCAACTTGTAGGTACTTCTCGTACTATAAACAATCCAAAATATAGAGACGAGACGTACCCACGAGACGTAACCAGCGTTGACAGTGTGGACAGCAGGAAACAAACCGCGCGATCCGTATTCCGTCTGTGCCCAGCCAATTAATTTTCCTAGCCCCGCTTGCCACATTTGTTCGTTTCAAAACGGGACAACCGCAACGTTGCGACAACAAACAGACTCCGGATGCACCGCGTACACAATTCCCCAGTACTGCCCGTACTATGAGTTACGCAACACAGTACAAGGCTGTACAGAGGTTTCGAGTACGCGAAGAACGCGATCTGCAAACTCTTTGACAATTCGCGTCGTACCTCGACCGTGTTCCCTACATAGCCCGTTTCTTTCGCGACACAGCAGAGACTATTCTCGGAGTCGAAAGAATTTTGAAATACGCAACCGCGTCGTCAACGGAAAGATCGTTTTCGAAATTTGAACAGACTAACACGGAAAATGAATGACCTCTGAATTAATCCGTTTTCGACATAAACCTCTAATACTTTCTCAGACAGGACGCGAAGATATTACATTTGTATTACTAATGTTCGACGACAAAAAATGTTGTTAGATTTCATACTTTGAAAATTCGAATTTTTAGTATTGACTCGAACACTGTGTCCCGGCGCGGAGCAGTGCGGCAAGACTCGACACAATTGTCTAAAAGACGAGATTGCAGAACTCGACGGCACAACGATTATTCGAACGAGGTGGAGAAAAGCGGCCAAAGCATAGAAGCAAACATTTGCACCAGCGAGCGAAAGAGAAAGACGATACTCACTCCGTACTTTCCGGCGATCTCCTCGACCAGCGGCGAAATGATCATACCGGACGTGCAGCCGACCATGTTCATCAAGCCGTAAATGAACCCGGCGAAGTTTGGTGACAGGTCCTGGTTGTTCGACAGATTCGATATGGCAGCAGCGCCGTTGAAGCCGAGAGCCAACACCAGGAACACGTTCGCCAGGACCAAACGGCAGCCGACGTAGCCGACCAGAATCAAGAAGATGCCGGGGAGGAAGTGAGCTGAAATACACAACAATGAAACTCAATTTACCCAACTTATCCTCGAGTCTTCGAGATGCGATAGAATTCGGCCGAGAGAGAGAACACTTACAGAAAACGGTGGCGCCTTTTCTGAGCACGGAGATACTGGTGAGCTGCCTGCGTTTGATCACATCGCCGGCCCAGCTAAAGAAGAAGCCGAAGAGCAGCCTGCTCGCCCACGGTATGCTAGCGGCGGCGCCTCCTTTGGTGAGCTGGAAGCCCAGTGCTTTCGTCAGATAAAGCATCATCGAGTTCTGGTAGAAGAACAGCAGGAACATGTTGCCGAAGTGGCAGCAGACCAGGCTAAGGAACGGCACCGAGGTCAGAATCGCCTTGATGGGCGTTTGCCGGAGTGTCGGCTTTTTCGCCCTGACCGATCCTGCTTGTGCCCTAGAACCAACGGATCCTTCAAAAAACACGTTTCCATGGGGAGGAATGTAGAAGTAAGGCGGAACGAATCTACCTACTGTAGTATGTACTCCTTTTCCTCGTCGGTGATGCCAGGATGTTCGGCGGGCGAGTCGTAGGTGAGGACCGCCCAGAACAGGATCCACACTAACATCAACAACGAGGGAATGTACCAGCCATTCTCCCAGTTGAGCTGCTCCGCTATCACGGCCACCATGGGGTAGGTGAGGATGGTGCCGAAGGTGCCACCGAGCAGGGACCAAACAAACCTAGATTTCTCATCGGGTGGGGACCATTGAGCGACCAGCGAATGACACGCGGGAAAGGTTACACCTCCCGCCAGACCTATCACTACTCTGGTCAGCAGCAGAACCACCCAGTGCATCTGCGCGAAGATCGGACTGAACAGGGACACCAGGGCGGCCACCACCGAGGTCCAGAGAATTGCCTGTTTCGGTCCCCAACGAACCGCCATCAACCCCCCCAGGAAATTCCCGGGAACGTTCCCGTAACTGTAGGCCGCTATCAGTTGGCCCCTGATCTCCGGCTTCCAGCCGAACGGCCTCCCGTCAACCAACACGATTTTCGACGGTCTGATATCGTCGTCCTCTGTATCAGCCGCTTGTCGCGGGAATCGGCCGGCCATCAGCTCCGCTTCCTCGTGGGCTCGTAACCGCTCGGACAAGATGTAGTCTTCGAGCTCCGCCCCTGGATCCAGAAAGGATATCGCGCGACGCAACCTGGAGTCGGTGGTACACGCGCCGCCCGTCACGTTACCGGAAGTCGCCTTGATCATCGGCACTGCCAGGATCGGCATCTGCAGCCTGCACATGTAATTTGTCCAGCAGGCCGTGAACATCATCACGGCGATGATCAGGCGCATCGGAATCCATCCTGAAAACAGAAGACTCCGGTGAGATCGACGCGCGGTCAAGCGAGCAAACTCGTCGCTACTCCATTGCTCTGCGCGTGCTCTACACGACGGCTCGAGATTATTTACTCGCGACGGCCAATTTTATGACTTATGGCACCTGAACTGGTCAAGAACTAGGACCCTCTACTGAGAGCGAGATGCGCGGCCGGGTCGAGTAAATCATTCCGAGCCCTGCTCTACGTTCTACACTCGTAGATATCAAAATATCAGCAATTATTTCGCAAATTTATATCTATGCCATCGAGACACCGAGATCAACGAGTTCGGGTTCAATGGAGAACATGTTCCGAGATGTTTGATGCAGTACATCCTCCTATAATACGTCTTACTCTCATAACGCGCAGTAAAAATTGTTTAATTAAGTTAATTAATTGCTGAACTACATCGTTATCGAATTGTGCAATAAATCGCGTAGCTAATGGACCGATTGAATCAAATTATTTCTTTGCGGAAGGTATTCGGGCAATCAAAGTTCTACTGTAATAGACGTTTTCATGTTCCAGTTTGATCGCTGCAAACCCGCGGCTGGATCGCAAGCCCGCCCGAGCTGCGACTTACTTAACAACCTCCATACCACGGAATCCGAACCGGTGAAATACTCCGAGACGGCAGTAGCATGTTCCCGAATATAATCCATAATTGACTCAACGAAAAGGACTGCTCGCCGGAATCAAAGGAATTAGTTGCCGCGGTGTATCGACTAGAGGAGCACGCGATTGCCATACCAACTGTTCGATGTTTCTCGAGTTCTTCGCATTCGACTGTTTGAAATTCCAATTTGAATTTCTCCGCCTATGCGTTCAAGTCGCTAATTTCTTCTACATATTATACACGCGTACACAAGCCGTACACGTATTATTACTACGTATATTATTCGGTAGATTTCCATCGTCGATGCCGAGGACAGGGAAACTCTAGCTCACGGCTGGGAAAGTTGTTCCTCCGATTTTTTCACAATTTTGAAACACGTTCGGAATTGACGTCGACCACCGACGAAGAGAACGAGGAGAAAGAAGAATAGTATGAGGAAAATCGCGAGGACGCGTGCTTTCTAAGCTAGTCGAAATCTAGGCTTTTAGTTTTCGAACGACGTCATTCCATAATGTATTCGGAGACAAGGGTACCGAATCATTCTGAATTCGCGAAGATTCCCGAAAATTGAGTACAAGCGTATAATATATCGGATGAAACCGTGTGTCTTACGGTTGTATACACGGTGTACGTACATCAAGTTACTCGAAACTTTCCTGTAACGGTCCTCGAGTCTCCTATGCTCGCCGGCACAACATCGTCGTAGCGCAATTACAAAAGAAAGTTCCCGAGCACTTTCTATCCGCTCCGACGTTGTATTTACAAACGACCCGCGTATGCCATTGTTTCCGAAATTGTTGCTGCCTCTAATGGCAACGATGCTACCGTTCCTCGCGATCTCCTCGCGGTTTCCGTATTCGTATCGAGAGAGAACTACCGGAAGAATCTCCGAGGAAAAATTTCTATGCTAATCGAACCGCATACCGAAAATGCCTGAGACTTTTTGAACATACTCGGAACACTCTAACCGATCGACGTAGCAAACCGGTTGCTCGATTCCGACACGACGAGACAGGAATATTTTCAAACTACTCTGGAATTCGACCAGCAATTTTCAAAATCGACACTTCTAGAAAATAACGAGCGAAACACACTTACGCGGAATGAACGTTCTGTAGAACTGCTTGTACATGGTGGTTCTGGCTCGACGAAGGAGGACGTAGTATCAGCGTTCAGGACATTTCAAGATCTTATTCTGATGGTACCACAAACCGTTTGAGAAACGAGAGGAATTTGAACGCGAACACGCGGGCAGAAGTACGGATACGAACCTGAATCGGTTGAACGTGTCACTGATGACACCGGTAACCCGGCCAGCGTATTTAAGGAGTCCGCAGTGCGACCGAGTGGGGATGCCAGGTACATCCCTTCTTCCGAAGCTATGGAAAACAGGGGGACAATCCCCATCGGAATTGGTTGGGCCTGCTCGCTACGACCCCTACCTAGGGGGTCCTCGCAGGGTGTACCCAAGAACCTTCCACGAACTTCCCCGACCCCCCAAGGACGGACGCGCTTCCGGTCAAGCTTAGCCAGGCAAAACCTTGGCAGGTCAAATCGACGGACCACCTTTCTTTTTCTTTACTTTGCGAGCTGCTTGATCGATGCTCGACTCGTTCCATTTCGAGGTCTTCCTACCCCGTGAAAACGACGAAATGTTAAAAGAAAGGAGACTCCATTTTCCTAGTATATCGGTTGACATCCACGCTGAAAAGGATGACCAGAATTGTGACAGTTCTTCGAAACGAACAGCAGTCGGATCTATCCGATCGATTTGTTCGACATTTTTTTTTTGCGGAATAGATCGATTCGAATTCGTTCGCCAGCGATATGACTGGAAAGGCATGAAAAGAGCGCGCGGTTACCGCAAAATTGTAACAGAGACTGATCTCCACGTTTGAAAAGCAACTACTCGGCTGGAGAGGGAACCTAATGCCCAACTCCTGTTGCCACCCGCGCCTCCTCCTCGCTCGCAATTCAATTGAACGCAATAAGCGTTATTGCCCGTTGTTGCCCCTTGTCGTCCCGCGTGCGGGATACCGTCGCCTATTTGCCGTGTATTCCGCATCGTCGAGAGCGCGGGCTTCCTTAATTTCCAATCATTTTCCCAGCGATTTACATAATTCTTGCGCGTACGATCGCGACGGATGTTTGCGACGCCTCGTTCCGTCGCAGGCAAGCTTCGCCGAAATCCTGGCCGAAGATCGACAAAATTTTGCCTTTATTTCAGAGATTTAGCTATGCGTCGCATTCGATTTAGGAATGATTAACAATGATTTACAATTGCTGAAATTAGAAAGGTATTTCAAAAATCCCGCGAAACATAAATCAATTTGATCTTGTTATTTTCATAATACAATATACACATCAGTCACTTTTGATTTGACTTTCGCTGACGCCAGTTTTTATTATACAACTGTCTGATTCGAAGATAAGCGATCTCAAAGCTGTTATTAGTTGTATAGTACACAATAATGTTTGAAGTGACATTGGAAGTAGCTCTTTCACTTAGTGTTGAACTACCATTATTTTCTGTCGGTGTTCGTTACTTTCCAACTTGCTGAAAATTAATTACATATTCTGATATCATTAGTTCGTTTCAGCGACTACAAGACGCGCGATATCGATGATCGACCAGTGTCGTCGACAAGCGTCAACGTCGCGTCGCATCGTGTCAATGTCGGCTGAGCGATGTTATTTCAAACAGGAAACTGTTCCCTTGCTACATCCTTTGGTCGAGAACTCGCGAGAATAAAAACAAACGAGCTCGTTTGATCCGCTCGCGCCTCCGATAACATCGAAACAAGCGTATTCAATTTTCTGGCAACCTCGGAAAAATTGTAAAATAATGCTGTCGCGCTACTCGACGGTATTCAATTTGTCTACATTTGCCACGCGGTCGACCATTTTTCGAGATCGATGCTCCATTCGTTCCGCTTCAAATCTGTTCAATTATCGAACCGGGCTAAATATCGATGACATACACTCCGCGAAAAAACGATAAGACACCTCTAGATTTCTAGATCTGTTTAGTAACATACGAAGTAACTGCTATTGTTTACGTTGTGTCTTAGGAGTTATATCAGTTTACATGAAAAACCGATGCGTCAAAACGATAAGACATGGTGAAGAAGAATATTGATTTAATTACACTGTCCAACATCAAAGTTCCACAATTACTGTTGGGTGGTTGGATTTTGAATCTGCCCTTAATTTTTCATCTAGACGCACAGTTTTTGAGAAATATGACTTTAAAAAAACGTATTTTTCAACTTTAACAAATATTGTGATGTTATTATAAAAGATATTGAATTGTTCTTTGCAGCAGAAGATTTTCCCGCATACAGTGATACCCAATATTAATACATTATGAATGTTTAAACATGTTTAAATAATCATTAAAGACGGAGAAGCACCACTTTGCACCAATTTTTGAGGATATTTTTGAATTTATCTCAAAAAATAAGGGTCCAGCGGAAAATCGAACTATATCACCCGATAAAGCAGGCTTTTATCTTGAGAAATCACTCTTTGCAACTTTGCCGTTCCTCTCGAACCAGAAAGAAAAATATTTTCGCCCGACATGAGTTGGCCAATTTATGTTAAGCCGCGCTAGTAGTGAGCGCCACTGGCGGCAACTCATGCCGGGCGAAGATATTTTGTTTTGTGGTTCGAAAAAAACGTCATAGTTGCAAACTTCAAAGGGTGATTTCTCAAAATAAAAGTCTGCTCTACCGGGTGACATAGTTCAATTTTCCGCTGGACCCTTATTTTTTGAGATAAATTCAAAAATATCCTCAAAAATTGGCGCAAAGTGGTGTCTCTCCGTCTTTAATGATTGTTTAAACAAAAAAACTCTATAAGAACCACCCAACAGTAATTGTAGAACAAATTTGGTGTTGGACAGTGTAATAAAATCACTATTCTTCTGCACCATATCTTATCGTTTTGACACACCGGTTTTTCATCTAAACTGATAGAACTCCTAAGACACAACGTAAATAATAGCAGTTACTTCGTATGTTACTAAACAGAGGATACTCTATACAGATCTATATACAAAACCTTTGTACACATCATTGGTATTGAGAAACATTAGAAATCTAGAGGTGTCTTATCGTTTTGTCGTGGAGTGTAGCGAATTAAGAAATGTTCGACACGTTGCCTGCCGAACAATCACTCCCTGAATGTCCTATGAAATGCAAACTGCAGAGCTGAAGGTTGTCGCAGTGATTGCTCCTGCGACTCTTTTAGATCGTACAAATCTTGATGTACTGATTGAATGGGAAAAATTAATTTGAAAGATAGGTAACGAATTGTGTCTCTCGCACATGACCATTGGAACGTGGCAGTGAACGTGTCAATTGTAGTCCGATACAATCTTTTTCCGAAGCTACCGCTAGTTGCCAGCAAGTAAATAACATAGTTGCTAGCAAGAAAATTGTTCTACGATATTGCGACAAAGAACGATCGACACAACACCATTATTATTCTTAGGCGACGCGACGTTCCGAAGCGTTCCAGGTAGAGGATTGTTTGGGATTAAGGAAATTCGCAAACCGTCCCGTAGGAGAGTAATTACGCTCGTAAACCGTTAGGTCCGTTTTACACAGTACGGCGCGGCGTGACAAAAACTATTTTGTTTAGCAAAATCCACGAACTTAAATAAAACGATGACTAACGCGTTCAATAGGCAATGGGCCCCTGAAAACGTGAACCGTCTACCTGAACGCTTTTCCAAGTCCAGGTAATGCGAACCATCGGCTCGTTCTGCAGCTTAAATATTCACCATTCAGGATAAGATTTAACCGTGAAGGAGAAACTCGTCCCTTTTCCGTCAGAGATAATGCAACGTCACTCGAACAATTTTCAGTAAATCTACCACCGCCGGTCGAAACGGCCGGTTCCAGATTTGTTATTTTACAATTGTTGAAATAATAAAAATGATTTCGTAAGAAATAATTGTATACGTAAATATCTTTAGTAGAGCGCGTATTACAATAGGAGCACAAACCTAAATAAAATCAATCTTGTCATTTTTGTAAGGGAATCGTATATAATAATAGAGAGTATATATCGACTGCGTTGAATTTACATTTGCTCTTAAAAAGTGTTCGAAAATGAATTACTTTAAAAGACTGAACAAAGCCCCATCTTTCGAGTTTGCCGCCTAACATCAATTTCAATAAAATTTAACATCGCTGGTACATTGTTTACCATCTAGCACGATTATTAAAAGATGAAATTAATTTTTATACATTTTCTTTTCCTGTAATCGACGCAGATCATTTTCATTTTGCATACGTATCCGCAGTCTAGTCATTAACATTACGATCCAACGAGATAAAAATGATTCCTTTTGAAAAATATCGAATAACATTCTGCAACAGCTATATAGACGAAAAAGTGCCTGTTTACACAAATGATAAATGGATTTCAGTTGCCGTTGTAAGGGGCGGCTTGAAAAACAAAGATGGCGGCGACGGGACAAGCCCAGGTATCGCGCGAGTCCGCTAACTCCCTGTTGCCCTTTGTACGAAGCTTCGAGGACGAGCGTTTCTGGGATTTCCGAGATCGATCCGATCAAGCGTCGACTTGTTCTCGAGTCAAATGAAACAGTCGAACGAAACGATGGTAGAAAAACATTATCCGTCGAATCTTCTCGTTATGTCGTGCATAAATGATCGAACATTAACATTTCACACAACGCGTACATTTCGTAGCGCCGCGCGCCGGCTAGAGCCTAGAACCTTCAAGGTCAGCTTTCTCTTTCTAAACGATACCATAGCCTTTTTAAATGCCCCCGTTCAAAACCATTTCCCCGAGTTCGGCGGAGAAAGATTTACGACAAAGCTATAAATTATTTACTCGCTGGTATTGTCCATTCGTATTTTCAAAGTTCTTCCGTTAAAGTACGATAAAGATAATTGTATGTACAGTTTCGTTGAGTTATGATAATTTTTAATGTTGTATTTTACATCGTTCTACAAAATTTCGAAAGAATCGTTTCTGTCGAGTAATGGCGCAATTAATCTGATTTGAAGAATTTCTCCGCTCTACGATCAAGTATCTATCTATATGATTTTTTTTCTATTTATTGTTATCGGCGCCATTTAGTTTTGAAGTTTGATACGGGTCGCGAATCACTCACTTCGCGAGCGGCTACTTACTACATATATAGATAGCTGTACCTATACGCGGATTAAAACGTTCCATCTCGCTTTACATGCTCGAAAATGTTCACTTTATTTGGTCGATTAATCGGTGATACAGAACATACAAAATCAACCGGCGATGATACGCTTGTTTTCGAGGATACAAAGTCCAGAAGGCGCGCAGACCTAGAGGGAAGAGTAAAATTCTTGTATCGAACAGTTGACAGAAGTCGTGAACCATTCGTATCGTTCGTACCATTGTCAGCATTGTCCGAAAAATGAAGACTGGAAATCAAATTGTTGCGGAGGCCTTTAAGGATCAGGTACAACAATCAATCAACTCTCTGTTATCCATTCGCTTTGTGATTTTAGTTTTCTTCCGCTTCTTTGCCAACCGAACACGGTGTCTGGTTTTTGAGGTTATGTTTTGTACGTACTACGCGACATAGAAAAAGAATACAGTATCATGTATCGACGGAACTTCTTTCTTGGTCGATGTTGTCGATATTAGTGTACGAATTTTTACATAAAAACCGTTTCCCGCTTCTATAACAATTACGAGTATGTTGTTATATACATAAAATGACTGGTTTTTTTTATAACGAGCGATATACGCGCTTAATTATCTTATCGCCTGCGAAAAACGAGTGCAAGTTCAATATTTCGATGCGTTCGTGTAATTAACTGTTCATGGAAAAACACAATTTGTTCCAATAGATACAGTGGATAACAGAAGTAAATACTCATATTTTCAATAATGAAATCACAATAACAGTAATATTTATTCACTTATAAAAATAAACCAGTTGATTACATATTTAATGGTAATATTGAAAACAAAATTTGTTATGATTATTACAGTGATCTGAAGTTTTATCAAGATATTGAGCGTGACAAAATTAAGTAAAAGTATCGTTTAATAACACTGTCCAACACCTTTGTTTCACAATTACATTGTGATGGTGGTTCTTATTGAGTTTTATATTCCGAATCTGTCCTTAAGGATGTTCTGAAGGTATAATGGGAGGAAAAAGTACAAGAAATTCGAAATCCATCAATACATGGCAATGAAAGCTATTCATGAGTATATTTTGCATTAAACTTTTGCGAATACTGTACCCTCTGTAGCTATATTCAGTGGTCTACACTTGTTGCATTTCCAAGCTAGTGAGAGACCACACGATAAATTTGACGTTTTGTAACAGTTTATAATTTTTTTGCTCTGTAACTGTTTAGTGAATCCTAATAAATTTTGAACATAATTAATTACATAATTTTTACTACATAAAAAAAACTGGAGTTTCCAGTTGCGTTTGTTCAATGTTCAAATAGGGTTTGAAGTGGAATTTTATGAATTCTCCATAAGAAGACGTGTTAAAATGTACAAACTTTAAGTTGCTATAATTCTTAAAGGGTGCAGTGAATCGAACCCAAACTTTGGTAATTGCATTAATTTAGTAAGAATTATATCTTGTCAAATTTTCAAAAATTTTGTTGCGTTTTTATATACCTCCAGAACATCCTTAATTACTCTCCTAGACTTTGAGAAACATGACTTTGAAAAAGAAACATATTTTCCAACTTTAAACAAATATTGTGATGTTAAATGATGATAAATTGGATATCAAACAAATTTGATTTCACTTTTAAACTTTGATGGGATCGAGCTGAAATCAACAAAGAAACACGTGTTCATTCGAGTTCACAATTGTTTCAATCTTAAATTTTGTTTTCGCTGTTATTGGTCGAAATCGTCGAATCGAAACAGAATAGCCATTTCAGATCATAGTTTGATCACGACGAAAAGAAATAAAAAGAAAACTCACGTTTCCTCGACCTTGAGATAAGCGGAAGTTGTTCCTCTGCGTTCTGGGGCATCGCGTCCTTGATTCTTCAATTTATTCTCGAGTAACGCGATTTCAAATACGATTTAACGATCAATTTGGAAACTCTCGAGCTTCTGGAACGCTTATTGCCTCTTTATTCGACGCGACGCGGTGACTTTATTCATAATGTATACATACTTACATCGGTAACACGCGGAGTCAATAATAAAGAAAGCTTAACAACGAAACACTAACATCGGGTTTGAACTTGTCGACGCAACGACCAATGTTATTGTTCATTCGACCGCACGAAAATTCGTTTACCGATTGGTGAGAAATAGAGATGGTTGTGGGGCTCGTAATTTCGAGTCGATAACAGCCCTATATGCGTTGCATTTCTTCATCTTTCTCGCTTGCCAGGCTTATCGCAATTGATGGTTTCCCTTCGTCTGCCGTGCTGTGACCATGTTGCTCCGACACTGTCGCAAGATTACGTGTATCGCGTATTTACGCCATCGTGCTAGACGATTATTTATCAGTAATAACAATGATAATGATAATATTATTATACGGTAGCTCGGATTGAATATTTCATTGGAATTATCTTATCCATAAAGATATATTGTTTAACAGGACGTCGAATATGTGTTTGGAATAATGGGACATCCCGTGATCGACCTAGCGCTATGTATGCAGTCCGCGGGTCTCCAGTATCTTGGTTTTCGAAACGAACAAGCCGCGTGCTATGCCGCCCAAGCATACGGATACCTGACCAGTAAGCAAAGTTTCGAAACGAGGATCGTTCACGCGAAACTTCATAATCCAGAAGATTCGTTAACGCCAAGAACGAATTTCATTTTCCATACGTACAGATTTCCGATACAGAGTGTGGTAAATATTGAGAACCCTGCTCCGATCACGTTCCATTGAAATACGTTGTCAAGGTCAACATTCTGAACAACTTCCAATACGTATGTCCGTCGCTCGGTCTTAGTTTTCGAGATATTCTAAAAAAACTTGAATCTATTGTCTATTGCTAGACTGCGGATCTTTATGCAAAATAAAAAATGTTTGCATAGATTGCAAGACACATGAGCCAAATAAAAATTTCTATCTTCTTTTACTTATCTTGTGAAGGTGAAACTAATACACTGATGGCCTCAAATCTTTTTAATATGTCCACTGTTTTAAATTATCCACTTTAAAATTTTGAAGTCTCCAAAATGTCCACTGCTGTTATAAATCCGCAGTCTATCTATTACATACATTCTGCTCATTATCTCAAAAAATACATCAAATTAAATGTAATTTTCGTTGAACTTTTCGAAAAGCTGTGACCTCACGGATTTGGAGTTTGTTGGGATTACGTTGGTCCATGTGAAATGCGAAACATTGCAAGATGCATCCCGCCGATTTGAAGTTCGTTAGGATTAGGTCTGGGTTAGGTTTGAGTTACTTCTGGATTAGATCTGGGCCGTTAGATTAGCTCGACATTACATACAGAAATCCATGTGAAATGCGGAACATTTATAGCGTCTGCATTTGGTAAATCGGCCCCTCCCCCTCTCAATCAACTTGGACAATACCATCTCTTGGAGACCCTTGATTCTGTACATTTTAATTACCGTTCAGTGACAGCTTGTAGGAGGATAATGTGTACTTGTAATCTAAATTTAACGAAAGTTTTTTACAATTATCTTTTCGAAACTAACTAAGACCGAGCGACGGGTACATATACAGGGTGGTCCACGCAACTTGCACACCTATAATAACTTCCAAAGTATGCGTTGCACGAAAAAGTTTTGTATACACAAGTTGCATGGTCTGAAGGGGTACATTATGTAGTGTATTTATTTTTTTACAAGTGGACGCGTAAAGGACATGTGAAGGTCAACTTCATTTTTTTAAATGAAATGAGATATTTTTTAATACATCAATCAATGCAGCTGGGCATTCGTTATAAAAACGTACTAACTAATCTATGTATGTCGAAAAGTTAGTAGTTCAGGAGATATTTCAATTTAAATAACTCTAAAATACCATTACTGTCGTATTAAGACGTTAGTGTTTACTTACTTGTGTAACGTCTTAATACGACAGTAATGGTATTTTAGAGTTATTTAAATTGAAATATCTCCTGAACTACTAACTTTTCGACATACATAGATTAGTTAGTACGTTTTTATAACGAATGCCCAGCTGCATCGATTGATGTATTAAAAAATACTTCATTCCGTTAAAAAAAATGAAGTTGACCATCACATGTCCTTTACCCGTCCACCTACAAAAAAAATAAATACACTACATAATGTACCCCTTCAGACCATGCAACTTGTGTATGCAAAATTTTTTCGTGCAACGCATACTTTGGAAGTTATTATAGGTGTGCAAGTTGCGTGGACCACCCTGTGTGTATAAGGAAAAGTTCGGAATGTTGACCCTGACAACATATGCGAAAATGAAGGTAATCGGAGCTGAGTCAATTTAGTCAATATCTATCCAGAGTGTATCAGATAAACGGGTGACAATTTTTTGTAATTCTAGCGCTCGAACATTCAAGCATAAACATCTTAAATGTCTGCGATCAAACTCCAATTACTTTTTGTTTTAATTAGGAAAACCAGCGGTCGTATTATGCGTTTCCGGGCCAGGCCTGCTGCACGTCATCGGTGGAATGGCCAACGCTCAAGTGAACTGTTGGTGAGCATCGTGTCCAGATCAGTTTCGCGCTCAATCTTTATGTTTTCTAAGAGAATTACGAATTGTCTTACGATAGAAGCACGCGCTTAATTGAGAGCTGTTAATGCAATATGTTACGATGATGCATCCGTATCGTACGTATCTCGCATCCGATGTTAACTCGATATCAGACGATTATGATCAATTACGTAACCCGGTTGCGTTCATTGTGCCATATTATTAAAAAAAATACGCTGCACGTGGTTATATAAACATATCGTGCAGCGGAGTCAGGTTAAACGATTATACGGAAACGTTAAACCGAAGAATATGTATGCATGTAGTCGGTTATTCAAAATTACAGAACAAAGTACACCATTCCAGCTGAATTTCAAAGTATTCTTAATGTTATAAGATTGATCGTTAGACTGCTGATTCGATGCATTCGTCGCACAAACGAGTAAACACGTGGATGAAATTCGAAACGGTAGAAAGGTAGAACAAAATATCAGCGTAGCCGTGTAGTTTCTGTTTATCGCGTTCTGCATCAAAGCAGAACGCAGTCTATTTAGTTATTGTGTATCGTTTGCTGTTAGCGAAACAATTATGCCTGCAATTGAAACGCGTCAAGTATGAATTTTGCTTCAGGCCTGTCATTGTCATCGGCGGATCTTGTGCACAGGATCACGAGGGTATCGGCGGTTTTCAGGAATGGCCCCAGGTAGAGGCTAGTAAGCCCTATTGTAAATATGCTGCCAGACCACCAATGGCGGTTCTCGTCCCGCTTCACGTCGAGAAGGCTGTTCGCCTCTCTACTTACGGTCGTCCAGGTATATTTCCATTTCCAGCAATTTACAACTGCAAGACAATGCGTCGCACAAATCATCGGCCATGTTCTTTGCAGGGGTAGCGTACTTGGACTTACCGGCCACCTTACTGAACCAGACCGTCGACGAAGAGAAAGTATACAAAGCGACCCGATGCCCACCCCCACCATTGGTATTTCCGGACCATCGACTGATACAGCGAGCTGCAGCTTTGCTCATAGGCGCCAAGAAGCCGCTTTTGATCGTTGGAAAAGGTTTGCGCCCTGTCCTTCTTAGGTTGTCAAACGCTTCAACATTTATCTGTAAATTCGTCGTCTTTGGAAAGGCTTTCAAGATTTCAGAAAAAGGAACAACTTGAACGTGTTCCCTAGAATCTAGAGAATCGGTCAGAGTCTATCTCTTTCGCGACAACCTTGTGTTTTCCGTCTATTAACGCATTTGCATCGTTATCGTTAGCGCGTATAAGTACATATCCATACATACATGCGCTATTTTCATGGTAATTATCACCAGAAATGTCGTACTTAACAGCGTATGCACAACAAATGTGTACAAATAACTGAAATATTCCTTCACTGTTTGAAATTGTTCTTTTACAATACATACATATTAATAAGGAATACAATGAGGAAATCGTTGATAAGTGCATTGTACATCATTCTTCATTTTTTGTTCTTCACTATGATGCAAAATGCCAACGAGTTAACGCAAACTGTACCCTCGCCATGCAGGAGCTGCTTACGGCCGAGCTGAGAAAGAAGTTCGCAGTCTCGTGTACTCGACCGGCATTCCCTTCCTGCCGACGCCAATGGGAAAGGGCGTTGTTCCGGACACGGACGAACGATGCGTTTCCAGCGCGAGAACTTTCGCGTTGCAGCAAAGCGACGTGATCTTGTTGCTGGGCGCTCGGCTAAACTGGATGTTGCATTTTGGCAAATCACCACGTTTCCAGCCTAACGTTAAAGTCATACAGGTAGATACTATATTAGGTCTTGCGAACATAAACGAAGCGACGGTAAAAATTCAGGTTGTTGTATCGTAGGTGGACATATGTCCGGAAGAGCTGCACAATTCTGTAACCGCCGCCATTGCGATACAGTCCGATGTGTCCACCGCTGTCGAAGGCCTGGTTAACATTTTGAAAGCTCGCAATTGGGCTGTCGAAGATAGTAACCCATGGTGGCGAGACCTTCTAACCAAGTCGAAGAAAAATAGAGCGGTGGTTCATGTAAGCTAAACACTCTGCAACTTTGATCGTTTTCGACATTATGGTTCGTGCGATCCTTCCTTATTCGCTTTCTTTTTGCAGGCAATGGCGATGGATGTCTCGGTACCGTTGAACTACTTCACCGTCTTCAAACATATTCAGGATATTATTCCACCAAGTTGGTGACCCTTATAGTATAAACGAATTTTAACTCTCCGTCTGCAACCTGGGTCGTTTATATCCGGAGTGAAATTTCACTCTTCTTTAAACATTTGACGTTGTAACAGTTATATATTAAGATAGGAACTTCGATACGTATTCCAGAATTTGAAAAAATCTTTTTTAAAACTAAAGACAGTCAAAGAAATTAGTCGTCAACATAACCGACTCGGTATGCGGACGTCGTCGATAAGAAAATAAGTTTATAGGCGGAAGTTTAATATACACTACCGCTCACAAAAGTTTAATGTACACTACCGCTCACGAAAGTTTGGCCAAGAGAGACAATTTTAAAATATAATAATTTAAAACGTTTCGCTTGCTTCACAAGAAAGTTTATATTATTACATAGCAATCTGAAATAACCTTTCTATATAACTAATGAGGGTTTTTCAAAGAAACATGACAATAGACATTTTACGAGAGGAAATTCCTAAATGCGTTTATGGACGTCGGCAGTCGGCCAAACTTCAGTGAGCGGTACTCTTATCCTAACGGAACAAACTATTTACGTTCATCGATATTTTTCAGACTGCATTATTTGTTCGGAGGGAGCCAACACAATGGATATCGGGAAAACAATGTTGTTAAACAACGAACCGCGGCATAGATTAGACGCAGGTACCTTCGGTACTATGGGGGTGGGATTGGGTTTTGGTATTGCCGCCGCTCTTTATTGTAAGAACAATGCACCCACGAAGAGAGTAATTTGCGTTGAAGGCGACAGTGCCTTTGGATTCTCTGGCATGGAAATCGAAACGATGTTCAGGTAAGACTTAAAGCACCGATAGAAAACAATACTGACTGTTTCGGATCATTCACGTGACCTTAACGTTTTAGGTACAAATTACCTATCATCATTATTATCGTTAACAATAACGGTATTTATGGAGGGTTAGACGCTGAAACGTTCCGACAATTGCAGGCTTCCGGCGAGCCCACGCAAGTGTACGTTTCTAACCTGCCGAAAATATCCTTTCAACCGTACGCTATATCGTACATTAATTTTTCATTGGCCTGTTTAGAACACCGCCGTTTTCGTTAACGTCTGAAACTCATTACGAGAGGATGATGGAAATGTTTGGCAGGAAAGGACACTTTTGCACAACCGTTCCAGATATACAGCGAGCAGTGAAGTCATGCCTTCAAGTACGCCCGATCAGAGTTTAAAATTGACTTACACGGGAAAACAATTGTTTTAATCGAATACTGCTTTACAGGTGAACGATGCTCCCAGCCTAATAAACATCATGATTCACCCTCAAGCCGATCGCAAAGAGCAAAAGTTCAGCTGGTTAACGGAATCAAAATTATAAACGAATTTTCATGTCGAATGGAAAGTATTCGTTTTATATTTTCTATACCAAGTTAATGTACACACACTTATGTATATAAAAATATTGTTATACATTATTTAAATAGGCTGTTATTTTTTCTTGCAATTCGGCAGAATTTTGATAATTTCTCAAATTTAAATGGAATTCGTTATCGATTCCATTACTCGCATCTTCCTCAACATGGAGTCCCATGTCCATTGCAACGGTGGTTAATGTTTCATTCGTACTGTCTACGGTTATGCCAAGTTGTTTTACGAATTCATTAATCACGCCCAACTCATTCTTACTGAAAAGGAAGTTTTCGATTTATTTTCTATTTCGAATGTTGAAGTTTAAATATTAGATGATTGCAAAAGTTCGTACTCTATTTAAAGGTAGAATGCGCGCGGTTATATTTAAAACTAACAGTTTTGTTAATCAACCAAATTTCGATGTAATTTTTTTCGTAATTTTTTTTTATGTACATTTCGTATGGTAAGATTAGTAATGGCAATATCATTATGACAAAGATTAGTATTAAATGCTCTTACTAACTCTTGACTCATGGTCACAACAACAGACTATTTTCTACAATTGTCTCCGAACCAGTGATGGTACGTAAGGCGCTTTTTTCGCGCACGCGCGACAATTCTAGCCTCAGACGGACTTAGTTTTTTGTACTATCATTGCTCCGAATAGTTTAAAACTTGATTTCCTTTTTCGTAGAAGTTACATGTTCATTTTCAAAAAAGGTCACGAGGTAAATTGGATACGAACTTTTGCAATCATCCAATATTAACGATTAATGCAAATACACATGCAGTTCAAAGAGTATTCGAATCTTACATATTCGATGTTAATTGTTTAATGGAAAATAACGTTTTCTGTATTTCAATTTTAACATGTGCATCTACGTCGTCCGACTTCATAATTATCGTGCTAACGATAAAATCAATGTTTACAACGACAAGCGTAATAAGTTGAATAGAAATTCAATCATGAACTGATGGTGTGCTTCCGGAATCTGAAAAGGAAATAACGTAAAGTCGAAAAAGGAAGCAAGGCATAAAAAATCGTACGAAAGTTCAAAAGTTACCTTAGTTTACGACAGTGATTGCCCCTTCACTTCCGGTTTCCGACAAACGCTACGGAAAACAACATTCCCACTTTCTCGCCTGCATTTATCGTTATTTTCTGTGAGATATAAATCAGCGAAATCGATTATAAAATTACGTTACCAGTACGTATTTGCATACAAACGATATTTCAAGTATCGAACTGTTGTTCACAAGAGCATTGTTCTCGTAGACGTGGAATGTATTGACAAATACATAATTAATTTGTCCAGCAGTACAGAACAGTCAGAATATAAATACCGCAAGCTGAATATACTGTATACGCCTATAGATATGTGTATACATAGATGAAACACCTTGTTGAAAATCGAGAACAAGGACGAGGACCGGCAACGAATCGGTTGGACAATCTCAACGCTCCACGGTAACAGGAACGCTATTTTCCGATTGGTCGTTCCAGTGTCTCAATTATATTCGGCAAAAGTTGAAATGTATTTTCACGCGTACGTGACGAACGGAAATCTATTAGCTTGGAAATGTGAAACGTTTTCTCTGGAAAAATCGTGATCGTTCGATTTCGTTGGGAATGAGATTTCGGGGTTAACCCGATTGCCTACAAAAATAACGTGTCCTGCCAATGGGGACACGTAGAAACAGTTGACTGTCGTTTCGCCAATGCATGCGAGTTGACGTCACTTGAAATCGTAACCGCATGAAACAGAACCTTGAAACCGTAAATTATCGTTGAAAAAAGTCATGACACCGAAAACACCGTTCACAGAACAAGCCGAGCAGACGAAACGTGTTGCGACGACGATGCAGGGATCTCCGTGAGCCGTGGAGCCTGCGGACGCTCGAGGTTAATCCATTCTTTGGTACATCAGCCACACCAAATGCTATCGCAGCTTCGACGTAATTTCGCTCGTGTGCCAGACTTTTTTATCAGCTGATGCATTCGGTGTCGTTCCTCAGAACTGTGTGATTCAAACGATCAACCAAGGGGTTTTAGTGGTTCGGCCGAGCCGAGTATTGTCATGGCAGATTTCGCGTTGAACGAGCTCAGCGGCGATCAAACCGAGAAGATACTGCAGTTCCAGGTGACTCAACGGTTACAGCTTTTCCTCGATATCGCTTTTCTCATAGTCGCGACAATTCAACGTCGTTTCAATGCTTACAGGATTTGACGGGCATCGAAGATCTGTCCATCTGTAGGGATGTTTTGCAGAGACACAACTGGAATTTGGAGGTTGCTGTTCAGGTAAACACCTTTAACCTTCTCGCCTTCAGTTTTCTACTGCTTTGTTGGACATTTTAACACCGATAGAGATAATACAAAGATCAAATATCATTCTACACGTACATTGTTACTCCGATATACTCATTTCATCGCTTGCCTTTCTGTCCTTTCCTTAGGAACAGCTAAACCTATATGAAGGACGGCCTTCTATGTACGCGCAAGACTCACGATCGAGACCACCGCAAGTTGTCGACGATAGTAGTTCTAGAATATATTTTAATTATTCTGGAAGCTCTGGTGGCAGTGGTAGTAATTTATCGTACATCTTTTCCCTCATTTACAAAAGAGTGATCAGTATCCTGCAGTTAGTTCTTTCAATATTTAGAGGAAACGCTAGACCCGGTGAGTTTTACCTGTGTACACAAACTAGTTAATGTTAGGGCTGTTACTTCCCTTCGAAGGTCAAAGATTTCGAAGCATCAATTTCTGAAACTTCGAAGGTGATGAGAATTGAAGTTTCGAAGCTTCGAATTAAAGCATTTTTTATCCTTTACATTCTGTACCAATTTGGAAAATTTTTTATTTATATTTTTATTTGTCAAACATCATGGCAACACTGCGGATTTGATGCATTTGCACATGTTAACAATATTTAAGGACATCAATGCATTAGTTTCAGCTTAATACTGTGTCCTGCGATCAATGCGAACATTTTTTATTTTACTTAAAGATCCGCAGTGTAATCATGACATAACATGAAACTCGTAAGTTACAACTTCATACGATTCGACTTCGAAACTTTGGACAGTCGAGAAGTTACCTTCATTCATTCGAATCCTTGGAATCTTCAAAGAATTGAAGCTTCGGGAAAGTAACAGCCCTAGTTAACGGTAGCTTTTGAGAATTTGTAGAACAGATTAAAATGGTGATTATGTTTTTCAAGTGTCTTCCGATCCGGTGGAAGATGTAATTAACTTCATTCGAGTCTACGAGGAACGTTACGGTAGTAGTCATCCCGTTTTTTATCAAGGCTCCTACAGCCAGGCTCTCTCAGATGCGAAACAAGAATTAAGATTTTTACTGGTGTATCTACATAAAGACGAAGCCCAAGACATTGATCAGTGGTGCAGGTAATTAGCCGAACAGGAAACTGTACGACTACATCGTGGATAATTATTAAACCAACCTCGGACCAGGAATTTTACAGATCGAATGTAAATAATACCAAGCCTTTCTGTACAGGAATACATTAAATAATCCAGAAGTAGTTCGATTTACAAATACACGTACTTTATTCTGGGCATGTAACGTACAATCTGGAGAAGGCTACAAAGTGGCGGAAGCCCTCAGACCCGGTACTTATCCCTTTCTGGCCATCATCGTTTTAAAAGATAACAGGATGACTATGGTTGGCCGGTATGTAATGTATCACGTGTTTTTTATTGTCTTCTCAGAAGAATAGTAATGATCAAAACTTGTATTTCATTGCGTTGTAGAATGGAGGGTACGCCGTTTCCTTCTGACGTTATATCTCATCTACAAACAATTATAGATCACAACGAAATTAATTTAATACTAGCGCGTCAAGAAAGGTGAGACGATAATAGAAATATTTTGATTTTGATAAACAATTTACCGCATGCTTGTTACCTGTTTTTGAACACAGAGCGGAACGCAGCGCGGCGCAATCGTTACGTCAGCAACAGGATCAAGCGTACGAGGAGTCATTGCGCGCTGATCAGGAGAAGGATCGGAAAAGAGAAGAGGAACGAAGAGCCCGCGAAGAACAGGAGGCACGAGAAAAAGAACAATTAAATGCACAAGAATTGGAAATTCAGCGTATTCGTCACGAGAAAGAACTGACTGTTCGCAAAGTACCAGTGGAACCAGAACCTAGTAACCCTAATGTGTGTCACCTTCAAATTAAACTCGGGGAAAGGACGATGAAAAGGCGTTTCCTAATGTCAGACACAATAATGGTAAATACTAGAGTTGGCGTTCAATCGATCGATGTCTTGATTCGTTAATATTCAATCAACTCGTTTTTCTCTAGGATGTGTATCACTGGATTTTTAGTCAACCGGACTCACCAGCATGTTTCGAAATAACTACAAGTTTCCCGAAGAGAATTCTGTATCCATCCCTAGAGATCTCAACATTGTCAGCTGCTGGATTAACTCATAGGGAAGTTCTTCATATTAACGACTTAGACGATTAACCTCTATTGATTATTCAGTGCTGCATTCTTTGCGTTGAAGTATCATTCCGCGGAAAAGATGATACTATCGTAAGAGACATTTATCAAAAAGATGAGAACATGTGTGTGTGCGTATATATATATACATCTATATATATATATACAAAAAAATATACATGTATATATACATGCATTTAAACACACCTCAAACACATACACACACGCAGCAGACAGACAACACGCGAGTATGTATATACGCATATATACATATACATATATATTTGATACATTCGAGTATTTAATGGGAAGCGTAGTTCGGTGACAGGAACACAAATGTGAAACAGGTCCATGAATACTATCGGAAAGAAATGAATGAATCGAAAGAACCATGTTGTGTCAGAAGTCTAGCACAGACCTGTCTGTATCGGTCGCTGACATAGTACGTTTCTCGCGTACTATGATTGAAATTGCTCCACTGAAATACCCATTGAATTAGAAGAGGAAGCCCAGATTTCGTTTTAGAACACAAAAAGGAAAAATGAGAAACTTCTATATGATTTCACTGAAGCTGTACACCAAACATTTCTTATACTCGTCTCAATATTTTATAGCTTAAATGAACTTCTGTAATAAGCTGACTAAGAAGTGTAATTTATTTTTAAAAAACGGAAAAAAAATGAAAAAAAACAAAACAGAAACTAGGTGTATGGACAACGCGCAGTAGTTATAATTAAAGCACAGATTCTAATGTACGGATACGAATTATAAAGAAGTTATGTGTGGCATTGCAGCGTTGAACTGTTTCAAATCTGTACTTTAAGTGTAACTAGAAATGGAATTTTTAGCAAATGTGGTTCCTTCCGCGTTGAATCGTTTACGCAATTCTGGTAAGTCAGAAATCGAGTATCGGATGTCTGGTAAAACGACAGTGGTCGAAATCCACGTCACAGACTTATCGAACACACATTGAATTGTACTTGATGCAAATTTCTGTATCAGAAAGAAGAGGAAAAAGAAACGTTAAGTGATAATAGTTTATCCTAGAAGATAATAATTCTACTTTTTCTTTTGTATATCACAAGTCTATGAACACGCACCTAACGATAACTATTTTTTCTTTCTTCCTTTCAGTTTGTCTTTTCAGCCTTCTGTAATTGAAGGCTACATTAAACATTGACTTATACGTACGTGTATGTATATATGTGTATATACATACACACATAAATATATATGTATATATATTTTTTTTTAAATATTCTGTCATCGTAGAGAAACATATGAACGGTTGCCGTTGTACATTTGAAGTAATTTTTTCGTTAATCTAACAAGGGATTTAAGGAACATTATTGGTTTATACATATTGGGATTTTGGAACGTAATTATGTATAATTTTCTGTATATTATAATCTGGGACGTTCATCGATCGATATTTCTTTTCTGTACAAAAAGAAAACGAAGGAAAATAAGTGACAGTGACGCAGCATACGTCACTTATAAATTTGTATTGCTCCTACTGAATGTTCTATAAAATCGATAGAAAATGTTCAAGAGCAATCCATAGCATTTATACATGCATATATATATATCTAAATTGTTTCATAAAAGGAGAACTACAAACACTGTTTGTGCTATGCATCAGATTTGTTAATCATTAAAAGTAAACTTTTGTATGCATATGTTGTGATATAGTTTTGATACGTGTTCATTTTTCCTTTAGATACTTTTCTATATATATATACGTAGGAGAACAAATTCGAAACCGGCTGGTGTCTGATGCTGGACATTGCTACTCTTTGTTATCAACTAATGCTTAAATAAACACATTTCAGAATACAAATGTACCGTTTGAGTATGTATATATTATTTTGCACGAGTAATAATGCAGTGAAATTGTAAATTCTGCGTTTCGAATGCCAAGCATCAGGCGCGAGCGTGCGTTCTGATTAAACTGCGAGAGAGAGAGAGAGAGAGAGAGAGAGAGAGAGAGAGAGAGAAAGAGAGAAAGAGAGAAAAAGGCTACGTGAAACCACAAATTTTCAGATGCCATTTCTATCTTGTTTTACTTGTTACGCGAACAAAACATAGCAAGCCAGATCGATCATCATTTGTCGGTGAACATCAGTCAATTGACAAAATGGTTCATTGAACCGTCATAGTGCTTCGAACATATAAAAATGTTTATTTACTTTGTGGCTTTAATATTTACGCCACTTATTATTTTTGGACTAGTGCACGCCAGATGCTTGTAAGTGAATTCATAATTTTTGAATGACTTTCTGACAAAATCTCCAAAGATTTATCTACGTTGTGTTTTACCTCAGGAATAACTGGCTAAGATCAAAAGCTCGAAATTCTTTGACCATATGCAGCGGTCTGATTCGTAGACCTCGGATCGAGACATTGACAATCAATGAAGATACTGAGAACGTCTGCGCGCCCGAGAGATTTTTCGATACAACAGAAGAGGTAGCAGAGTCTGAGACGCAGCCGGCGCCGAGGTCGTTGTTCGATAGTAAAGAAGAGTCGCGGACTGATTTTCTGACAGGGATTTCGGAGACCGAGGGGAAATTGAATAATCTAAACCCTCCTACGTATTCCTTTGAGAATGTACTTCCAGAAGCCAGAGGGAGAGACTTTGAACTGTCTGGTAAAACAAATGTTTTTCTATCATTGACTAAATTAAACATTTTCTTGAAAAGCACGATCGTTGAAGCTTTCTTGCTGGTGAAAATACAGAAAATATATTTTGCTGTATTGTAGGAACACGAGCGAAAAAGGACAATTTATTCGAATCTCTGAAAAGTACGATCGAAAAGAGCACGAATCCATCGACACGATTAAATACTACCCAAATATACAATTTAATTCTGAAAGAAACTATCAAAGAGAACGTAGCCAGACAGAAATTGTTGGAAACTGAGAGAAGAAGGGTTAACAATATAACAGCGCCGTTAAACATGTAAAGAAATTACGCCTTTACGGGTGCCTTATTAACTCTTAAAATGAGGGGTCGGCAAACCTTTTTTTGAGAGGGCCAGATCGTTAATTTTTTGGGCACGTCAATTTTTAATTCTATTCGTAGAACAACAAGAAAAAACAGGTTCAACATTCTTTTTATTAGGAAATGATATTTTTACATGGTTTTTATGTTATTAATTTTTTTATATAGCGTAATTTGATTTATTTTTCGTACTCATGAACCTCGCGGGCCGGGTTAGAAACAGCCCAGATAGCACAGCCTTACACAGCCTACCACCTGACCCAGCCTGCAGGGCCCCCGACCTACAGGTTACGGGCCAACACAACGCTTGGATCGGCTCGAGGCCCAGGCCGGTTGATTCATGCCGGGCTTTTATACGCGCATAGGCGCGGATATCACCTGCATGGGGCTCAATGGGGCTCGAGCCCAGGGCCTGACGGCCGTGCCGGGAGTCAGACTGTTTTTGAGAGGGCAGCACGATCACACTAATGTGGCCAATCAGTGCTTCGATTGAGCCCATCTTTTCTCGCGTATGCGCGTCACAGTGCGGGTCGCATGGAAATGAGGATTGCAAGGGTGCGGGATTCGCGTTCTCATTTCTTAATAATACAAAAATTTGATTTTTCAGTAGTCAATAACGCTAGATAAAAGATCAATCTAGGCCGTGATCGCCCTCGAAAGTCCTATTTTTACATTTACGAGTCGTAATTTGCATCATACGGAAGCATACAACTGCGCATGTAGCTATTTTCATAACATATATGCTGCCGAATAATGCAAATTACGCCTCGTATAGGAAAAAAATAAGACTTTTGAGGGCGATTGCTGCTGAGAACGCAAATCCCGCACCCTTGCAATCTTGTAAATGGGCTGAATCTCGGCCCGGCCGTCAGACCTAGGGCTCGAGCCCCCTACAGGCAATATCCGCACCACTGCGCGCATAAAAACCAGGCCCAAATCGAGCCGGTATGCTGTCTGGGAGGTGGCGGGCCGTAGTTCGCCGACTCCTGCTCTAAATCGTTAACGAATAAACTATTCTATATTTGTCTGTTATTAAATTACAGAACAGAAGAAGCCCCTTCGTCATCGGAAAATGTATCGGAACACGACGGTGAAAGCAGTGAGAATCTACAGAGGTCTAACATTTAAATAATAAAATGTAATAACAATTTCTCGGATAAATAAAATTTCATTGTACTGATAACTGAGACCATTTGGTGTGTATTAGATAACACGTGTTATCTAATAAGTTTGTTCTTTTACTAGTTTCATCGGATTTTAGCAATATTTGTCGAGTAAAACGATTATAACTGTACGAATACCAACCCTCAAATTTCGCTACCGGTAATTATCGATAGTAAAAGTAAATCTTCGATAGTGAGAACTATCGATATCGATAGTACCTCGATAGCAGTGATGCCATAATGAGCTCCAAACGGAGCTCCCGTACTCCCCTACATACCCCTTCTACTATTCCATTCCAGCACCGTGCGCAGGCGCACAGTCCACTGTCCCCATCGCGCATGTGCAACGTGTCTCCCATTCGCACCACTCATTCCCCGTCATCAGAGAGGGGTACATCATTTCAGCGTGACTCCCCGCATCTGGCATCACTGCTCAGTGATGTTATACGGGGCGCTTTTCACGCGCATGCGCGACGATTTTAGCCTCAGACGGCCTCAGTCACAGCCTACTCTAGTACAAGCCATGCTGAAGGTAAAAACGGCAACACTGCGAAAGTCCGATTGATATATATATACCAATATACCTAACCCAACCCACTGAATCAGACTCTCAATCTCCCCTACCGGCCTCTCAGTTTCCCGCGTAGTTTTCAAATTTTCTCATCAATGTGTAGTACATATCGTGTACTAATTATTATGTAGTATAGCTAATTTTCGAAAATAAAAAAGTGCAATAATGGAGATAAGTACTATTTATTAACTGTTTAGGTCATTATCTTTTTGTGTAGCACATTTACTTAATAGAATCTATTGTTTTTTCAATACATTTCAATTTAGTATTAATAACATTTTAATAATATCACATCTAAATTTTTACAAAATCATATGTATTATATACATACAGAGTTTTTAGAAAATTTGTTTTACATAGTTCTTTTCACAAGTTTTATAATATATTTATTAGTTAATAATGCCACGGCGTTGTTGTGTCCCCACTTGTAAGGGAAATTATGATAGTACGCTAAAAGAAAATAATTATATTTCTGTATTTAAATTCCTTAAGGATGAGCAATTGTGGAAAAATGGATGGCTATTCACCGTAAAAATTGGACACCAACAAAATATTCTGCAGTTTGTAGTCTGCATTTTGCAGAAACTGATATCCAAAGGTAACAGAATATTCCATCTCCTAACGATGTACTGGAGAATGTTTTGTTCAGATATCCAAGACTTATGATAGAGCGCAGGGAAAGAATAATTGAAGAGCATGAAAATTTAGTTATAGAGTTTATTGGTTCTGATTTAATTAACGGTTTCTTAAAATTAATGAATAATTATAAAGAAAAGCTTGTAATTTCGCCCCATTGGGGTATTAAAATAACAAATTCAAAAATTTATTTTTGCATGCTTGTATGTAGCGATACTTTTGATTTCTTGGTGCTTAAAACACAGATTGTGATTAGTAATGTCACGAAATTACAAGTTTTTCAAGAAAGTAATGAATTAATATTTCATGAATTCCGATGATGATAATACTGATCTTCATAATCTTTCTGTTAATGTAAGCAGTTTTTAAAAAATTCTTGACACTGATTATTTATCCACTTGTATTGTTGATGATTCCATTAAGATTTATATATCCAGTTATGGGTTCCATTCTGTTGCAAAAAAATTAAATTTTAATATATATAAATTATTAATTATGGAGGATAAAGGTACAATTGTAAATAATTAATATTTTGATCATTTACAAAGGGGTGGTCTTTCCACTTCTACAGAAGATGTAACAATTGTATTACTCACATGTGTGCAATAATCGAAGCCATAATAAATGTTCCTAATTTGGAATCAGATTTTCTGAAATCTGAAAATCATAAACACATTTTATGTAAATTAACATATTAGTCAGATATACATCATTTAGCATTTTTAGATAGATGCATTTGTGGTAAAGATTATCCCAGTATTTTGTGTAAATTATTATAAATTTTTTCTAATATTTTACTACATAAATGATTATGTTATAACTATAAACAATAGTCAATTAGAAATTAATGCACATATCATTTTCAAAAATTTACAACAATTATAAAATTATCCTTTATAAGACAATATTATAATATATTACCTGCACAACTTCTCTCTTCAGTATCTGATTACCCAACCTCTTTGACGTATACATGCAGTCATTTAACCTCTTCGACTTCGTCACAATAATTTCGTCTATTTCGGGCTTCTATTGACTTATATATCCCTTCATTCATTTTCAAATGTTGCATTTTAGTCCAAAGATGATTTCCCATTGCTTCATGCTTGTATTTTCTTAAAACCACTGGAAATATTTCAAATATTATGTATCACAACACCAAACTGTTCCGAGAGTCCACAAAATGTATACCGCATTTATAAATACTAGTATGCTTTAATATCACTTCTACTTACCATAGTTATAATAATTACACATTGCTTAAACATAATCAACAATGAACTGTGTATTTTAACATAATTTTCTATGAAAAAAACGTTAATTATAATCTCAAACACAAGACTCCCATTATTGAAAATCGGACTCTCGAACTGTAAACACGACAGTGTTGTCAAGTTGTACAGCACGGCTTGTACTAGAGTAGGCTGTGCCTCAGTCAAGTACGAAGATCGGGTACCTTGGTCGCCCTGCTAATTTCCCGCCATATAGTCTCCCACTACTTTCCCCCCAATAGTTCCCCACTTTCGGACGTAGACGTAGATACGGCCCTGATGAAACTCGCGCATGCGCGTGAAAAGCGGCCCGTATAACATCACTGTCACTGCTCGATAGTTCCCCACCACACCATGTTTGAACCAGTTTGAACGCAGCAAATGATTCTTGCTGGAATTTGTATTTTGCATTCGAATAAAAAATGTTTTCCTATTGAAATTTTAGAACGTACTTTACGTAGTATCGAACGGCAGTTATTTATTCGTTAATATATTCGATAGGCAAACGTATGCGTATAGCATTGTACCTACGATAAGGAATGATGATTAATTATAACTAAATAGAAGCAGAGAGGATATCCTAATATATATCCTCTGATATTCTCTCTAAATAGAAGTACACACAGAAGTATAAGAGCGATTGAGCGAGAATAACACTTGAATTTGATTGAGTTTAAATCCTTGTAAGAAAGCTTGACCCTTTCAAGCTGATAATATACATTTGTATTTACATTATAATAATTTATTTGCAGGGTATGACGTTGTCGAGAACATACTCCGTTTTCCGGATAACCTCTAAACGGATTAGTGAAATTCCAAATCTTTTGTTTTACAATGCTTGGACTAGTTCCAATTCTTGTAGAAATTTCACAACTAAATTCGATGAAGAGAAAGTGTCTAATCAAATTCTCGATGAGTGTGACTCGCTAAAAAATGTCACACCTAATTGTACGAGAGGTTATGCCAACGTTTTGAAAAGTAAAAGTTCTGGAACTAATAGCGTAGGTAGCAAATCCAATGAAAATGTAACAGAAATAGAGACACCGAGAAAATTAGACGTGTCTACGGCTTGCTTGATATTAGACGAATATGATCGTGATTTTACGAATGAAAATGTATCAAGAACATTGGATGAACATCATACAAAACAAAATAGCACATTACCATTTCAACATGATAGAGGTTTTAAGCACAAAAACGCTAATATATCTGAAGCCTCAAATAGATATAATTCGAAACAATCTACTACGATATTAAACGAATATAATTATCGTTCTGACAATGCATCGAGAAACGTAAATAAAAATGTAGCAGAATCTTTGAATAATTCCAATTTAGAAAAGACTATTACACTACTAGACAGACGCGATCTTGATTTCAACAATGCTATGAAAGATTTAGACAAGGAGCTACCAGGACCACTGGATAAGTGCAACGAAGATCTGTCTTATATAGGACCTTACACGATGCCAACTTTCAATTTTGCAAAATTTGCAAATGATTCGTTTACCATTCAGCAGTTGGTGAAATTGGGCGTGGAATTATATAAATTAGAAAAAGATCGAGAAGTAGTTGAAATGTTTCTCAGCCTTGACTTTGATAGGGATATAAAACCGTATATAACATTCTTGAAAGATTGCGGCGTACAACCAGAAAACCTTGGCAGATTTATCACAAAAAATCCAAAAATTTTCAAAGAGGACATGGACGATCTTCGCACAAGAATCAGATATTTAATGGCTCACAAATTTACTCCTACGATGATACAAAACATTGTAAACAGCAATCCTTGGTGGTTGTCGTTTAAAACGCAAGAAATAGATAAAAGATTAGGTCACTTTCAGTGGACTTTCAAATTAAACGGCTACAAGATAAGACATTTAGCGACAAAGTGTCCCAAGCTTATAACGTACAATATGATGCATATCAGGGAAAGTACTTTCTGTGTGAAAGAGGAAATGGGTTTTAATTTAGTGGAAATGAGTAATATCCTGCTGACAACACCACGTGTTTGGATGCACAGTAAGCATTAACATGTAACGTGTATAAGATAACAAACATTATTCTTAGTAATATTTTTAAAGAAGTTGTTATTCTGATTGCAGCTAGACAAAAAGTATTGGCCGCCTTCGATTACATTCACAACCAGATGAATATACCGCATAATTTGCTATCCATGCAATCGCAGGGTTTAACTTGTAGAAAAAGTAGGCTCCACCAAAGACATCAGTTTTTAGTAGAATTAAAGAGGAATCAGTACGATCCCACAAAACCTCTGTATATTCCGTTAACGTCCATAATTTCTGGTACCGATATCGAATTTTGTAAAAATGTAGCGAAAGCCTCCATCAATACGTACAATCTGTTTTTAAAAACTCTTTAATCTAAGTAAATGCGACGTTCGTTAGCAGGTAATTTTTATTGTATATATACTTAAATATTAAATTTCCTTACGTATGTCTACAGATCTTTATGTACAATTATATTTATATATATACATTTCACAGAGAAATGTTTAAGCCATGTTTCAAACATTATCTTACAATTAGTCAAAGTAAAAAAAATGGATAAATGCATCGAGTCACGTTTTATTGGCCATTCTTCTTTATGCGAAACGTACAGCGTGTATGCATAACGCTGTTTGTTTCCATAATACTTTTCAACGTCTGTTCATTGAAATAACTTCTGCCGGGGATAAATCACCAGTTTGGTGCGTAATCCAAAAATTGTGCAACGCCTACCGACTCGGTGATTTCTTTTCCCCACATATGCCTCGTAGGACGCTGCACAGAGATCTTGTCCCCAAAACTGGTGTCTGCTTTCCGTTGCGTGTGGGTCTGCGATGCGGCAATTGTCATTGAGTCGAGTAGGGCTGGACTGTTTTCCCCTTTTCAAACCAGCCGTACCGAAATCCTTAAAGAATCCTTAGGGCCATGCATGCCAATAAATATCTCAAAAATGACAGTGTCCCGCTCGATCGTAGCACACACCCGAACACGATATGTAGACAATTCGAGACAATTTTAATTGTACTTTCCTAGCTCTATCTTTTTTTGTATTGCTTTAACGGAGTGGTAGAGCAACGCGTCGACTAATCCAGCAACGGTAAATACACCACCAATAATCGCACATGTATTCGTTGCAAAATGACCGAAAGATTTCGCTTTCTCCGTATACTTTACCATAAGCGGACTGAGTTCGTAGCTAAAGAATATCCCAGGCATTCCAGACTCACTAAATACTGATACCTTTCTGACGTGTCGTGTCACTGAGAACTGATTCGTTAGCAAAGTCGAACCATTCGCTCGAACATAGGTCGTCGGCACAATTTTTATGTAATAATAAAACATCATCGCTCCTGCAAAATGAAACGAAAAAACAACAGAAAGTTAACATAGAGATTCAATTAAAACGGCACGTATAATTGCGTATGAGAAACGAACTTCGTATTTTACGTGTCTAAATTGAAATTACAAAAGTATTTAATAAATCGTTGACGCGGTTGACGCGTGGATCGACAATTCGAATAACCCGCCAGTGATAAAAGTGTATCGGAACGGGAACGGAAGTAGCGAAAGCAGTCGTCGCATACACCGGAAAATACTAACATGGCGGCTGCCTTTACGCACGATCTCTTTGGTGAAATGTGTTAAAAAAGACTCGAAAGATCACTAAATTATACATTCAAAAGAAGTGCGGAGAACGTAAGCGCAATTCAAGATTTTTCAGCGGACGCTTAAACCGTGAGTGCAATGCATTGATAATAAGTTCATTCAATTTCCAAGTAAATCAAATTTCTATCGAAAGTGTACAAATATTTGAATTAATCCGTTTTTTCTTCTTCGGAGAAGAAAATATGCCGGATGAGAGCACTGTATTAAGTAGCATGTCGAAATTAGAATTGTTTGTTAGATGTTGATTAATTTCGTAGTATGTACCCGAAATAGGTTATGAGAGCCATACATCATAATGTAAATTGTATTCATAGAGCGAAATGCCAGTCGTACCGGGAGGAGTCTATCAACAAACTCCTTCATGTTGGGATAGAATGAAAATGGGTTTTATGATCGGATTTTGCGTCGGCATGGCCTCAGGTGCTCTATTCGGGGGATTCTCTGCGCTTAGGTATACATTTTAGCAATCTAATGCAAACCAATATCTGGGATAACCTAGTCTAGAAGGTAATGGAACATTTATTATCAGGTACGGATTAAGAGGAAGGGACCTAATAAACAACGTTGGGAAAGTGATGCTTCAAGGTGGCGGAACTTTTGGTACATTTATGGCCATAGGGACTGGGATACGATGCTAGCATTCAAGAACTGTTATGTTTATACCTTAGGACATAGAGGATTGTAGCGAGAGACCACTTTGTTCATTTCTTAATAAAAGATTTCTAAGGAGTAAGGCATACCTTCCGTTGCAACTACAGTGGTATGGTCCATGGGGTTCGTCTTTCCAGGGATGTTTAGTCCGAAGCTTAAGTGACGAATTTTGTGGGTCATGTTAAACTGAGCCGATGTGTATGGTTGGGCATCGTGCACTGTAAATCATTATTATTGCATTGCTACCATGTAGTAGATGTGTTGGAAAACACCATTAAAAAAAAGAACATTAATTTGGAGAAAAGGAAATGTTGTGCATTTAATTTACCGTGTACATGATTAACAGAAAAGCTATCGCCGGGTGCAATGTGGAAGCTTCCTCCCACTCTATTCACCTCCATGTATCCGTAGAACTGACATCCTTGGGTAAATGTATTTTTAAACTTCTCTATTGACTTGTCGTTTTGACATTGCTTTATGTCTCCTGGATCAGGAGGCGCCCATTTCTTCTGTCTGTAGGCTTCTCTTACATCCTCGCAAGTGTTACAACACCTGTACGGTCGATTCAATTAATTATATTAAGTTTGTCTATAGCACTTACCAATAAATTGTTTATATACTGTACTCGATACTCGCGCTGGCGGCTCCGTAACAGTCCCCGCATGTTTTAGGGGTACTACTTTCCTCTGTCTACGAAAATATGATTTTTTTCCAAAATTTTTAAAATAGAATAATCTAAGCATATAATTTGATTACCTTTATTGTAGTTTTACTAAGCGCTTTTGTATCTGTAATATCTATAATAAAACGAGTTATATGATTATCATATAATATATCAAACAAATTCGTTATTTAATTAGACCAGCGCTCGGAATTATTAACTCTCGACATTATTTAAACATAAATTTCCCAAATTTATTTTCCAGAGATGTCCGACATTATCGTGCAACATAGTGGATAGGCCTACCGAGAATACCAGACAATTTTTTGTCTTTTTGTTAATAAAACATGGACCTTAGTGCCAAAGCCTAAAGGTAAAAATATTGTAAATATTGTATGTAAATGTAATATTGACTGTAAATGGGTATTTGCAATAAAAAATGATGAATTTGGAAACCCAGTAAAATATAAAGCTCGTCTAGTTGCAAAAGGGTTTAGCAAAAAATATTTAGTAGATTATATAACGAAACTTTTGCACCGGTTGCAAGGATCTCTAGTTTCAGATTCATAATTGCTTATGCAAATCAATTTAATTTATTAGTCCACCATATGGATGTAAAAACCGCATTCCTAAATGGTAGGTTAAAGGAGGAAATCTGTATGAAGGTATCTGAGGAATTGAAAGTGAAAAGATTAGGTTTGTGGATTGAATAAATCCTTGTATCGTCTAAAGTCTAAAGAAAGCAGCAAGATGCTGGTTGTAAGAATTCGAAAAGGGTGCGGGATGCGCCTTCTCATTTCTTGATAATGCAAAGATGGGGTTTTTCAGTAGTCAAAAGCGCTAGTTGAAAGATCAGTCTAGGCCGCAATCGACCTCGCAAGTCCTACTTTTACGTTTACGAGGCGTAATTTGCATTATTCGGCAGCATGTAGCTGTCGCAGCTTTATGAAAATATGTAGCTACATGTGCAGCTGTTTGCTTCCGAATAATGCGAATTAAGCCTTGTAAAAACGTAAAAATAGGACTTATGAGGGCGATCGCGGCCTAGATTGATCTTTTATCTAACGCTTTTGATTATCTTTGCCATCTTCGCATTATCAAGAAATGAGAAAGCGCATCCTGCACCTTTGCAATCTTGGAGATGAGAGTCTACCCTCTTAAAGAGAGAGGTTTTGGAAATTCCCTGGTATCGCCTTAGCAACAGTACCTCATAGGTGATGTGGAAATCTATTGATACGAGTGTCACCCTAATTCGCCACGAATATCGGCCGTCGCGAGTCAATAATTCCGAGCGCTGAATTAGACCATAAGCCTATTTTGACGTAAACGATTGCATGTACCAGTCTTCTCTGGATTCTCTATAGGTTCCCCATTTAAGTCTAACCGTCTTTTGAATATGTTGTGTTCTATCTGCAAGTGTTGTTCGCCGGTAGTATCCATAGCATCTATAGACAACACTACGAGATACACATTTTAAGCGTATTTGTTACTATTGTCCACAAGAAAAAATTCTATTGAAAAAGAAAAACGTTTACTTACAATCGCAAGATATTGTAGGAACTACTATGTCCAAATTGATTCTCAGTTTGGAACCCCTCGAGGTATCCACAAACAATTCTTCGCTAAGGGTCGGCGTAAGATAATAATTCACTTCAGAAAAAAACAACATTCCCATTATAATGGTACTGATGATGGTTACTGAAAACAAACACCAGTGCACATGGTTAGTACGTAGGTTATAAACTTTATTTACCATAGAACAAATGTAAACAATAAAGGTGGAAAGAACCGAAACATCAATAGGCCGTATTAGATAAAAGCTAATACATCGGTAAACAATTAAAGTTGAGAGGAAGATTCATTTTTATGGCGGAAGTATATGAAAAAATCGCAGATTTACACAGAAAAGCCGAATTTAAGGTTAGTTCGATACGGTAACGGTAACGTATTATATTCCATGTAACGATCGACTTAAAATAGAAGAATGAAAATGATCCAATGTACTTATTTCTAACGGTAAACATTGGATACGGTAAAAAGTTTGATCTTGACAGACAATACTGGTAGAAATTTTGACAAGTGTTTAGACTTTACCGATGGCACCACTGAAAGTTCGCACAAGAATATCTGCTTCATCGCGCACCTTCGGATGCACATCCAATTGTCGCAATATCTGCATCCTCGACGGCTAATTAAAACCGTCTACACGGATGAAAAACCGTGTTAAAGCTACGGATAGCGGACAGGTTTTCCCGCAACTGCAACTGCAACCTGCAATATACTGCAATAGCAACACAGCAATCGCAAATCGCAACTGACAACGTGACAACACGACAGTCCTGGAAACGTGGCAAACGGTAGAAAATCATTGGCTTGCCTAGTGCATCAATTGCTTCCGGTTACCAATCACAGTCTTCGAATGGGTTTGGTTATGTTTACAGTTTACATCTTAGGCCTTAGACCATATATACTTATATAGTATAGACCTGGCTTCAGATAACATGCCGTGTTCCAAGATTACATCGTCTACCAGTCTACCAGATGATGGTTGTGGGCAAACTGCTACAGTCTGTTGAGAACAGTTGAGAAGTACCACGAAGCCAAAGTGTACCAAAACAGGAAAGGGGAGTCGTCGCCGTATTTCATTCTATATAAATATTTATAGCAACTGTAACTATAATATATATTTTATTTTATTACCTGTACATTTTTACTTTATAATATATATATATTTTATTTTATTACTCGTTCATTTTTACTGTATAATATATATTTAATTTTTTTTATTAGTCGTTCATTTATACTTTACTCTTATTATTCTAAATAGTGCTATAACTCATTAATGAGCTTCGTGGTACTTCTCAACAGACTATTTATAGCACTTTGTCCACAACCGTCATTTGGTAGACGATATAATCTTGGAGCAAGGCATGTTATCTGAAGCCGGATCTGTAAGAACCTATAAACCGTATGTTTCGAGGAGATAGCAGTAAACGATTCATTAAAATTCGCTGTTTATCGTACGAGATGTTTATCAACGTAAAAATGTTTTTGTAAATGCGAAATTTCGTAATGTTCTTGTCGACAGGGACAAACTTCGAAGGAATTGGCAACCCTCTGGCGGTAGGTTCGGAGACCAGAATATTTTTTCATAAGGTCGATTTCCAACAAGGCTCCGCTTATTGTACATCGTTCACCGTGGATTGTCTCGATGCGTATAGTTTATGAGAGACACACACAAATAATCGGTGCGTCAAGCGATTATCGATAGAATAAATCGGTGTTTCGGCTGTGAAGTTTTGTTGTCGGAGTCCGTTTGTTAACGTGTCGATTTTCTTTGTCGATTTAATTAGCGGCCGTGATCCCTGTGCGCATCGCGATCATGTATAGTAGAATCATCAGCGCGAGATTGGTGGAGCATCGTACGAACCTAGTAACGGTGTAATTTAGAAATGGAAAATTAAATTAAAGCTGAACAGAGTGGACAAATGATTTTTGTACACCGTTAGGCTCGTGATCAACGATCAAAACGGGTGGCTGTTGTCGCGAGTCTCGAACATACAGCGATACCGTTTTTGAACGCAGAGCTCAGCATGGTGATACGGTAAATAACGCATCGTTTCTGAATACCTAGGTTAATTAATGTTGCTTACGCATCGCGACTCCTCCGCAATGTTTCCTGCGCTTTCGATCGTGTCACAAGTTTTTCCGTCTAGCCGGTCAATTTTCCGATCATTTTCGGTTCACTGATCAACTATATGGGTGCGTGTATGCACGCGCGCGCGCATTCCTGTGTATATTCGACTGATTATGTATATATGTGTATTGTATATATATCGGTATATCAGTTACCGATATATGTATACATATCGTTTAAATATTAGTCAAACATGTTCATTATCATCTAGATCAGAAATAGATCATATCAGAATCCGTAATTAAAAGATATTCTATTTTGTTCGAATGTATGTAAATTATTGTTAATACCAATAATACATAATACTAAAGCAATCAATCAGACTGGCTTGTTATCTAAGAATTACAAGAGTGTATTCGTGGAAGTATCGAACAATTTGTATCATAGTATGTGCATGGGTAAATTAATTTGTTTAATCATTTTCAGCCAAGAACACCTTTACAATTTTGGCAATTGTAAGACAAGGAATTTGGTATAGGTTGCTTCGACTTATCTGGTAGTTCTAGCATTAATTTTCTTTCATTTAATCGCAACAATGTTATTATCATTATCATTGGTGCATACTAATTAGTCGAACCAAATGTTTTCTTACGAATTATAGACCTTCTTACTAATGTACAGAAACAAAAGTATCTATGCATTTTCTGTTGATTAATATTTACAATCGATTAATATCTTTGTGACTGTAAGAAAATACATTTTTCATTTGGCTTAGTGCATGCATCGATAAAGTTACTCCTATTTTACTTGCTTCGGTTATAATAGAAAATTCCATCTCTATGTAACTGTTTACAAAGTGTTTCAATTATACGAATCGATAAGGATGTCTGTGTATAACGGAATAAATAAATGATCTTGCGTATCCCTTGTTTAATAAGTAAATACACCATTTAGAGTTCAATTAACAAGTAATAAATGTTCTTCTTGTTTTATACAAAACAGATGTTTTGCTATCCTGTTATTTTCTCCAGAAAGCTCATATACATATTGTGATGATAAATATGTTGGAAGTATTTAGATTCGAGTTTCAACAAGTATTACAGGAAGTTGTGCAATTAAAAAACAAAGGATACGATTGCATAAAGAAACATTGGTGAAAAGATTTTTGCATACATCACAGTTGTTGTATAGTTATTTTTGGAGTAATCTTTACCTTGTAAACCATGATATGATAAATCGGTGCAGTATTTTGATAAGAACAAATATCTGGATAAGATAATGAATCAGCTTTTCGATCAATGTAACTATACTACTCAATGTAACACCGTGTTAAATATGTTCCTGAATTTAATGAAATTTCTTTGCAATTTTATGGGGGAGCGAACAAATGATACAACTATTCTTGTTCGTTGCATTAGCATTGTTACGATGCTGGCTGTGCCTCCGATTGTGTTTGTACATATGTACATTAATGGTATATAGGAACAGACAGTTAATTTTGAAAAATTAATATCAACATGTGATTTTATATCCGTACACGAACATGTGAAAACAATTTTATCGCGTATCGTCTATGAATAATCGATTTACGAATATGTCTCAGTGCCTCATTAATTAGCTGACTAATACGTTCTCTTTTGTCTTCATCTAGAAACATAAAAATAGGAACACATCAAAACATACAATAGTTTAGACATGATCGTTACACTGAATGTTTCTTATTACAGATTGTAATTACCAATTTGCAGCTTCCCGCGTTGCACTTGCTCATGTTTGCTCAGCCGCGTGAAGATACTAAACACTGTCTGTCCTTATGAGTATCTTTTGAAGTACCGTGGAAGTAGTAATCTGTAAATTTTACTCGAAGGAGGATGCCAGTAACTAAACGTATTCCATGCCCCTCGCGGTAAGTAAGTGGTTTACGCATTACATACTATAGGCCAAATCCAAAGAGATCAGCGTAGATAGATGGCTTAGCTTTACATACTACATACACACTTGAAACATTTTGTTCGAGAAGAATGTAGGAGAAACAGTGGACATCATTTTGTTTTATTTAATGCATCTAGTTATCTTTCACACGAATCGCAGAATAGTTTACCACATTTTCTATTTTTATCGTATAACAACATATATTTTCTGGCTTACGAGAACTATGTTACTGACATCCACCTTCTTAGTTCAGATAAGTAGGGCAATTTACCTAATAGCTTTCGATCTAACTTTGTCTCATGGTGTGTACGATGGATATACAGGTATAAAAGGTATTCCTAATATTTTCGAGTAATTCAAAATTCAAAGAAATGCAAATCTAGATACTTCCACTACAATATAGGAGAATTATCGTGAAATTCGTTTTTACTTTTGCGAATGAATACAGAACGATTCTACGGGAGAGTAGACAGCAAATATTTAGATAAGAAATACACATATGAAACGAGGCTAATTTTGAAATTTGCGTCAGAGCGATATAGATTCTTGCATATACATATATGTATATATATATGTATATAGTACCCTTGTGTTTTTTCAGATCCGACGGTGGTAGCAGTGAAAGCCCATTACTTGTGGAAGAAGGAGAAACAGTCGGTGCCCCTCATAGTCCACGCAGTAAACATAATCATAGTCATTCACATGCTAATCCTCATAGGTCACACAGTTATCGCCATGAGAAACCGAAGCAGCTAGTAAAATACGGAGAATTAGTTATTCTAGGGTAAGGAACTTTTGTAATGTTATAATAGATAATAGATTCCTGTATAAATAAGAAGCAACGAATGGGTTGGGTGTTCTGCAGATACAATGGGTTCCTCCCGCCAGGAGATAGAGGAAGACGAAGAAGTAAGTTCGTCTTATTTAGGAGGCCTGCGCCGAACGGCGTAAAGCGCAGCAAACATTATATCGTGAAAACGCCTCACAGTTCACAAGCTATTCTCAACACGAAACAACACTCGATTTCTTACACGTTATCCCGAACACAAGCAGTTATCGTCGAGTATACCGAGGACGATGGGACCGATATGTTTCAGGTGTGCATGCGATTGAATATTCCTTAAGCTATTCAAGTATATTTGCTTTGCTTCGTTTGTATATTATAGGTCGGTCGTTCCTCCGAATCTCCGATTGATTTCGTAGTTATGGACACATGTGCAGGAGGCAGCGATGGCTCGAACGAAGGACGCGTAGCTCAGAGCACAATCAGTAGGTTTGCTTGTCGAATTCTAGCCGATCGAGCAGATCCTAGAATCGCGAGAATATACGCGGCAGGATTTGATAGTTCAAGGAATATCTTTTTAGGGGTTAGTGTTCTGTCCTTATTATGCTAATAATTGGCCACTCGTTCCGCGATCGTTGTACAGACTGGTAATGGGAAACAACCTTACGCTTCACTGCAGGAAAAAGCAACCAAATGGCAAGAGAATCGTGAGATTGACGGACTGACCACGAATGGCGTGTTGATCATGCACCCGCGAGGACAATTTTGCGGTGGTGAGGCGCAATGTGGTTTCTGGAGGGAGGTCAGTGTAGGCGGTGGAGTATTCTCGCTAAGGGAGAGTCGAAGCGCCCAGCAGAAAGGAAACGTCGTGGAGGATGAAAACAATATTTTGCAAGACGGAACGCTTATTGATCTGTGCGGAGCTACACTGCTTTGGAGATCGGCTGAAGGTCTCGCCAAGTCACCGGTAATGATACAAGGCACTTCGAATATTCGAATTGGACTACAGTAAAGGACGCGATCTAGCTCCCTAAGGATCTCCACGATCGCTGTCCCTTTGCCTACCCCTTCCACTAGGGGGCATCCCCGCGAGGGGCCGAGAAGCACAAACTGCCTCGGTCCGTGTTTACATGCTGTCCTTTTCTACGTTCGGCATCCCTACGCGATCTCTGTTCCTGCTCTCAACAGGCGATGGGAGCTAGAACGCGACTTTACTGTGCATGATTTTCTAGAAGAATGTTCAATGATCACTACGATTGTTGTTATAGACGAAACACGACTTGGAGGAACTAGTTGACGCCATAAACGCCGGAAGACCACAATGTCCAGTCGGTCTAAACACATTAGTGATACCGCGGAAAGCAGCTGCGGACTCGGCCCAACAACAGCCATACGTTTACTTGAAATGCGGGCATGTACAAGGCCACCATGACTGGGGCCAAGAAAAGGACAAAGCCACGAGAAGATGTCCGATGTGTTTAGTAGCTGGATCGGTAGTCAAACTTTCTATGGGAATAGAACCTGCATTTTACGTTGATTGTGGCCCACCTACTTATGCATTTAGGCCCTGTGGACATATGGCTACAGAGAAAACTGTTAAGTCAGTATATTCGTCTTGTTAACGACTTTGACTTGCTTAAACCATTCGGATCAGAGTAGATTAGGTCTATCTTTTCTGTTGTTACAGGTATTGGGAAAAAGTAGCGATACCACATGGTACAAACGGTTATATCGCAATTTGTCCGTTCTGCGCAGTCCCACTCGAAGGAACCCCAGGATACGTGAAACTCATTTTCCAAGATAATGTAGATTGAGGTTCGTTTACCATACGGTCGTGAGTATTTGTAGAGATCATTAACTTCTTATAAAGTGCAAGGATTATTAAAATTAATGAAATGTAAATAATCTTAATACAAGTATATAAACAAACTTCTGTTTCTCTTCCTTGATATCGAATTTAAGCTAAATTTTGTATGTACAAATAGCTCCACGGTAATTATTAAGTAAATGGCTCTTGAAATAAATATCCCTTCTTATACAGTATTATTCATATAGATAACTATATTACTTTTCTTAACGCACTGACGGATTACTAGTTTAAGTTGAAAATGTACATTTCCAAAAAGAGCAGTTTTTATTTCATGCAATTATAAAAAGATGCGTGTGGCCTCTTTTTTTTAATCATTGAGAAAAAAAACATTGTTATTGTTATTTATTTTCTAATTATTCGTATCGGCCCGTTTCATACGTATTATTTTTTAAATAAAAAGTCCACTCAAAGACTTACTCCTTTACGGTTTCCCTTCTTTTTTTCTGTTTTTTTTTAATTGTTTATAACTGGTACATGTTGTGTAATAATGTGGTTCCAACAAGAATTACCGAAACGTATATATTTTCGAACATATTTTCATTTTTACGCTCGTATATAATTAATCGCATAATTTTAGTAATCATATTATAAATATGCAACATCTCCTAATTACGTGGAATTACATTTCATTCTATTCTTATGTACACGAAATAGTAACTAGATTTAAAAGTATATTGTATCAAGATCCAGTGTAGAATAAGGTTATTAATATATTGATATCTAGTAAATTCAATCCTGTTCTTATGTTAACAGGAGTGTGCTTAGTTTTACATAAAAGATATCTCGGAATATTGGTGTTTCCTTCTCTCCTCGAATAAGATGTATGGTCGACAATATTAAAAAAATTGAATTTACTTTAAAAAACACAATCTGTCCCCGGAAAAATCAAAGCAAGCGAAGAAGAAAAAAAGAAAAATAATTAGTTGTATTCTGTGAGAGCGTGACTTTTGTTTTTACATGTACTGTGCACGAGTAAGCACGTGTGAAATTTAATATGAAGAAGAAATGATTGAGCATAATTATATTAATGTCAATTGATTTTATCTTTTCCGATCGTTAGATCCACTACGGCGGGAACGAGATCGACGGCTACGGCTACTACTGCGAGAACGCTTAGATCTGAAACAATTCAAGCATTTGAATTTTCATTGAACGTCGGCTATATTTCTTCCCGTGACGACCTTTTCTTTCTTCTATCGACTCACCTTTTCCCACGGCTGCGGCTACGGGATCGTGACTTTCTCCTGTCTCTGTCTCTGCGTTCACGATCACGATCTCGTTCCCTTTCACCGCGATCGCGATCTCTATCACGATCACGTTCGCGTTCGCGTTCACGATCGCGATCACGGTCGCGTTCACGATGATCGCGATCACGGTCTCGATCACGATCACGCTCGCGGTCACGATCACGCTCGCGATCCTTTTCTCTGTAACCCAATCCTCCGCGTCGATCCGATCTGTCGCGATCTCTATCACGGTCATCTCTGTCCCTGTCCCTGTCTCTTCGTCTGTCTAACAAAGACTCTCGTTTCTCTTTGCGCCTTTCCTCCACGGTTTTCTGAAGTTCTGCTAATTTCTCGCGAATCTTGATGAAACCCAAGTGGAGTTTCCCACCGAAATGGTCTGCGAGTCGTCTGTCGTTATCATGAATCCCGAGATAAGCACTGCACACTTCGCATACTCTCAATTTTTGTTGTTGATAACTGGATGCCGGCATGCTATTGCGGTATTCTTGCTCAGCCTCGTTCTTCTTTTTTCGCAGTTCGTCTATCTCGCCCATAAGTTTCATGGACTCTTCGACGAAACCTTCTTCACCGAGCTGCTCAGCCTTGGCCAATTTTTTGCCGATTTCTTCCGCGAGAACGTGAACGTTATTCGCTTTCGCCGCAACTTCGGCGCTAAGTTCTTCTTGAGTTTCTGCCAATCGCTGTTTCGCCTGCTCTGTGCGACGATCACAGTCGGCAATGAAATTCTGTAGATGTTCCATGGCCTTAAAACGAATACAGAAACATTTGGTTAGAATATGTGTTAGTACGCGTGTTGTTCATTGCGTCGATATTGCACTTTAATGATTACCATACTAGAAGGATACTCACGTCGATGTCATAAAAGTGGTCCTTCTTCTTTTGCGCAGCCTCATAGTCTGCCCGTAGGGCCAAGTCGTGAATCTGGGGGCATTCTCCCAGGTCCATGCGCTGCGATTTACAAATCATATGTTAGGTTTTATATGCTTTACAGCAGAGAGCCTTATTCGTTTTGTTTACATAGTCCCTCCCAAGTTGTTCTATGAAATCTTTGTTTCTTAATTCGCTCTTCATAATAGGAAACACAGTTAATGCTCGATAATTACACAAATAATTTAAATTATGCGCAGCAACAACGACAGAAGTTAAAAACCCTAATTTTCCAGAAAAGTGTTATGATCTAAAGATATTTCCAATATAAGAACAATACAAGTACAAATGATTGCTCTTCTGGTAGGAGCTAGAGACAATATACATAGAAATATATACGCACTATATAAGTATATATTTATATGTATACTACTACTCTATGCACATACATGTACATGTATGTACATATACATGTATCAACCGACATCTCAATTACTTTTGTTTTGTTTCATTCTTTTCTTATTATTATTCTTTGGACAAAGTAAAAATGCAATTTTACAGATAAATATTTTGTTATGTTCACTTACAGAGTGGTAACACCTCTCCGCCTGACACGACAATGCGATGGCAATGAAGCTACAATCAGCACACACCTTAAGTTCATATGTTCAATGTCTATGAAACAACTTACAGCCTAATAGTTTATTATACTATTTTAGGTGGGAGTCGAATTGCCTTAAATGGATCAATTCTAGACGATTTAGAAACTGAATTCAATACGTACATCCAATGTTGAAGGAAATTTTTCTAACAGAACTGGCATGCCGTATAATTCCGCCTAATATTCTCACTGTTTTTTTCTCTTTCTTTTTCTCTCCCCCTCTTTTTGTTTTGCTTTATTTCCCTCTTTTTGTCAGCTTCATGCCACTTCTCGAGTTTGTTCTTGGGCATGTTTAATCGGTTTGCAAATTGCCAAAATAGTTTCAGAACTCTAACGGTTTTCCATGGTGGGTTGTCGAACGTGCGTTTTCTCATCATTTCTCTTTCGATACAAAAACCAAGGTAACGCTGATTTAATCCTATGCATCGAGTTCCGCTTCGTTTAAAATAGAAAAACTACACACCTCTTTGGGGATCTGCCTAATGTTGAACGCACTTCAAGCAGAAAAACCGAAATCGAGGAACTGGAACGAGCCTTACATCCGGCCTGAAATACCGCCAGAGACTAACATAATCTCTATCAATCGTTTCTGTTACTGGGAAGAATAATATCTGCTTCGAATATTAGGTCACCGGTCTGAAAATCTTGAAATGCTATCCGCGCGCGGCACACCCATCCCTTTAAAAGACTAATCCCCAAGTTTCACCGGTGTATTAATGCGTCAATGAAACGGTTGAACGGAATCGAAGAAATTTCCGAGACTCGAACACACAAGAATGTTCTGTTTTGTTTTTCGTTGGCAATTCGCATGGTCTTACTTACAGATTACTGCTTCATTTCCTGTACCCGTTACATCTCGTATCCCGAGGGGATGAATATATTTTCACACATATTTTCAAACGTAAACTTGATTTCTACCTGCCGTAAACGGCATTATTAGTAAGAGGCGACAACAAGAGATATCGTCGTCTTGAATCAGCAATGGCGCTACTCACCAAGATTAATCAGGCCATTCGGGGGTCTCGGAATTATATATTCGGCACTCAGCCTCGCCACCGTGGTTACCGGTAGAGGGGCTGAGGTGGCCGTCCGCCTTAATCTCAATCGAATTAACACCTAGTACTTGAATTATGTTAAGGTAATCAAATTGTAGAATTGTAATACGTACGTCCTCTTCGCTTTCAGTACTTACAGTAACGCGCGTGTGAGAGCGACAAGACAACACGACATATGAGCGGACAATACTCGCAACAATATTGTACAATGGATCAGATTGGAATTGCTTTTTCCAGAGACTCTGGAAATAGAACTGTAGGTACATTGACATTAGTGAACCTGTGTATAGGTCATTCTCGCGAGTATTTGCCAGAAGTATTTTTCGTATCTTTTTTTCCCAAAAGTTTCTTTACTTTTTTTTACGCTTGCATTTCTTTTTTAATTTCTTTCAATTAATCCAGAATACACTTTACATGATCTTATTTGAATTTAGGTGTTGTCAATTCTAGTGTGGGAACCTACATGAAAAATGTGAAAGGGTGCTTGCTAACATTAACTGCTTATAGTTAGGACACTTTTATTTGGTAAAACAATTATAATTTACCAAGATGAAGCCTCGAAACCCAACGATACATAGCTTCCTTATAAACTACATATATCTTACTATCAAACGTATATCGATTCTCTTTAACATCATTGTCTCGTTTCAATATCATGGACAAAGATTTAGTGGACTACATATAGTTTATCGTTTTGTATACGGAGGAAGAGCTATACCAAACATTAAATTGAGACTTAACAAACACCCTTTGGACCAATTCGCACAAGATGACAAAGAAATGCGCGAAGCAGTATTAATGCGAAATGTATATTCTCATTTAATTGGAGTATATTTATATTAAAACCTTATGGTTATAATGTCTATGCTTTCCTGCGAGTATTATTCTTTCGTAATCGTACTAGGGCCATTATTACTCGGAGAGTAGTCTAAAGTACAGCATATTCCTTAATATTGCTAGGAAAAAAGTGGAAAACATTCATAGGTTGATGCTGTAGAAAGGAGCATACATACAGCTTACAAGAAAACGTTTTTCAAAGAACGATCGTGTGAATATCTTTTTCGAAGTTGTGATTTACAATTAAATAAATCGATCTCATTCCATTTTTTTCCTCCTTGGTGAGAATCTAGGGGATGATTCCCTGTTATCATAATATGCTGCCCCGTGTTGCACTTCAACGCCTATCTAGTGGGAATTGATCGGAATCAATTCTTGAAGTACATTACGCAAACGTGATCCTATTGTATGCACATCGCAAGACTGATTCTTATTAGCTTATATCTAGTGTAATTTCAGGACCTAATTAGACCGATAGGCGCTCATCATAAAAAGCACTATGCACAACGTACCTTTACAAACTTGGCAATTAATTCGTTCGAGATGCTACTTTTAATACAGATAAATGTATAAAAATGTGGTTAAAACATATACTCCGCAAAAGATATAAAACTTTTGTTACACGATTCGAAAAGAAACAGTGTGAAACGAACACGCTAGCTAGACGTAGTCACAGGAAAGATACGGTAATCGAGAACTCTATAAGGCTTAAAGTAAATCTAATAAAAGTATTCGAAAGACAAGCGAATGAGTACGCTAATCGAGTTAAAGCATTCGAATTGTCTAACCAAACAGGAAAATATAAAAACAACAACAAACGAAACGTCCGATTGGTTTTTGCGCGTTAATGCGAAGAAATATCAAAAATTTATAAAAAATGCTCTACGATAGCGCATAGTGCCAATGGTATATCACTCGTATTCCAATATGTGTTAATATCGAATTACACTCACCGTCGACGATAAGATTTCATGTGGACAGCACGCCAACAAAAAACTCTTGCAGACCTTTGGATCGGAGTACTTCACTTGAAATTTGTTATTTTCACCTGAAAACGTAGAATACGCATTAACAACAGTCCTACATAATTGGATATGCATTGCGTGTATTGACGAAGGTGTAGGCCACCATCTTGTATTTTTGTGGTAGATTTTAGACGACTGTAAATAATAGTACTGCGAGGAATCACTTTATTCTCCTCGCGAACGAATAATACGTACCATTTCGTCCTGTGCCCATTAATTGATCAAGCATAGCTCGCATTTGATCGTGAGCCGTCATTTTTCCGAGAAAGTGCAACAATTTCGATGCACTGTCAAAAATGGGGGAGAGCAATCAGCCACGCCGCCAGCCTTCGAGTTTCGAGTTATCACCCGACTCGTATTTATCGATCAGAGTATCGTCGAACCGTCGGACACTGATCGTGTGCGCAGTGCGCACTGCTCCGTTTGGTCAGGAAAACACGGAAAACTTTAGAGCTGTGGTAACGCTGCGACCAATCGCGATACAGATCTAGTGCACATGTGTCGACTCGATAATCATTGGCTGATCCTGCTATCAGGAATTTCATGTAACATATATATATATAGTTCAGTTACCACCAATAAAACTATGTATACGATAGTACCATTGCTAATTCGATTTCATTGCTGCAAAATATTGTTCAGTTCAACCGCTACCGCTATATTATCATGAAACGCAATATCTAAAGAGCAACTGATATAACTCTTATCAATTCGGCGTATGATCTTGTTTTAGAGTGAAATGGATATTCTCATATATTTATATACAACGAACTCGTCGCGCAACAAAATAATAGAAGAATTATAATTGTCACTATATATAGGCTTTCCTATATATACCTTAGACTATATATATATATATATATATATATATATATATATATATATATATATATATATATACAGACAGCACAGCCTGCCCGAGCCCACCGCCGGCCCAAACCTCCCGAGGCCCGTGACCTACAGGTTACTATCTAACACAATGCTTGGATCGGCTCGAGGCTGATTCCGTTGGATCCGTGCCTGCTTTTTATGCGCGCAATGGCCCGGAAATAGCCAGGCATGGGCTCGAGCCCACAGCCTGCCGGCCGTGCCAGATTTCAGCCAGATTTCAGCCAGAGTCTAATGTGGCCAATCAGTGCTTCGATTGAGCCCAACTTTTCTCGCGCATGCGCGTCACAGTGCGGGTCGCATGGAAATGAGGATTGCAAGGGTGCGGGATTCGCGTTCTCATTTCTTAATAATACAAAAATTTGATTTTTCAGTAGTCAATAACGCTAGATAAAAGATCAATCTAGGCCGTGATCGCCCTCGAAAGTCCTATTTTTACATTTACGAGTCGTAATTTGCATCATACGGAAGCATACAACTGCGCATGTAGCTACCCAGACAGCACACCGGCTCGATTTCAGCCTGCTTTTTATGCGCGCCATGGCCCGGAAATAGCCAGGCATGGGCTCGCCTGACGGCCGTGCCAGATTTCAGCTAGATTTCAGCCCATTTACAAGATTGCAAGGGTGCGGCATTTGCGTTCTCATTTCGTGATAATACAAACAAGGGGTTTTTCAGTAGTCAAAAACGCCAGATAAAAGATCAATCTAGGCAGCAAACACCCTCAAAAGTCTTTTTTTTTTCCTATACGAGGCGTAATTTGCATTATATATGTTATGAAAATAGCTACATGCGCAGTTGTATGCTTCCGTATGATGCAAATTACGACTCGTAAATGTAAAAATAGGAGTTTCGAGGGCGATCACGGCCTAGATTGATCTTTTATCTAGCGTTATTGACTACTGAAATATCAAATTTTTGTATTATTAAGAAATGAGAACGTGAATCCCGCACCCTTGCAATCCTCATTTCCACGCGACCCGCACTGTGACGCGCATGCGCGAGAAAAGTTGGGCTCAATCGAAGCACTGATTGGCCACATTAGACTCTGGCTGAAATCTAGCTGAAATCTGGCACGGCCGTCAGGCTGTGGGCTCGAGCCCATGCCTGGCTATTTCCGGGCCATTGCGCGCATAAGAAGCAGGCACGGATCCAACGGAATCAGCCTCGAGCCGATCCAAGCATTGTGTTAGGTAGTAACCTGCCGGTCACGGGCCTCGGGAGGTTTGGGCCGGCGGTGGGCTCGGGCAGGCTGTGCTGTCTGGGTATTTTCATAACATATATAATGCAAATTACGCCTCGTATAGGAAAAAAAAAGACTTTTGGGGGCGTTTGCTGCCTAGATTGATCTTTTATCTGGCGTTTTTGACTACTGAAAAAACCCATGTTTGTATTATCACGAAATGAGAACGCAAATACCGCACCCTTGCAATCTTGTAAATGGGCTGAAATCTGGCTGAAATCTGGCACAGCCGGCAGGCTGTGGGCTCGAGCCCATGCCTGGCTATTTCCGGGCCATTGCGCGCATAAAAAGCAGGCCCAAATCGAGCCGGTGTGCTGTCTGGGTACTTATAGACTCGGCTTCAGATAACCTGCCGTGTTCCAAGATTACTTCATCCACCAGATGATGGATGTGGGCAAAGTGCTATTGTCTGTGAGAAGTCGCAGTGCCACGAAGCTAAAGTGGATATATATCTTGATATACCTAAATACATAGAGAGGAAAGGGGAATGAAGGGGAATCGCACCGTATCTCATTCTGTGTAAATATTTATGGAAACTGTAACTGTAATATATATTTAATTTTATTACTCGTTCATTTTTACTTTACTCTTATTATTTTAAACAGTGCTAACTCAATTTGTCAATTATATATAATATGGAAAAAGTTAAATTTTAATGTAGACGTTGATAATATGAAATCTGTATTTATTTCCTCACAACTTGCTTTATTAAAAAAAAGAATAGACAGTACATATGCGATATTAAGTATAAAATACTTATACTTGTGGAAATATTTGTATCACGGTTTTGTCGTTCCTTATAATTCTTTATGCAACGAGTCTGCAATTTATTTTAAAACAAAAAAGACAAAATAAAGACCCTTTTCACAATCTCGTATTTATTGTTTCTTAAACCGCTAGTCTGAACGGATACATATTTCTTTGTCATTCTCAACGAATTATTAATTTAGTAAAATATATTATATTGCTAAAATAAATAAAGATGGTACAACTTTCAGCACTCAAAACTAGCAAACATAAGAACAATTTTTTTTTGGAATGAGCTGCTCTATTGTGTAAAATCACCTATATTTTCTTATTTTGGTTTCTCTATTCCACTGTGATCACTTCACAATACATCGATGTACTATCTAAAAAGGTAGAAGGAGCTTTTCTAATTTTTTTACATAATATATTAAGTATCTTATTCGGCGGGTTATTTTTGATAAGATTATTTAAATAATTTGTTTTATTTCCTTCTTTATCAAAACAAAGATTATGCAGTTTTTCAAAAGTAGGGCAAATATTAAGTCCTACTCTATCTAATGTCTTAGATAAACTTTTTGGTGTAAAGAGTTCTTTCTCGGTTAAGAAGTGATTTAAATAATTTTCTTTATTGAAACAAGATTTATAAAAATTTGCTAGATTAGAAGAGGCATTATTTCCTGACATGGATAATATTTTGGATAAATTACTCGTTGTAAAACCTGCCCTATAAAAATCAACTAAAGGCTGTCTTTTATTTCCTGCCTCGTCAAAACAAATATTATGAAAATCTTTTAAAGCAGAATAAATATTAACCCTTGCACCATGTAATATACTACATAAATTACTCGGACTAAAACTTTCATCGTCATCTAAGAAATGGTACAAATATTTTTTTGTTTCTCCTATAAAACAAAAATCGTGGAATTCTTCTAAACTATCTGCTGCTCCACTCAATATATTGCATACATCACCTGGCCTAAAACCTGCATTATAGAAGTCATTTAAAAGTTCTGTTCTTTCACCTCTGTCATTGAAACAAACACTATGCAATCTTTTTAAAGTAGAAGAAGCACGAACTCCTGTTCCACATAACATACAGGATAAATTACCTGGCTCGAAACCTGCATTATAGAAATCATCTAAAAGTTTTGTTCTATTCCCTTTGTTGTTAAAACAGACAGTATGTAATTTTTCAAACGCGTATCGAGCATTACTACCTGTTCCACTTAATATACCTGATAAGTTATGTATTGTAAAACTGTTTTTCATAACAAAATGCTTTAAATGCCGTGTTCGATTTCCTTGCTCATCAAAAAAGGTACTATATAGGACTTTAAAAGCTTTTACAGCATTAGATCCTGCTCCATGTAAAATACTGGATATGTTACTCAGATTTATTTCTTCTTTTTCTAGAGTTTTTAAATGCTGTACTTTCACTCCTTCTGCATCAAACCAAGCATCATATAAATCCTCAAAAGCTTTGACAGCCTTAACTCCTGCTCCGCTTAAAATACTGGACACATTAGGTAGATTTATCCCTTCTTTCTCTAGAGTTTTTAAATATTGCGTTTTTCCTTGCTCATCGAACCAAAGATCATGTAAGTCTTTAAAAGTTTTTGCAGCATTAGCCCCTGCCCCACTTAAAATACTGGACATATTAGCTAAAATTATTCCTTCTTTTTCTAGAGTTTTCAAATATTGTGTTTTCTTTCCTTGCCGATCAAACCAAAGATCATATAAATCTTTAAATGCTTTTACAGCTTTAGTTCCTGCTCCATTTAAAATACTGGATATGCTAGTTAGACTTATTTTTTCTTCTTTTAGGGTTACTAAATATTGCGTTTTATTTCCTTGCTCATCAAACCAAAGATCATGTAAGTCTTTAAAAGTTTTTGCAGCATTAGCCCCTGCCGCACTTAAAATGCTGGACATATTAGCTAGAATTATTCCTTCTTTTTCTAGAGCTTTTAAATATTGTGTTTTCTTTCCTTGCTCATCAAACCAAAGATCATATAAGTCTTTAAATGCTTTTACAGCATTAGCTCCTGCTCCATTTAAAATACTGGATATACTAGTTAGACTTATTTTTTCTTCTCTTAAGGTTACTAAATATTGCGTTTTGTTTCCTTGCTCATCAAACCAAAGATCATATAAGTCCTTCAAAGCTCTTGCAGCTTTAGCTCCTGCTCTGCTTAACATGCTGGACACATTAGGTAGATTTATCCCTTCTTTTTCTAGAGTTTTTAAATATTGCGTTTTATTTCCTTGCTGATCAAACCAAAGGTCATATAAATCTTTAAAAGCTTTTGCAGCCTTAGCTCCTGCTCCACTTATCATACTGGATATATTACATAGATTTATTCCTTCATTTTCTAGAGTTCTTAAATATCGTGTTTTTTTTCCTTCTACATTAAACCAAAGGTTATATAAGCCTTTAAAAGCTTCAGGAGCTTTAGCTCCTGCTCTACTTAAAATACTGGACATACTAGCCAGATTTATCTCTTCTTTTTCTAGAGTTTTTAAATATTGTGTTTTCTCCGCATGCTCGTCAAACCAAAGATTATATAAATTTATAAAAGTAACTTTAGCCTTAGCTTCTGCTCCATGTAAAATACTGGATATATTAGATAGATTCACTTCTTCTTTTTCTAGAGTTTTTAAATATCTTGTTTTCTCTCCTTTTTCATCAAACCAAAGGTCATATAAGTCTTTAAAAGCTTCAGGAGCTTTAGCTCCTGTTCTAGTTAATATACTGGACATATTGGCTAGACTTATTTCTTTTTTTTCTAGAGTTTTTAAATATTGTGTTTTCTTTCCTTGCTGATCAAACCAAAGGTTATATAAGCCTTTAAAAGCTTCAGGAGCTTTAGCTCCTGCTCTACTTAAAATACCCGACATATTAGTTAAATTTACTTCTTCTCTTTTCAGAACCTCTAGATATTTTCTTCCTTCTTCTTCAATCAAAAAACCCAAGAGTCGATTAAATCTAGGTGTCCCTTCTCTACCAGCAACAACTCTAGCAAATTTAGCTTCTTCAATGTGCATCCTCTTCGATACTATGGTACCTTCGTCTGTAACAGAATGCTTCCGTTTTCTAAATGTAGGACGAGCTTTACAATTTTCCTTAGCTGAACTCCTTGAACGAGTACTTTGTTCGGATGGGGTAGTTCTAGCATCTCGTAATGGTTTCGAAGGCTCTTTGCCTAACATAAGAAACACTGCTTGGGGTAAACTCGTCTTCATTATCACTGATTATCACTGTTTTATTATTGCTCACTGATGTATAGTATACACTATGAACTGGTGATTGGAGATGCTTGGAACGATTTGAAGAAGGCTTTGGCATGATGCGCCACCACAACAGTGCTGCGATACGGTACAACATTTTACGCGAATGCGCGGCCAAAACAGTAACGTATCTATATCAGGCAGAGCCCTGAGGCAGTTAATATATTGGCGAGAATGTACCGAAACAATCTGTACCGGACAAAAAGACTTCAGGACGTGTCCTACTAGTTACAAAATATACACCAATATACATGTTATACATTCATTTTTCAGAATCAAGTCATACCAATTTACTAAAATTCTGCGGGGTGCCTAAGGTACCCAGTGTTCCGATTGATGGTGCACTTTCTTGCGCATGCGCGACCAAAACAGTAGCGTATCTACAATGACCCAGCCGAGCGGCCAGGGTCCTGACGCCTTGAAGCAGTTATTCTGGCTCGAATGTACCAGTGTTATTTCCTTGTTTTATTATGTATTCTTATGCGTAGTTATTGCAGTGCTCTTTCCCTATCCCATCCTCAAAATAAAGAATAAGTTTCAATTATAAAAGTCTGCGGGGTGCTCAAGCTACCCGATTTCATCGAAATAGTTACGTTACCGAGGCTGAAATTGCCGCGCATGCGCGAGTTACGGTGGGTTCAATCACATCACTGCTCCTCTGCCGCTCTGGTCATCAGAGAGGGGTACCTTGTACCAGTGATGCCAGAATCGTGGACGCGAGGACGTTTCCCCTCCGGCACAGGACCCCCCACTCTGACACCGTGGACGCACCGTTCTCGCCACGTTGCTTCTGCTGCGCACGCGCTACACACGAACGTACTTCTACTCTGCCTGTGTGAGTGCCTGCTCGATTGCACGCGCGCTACACACACAAGCGTACCTCTACCCTGTCCGTGTGGACTACCTGCTACCTGCTCGCTGGTCGACGCCGACGCGTCCCTTCGATTTTCACGTTACCGAAGTTTCGGAAGCATGAGTCGGAAAGTCGGCATCTGGAGACAGCGCGCATTTGAATCCCGGCCCGGCACGGCGCGGCGCAATCCACATTTTGCTATAACTTTTGATCTAAAAAAGATATCGAAGCGATATTTGGACGAAATTTTTTTTTAAAAACCGGGTTTAATGGTCCATCCTAAAATATGTTTTGTATTTCTTAAATAATTTTCTTCGTTGATTTTTGAAGTTAAGATGGTCCAGCGGGCCCCCAACACAAATTGATTTTTAGTCGAACCATGCTCAATAAACAATTACCAAAAAATTAATAAATATTCTACCCAATACCACACATGACTGAGATTTTTTTCAGATTTTTCAGATTATGCAGACATGTTTAAAAAAATTGAAAATCTCCAAGCATTCGAAGAAAATGCATATTTCGTATTGAACTTTTCGAGATACGAGTTTTATAAAAATTCAGTAGTCAGATATTATTGAAACAATTGTCCTTAATTTTTTTCAGAATTTTTTATAAATTGTATCGGTGTTAATAATAAAAATCCAAATCAATTTTTTCGATACTTCTTTACTTTTTTGTAGATGTATTATGCAATATCGAATATTTTTATAATCAGAAAAGTAATGTACAGACTTAATAATTCAATATAAAATATTTTATTTACGTTATATTTCAATATGTGAGCAAAACTTCCAACACTTTCGGTTGGCGTAGGCGGTAAAGTCTTCGGCTGCGAATTTTTTGGCCCTTGATCGAATCCCGCACCGAATAATTATTTTTTTCCTTTAAACACTTTTTTTTGTTCTTTGTTTTTCATATAATTATAGCAATGGCATTTTACTTATATTTTTAAAGTGTTATTATTATTTTTAAATTGCGGGTGGAATATAGTAAAAATAATAGTAAATCTTTATAGTAAAAATTTATTATCATTTTAAAAAATTATATTCTTGTGAATTATACTCTTGTGAAACTGTATCCTTTATGGTTTTATTTCTAATTACCTGTTTGGATTACCATTGTTTGAACGATTGGCAAGAAGAGTTCGAATCTTTGTAGACTCGGTTCTATTTTTATCATTAAAATTGGAAATTTTCTGTTCATCTACCGTAATTTTAAATTCTGATTTAAAGACCTTTTTCTTCTTTTTATATACAGCTGTCCTTCTTTTATTAATTTCACATTTACATAATTGCAGCGATAGTGTATCTTTAGCAATGCTATCGTCGTCGAACGTTACGACTTCTTGTTTTGGCAGTTGCGATATTTTCTCTTCGACGCGTGCATCTTAAAATTCAATTGAATCCTTTTCTGTGGGATCGTTCAATATTAATGGATCTCTCCATATTTTTATCATATCGCTATCGGTAGTCTGAACATCCTTATGTTTTCTGTTCTTTTTAACATCATTGTAATTATCTGAGATTGTTTTACTTCACTTCCACTTTCTACTTTTTTGTCATCCGCAGAACCTGTCTTAGATGAATGATTGGAACTTGAGTCGGATTCATTTAATTTCCCATTGACTTCGTTGTTCGTCACATTCAAAGACTTCACTTTACACACAAATACCATACATGACCATCTATCTATTTCTCCGTTGGTACTTTGCCGTTTCTTGAGTGTTACAACAGCTATAAATGGTTCGAAATCGTAGGACATCAAACTTTGTGGACTTATGATACATCAGTTGCCATTGCGAAGATAACAAAACGCCAAAATGTCTAATGTTTGAAAATTAAGAGTTCTTCTAATGATAAATGAAAAGAAACTAACTAACATACGGCAATAATAAAATATGAAGTTGCATACCATTTCACATTCAGCAGAATCAATAAATGAAAATAGTACATAATGTGAAAGACATTGCAACTAATTGCGAGCCATTATGATGGATTTTCGTAGTCAGAGATACTATTGCATAAAACATTTTTAAACATTTTGAAAATATATTTGAAATGTTACTACAACAATTTAATGTAAACAAAGAACAAAAAAAAGTGTTTAAAGGAAAAAAATAATTATTCGGTGCGGGATTCGATCAAGGGCCAAAAAATTCGCAGCCGAAGACTTTACCGCCTACGCCAACCGAAAGTGTTGGAAGTTTTGCTCACATATTGAAATATAACGTAAATAAAATATTTTATATTGAATTATTAAGTCTGTACATTACTTTTCTGATTATAAAAATATTCGATATTGCATAATACATCTACAAAAAAGTAAAGAAGTATCGAAAAAATTGATTTGGATTTTTATTATTAACACCGATACAATTTATAAAAAATTCTGAAAAAAATTAAGGACAATTGTTTCAATAATATCTGACTACTGAATTTTTATAAAACTCGTATCTCGAAAAGTTCAATACGAAATATGCATTTTCTTCGAATGCTTGGAGATTTTCAATTTTTTTAAACATGTCTGCATAATCTGAAAAATCTGAAAAAAATCTCAGTCATGTGTGGTATTGGGTAGAATATTTATTAATTTTTTGGTAATTGTTTATTGAGCATGGTTCGACTAAAAATCAATTTGTGTTGGGGGCCCGCTGGACCATCTTAACTTCAAAAATCAACGAAGAAAATTATTTAAGAAATACAAAACATATTTTAGGATGGACCATTAAACCCGGTTTTTAAAAAAAAATTTCGTCCAAATATCGCTTCGATATCTTTTTTAGATCAAAAGTTATAGCAAAATGTGGATTGCGCCGCGCCGTGCCGGGCCGGGATTCAAATGCGCGCTGTCTCCAGATGCCGACTTTCCGACTCATGCTTCCGAAACTTCGGTAACGTGAAAATCGAAGGGACGCGTCGGCGTCGACCAGCGAGCAGGTAGCAGGTAGTCCACACGGACAGGGTAGAGGTACGCTTGTGTGTGTAGCGCGCGTGCAATCGAGCAGGCACTCACACAGGCAGAGTAGAAGTACGTTCGTGTGTAGCGCGTGCGCAGCAGAAGCAACGTGGCGAGGACGGTGCGTCCACGGTGTCAGAGTGGGGGGTCCTGTGCCGGAGGGGAAACGTCCTCGCGTCCACGATTCTGGCATCACTGCCTTGTACTCCCCTCGAGTAACCGTTCGGTTACTTTCTGGCGACACTGGCCCAGACAGCACACCGGCTCGATTTGGGCCTGGTTTTTATGCGCGCATTGGCCCGGATATGGCCCGGATATGGCCAGGAAGGGGCTCGAGCCTAGAGCCTGACGGCCGTGCCGGGATTTAGCCAGATTCAGCCCATTTACAAGATTGCAAGGGTGCGGGATTTGCGTTCTCATTTCGTGATAATACAAACACGGGTTTTTTCAGTAGTCAGAAAGCCAGATAAAAGATCAAACTAGGCAGCAATCGCCCTCAAAAGTCTTATTTAAGACAGATTTAATAACAGTAAAGTGGGTTCTGTCTCCTGCTAAAGATGGTGTAGGTCCTGTCCATGCTAAAGATGATGTAGGAGCTGTTCCAGGCTAAACATGATGTGGAGAGAGAAGATGTCGCGAGAAAAGGCATTGATTGGCCACATTAGTGTGACCGTGCTGCCCTCTCAAAAACAGGCTGAATTCTGGCACGGCCGTCAGGCCCTGGGCTCGAGCCCATGCCTGGCTATATCCGGGCCAATGCGCGCATAAAAGCCCGGCACGAATCAACCGGCCTGGGCCTCGAGCCGATCCAAGCATTGTGTTGGCCTGTAACCTGTAGGTCAGGGGCCTTGCAGGCTTGGTCAGGTGGTAGGCACGGTCAGGCTGTGCTATCTGCGTATTATCACGAAATGAGAACGCAAATCTCGCACCCTTGCAATCTTGTAAATGGGCTGAATCCCGGCCCGGCCGTCAGGCCCTGGGCAGGGAGCGTAAGCTGCCGTGTTAAAAATGAAACTAGTATTTTAGCGCTCTCTATGTCCCAGGGCCGAACTAATGGCAGTATATATAGATATAAACGCTAACTCACCTATACACAGATACTCGCGTGACTCACACAACTCTATATACCGTAGCTATATGTGTACACGCATACAATTAATATTTAAAGTAAAAAGGGTAGAAATTTGTACAGTTTCAAATAAAATTAAATGTTTATTATATATTTATTTTCGTTTACAATGTTTTGTATATTATTTTGTACAATTTCGCAACCATAGCTACTTTTCACTAAATACACTCACTTTGAACAATTTTACTCAACGATACAAAATGATATAAAGCTGTATAAAGCACTAGACACTACACGTGGATGCGCGTAGATACAGAAGATGCAGAACTGAGATTGGCTTCACTCCTGTTCACTCCAATTTACTCGTGGAAGTGTTTTGCGACAATGAGCGAGTTTGGCTTGGCTTCCATGTTAGCTTGGTGCAGCTTGGTGGCTTCACGCCATTTATGATCAGTGCGCATGCGCTGATGCGCCACCAACGCCACCTGTTTCCCAGGGCCGAACTAATTTTACTGGTTGAATGATTCCCATTGCAGCTTACACTCCCTGGCCCTGGGCTCGAGCCCCCTACAGGTAATATCCGCGCCAATGCGCGCACAAAAACACGGCCAAAATCGAGCCGGTGTGCTGTCTGGGCAAGGATCGAGGTCTTATAAAGAGAACTGCGTTTAGAAAAATCCTGCAAAATGAACCGTTAAATAAATATATATGAGCAAATCCGTGATTTGAATCGGCCAGGCGAGGCAAGCAATGCGATAATGTGTTGATTGTTGCGGCGGCCCAGTCAGCCAACGTGTATTGCTTGCCTCGCCTGGACAACGACAATTGTCGTGAGACATTTATGTCTCAGTCAGATCAGGCCTGATCAGGCCTGTACTGTGGGTAAAAGCCCCGTCTCCAACCTCTGGTAAATTTCGACCCCTCCTGGAGGAGTGGATCCTTACGCGCGGATACGGGGAATGCATTGTTTTTCTACAAAACGAAAATGGTGAAAACGCGGCTTAACGCATCGCATACATAATCGTGGAAATTTATTCTGTGTGCAATTCTGTGACGATATTACATGTGTTCTGTGGCCGTTATACACAATGCTTTTAGAAAACGAAAGGTCTTTCTCTTTAGTAGATATATCAGTAGATATATGTATTTACGTATTGCGAATCTAGGGAGTTGAATTAGTCTGGTATATATTGGTATATATATGAAGTGTGCTAGTGACCCTAGTGCGCGTGTGTAATACGCGCCGGGGGTGGTTAGTCGATGGTACGGTGTGCGAACGTGAAAAATTACGATTTCGGCTATTTTCTTTGATATCCGTCGTGCGAACCGCATCCGAACGGACAATAATACATATTCTTTTTTTTTCTAAAACGATTTCTCGCGAAACGACTATTGCGATAGGAGGGAAGCGCAAGGAAACCTATCGTGCAACTGCAGCGTACGATACGCACGCGGTGTCTAAAAATGGCGAAGGTGTTTCACGCGGTGACAGTATCGACTTTGTCAAACAATGGACGGTCAACACCGAAATATAATAAGCCGGTCACACTCAGTATCAACTACGATCCGCAAGGACTCAGCGTCGAGTTCCTCGGAGGTACCGATTCACTTCTAAATCATCTTTTGCGAATCGCGTCAGCGTCGTCCCGGAATGGTCAACATAACCACACTCCAACGACCGTTTTACGCGTTCTTTCTTTGTAAAGAGACGGCTATGCGAATTTTTCTTGATTTCCCACGAATCCATTAACCGCAAGTTATCGCGCGCGCGCGCGCGTCTAAATCGTGATTTTTTTTGTCAATGGTGTAATACGCAATGCTGTATTGTCATTAATTTACTGTACGATTTATTTTTTGCTCGAAATGCTTTTTTCCCCCTGACTCTTTTAAAAGGCACGATTTTGCGATCGTTTTGTTTATCTCGTTAGAGTCAAACTTTTATATTCGCGCATTTGATGGAAAAGTAATGAAAAATTTTGAATTGTTCCAATAGCTGGGAGAGATAAGACAACATTGCTAGAGTTCCCAGTAACTCCCAGCACAGAATGTTCTAGAGTATCATCGAGGAGTTACGTATTCACATTAGAAACAGATAGTTTACTTGTAACTCTTGCCAGTGAAACAGGTAAGTTCATTTAAATACTGAGGCTTGTTATGGAGTATTATTTACCTCGATCTGTACTTTCATAGATTTTCGAAGCTTTCATTCGCAAATACTGAAACTTAAGAATGGCAAAGGCGTGTCTGCTTTCAACGAAAGAACAGAGGAATCATCGGCGATGCAGTACTTTCAGTTCTACGGTTATCTATCACAGCAACAAAACATGATGCAGGATTACATTAGAACCAGTACATACCAGCGAGCGATTCTAGGAAATCTATCAGATTTCAAAGACAAAGTAGTGTTAGATGTAGGCGCAGGTTCTGGAATATTGTCATTTTTCGCGGTTCAAGCAGGTGCGAAAAAAGTGTATGCAGTAGAGGCCAGTAATATGGCAAATCACGCGGAACTGCTGGTTGCTGCAAACAATTTGTCAGATAAGATCATCGTGATAGCTGGTAAAATAGAAGAAATCGAATTACCCGAATTAGTAGATTGCATAGTCAGCGAACCTATGGGTTACATGTTATACAATGAAAGAATGCTTGAAACTTACCTTCATGCGAAGAAATGGTTACAACCAGGTAAATACTTGCAAATCACGCTTTCGTTTAATTTATTAATTAATTAACATAACAAAGCTAATCGAATCGTATCGACACAGGTGGAAGAATGTTTCCTTTGCGCGGTGATCTTCACATCGCACCGTTTTCCGACGAGAACCTGTACATGGAGCAGTTCAATAAGGCCAATTTTTGGTATCAGACATGTTTTCACGGTGTGGACCTGTCCGCGATGAGGAACAACGCGATTAAAGAATACTTTAGACAACCAATCGTTGATACCTTTGATATAAGAATTTGTATGGCCAAATCCATCAGGCATATAGTAGACTTCCAAACCGCTAATGAGACTGACTTACATAGAATAGGTGAAACTTCGTATATTTCTATCGTGCGGCTGATCTTTCGGAGATGCGAATAACGAAAATTAATCGATGTATTTTGCAGAAATCGATGTTGATTTTCACATATTGGAAAGCGGCACGTGTCACGGTCTTGCATTTTGGTTCGATGTTGCATTTATTGGATCGACGCAACAAGTTTGGCTAAGCACAGCTCCCACGGAACCCCTTACGCATTGGTACCAAGTGCGTTGCCTTCTGGAGAATCCATTATTCTGTAAAAGTGGTCAGCTGTTATCCGGAAAGGTTATTCTTATAGCGAACAAAAGGTGCAATTAAGTAACGTATACATACAATAACAATCGTGTGCAATAATAACAACATAGAATGATTCACAAAAACGCTACGAATTTCAGACAATCCTATGACGTGACAATAGATTTGAAGCTCGAAGGGACAAACATGGAAAGCAGTAGTAACACGTTGGATCTGAAGAATCCGTACTTCAGGTATACAGGTGCAGCCGCACAGCCCCCTCCAGGTTTAAATAACACCTCGCCCAGCGAATCTTACTGGACAACATTGGACGCGCAGGGCGCTAGGCAAGCGGTTAACATGGTCAACGGAATGTCGGTTAACGGTCTCGGTGAAGTTTCCATGGACGCGACTGCGGTCAATCCCGGCAATTTACTCGCGATAGGTAAAACCGTAACTCCGACACAGACCTTTCCGGTAGGAACAACGTTATTTACTTAGTCGACGCGTTTCGTCCAGGAGGCCAACCGAATATTCATCCCGGTTCGATCTCGAGCACCGGTCGGGGACGGGTGGGTGGCACAGCGACGAGTACACAAGCGGCACAACTGATAGGCGGTGGGATTACTCCAAACATGTTCACGTCTCCCGCTACGGTAAGTCTCTAACACGACTAACACCACTTCGATTACCAGCGAGCTAATTACCCGAAGGTTGCACTGCATTGCACCGCACCGTATCGCATCGCATCGCATCGTGCCGCGCCGCGTTTTCAAAAATATTATTCGATGAATCGTCGCGCTCTCGAACGCCTAGAGAATTATGTAAATCTGCGGCCCTTCTATGCGTGTACGTTTCCGTTTTAGAATAATAGCTCGCTAAATATTCAAAGCATAAACTCCCCTATTATATGTTAATGTGCGAAAGGATACTAAAGTGTACGCCTGCCTGCGTGGTCTTTCGCGCTACAGCTTGGTGTTACTTTCCAGCAATCGCTGGTCCTTGGGAATACTTCGCATTATCCAGTGAATCCCAGCTTGATGATCGGCGATTACGTGACACCTGGTAACGGCATATCCTCCCAAACGTATCGGCAATGATCAATGGCGAAATCATTTTGCGGTGACTATTCCCAGACGGCGAAACAATCTAGCGATCATGGACACCGCGGCATCGGTAGCGGAAACACCTGCAACCGTAACAGCAAACAGTGCCGCAACATGATGTTTAGTTCTCCAGGAAGCAAACCACTACTACCACTATCACTACCGCTACCACTACCACTCTCGTACGCCGTTCGAATTTTATACGTCGTCAGTCTGATCGGTGTTCACTCGAACGTTGCCCACAAGAACAAGAGCGCCAACGACTTTGCGTACATGAACGGGCTGGCACTTGGACTCGGACTCGAACTCGGACTCGGACTTGAACTAGGTCTACGATTAGGACTAGGACTAGGACTAGGACTAGGACTAGGACACGGAATCGGACTTGGACTTAGTCTCGGCCTCCGACTCGTACTCGAACTTGGACTTGGACTCGGAGTTGGAGATGGAGTTGGACGGTGTGCCAGGAGAAATAAGTCAGAGTGGGAGGCACGCTGGAGGAAACTGCGAACCGTCCTCTCGTAGTCATCATGTCATTTTTCACATAGTCGCCCTCTATTTAATTGCCCGCTCGAAGATTCGATCTTCCAGATTCAGCGAAGTGCATGCTTGCCAAACGTATTCGAAAACAAATGATATTTTTTAACGACAATACAGCCATCGTACGTACTATGTATCTCACCGCGCAACATCAACAACGTCGTAAACGTTTTACGAGCTCCTAACGTATCGTCTTGTGTATCGACACGCTCGACGACGAGGGCGCAGATTAGGCACAGGACAGACAGATCGAATCCGATCTTTTTCTCTGCTACTTTCCCATGTTGCTCTATTCAGAATTCTCTTGTACATCGAAACGATTCATAATGATTCCAATATCAGCGTTCTCGATTGTCGAGGCCGCGTGCCATGGTTTTCGTCTTTTTATTCTTTCTCTTGTTATATACTCAAGATTCTGTTATTGTACGACGCGCCACAGAAGATTTCACGATTGAACATGGCTGTCCTGTATCTCGCCTGCGATCCAAGCAATTCAAGGGTAAATTACGTTGCGATCGTTTGTTCTTATTCTTCTTTGCTTTCTATTCGATACGCTTGTATACTATCTCGGAATCGGCTTGGTTGATTTTCAACCTCGAGCGACATTTTTACACGACGATTTTTAGAATAATGTACGATGTTCCCAAGCGTGTGCAAGGTGTGTCGCGTAAAGCGACGCGTCTACTCTGTTTTCTCAGAAATTATTTAATCTCAGAATTAGCCGTTTATTTTTTTTCTACACGGCTAATCGATTTTGTAATTTGGAATTTTGGCGAATTCGGCGTTGTCAAGCGAAACGGCCGAGCTATGAAAAACTCCATCGTGCATCATTCCGTTTCGAAGAGTAATCGGAGGTGTCCTCGACCGTGTCATGATTTAATACTTTAGCGTCGAATATAATTTCAGAGAAGACACTCGGCAATACTTGGCGCGCGATACACACTGTACAAAAAGGCGAAATGTGCAAAAAGCAATATTTCGTTAATGTTACGATAATGGAGCACTCTGTGGCATTGCCTGTTATTTATTCATTCGATTTCAATGGCGAACTCAGTTCAATTCAATTCAATTCAACGTAGGATTTACATATACAGCTTCTACGAGAACCATCCAGCAAAACTGATAATAAATTCTACGAGAACATTCGTGTACATCCATAGCATCATGTCGATCTTAATCTCATTGAATTAATCCGTACCCGTTAATTTTGCGTTCTCTTTTAAGTAAGTGATATTTTTGTTCGTTATTTATGGTTTAGAAAGTAAAAACGATTGTACATAATCGATAATCACACGAGTCGACTTTTTCATCGTACTATTTACGGTGAAAAAGTGACGAGAAAGAGGGGGGGGGGGTAGTACGGCGCGTTTCAATAAGATTACGTTGCGGTTCGTGTATCTAACTGATTTGTATTAATTGCAATGTACAGGTGCAGGGTGCGGATACAAACGCGGATGATACGTGAGCGTGACGCGTACATGGACGCACGGTGTCTCGAGTTTGTAACGTTTTCTATTGCGCGTCGACTTCCGGTCAGTAGGATTAATCCTCTACTTTTAATGTACTTGGACTATTCTGTCAGAATTCCATTACCTTTACACGTTCCCCGTTTTAATTGGCTGTTCGATCGCGGAACGAACCGCTCTCGCCGTAAATCTATAAACGCGAATCGCTCTTTCTCGAGAATTCTTCGGAAATGCTTGTCAAACGGTCGTGCACCGATAGCCAATTCATCGTTCGTCCTGTCCGACCACCAAGCGGTTCGTTGCGCGATTAAGTAGCACCACGTTTCTTTTTATATATATATATATATATATATATATACATAGTTCCGAAGTAATCGATGAATTATTTAATTTTATAAAAAACAACAGCGAACGTACCCCCGAAATTAGTTTTACACAGGTAATCTCCTGATAACGAGGTGCAGAAAGTGGGCGTGCGCGCGCCCGTGTCGAACGCGCACGAGCTTTTATCGCGATAGACTGAAACTGTAAAAATGCCACGACAAATGCGTCGGAAAATAAAAGAACAAATGAGCAACCGAGAAATCAATCGTATAATTCACGAGTCGTATCTCAGAGCTGAAGTCGGGAAATTTTTCCGTTTTTTTCTCTTTGTTTTTGCTTTCCATCTTTTTTCTTCTTACAGTAAAAAAAATAAAAATGTCTGGAAACAAACAGCCCTCTTGTCTGCATGCTATCCCTAACACAGAACCCCTTGTTATCAGAGGGTTACCTGTTGTCTATTCTATTCTATTCTATTATGTTATATTATATATAATAACTGTACATACGATAATAACGCTTAATCCGAGCAAGATCGTCGATCATTGTACTTGGATCTCGGTGTAATGCTTAAGTCTCGTTAGTTCCTAAGGAGTGCTCTTCGTTTTTTGTCTGCACAAGCTTGGTTTTTATACAAGTCGACCGGTTCACGATGGTTTCCCGTAGCTTGGTGTAATGATTTTCGTCGTGCTAAAGAACAAGTCGAGCAGATATTATCTCGTTTACCCGATAACTCATAGTATTGCGGCTAACGTTTATACGTCTAATAATCAAGAATGTATTATATCTTTTACTCGAACGATACGATATTTTCATTGGATCGTCACTATATATATATATATATACATCCGCAAAGGAATGGGTACTTGTCCCATTGTGTTCATTTATCTTTTTAATTATTTATGTCGTAGGAAATTCAGTGAAGCGATGGTGAAGGAAAACGAAAATGATTGTAAATAATTCCGCAAACGTTCTCCACGGTGTTTACTTAAGATACAGGATCATATATATTAGTTTCACACATCGGATTTCGTTTAACTGGAGCGTGTTCAGCGTGTTTCAAATGGTTTTTGACTGCAGGCATTCCACAAGTGCTGATTAACGGACCGCGGATCCTAGGTGATAAACGAATACGTGAAACAAAAAAAAAACAGTCTCCGAAACTTATAAATATTCGAGTCTAACGAATTTTGTGTTCTAGTTCTGTCGATTGATTTTTGAGAATATATATATATGCAGGAACATTGCACGAGGATCCGCAGTCCAACAACAATTGCATCGATTCGTTGTTCATATCGAAAGATGTGCTTCTTCCAGTGTCTCGTTCTTTCTCTCTGTTCAAGAGTACATGAGAACATTCAAAGCAATATGTAGAATTGAACGCCTACAAAAGTATTAGTTGTATACCGTGCATACACGTGCTTCAGTTTTCCAATAGGAGAGACAAAAGATTGAGTAAACCTAAGCGTACATTTTTGATATTTCCTTTTTATTTCCTTCTTTTTCTAGATATTGCTTTCAGTGACAAAAAAAGTGCGTGCGTGCGTGGCGTGCATACGGGCGCACGTGCTTCCGTATTCGCGTTCCTGTCGTCCCGCGACGGCAACGAGTTAATTAACGACTGAAAGATACAAAATGTCTCAGGTAGCCATGCGAGTTCGAAGAATGATGTTTACATTTACGCTTCTCCCACGATCCTCTTTTTTTTTTATTTCTACGGCCATTCGTCAAAAACTAAGATTCGTGTAAAACTATATAAGTACCCCCGCCACTTCCGTATCCACTCCTACACTCACACCCACTAATTAGCCCCACCGACCATCCCTCAATTAAGACGCATAGTCTTCGTAGCGTTGGACTAAATGATATACGGTATTGCTTTTTTTTCGGAAAATTCAACGATCATCTTTACGGTCGAATAAAAATATATATACTTGTATTCGTTCCAATAACGATTATCTCGTGTCTCAATATCGAACAACTTGTTGTAATTTTTCCAACGTTTAACAACCGCATACGTACAATCGTCGACGAGCATCGAGACGATGGAATTATCATCGAAATTTTCCTTGAAATTCGATATATATATATATATATATATATATATATATATATATATATATATATATATATATATATCGATACGTGTAAAAGCATATCAAGAGTAGACTTGTTTGCAATCACGAACAACAATAGAAATACTTTCGTTTCAATAAATCGATAAATCAAAATTAACGAATATATACGTTCTGTACTCCATCGTGTAACAAACTTTGTAGTCACGACCACGATCCTATAGAAGTATAATTATGAACATTCAACTTTTTCTCGAGATGATCAAGATTTTACGAGAAACCACGTACAGTAATGTCCCATTCTAAGAATGGCGGAGGACACCGCTCTATGTCCCTTCGCCTACCCATTCCACTGGGGACATATCCATGCGAGCTGCCTCGATGCCAACTATTTTTATTTTCAATTTTCTTATACAACCTTCTCCAGATATTTGTTACATTTTTCTAATGAAAATGAGCCGTTTGAAAACCTCAAACGAGCTGTGGCTCCGTTAATTTTCAAAATTCTAGTCTAATTTTTTGGGAACATATTTTCGAGATGTTAATTATTAGTTTATGTATAAAAATATGTTATACAGGGTGTCCCACCCGATTTCAACTTCTTGATTTTCTCGCTATTGTTATTCCGTAGCAAAAAATGTTTCAGCAGAGGCTTGAACGGTATCGAGTGGAACATATTCTGATGTTATTAGTTTTTCCGTGAGTGGACGCGTAAAGGTTATATAAAGGTCAACTTTGTTTTTTTAAATGGAATGAGGTATTTTTTAATACATCAATCAATGCAGCTGGACATTCGTTATAAAAAGGTACTAACCTATGTATGTCGAAAAGTTAGTAGTTTAGGAGATATTTCAATTTAAATAACTCTAAAATACCGTTACTGTCGTACTAAGACGTTATAGTGTTTACTTTACTTGTGTAACGTCTTAATACGACAGTAATGGTATTTTAGTTATTTAAATTTAAATATCTCCTGAACTTTTCGACATACATAGGTTAGTACTTTTTTATAACGAATGTCCAGCTGCATCGATTGATGTATTAAAAAATACCTCATTCCATTAAAAAAAACAAAGTTGATCTTTATTTAACCTTTACGCGTCCATTCACGAAAAAGTTAATAACATCAAAATATGCTCCACTCGATACCATTTAACCCTCTGCTGAAACATTTTTTGCTACGAGTAACAATAGCGAGAAAATCAAGATGTCGAAATCGGGTGGGACACCCTGTATATAGCATATGTTAAATGTATGATAAATTATAAATTGTGCTTCATGTACAGTAAATATGGGTAAAATTGCATGATGTCATTTTAATCGGAAAAACATCACAAATGTATTGGTAAAATTTCATTAAAAATAAGTAAAAAATAGAGAAGTTTTAGAATTGATACATTATATCTTTTGTCACGCTTTCTACGTGCGGCGTGGCCGACGAAGCCACAAAAAGATAGTATCCTGCTCCGATCTAGGCCACACACAGAACCGAGAATTGACTTAGAATGGAAGATTACTATACTATAATTTCAGTTGTGAGATATACCTTTGACATACCTTAAAAATTTTGATCAGTATATATACGATTTTCGTATTACCACGTATGCTAAATTTCACCGAAATGTTCTAAGGAATTAAACCGAAGTTAGTATTATCTGTAACGAACGTACGGTACGGTAATTAGTATTTTTTAATTCCTACATTATGTATCTCCTAAAAAAGCGAACGTATCAGATCTAAGGTGCAGTAAAACTTTTTTCTTGTAACGGAACACACAATATGTTTTTCATAGGGTTCTGTTGTACGAAACAAAAGCCTAGCTAGCACAACGCGTTACAAGAAATCTGCCTAGTGTCTACAATCTACTCATTTGTAAAGTATCACAGTTTTTGTATTCTGTCAATGTTTTTACATATAACGACAAAAAAAAATCAAGATTACTCAGATCGTTTCACCTCGAATCTGAGAATAATAAGTTACAATAAACTTATTTATCTCGACATTACAGTGAACGTTTTCTTTATGAATAATTGAGAAAGTACGTTGTTTCCACGTTATTCTAGAAGTCAAATATGTCGCAACGCAGGCACGTAAATGCATTTCCCCGCGTAATTTTAAAGATTACATTTGAACGAGTGTCGATTGTCGATATCCAAAGTGACGGTGGCGCCTCTTGTGGTGAAACTTCGAAGCTCGGTTAAGGGTCCACGCAGAGTCAGTTGATGTAGCGGCAAAACGCTCAAACTGTTAGCCAAACATCTGGACCACAGACGTACCGTCTGTGGTATTAGCAGAGAGGATATTCTCACAGACTCATCTGTGACACAAACACGAAAATAGAAAAACCAACAATTAGAAATAGAAATAAATGATATTAATTTTTATTCCACGAATATGATATCGAAGGACGTGGCACGAAATTCAGTAGTGCAAGCCAACGACAAACCAGACGGCCGAAAATTGTTGAAAATTCAGTAGTGCAACTCGATGACAAGTCAGACGGTCGAAAACTTTTCGAAAACCTCGAAAATTGTGTTTTGTATTAGGAGAATATGATATCGAATGAGGTGGCTCGAAATTCAGTAGTGCAAGCCAACGACAAACCAGACGGCCGAAAATTGTTGAAAATTCAGTAGTGCAACTCGATGACAAGTCAGACGGTCGAAAACTTTTCGAAAACCTCGAAAATTGTGTTTTGTATTAGGAGAATATGATATCAAAGGAGGTGGCACGAAATTCAGTAGAGCAGGTCAACGACAAGCCAGACGGCCGAAAATTGTTGAAAATTCAGTAGCTCAACTCAACGTCATGCCAGACGGTCGAAAATATTTCTGAAGTTCAGTAGTAATAACTCAACGAGACTAGTCGGGAGTTCGGGAAAAAGGGTATAGCCGGATAAGCATGGGCCAGCGGCCCCCGCTCCGATTTTCCTGATTCCTGTCTCAAAACATCGTTTTATGTCTAAAAAAAACATTGTGTAAAATTTCTAATATCTACCCCCACCGATAGGGGTGACATTGAGGTAAATTCCCCCGCACTTAAATGCAATTTGCTCTAAAACGAGGAAAGATATCGACATGGGATAAACGGCAAATAAAAGATATAGATACACTCTATATTTCAGATGTTTTTCACAATTTTTTGCTAATTATTTATAGTTGAAAATATTTAATTAATTTTTTGGGAATTTTTTTAACTATCTTCCCCTGGGTTGACACCTACCAAAAAATTCTAAAATATTGCTATGATTCTAACCTATTTGGTAAAAAAATCTCAGAAGTGTCGGTTTGGTGGAACAGTGTCAAAAAAAATAAAGTATGCCGGCGAGCGCTCGGATTGATCAGTAACGGCGCTACGACCGAGTCCCCTTGCGGTGGCTAGTGATGGGAGCGAACGGGAAGTCGGCACGTGTACGGAAAAGCTGATACATGTAAAAATGCGACTAAATCTTCTAATATATGATTACAGTTGGAAGTCAAAACAATTATATTCTAGGAAATAGCTTACATTGAAGAACAAAAATACGTGTAAAGCTAGTTTGTTGCTGTCAAGTAACAGAAAAAAGTAACTTCTCACAAGTATGTTGTATGGTCACGGTGTTGGGCGCTGTGACATGTCTCAAAATAACGCTTGTGTTATTTGTAATGTGTCAAGCAAAAAATTCATGAGGAAAGTGAAGCGATTAATTACAGAGGCTGATGTCAGGAGATATCGTTTAGTTTATTATAAATTCATATAAAAAAAAAGAAAAAAAAATTGAGTGTTGAGGAGGATTCGAACTCGAGCTCCCCGGGGTATCGAGCGGAACCTCTAACACTGTGACCATACACATACTTGTGAGAAGCTTCTTCTTTCTGTTACTTGACAGCAACAAACTAACTTTACACGTATTTTTCTTCTTTAATGTAAACTATATTCTAAAAATATAATTGTTTAGACTTCCAATTGTAATCATATATTAGAAGATTTAGTCGTATTTTTACATGTAGAAGCCTTTCCGTACACGCGTCGACTTTCCGTTCGCTGAGCTCGCTCCCATCACTAGCCACTGCGAGTGAACCGCAAACCGAGCGTCCGCCGGCATACTTTATTTTCTGTGACACTGTTCCACCAAACCGACACTTCTGAGATTTTTTTACAAAATAGTTTAACATCATAGCAATATTTTAGAATTTTTTGGTGGGTGTCAACCCAGGGGAAGATAGTTAAAAAAATTCCCAAAAAATTAATTAAATATTTTCAACTATAAATAATTAGCAAAAAATTGTGAAAAACATCTGAAATATAGAGTGTATCTATATCTTTTATTTGCCGTTTATCCCATGTCGATATCTTTTCTCGTTTTAGAGCAAACTGTATTTAAGTGCGGGGGAATTTACCTCAATATCACCCCTATCGGTGGGGGTAGACATTAGAAATTTTGCACAATGTGTTTTTAGACAGAAAGCGATGTTTTAAGACAGGAATCAGGAAAATCGGAGCGGGGGCCGCTGGTCCATGCTTATCCGGCTATACCCTTTGTGGTTCAATAAAGGTCGTCGCTCACTAGAACGCCCCGGTGCCCACCCGGCACCGCGCGCCTCAGCTGTTTTGGATTTCTTCTATGTATTTTAATATGGATGTGCGCACATCCATTTAAAATACATAGAAGAAATCCAAAACAGCTGAGGCGCTCGGTGCCGGGAGGGCGCCGGGGCGTTCTAGTGAGCGACGACCTTTAATATACGCACATAGGCTTCGTTGTGTTACATCGTCTTTATTTATTCATTGTAGATTCATACATGAAACGTTTGTATGAAACGTATTTATACATATTTCTCTTCACTTCAGACTTCTAGTATAATACTGCAGTACAGGGAGGTGCGGACAAATATTACAGATGTTCATCAGTTTACTGTTATACTGCTCCCTGAGGATTTCTACGATAACTATCTCTTCGCCTATCCCTTTCACGGCGGAGGGTGTATTTCCGTGAGGGGCCAAGAAGTTCGAGCTGTTTCAGTGGCGCAACCCCATGGGGCCTCGACGTCGGACGATGTCGGAGGGAAATTAAATGATTTTGTTTTTCGTCCTACGCGGCGGACGAAAGGCTATAGCCGGGTTTGATAGTGAAATTCGCCCCCGGCGGGATTTTAATCGTGCTTGGACCATTCGATAGCCTACCCAAAAAAACCCCTCTCTGCCAAGTTTCAGCCCCCTATCTCATCTGTAAGGGTAGTTATTGAGAAAAAACGAAAAATCAGTTTTTGGCCCATTTTCCTTATTTATTGACAATTAAAAATTCTGGAAAAAATCTGGCACATTTCGGATATCGAGCCACATATTAGGTATCATTTCCAGATTTTTCTGCTGCAAGCTCTGCTTGTGAAAAATGAAAAACACGAAAAAAATCGAAAAAATGCAGGTTTTATATAGAAATCTAAAAGGTGCTACTCCAGATTTAATTTAGCAATGAGGTATTACCGTAAGTATTATGCTCAATTTTTTTCAGATTTTTGTGAGTGGTGCGTCATAGTTAAAAAAAATAAAAACCGCTTTTTTCGGCGTTTTTCCTAAGTTATACTTATATTCCCTGAATCATAAAAATATATTATGTGATATTAAACGTTCCTACGTTCAGAAAAACATCTCCCAGACTTTAAAACTTGCCTAATACGAAATACGCAAATTATACCATGTACATATATTCGAATATTTCGAAGAGGATTTCAACAGCGCCGGTTGGTGCAGTGGCTATGGTTTCCGTCTGCGGAACCGCTGAAGACTTTTTGGACCGGGTACGAGTCCCGATCAGGTCAATTTTTTTTTCTAAGTTTTTTAAGATTATTTTTCTAAGATTATTGTTGAACCATTGTAAAAAACTTATTTGAACTATATTTAGACTATCTTAAAATATTTTTTCGGAAAAATATTCTTGGAGTACTTTCGGCCAGTAAAGATAAAAAAATCAAGTCGATGCACAAATCCACGTAAAAAATGTAAAGTAGAGCTGTAATACAGTCCGTAAATGACTAGAGGCCGATAGTACTCCAAGAATATTTTTCCGAAAAAATATTTTAAGATAGTCTAAATATAGTTCAAATAAGTTTTTTACAATGGTTCAACAATAATCTTAGAAAAATAATCTTAAAAAACTTAGAAAAAAAAATTGACCTGATCGGGACTCGTACCCGGTCCAAAAAGTCTTCAGCGGTTCCGCAGACGGAAACCATAGTCACTGCACCAACCGGCGCTGTTGAAATCCTCTTCGAAATATTCGAATATATGTACATGGTATAATTTGCGTATTTCGTATTAGGCAAGTTTTAAAGTCTGGGAGATGTTTTTCTGAACGTAGGAACGTTTAATATCACATAATATATTTTTATGATTCAGGGAATATAAGTATAACTTAGGAAAAACGCCGAAAAAAGCGGTTTTTATTTTTTTTAACTATGACGCACCACTCACAAAAATCTGAAAAAAATTGAGCATAATACTTACGGTAATACCTCATTGCTAAATTAAATCTGGAGTAGCACCTTTTAGATTTCTATATAAAACCTGCATTTTTTCGATTTTTTTCGTGTTTTTCATTTTTCACAAGCAGAGCTTGCAGCAGAAAAATCTGGAAATGATACCTAATATGTGGCTCGATATCCGAAATGTGCCAGATTTTTTCCAGAATTTTTAATTGTCAATAAATAAGGAAAATGGGCCAAAAACTGATTTTTCGTTTTTTCTCAATAACTACCCTTACAGATGAGATAGGGGGCTGAAACTTGGCAGAGAGGGGTTTTTTTGGGTAGGCTATCGAATGGTCCAAGCACGATTAAAATCCCGCCGGGGGCGAATTTCACTATCAAACCCGGCTATAGCCTTTTTATAGTAGAAATTATGATGTTTTGTGATTAGTAACGTAAAATAGAATACATACATGGAAATTATAATTAATGGCGAAGGGAAAAACAATACAACATTATTTTTAATTGTCGTTTATTTTAATTATTATTTCATCGATCATCTGATTCTCGAAAAAAACTGAGAAACATCATTCGGATAGTGATCATTTTCTTAGTTTTAAAAATCTTAAGCTTCATAAATATGGATTCGAAAAAATCGTTTATCTCACTCTTTCCAAAAACCATTGTGACCTTATTTGTCAGAAAGTCACAAAAAGTTGCGAACTTTTGGATTATAACCAAATGAAAATCGGTGGGACTCAAAGGGTCTCAATAATATACAAAAAATTAATAATTAGCTTTGTATTTTTTATAATTTAAAGTAATGTACACGCCACACTGAATAATATTCTACACTATGGAACTTTCGACCGGTACGGTTACACTACTTCAGGCACTGAATCACTTTGTTCGTCGCGGTCTGCGAATGATTCCCGTCGCGCGTTTAATGGACAGAAGGGGTCTCCATTAAAATTCAAGTTCGACATCGACATCTAGACCACAATCGAAATCGAGATCGAAACCTTTACCGAAGAGGGGCATCAGACTACCTGCTTCTTCAACTTGACGAGGTTCGTATTTCCGTGAAGCTCCATGTCGAGAGGTGCGCTGGGGAGGTACTTTATAGACTGCGTGTGCCACGCGTAAATCTTTGTGCAATTGTCGGCCAGGAATTCGAGTTCCGATGGCTCAAACGGCGCGAGACTCCTCAGAAATCCGTCCTCCTGGTATCCGGTTACGTATGGTATCGTGGCCTTCGGCCTCTGCAGAAGAAACTCTACGTTCACCGCAAACCCTGCATTATCCATTGGGAACTTTCGGCCGGCTATCCATCCGTTGTAAAAACCGGCGAATTTCCCATTCCTGAGGACCGGTGCGCTCACTCCGAAACTTGTGCAGAGACCCACGGGAAACATCGACACCCTCTTCGTGCGACGGATCTGAAACGAGTGTCGGTTTTACTACGTGTAACGCGTCGAAGATGCTAAGAAACAAACTGTTTCGTATACAGTAGAATATAGCTGTCACTACTAAAATAAATTTAAATGACTATAAAACTATTAAATTTAAATACACGTGTATCAACGTATCCGCATTTTAATTCACATTGTAGCAGGTATAGAAAATTCAAGAAGAAATTCAACAAACTTCTAAAAGTTTCTAGAAGCATAGTTTGTAGACGGCCGACGTGAGGTAGCGACGTAAGGGGAGCGCGCCAAAAGACGAATCGCGCTTAAGGGTGTGGGTCGGATTTTGACCTTGGTCGTAGTATCGGTGCCCTCCGTATTTGTAGCTAGGAGCGCTAGTGTTTTTAGTCACTGTTTTACCGATTCAGTCACTGTATTGGTAAAATATCGGTAAAATAGTGACTAAAAACTCTAGCGCTCCTAGCTAAAAATGCCATGGAACTAATACTTGCACCAAAATCTCCCGTATAGGGATCTACTTCGTAGATTTCGTTTGCTGTGTTTAAACACGTATAGTTTAACATAATAAAGGTTTCATTGACATTGTATGTGACCCTGAATTCCGGGATGCCTACATTTTGGTCTATAAGAATCCTAAATCTCTCGATATTTAAGAAAATGTATGTGTCTCGACAATGGCAGCACTGTCGCTTCGTCCAATATTTGTGAAACTGCGCTACATGCTGCCGAATAATGCAAATTACGCCTCGAAAACGCAAAAGTAGGCCATATATGGAAGCATCCCGTAATTGTGGGTCTTTTATCTAGCGATTGTGACTACGTAGGGGCCCCAAATGTGCGTTAGAGAGACAGCAAACGAAATCTACGGAACCCTTGCAATCTCGTGTACGTATACAGTATCTATCGGTGTGTTAAGGTACTACCACACTCGCACTCGACCAAGGTCAAAATCCGACCCACACCCTTAACGACCGGGTTGTTGATTTTACGTTCGCGGATAGTAACGAATTCATATAAATAGAGGGTTCACGGAGGGACTCGGCCTATTTGCTATTCCGAGAGAGAGAGGATGAGGTAAGGACCACGGCCGCTCTTGGTTAGCACTAGCACCCCGGTAGGAGAGTACGGCGATAATACCTGGACGCCTGCCGGGAGAACGGGAGAGGACGGGAGTCTGTTCCTGGTCGCTCGTTCGACATGGAGAGTACGGCGATAATACCTGGACGCCTGTCGAACGAGAGAGAACGGGTCAACTCCTGGCCGCCCAGGGCTCGGCAGGAGAGTACGGTGATAATACCTGGACGCCTGCCGAGAGGGAACGGGATAGTGTTCCTGGCAGCTCGTCTCGACAAGGAGAGTACGGCGATAATACCTGTACGCCTTGTCGAGCGAAAGAGGACAGAGCACCTTCTGGTCGTTTGCATAAAATACCACGGAACCTAGCTAGAGTACACGTGTGATGAGAAAGAATTTATATGATTGTGGTTTATACTTCGAGCAATTGAATAATGTTATATACTTCACCTTCCTGTACCCATGTTCCTAACCAAAATAAATCTGTTTGTCCAGCATATCCTGATTAATCTCTAACTCATGGCTACAACATTAATTTTTACGGCACAGTTACTAATTTTCGAAAGCAAAATACACAAAATAGATACAAAAATTAATTTGATAAGCAGTCCCATTAAAAAATGTAATCAACTAATCCTCTAGTTCATTAGAGAAGAATCCAATATGTTAGACAATAAACGACTTCTTTCGGGATAAGATTATTCTCAGCTTTTGGATAACACCATTCCGGAGCAATTTACATTGGGAGCACAAATAAGTTTTCGCCGTTTGAAATCAGATAGAGCAAGCAGTAAGTTACGGCGGTTAGTGTCAGATGTAAGACGTCATATCGTAAGGTTGCACATCTGTCAACAAGTCACTGTATCGGTAAAATATCGGTAAAACAGTGACTGAATATTGAGAAACAGACACTAGCGCTCCTAGCTAAAAATGCCATAGAACTTATATTTGTGCCGAAACCCTTGGTTTAGGAGTGTACTTCGTACTTTTCAATCTGTGTGTTTAAACACGTATAGTTTAACATAATAAAGGTTGCATTGACATTGTATGTGTCCCTGCAAGTGCGCTTGGTGTATGCTTTTTCTATAAGAACCCTAAATCTCTCGATATTTAAGAAAATGTATGTGTCTTGACTGTCGCGCCGCCCAATGCTTCTCGAACTCTGCTACATGCTGCCGAATAATGAAAAGGGTATAGCCGGATAAGCATGGACCAGCGGCCCCCGCTCCGATTTTCCTGATTCCTGTCTCAAAACATCGTTTTATGTCTAAAAAAACATTGTGTAAAATTTCTAATATCTACCCCCACCGATAGGGGTGACATTGAGGTAAATTCCCCCGCACTTAAATGCAGTTTGCTCTAAAACGAGAAAAGATATCGACATGGGATAAACGGCAAATAAAAGATATAGATACACTCTATATTTCAGATGTTTTTCACAATTTTTTGCTAATTATTTATAGTTGAAAATATTTAATTAATTTTTTGGGAATTTTTTTAACTATCTTCCCCTGGGTTGACACCTACCAAAAAATTCTAAAATATTGCTATGATTCTAACCTATTTGGTAAAAAAATCTCAGAAGTGTCGGTTTGGTGGAACAGTGTCAAAAAAAATAAAGTATGCCGGCGAGCGCTCGGATTGATCAGTAACGGCGCAGCGACCGAGTCCCCTTGCGGTGGCTAGTGATGGGAGCGAACGGGAAGTCGGCGCTTGTACGGAAAAGCTGATACATGTAAAAATGCGACTAAATCTTCTAATACATGATTACAGTTGGAAGTCAAAACAATTATATTCTAGGAAATAGCTTACATTGAAGAAGAAAAATACGTGTAAAGCTAGTTTGTTGCTGTCAAGTAACAGAAAAAAGTAGCTTCTCACAAGTATGTTGTATGGTCACGGTGTTGGAGGTTCTGCTCGATGCTCTGGAGGGCTCCAGTTCGAATCCTCCTCAACTCAACTTTTCTTGTTTTTTTCTTTTTTTTTATATGTATTTATAAGCTAAACGATTTTTATTGTTTGCACTTCAATATTCTATAAAACAAACACAATTATTGATTGAATGAGTTCTCACGTTTCGCGTTTCACTCATTTCGCGGCATGCCGCCTATGAACATGCTGCAAAGTCGGCATATTCCTTGATCGCTAGCCGACGTTTCAATGTTATCTGGTCACACGCTCATTCGTTTGGTTAGACACGATCAGAATGAGTGCGGTTCCATTCATCGGCTGGATTACAATAATAAAAGAAAAAATTATTGTTGTTACGCAATCATCCCTTCGGGGTCTTGGTACACGCGCAAGATATTATTATTTCACAGTGTTCAGAATTTGAGCGCAGAAATACAAAGCAGCATATTGCATTATAGCAAGTTTGTTTTATAGAATATTGAAGTGCAAACAATAAAAATTGTTTAGCTTATAAATACATATAAAAAAAAGAAAAAAACAAGAAAAGTTGAGTTGAGGAGGATTCGAACTGGAGCCCTCCAGAGCTTCGAGCAGAACCTCTAACACCGTGACCATACAACATACTTGTGAGAAGCTACTTTTTTCTGTTACTTGACAGCAACAAACTAGCTTTACACGTATTTTTCTTCTTCAATGTAAGCTATTTCCTAGAATATAATTGTTTTGACTTCCAACTGTAATCATGTATTAGAAGATTTAGTCGCATTTTTACATGTATCAGCTTTTCCGTACACGTGCCGACTTCCCGTTCGCTCCCATCACTAGCCACCGCAAGGGGACTCGGTCGCTGCGCCGTTACTGATCAATCCGAGCGCTCGCCGGCATACTTTATTTTTTTTTGACACTGTTCCACCAAACCGACACTTCTGAGATTTTTTTACCAAATAGGTTAGAATCATAGCAATATTTTAGAATTTTTTGGTAGCTGTCAACCCAGGAGAAGATAGTTAAAAAAATTCCCAAAAAATTAATTAAATATTTTCAACTATAAATAATTAGCAAAAAATTGTGAAAAACATCTGAAATATAGAGTGTATCTATATCTTTTATTTGCTGTTTATCCCATGTCGATATCTTTTCTCGTTTTAGAGCAAATTGCATTTAAGTGCGGGGGAATATACCCCTATATCTCCCCTATCGGTGGGGGTAGACATTAGAAATTTTACACAATGTTTTTTTAGACATAAAACGATGTTTTAAGACAGCAATCAGGAAAATCGGAGCGGGGGTCGCTGGCCCATGCTTAACCGGCTATACCCTTAGGCCTCGAAAACACAGAAGGAGGCCATTTTAGACACCAAGCTCACTTGGTGGGTTTTTTATCTAGCGATTGTGACTACGTAGGGGCCCCAAATGTGCATTAGCCAGACGTGGTTTGTCAGATGCCGGACCCTTGCAATTCTGTGTACGTATATGCCACCACACTCTCGCTTGAAAGCGGGTCGACACTCTTAATCGTGAGAAATGTATAATGCCGAGCCTTGACAAGCCTCAAAATCACTCGCATACGATATATGTACCTCGTCGAAGAGCGGTAGGTCGTAGGTATTGTCGTCGTCTGCAAAATAGAACACCCCGTGGGTCGCGTTCGCCCTGATCCATTCTAGGCCGCGGTTCCGGTTCGACACTCCTCGCGGTCCCTTGCCCGGCCGGTTCCTGTACACATCGGGCATCGGGGCTAGAACATGCAGGGGTTGGAATCTGAATCATGAAAATCCGTTTGCACACTACTTTCTACTTTTCGTATGCGATCCGGATCTAACCCCGACGCACGGTGTATTATAGAGGTGTTACGACCAGTGTTACCAGACAGGGGTAATCGAAAAGGAATCGGGGGAATACAAGTACCCCCTCTCTGATGACCAGACTAATATGTGACACGTTGCGCGACGAGAATAGAGTGAGGCAGAGTGAGGCGAATGGGAGACACGTTGCGCGTGCCCGATAGATACTGAACGGTGGAATAGCATAGTGGAAGGGGATAAAGGTGGAGAGCCTGGAGGGGGAAATGAGTTGGTTTCAATCTCATTCTGGCATCACTAGTTACGACTAAACACCAGTGATGCCAGAAATGCGCAACATTTCATGCGCATGCGCGACGATTAGACTCAGTATAGTATGATTCTTGATGAAATGGGGCACCTTGAGCACCCCGCAGAATTTTAAAAAATTTATATGACTTGATTCTGAAAAATGAATGCATAATTGTGTATATTTTGTAACTTGTAGGACACGTTCTGGAGTCTTTTTGTCCGGTAGAGATTGTTTCGGTACATTCCTGCCAATATAACTGCTTATACGTTACTTATAGATACGTTACTGTTTGTCGCGCATGCGCGTGAAATGTTGCGCATTTCTGGCATCACTACTAAGCACCTCTGTAAGGTTGGGGCATCGTGGTCTACAGGGTTAGTGGGGGGCGTTGGAGTGTGCGCATGGTGCTGGAAGGGGAAAAGGAGGAGAGTAATTGAGGCAACTTTCTGCCTCAACTGGCGACACTGTATCGGGCAGCTTCAAGCTTTCATGTACGTGTGCGAATGAGCACATGCTAAGGTATATGTGCCACACAATAATACACCGTGGTATGTATTGCTGACGAGTGCTGAATACATGAAAGCTTGAACCTGTCCAATATGCCATCTGGCGGCGACCAGAGAACTAGTAGTAGTAGTAGTACTAGTAGTAGTAGTAGTGTTTATTGCCGGGGAGGGGCGGTTCGGCCGTTTTATTCGACCCGGGCCATTTTCAGAGTCGTCGACTTACTAGACGGGTCGGTCATCATTGATGAGCGAGCCATGCTACCTAATTTTTGTGAGTTTTTGAGCTGTTTTACGGCTCGGTGTGAACGTCGGGCCCCCTCACCTTCAGACCTGCAGGGTGTCTCGACTGCCCTTTCACACTCCCCCTACTTCACCATATTTTCATGTCGAATGTGTCAAGTGTTTGAAGCCCGTCCCTATTCTGTTTCCAGATAGTCCAGAAACCTGCCCACACCCTCCCCTAGGGCTAATCCCTCCGCCTATGCTGTGAGTCTATTGGGAGTACAAATGCAAGGGACCGCGTATTGTTTTTTTTTACCATTGGGAAGAAGTTACTGCTACTTCGGATCCAATCCGACTTCATTGAAATCTCGGCTGGGGTTGAGAAGGAAGGGTTCACCAACTTCACCGAAATCTGTCTCCTGCGAGATTTGATATCAGGTTCATCGGGATCTTCCTTCTTGGGTGGGCTTGACACATCCTAGAAAATATGGCTGATTGTTCGGATGTGACCACCATCCTCGGTTCTGGTCGGTGTTCAGCTAATAGCTCCTCCACCCGGCGTTTCCCTTAAAGGTTCCTAATTGATGTGCCGTTTTTGCGTTTTTGATTCCGTTTTTTTGGTAGGGTCCATGCCCAGTTTCTCGTCAGTAGTACCATTTTTGTTCGCTGACCACCCCCTTTTCCTTACTCTATCCCTCAAACAGAGGAGATAGAGCCGGGGCGGGTACCTTTATGAGGCGGGATGGCCAACTTGGGCTCCCAATATAGTTACCGATTCCCTGGATAACGGGGAAATCGTTGCGCCATTGGTCGCCCCATGACCCCGACAGTAGGCACTGACAATGAGTCCGTAGCAGGAGAAAAAACCACCTTGGAAATTTATGTGCCACTGACCCGCCGACCAGAGAACTAACCTCTATCTATCACACTTTTCTGAGGGAAGTCCGAATACCTCTATAATACACCGTGTCCTGACCTAACGTTGCAATGGAAAATCGCAACGGAATCTCCGAAAACAACCTCAAGTAATATCCTAGTCCGCGAAAATGTTCCGAGTGTTTCCAATGTGATTGTTTACCGATCAAATGTTCGAACTCCAAGCCCGACCGTTCTAACAATTTGGTGACTTGGCTGGTGGGGACTTTGGCATCCTCGATCACGAGCCAGTGAATGTTCTCGACCAGCATCAGCGTCTGACACATTCTGATCAGCATCGCGATCTGTTCCGGTCTTCGATAAGTTGCCGTGATTATGTACAATCGTACACTGTTCCTCAACTGCTTAATCTCCGGCGATACCTGGATACTCCAGGCCGTATACGGCACGTTCCGTGACGACACCCGGATACTCGACGTCGTATTCGGCAGATTCCGTGACAACACCTGGATACTCGAGGCCGTATTCGGCAGATTCCGTGACGACACCCGGATACTCGACGCCGTATTCGGCAGATTCCGTGACGACACCTGGATACTCGAGGCCGTATTCGGTACATTCCTTGACGACACCCGAATACTCGACGCCGTATTCGGCAGATTCCGTGACGACACCTGGATACTCGAGGCCGTCGATGGGGATCCAAGTGGTTGTTGCGACGCTAGTTGCTTCGTCGGTTGTTCCCGCTCCATTTTCGAACTGGTGCTCCCAGTTGGATCGTGCACGAACGCCGAGTTCTTCGTGACTAGCTCTTGAATCAGCGAGGTTGCGAAGACCGGACTCAGTCGAAGCACCTCCTGGACCCGGCGCACCGCGCTTCGAATCTACAAACAGTTTCGTTGGAATCATCGTCGTCCGTTTCGCGTGAATTCGATCGACGCAAAAGTAGGTCGATCCGAGTCATACCATTTCATCATTCAAGTTGGATATCGTGACACAGCTTCTCACGTCTTCCTGAGAGAAGACCGGGTTCTCTTTGGCCCAGCCGCCCCTGTTGAAGACGGACTTCAGCGCGAACTGAATACACATCGAGAAATAGTACTGGTAGAACACCGCGAATATGCCTGTTAGTGCTATTACTCCTATTATCTTGGATGCCTTCATTATACCCCAGCACCTGTCGGTCAAACAATTCATAGAATTTACTACGAAATACAAGCTACAGTCGCGTACTACACATAGATACGCGCATTATCCTCGACTTATGCGAATTCTTAGGGGCGAATGTGACAGAAGCGAACAGAACTGTTTGTTTTTGTACAGCGATGGCATTCAGCTATTTATGAATGATATATTTTTCATAAACATAATTGGTTTGTTTGAATTTTCCTTTCAAAGCACATTGTATTAATAACCTTTCAGCTTGAAATTTGAGTGATTTTAGAATTAGATTGGTTTATTGTCTAAAGCAGGGATGGGCACGGGAGGGCCCCTCAAACGTCTGCTTCTCCCACCAACCTCTCTTCCATGCAACGCGTGCCTTCGTCGCACAGGGCGCTCCTCGCTTCTTCGCGGCCGCGATGCGCGAAGCCTTCGCGAGACATGTGCATCAAGGTTGCCATATTTTGCGGGTACCGGGCACCGAGCCCCTTACCCTGGCCCTTACCCCTCGCCCAGCTGCGCGGCGGAGCCCGTTTTTGCACTCTTCCCACTCTGACGCGTACGGGTACGCGTCAGTGTAGCGTGCCGCGCAGCTGCGCGAGGGGTGCAAGGGTAAGGGGCTCGGTACCCCGTACCCGCAAAATATGACAACCCTGATGCGCACTACTCGCTACGGGCGAAGCGCGTTCTTTCTCCAAGGTAACGGTGAAGCTGGTGGGAGGCAGTCGGCGATGTGGTGTGGACGGTCTTGCCTCAAGTGAGGCAAAAATGCCCATCCCTGGTCTAAAGTGATAACAATAACTTATTTGGTGCATTCACGCTGGCGTTCAGGCACTATTCGGGTTTCAACTTGCACGGAAATCGCTGGAACGAATTAACCGCGTAAGTGGAGGACTTGCTGTATACGAATATAGAATGAACGGCAGTTGCAATTAGTTGCTACTCGTGTTTCACGTTTGATCGTCGAACGAAAAAATAAGCATCGCGTCGGTGTATCGAGGCTGGCGAGGTTCGTTCGCGATAAACTATTATCGAAATTTAATTGAAAATTAATGGCGCTCGTGCAAGGAAGTCGCTTGGAACGCAGATTTAATTAGGAAACATTTTATATGTGTGGCTGCGAAGGGAAACGATAAGATACACGCTTCCGGCGATTCACGCGCGCCCCTTCGCTTCGATAAGCCTACAAAAATGTTAATGCTGTTTCAAGTTCTGAGTTTCGAATTAAACGAGACGCAAACGCGGTGTCTTTGTTTATCGCTTGCCCTAGCTGCAACGATCAACCAAGGACCGCCTGGTCTGAATACTGGGACCACGTCGCCGAACAGTGGTCGGAAATCGGCAAAACGTGGTCAAAATAGGAAGGAGCATTCCAATTTAGTTCAATATTGATACTATGGGGATTTTCGGAGCACTTTATAAATGAAGTACTACTACACAGATTTTTAAACTGAGGGAAAAAATGTTTTACTTTTGGCCACGATTTCTGTCGAACTCACCAAGTATCCGGACAATTGTAGTTTTGAGCGAGTTTGTGTACGGAGTACTTCTACGGAACTTCACCGTGTCTTAGGCTTCCGAACGAGATCGAGTGACTCTTGCTCGAAACGTTTTCCGCGTATCGAAATCCAAGCCAGCATCGTAACACGCGTCAGCGTATCAAGCGTTATCGGTGCGCAATTATTTCTAGGGTGGATGTTACGCACAGCAAACAATAGGTACTCGTCCGAATGCCACTTAATGGATTTCAGAATATTGGCTTTTGTTTTAGCTGCACCTACTCTTCGCATTAAACTCAATACCATTTACTTGAACTTTTTTTATTGCGCATGGTTACAGGAAATTCGTTATAGCGCACGAATCGAAATTGATTTTGCGTATATGTTTACGGGTAAGGTTAGCTATCTTGCAGCTAGCTACAGTGGGTAACGAAAGTATTCGAACGCCCTTTAAAACAAAATATGTTTTTTATAATTGTACCAAACGACCTTATTTTTTATAATCAATTAGAAGCATTGGTTTATGAAATGATATGCGAAAAAGCTTTTCCAAAAAATTATAATTTACAAGGTTACATGCAAAAATAAAGAAGATACTTTTTTAACTTTTTTATTAGGGCCCTTTATGAATATTTAAAATACAGGGTGTCCCAAAATTCGTGAACTTCCCGAAGTGGGTGGTTCCTGAGACCATTTCAAGCGACATTTTCCTTTGCAAAAATGTTATCCGCGACTTTGACACCAGGAACTAAACATTAATGTCTATAATTTGTTATTTAAAAAAATACTTAGTCAACTAAGGAATACCGTCAAAGTTTTTCACCTTTGACAAAGGATAAGTTAAAAGTGTTACATAGAGTCGTGCTCTAACAAAGTGGAACATTTTCAGCAACGTCTCCTCTTAAAGATCCTGCAAATTTCACACCCAAATCGACCCAAGCTTGGAAATTATGATGGTTTAAAGCGTCGCGTGTCACGCAATTCCGCGGCGAATCGCGTTGCGCGAGACGCATTGATGACCACTCTGTAGCTCTTATGAGTGTAAAGACCTAACCCAGACCTATCTTATGAATTTTTTAGATTATACGAACATTGATAAACATTCGAACTTATTACTAGCTCACATTTGAATCATTTGTATTTGAGAGATTATAGTAACAGCATCGTAGTATAGCATCAGAGCAGTTTTTCCATATTAAAGACCTGTATTTTACCTTTGTTAAGAGGAATTATAGTATAGATTTTTGTTTATTCATAGATAAACCGAGTTATAAGCAGAAAATCCGTATGATCAATCGAATATAGTCAGTAACTTTGTAAAATATAATACTTAATCTCGTTTGAATTTTTGTAATTTTTTAAATAAGACAGTAATAACACATGTTTGTTATTTCATTAAATATAATAAACTTAATTCATTCAATAATTATGAATTACTCTTGTTTGAATGCCTGAATAGCCAGTATTCAAATATTATTCATTATTCGCACGAGTTTACAGACATTTCCGGTGGTGTAACAAAAAAATGTTTCCTACAAAAAGTAATCAGTACTCAGCCGTGTACAAATCTCAATACAAAAAATTTCAATAATTTCTTTTTTTTAATAAAAAATTGTGTTTACCTTCATTATTTATTTATAACTATATATTTTCTATTCAATAATATTATAGCTGATGCCGAGACGGATCCGATGATATATTTAATGTGATCTTTATGTTTTGAAATAATGGTGAAATACGCGTGAACAGCTAGCGCGCCGATCTGGCCCACTGTGCGGCGCGCCAACTGTCTATTGGCCGATTGTGGCAAATTCGCGTCTAGGTCGCGCTCTGATTGGTCCGTGTTTTTCGTTAATAACTCCTAAACAAAGCCGCGGATAACATTTTTGCAAAGGAAAATGTCACTTGAAATGGTCTCAGGAACCATCCACTTTCGGGAAGTTCACGAATTTTGGGACACCCTGTATATGTTTTGTAGATCTGTGTTAGTTATACACATGCTGAAAATTTCATGCAGGAAAAAACGACTCCTCATTCCCCTCAGTAGACTTGTACTCTCTGTAAACTCGTAGTGTGTATGTATGATATTGTAAATAGTGCTAGAGCGTTTATTCCAGTATATTAAGTACGGTGTTATGAACAATTATAGTGCAGGATAAGGATTTGTGGATGTGTGAGAAGAATTTAAAAGTGAAAGGACATTGATCCCTTCTACTCGATAATTCCATAGGGCGGATATTAGAAATGCCCTTGTGGATTTTAACGAGTAGGTAGGTTCAATGTCGTCCAACGATTTTTTAAACATTTTCACCTCGCTGGATCCCCAAGTGAGAACCAAGGTATGCATGCGTTTGTCACTTGATACGAGACTGTCGCGCGCCTGTGTGACGTACGCAACGTGCACCGCTGTTGAAAAGTTGCCGCTTTTTAAGCAGATTTTTAACTGTTAATAACTTAATAACGAGGCCGAAATCGCAATTTTTTATTCTCCATTTTTGTCTTATGTTATCGTCAGAACCACCCTATAAATTTTCTCCCACTTAGGTAAACACCCTGTATATTCCTGCAATGACGGGTGGTACTTGTCACTACCCTTCAAGTGAACATTCGTATTTTGTCAACGACCAGATGGTCGTGCGTATGTTTGGGCCCTAAACTAAACTAAACAGCTAATATCAGTAAAGTCGCGATATTTGTAGATTTATCTAGGGTAGCTCTGTTCGTTTATCTAGGACAGTTCCTGCCAGAGATGATATTGAACACCTGTTCGGCATCCGTAATAATTAAAAATTATGTATATGTAACATTGGGGGCATAAGCATTTTTTAAATTTAAATGTTGATTGTTGCGTTGTCAAGTGTACAACACGGCGACACATTTCTGATCGAGAACAAGGCCAGCATTCTATATAGTACTATGTACAGTAAAGTCGCGATATTTGTCAACGACCGCGTACGCGACAGTTGTCAGGTGTCTACCAACTCCATTGCCGGCCATCGCCGCAGGACGTTCGGCTTTCGTTTGAACTCTCGGCGCGGTCGTCGCGGTAGACGCAGACATAAAAAATAATGTCGGTATGCGATAATTGTTCGTGCAGAACACAGGCTGTTTGACAAGAATCGCAACTTTACTGTACTGTATACTGTATACCAGTGGAGTACCCTCCCCAAGAAAACGATTGGAACATCTCCATGCAAAAATGTCATTGATACGATTTCGAAATGTGACAAAATGATGTATCCTAATATTTATAATTTCATTAAAAATATTAGCTCTAGTAGCTCTATTAGAAAGATCATTTTTTACCTTAAGAATTTTGAAAACATATTTTTGATCCACAACGATACAACCAGGATTCAATGGGTTGGCTTTGTTATACATACACAGAGTCATTACTATAATTATAACTGAAGCAATTCAAGAGTTGTCTAAAAAGACAAGAAAATTAGATTTTATTTAGTAAATAAATTTTTATAATCATCTTAATGAATTTTATTTAATGTGCATTAAAAATCTTTCTGTGGCCTGATACAAGAAGTTTTAATGTCAGTATTTATGAAGTCTATATATGTATATGTACATTGGCAATTCTTGCACCAGGCCACAAAATTTTATCTGTTCAGCTCGCCTCCCCCCCTCACCAGATTAAATCCTGAGTGCGCCACTGCTGTATACTGTCCAGTGACAGGAACCAAGGAACAGGAAATACGATACAAATATCGCCGCGTTTTCTTTTCCGGTTAGCATTTCGATGAATATTGCGACAGCGCAAAATAAAACGTCGCGATAACAAATACCTGCGAAGAGTAGATGTAGTTAAAACAAAAGCCAATATTCTGAAACAAATTAAACGGCATTCGGACGAGTACCTATTGTTTGCTGTGCGTAACATCCACCCTAGAAATAATTGCGCGCCGATAACGCTTGATACGCTGTCGCGTGTTACGATGCTAGCTTGGATTTCAATACGTGGATAACGTTTCGAGCAAGAGTCACTCGGTCTCGTTCGGAAGCCTAAGACACGGTGAAGTTCCGTAGGAGTACTCCGTACACAAACTCGCTCAAAACTACAATTGTCCGGATACTTGGTGAGTTCGACCGAAATCGTGGCCAAAAGTAAAACATTTTTTTTCCTCATTTTAAAAATCTGTGTAGTAGTACTTCATTTATAAAGTGCTCCGAAAATCCCCATAGTATCAATATTGAACTAAATTGGAATGCTCCTTCCTATTTTGACCACGTTTTGTCGATTTCCGACCACTGTTGAGCGGCGTGGACCCAGTATCCAGACCAGACGGTCCTTGGTTGACCGTTGCAGCTAGGGCAAGCGATAAACAAAGACACCGCGTTCGCGTCTCGTTTAATTAGAAACTCAGAACTTGGAACTCGGTACTAAGAATTCGCGTAATTCGAGGATAATGCGCGTATATACAGGGTGGCCCACATAACTCTGAACAGCTCAATATCTCCGTTACTTATCGTTGTACAAAAAAACTTCGTAGGACAAAGTTACACTGTTTGAAGGGCCACATATAACGGTGTAAGGGAAAAAAAATGTCAAGGTCATTTTTATGAGATTTCAAGGTTATCGATGTTTTTTTAAATAGAATGAGGTATTTTTTAATACATCAATCGATGCAGCTGGACATTCTTTATAAAAAAGTACTAACCTATGTATGTCGAAAAGTTAGTAGTTCAGGAGATGTTTCAATTTAAATAACTCCAAAATACCATTACTGTCGTACTAAGGCGTTACACAAGTAAGTAAACACTAACGCCTTAGTACGACAGTAATGGTATTTTGGAGTTATTTAAATTGAAATATCTCCTGAACTACTAACTTTTCGACATACATAGATTAGTACTTTTTTATACAGAATGTCCAGCTGCATCGATTGATGTATTAAAAAATACCTCATTCCATTTAAAAAAACATCGATAACCTTGAAATCTCATAAAAATGACCTTGACATTTTTTTTCCCTTACACCGTTATATGTGGCCCTTCAAACAGTGTAACTTTGTCCTACGAAGTTTTTTTGTACAACGAAAAGTAACGGAGATATTGAGCTGTTCAGAGTTATGTGGGCCACCCTGTATATGTAGTATCAGTGTTCCGATATGGTGCATCTTTTCTCGCGCATGCGCGGCCAAAACAGTAACGTATCTACGTTAGGATGATGACGTAGCAGAGCCCTGAGGCAGTTATATTGCTAGGAATGTACTGAAACAATCTGCTCCGGGCAAAAAGACTCCAGGACATGTCCTACGAGTTACAAAATATACAGAAATACACATGTTATACATTCATTTTTCAGAATCAAATCACATCAATTTTTTAAAATTCTGTGGGCTGCTCAAAGTACCCCATTTTATCGGGAATCTAACATTACTGAGGCTGAAATCGCCGCACATGCGCGAGAAAAGATGCACCATATCGGAACACTGTGTAGTATGCGACTGTAGCTTCTATTTCGTGGAAACTCTATGAATTGTTTGACCGACAGGTAGCTGGTATAATGAAGGCATCCACGATAATAGGAGTGATAGCACTAATAGGCGGATTCGTGGTGCTCTACCTGTACCAGTTCCAGTTGGGTGTTCGGTTCGCGCTGATAGCCGACATCAACACGGGCGACTCGGCCAAAGAGAACACGGTCTTCTCTCAGGAAGATGTGGAAAGCTGTGTCAGGGCGTCCAAGTTGAAAGAAGAAATGGTATGACTCGGTTAGGGAAGATATTCAGTATAAGCCGATTTTGATGAAACTTATGTGAGATATAGTTCTTCGAAAAATATTTGACTCGTGTTTTTTTTATCAATCAAATATTTTTCGATGAACTATATGTGACATAAGATTCATTAAAAACAGGCTTGTAACCACCGAATGTGTTCCCTAGCTAGTTTTCGTCGATCGAAACCACGACAAACTGACGACGTCGATTCGAATGAAACTATTTGCAGATTCGAAGCGCGGTCCGCAAAGTCCAGGAGTCGAACGGACTGGCAATGTGTTCGAACATCGCAACGTCGCTGATTCAAGAGCTGATCAATCAGAACTCGGTGTTCGCGTACGAGAAAATCTCGAGGATCGAGTCCTCGCAGGATGCACAAGAGAAGATCTGTAATAAAGAGTCGTCGCAGGATGCACATGAGAAGATCTCGAACAACGAGTCGTCGGATGATGCACAAGAGAAGTCCTCGAAGAACGAGTCGTCGGATGATGCACACGGGAAGACCATGAAGAACGAGACGTCGGAGGATACACACGGAAAGTCCTGGAAGAACGAGACATCGCAGGATGCACAAGAGAATACCTGTAACAAAGAGTCGTCGCAGGATGCACATGAGAAGACTTCGAAGAACGAGACGTCGGAGGATGAACACGGGAAGTCCTCGAAGAATGAGACGTCGGAGGATGCACACGGGAAGACCTCGAAGAACGAGACGTCGAACGATGCACACGGGAACACCTCGAGGAACGAGACGTCGGAGGATGAACACGGGAAGTCCTCGAAGAACGAGACGTCGGAGGATGTACACGGAAAATCGTCGAAGAATGAAACGTCGGAGGATGTACACGGGAACACCTCGAGGAACGAGACGTCGGAGGATGAACACGGGAAGTCCTCGAAGAATGAGACGTCGGAGGATGCACATGAGCAGTCCTCGAAGAACGAGACGTCGGAGGACGCACATGGAAAGACCTCGAAAAACGAGACGTCAGAGGATGCACACGGAAAGTCCTCGAAGAATGAGACGTCCGAGGATGAACACGGGAAGACCGTGAGAAACGAGACGTCGGAGGATGCACACGGGAACACCTCGAGGAACGAGACGTCGGAGGATGAACACGGGAAATCCTCAAAGAACGAGACGTCGGAGGATGAACACGGGAACACCTCGAGGAACGAGACGTCGCAGGATGAACACGGAAAGTCCTCGAAGAATGAGACGTCGGAGGATGCACACGGAAAGTCCTCGAAGAATGAGACGTCCGAGGATGAACACGGGAAGACCGTGAGAAACGAGACGTCAGAGGATGCACACGGAAAGTCCTCGAAGAACGAGACGTCGGAGGATGAACACGGGAACATCTCGAGGAACGAGACGTCGCAGGATGAACACGGGAAGTCCTCGAAGAACGAGACGTCGGAGGATGCACACGGGAACACCTCGAGGAACGAGACGTCGGAGGATGAACACGGGAAATCCTCAAAGAACGAGACATCGGAGGATGCACACGGGAAAACCGTGAGAAACGAGACATCGGAGGATGAACACGGGAAGACCTCGAACAACGAGACGTCGGACGATGCACAGGGGCAGTCCTCGAAGAACGAGACATCGGAGGATTCACACGGAAAGTCCTCGAAGAACGAGACGTCGGAGGATGAACACGGGAAAACCGTGAGAAACGAGACATCGGAGGATGCACACGGGAAGTCCTCGAAGAACGAGACGTCGGAGGATGCACACGGGAAGTCCTCGAAGAATGAGACATCGGAGGATACACACGGGCAGTCCTCGAAAAACGAGACGTCGGAGGATGAACACGGGAAGTCCTGGAAGAACGAGACGTCAGAGGATGCACACGGAAAGTCCTTGAAGAACGAGACGTCGGAGGATGCACACGGAAAGTCCTCGAGGAACGAGACGTCGGAGGATGAACACGGGCAAACCGTGAGAAACGAGACATCGGAGGATGCACACGGGAAGTCCTCGAAGAACGAGACGTCGGAGGATGCACACGGGAAGTCCTCGAAGAATGAGACATCGGAGGATACACACGGGCAGTCCTCGAAGAATGAGACGTCGGAGGATGCACACGGGCAGTTCTCGAAGAACGAGACGTCGGAGGATGCACATCAGAAAACTCCAGGGAACGAGTCGTCGAAGGATGGAGAGAAGATGATCTTGACAACCGAGTCTTTGCCAATTGCGCAGGACGTGAACATCGTACCATTGTACATAATCACGCCAACTTATCGGAGAGCGGATCAGATCCCACAGCTAATCAATGTGGCTCACACGCTGATGCATGTCGAGAACGTTCACTGGCTCGTGATCGAGGATGCCATAGAAGCCAACAGCCAAGTCACTGGATTCTTAGAACGGACGGGCTTGGAGTTCCATTATATGATCGGTAAATAATAATCACATTGAAAACTCTCGGGACATTTTCTCGGACTAGGATATTACTTGAGGTTGTTTTGCTTCGAATTCGAGTCTCGCAGATTCCGTTGCGATTTTCCATTGCAACGTTAGGTCAGGGTTAGATCCGGATCGAATACGAAAAGTAGAAAGTAGTGTGCAAACGGATTTTTATGGTTCAGATTCCAACCCCTGCATGTTCTAGCCCCGATGCCCGATGTGTACAGGGACCGATCGGGCATTTTACCACGAGGCGTGTCGAACCGGAACCGCGGCCTAGAATGGATCAGGGCGAACGCGACCGAGGGGGTGTTGTATTTTGCAGACGACGACAATACCTACGACATGCGGCTCTTCGACGAGGTACATACATATATCCTATGCGAGTGATTTCAGGCTTGTCAAGGCTCGGCATTATACATGTCTCACGATTAAGGCTTACGGGTGCAAGCCTTAATAGTAGATATCGTGGTTTTGAACATGTATTTACATATACGTACTTTAGTGCATGTCATTTTATGTATGCTCTGTGCCTCACGAGTTGTCTCCTGGCAGGAAATCGTCCGATTGACTCATTCCACTCGCACTTTCGGTGCTAGCCGAATTATTGACTAAGTATGTGCCGTCATGGCCTAACCGTTGACTGTGAGTGTGGATCTCCCTTCTCCCTGTGCCGTATCAAAGGACAACTTGTTTGGCACGAAGAGTGCACGGGTACACGTGTACTGTTTCACGTGCATCAATTCATCCTCATTTTAATTAACTTCCCGATTTTATAGGGAAGTTATTGTAATTACCCCGAAAATCGAAAATCGATTTTTTAGCAGATCTTCACGTTTCATGGTCATTGCAGTCATTTTAGACTATTTTCAGCAAAATGTTCGTATGTGTGTGTGTGTGTGTGTGTGTGTGCGTATGGCCGTTTCTATGTAATCAAATTTTTCGTTAACATTTTCAGAAAAAGTAACAACGCGATCAGGATGATGAATGATGCAATCGATGTGCCCCGTCGTAACTTAAAGCTGATTAGATTTTGGTCCATATTGGTCAAGTAGTTTTCTAGATTTTTAGTTTTTTTTCGAAAAGAGTTGATTCTACAATGCAATTTATAAGGGAGGACGAAAATTTTCCACCAAAGAACCAAACGCAATTACATAAAAAAAATTTTTTTTCTTAATTTTTTTTAGATTAAAAAAATTTTTTTTTCTAGATTTAAAAAATTTTTTTTTAACTGATGCTAATGTTACCGCTTGGAATAATCGAAAGTTATTCCAATGCAGCAGTAAATTTATCATCTCTACTCCCAAGAATACATTTTGGGAGAATATCGATGAAAGTACAAAAAAAAACGATGTTAGCGATGTTGGCGAAGGAGTAACGAATCGGGAAGTTCTTTGTGTGACTCTTGGAGAGTCACACACCAAATAAAAAACATTAATATCAGTAGGCCCTACTAGCCATGCGTATCAGTAGTAGTAGTAGTAGTAGTCGTGTTTATTGCCGGGGAGGGGCGGTTCGGCCGCCCCTCGCTTCCTTAGGGCACACCGGTTTTTAAACACCAGTTTCACAATTGGCGCTGCCGGCACTCGGCCCTTTAGCGGGTTGCAATTGTCCTCATTTTTCAGCCGTCCCCTCTGTTTTATTCGGCCCGGGCCATTTTCAGAGTCGTCGACTTACTAGACGGGTCGGTCATCATTGATGAGCGGGCCATGCTACCTAATTTTTTTGAGTTTTTGAGCTGTTTTACGGCTCGGTGTGAACGTCGGGCCCCCTCACCTTCAGACCTGCAGGGTGCCTCGTCTGCCCTTTTAGGCTCCCCCCCTTCACCATATTTTCATGTCGAATGTGTCAAGTTTTGAGCCCGTCCCTACACTGTTTCCAGATAGTCCAGAAACTTACCCACACCCTCCCCTAGGGCAATTCCACACCCTCCCCTAAGGCTAATCCCTCCCCGCCTATGCTGTGAGTCTATTGGGAGTACAAATGCAAGGGACCGCGTATTGTTTTTGACCATTGGGAAGAAGTTACTGCTACTTCGGATCCAATCCGACTTCATCGAAATCTCGGCTGGGCCAAGATATCAATTCCATTCGGTCTTCACCTGCCGACCTACTTCGCGATGGGGTTGAGAAGGAAGGGTTCACCAACTTCACCGAAATCTGTCTCCTCAGAGATTTGATATCAGGTTCATCGGGATCTTCCTTCTTGGGTGGGCTTGACACATCCTAGAAAATATGGCTGATTGTTCGGATGTGACCACCATCCTCGGTTCTGGTCGGTGTTCAGCTATTAGCTCCGTCCACCCGGCCTTTCCCTTAAAGGTTTCTAATTGATGTTCCGTTTGCGTTTTTGATTCCGTTTTTTGGTAGGGTCCATGCCCAGTTTCCTCAGTAGTACCATTTGTTCGCTGACCACCCCTCCTTACTCTTATCCCCCAAACAGAGGAGATAGAGCCGGCGGGTACCTTTATGAGGCGGGATGGCCAACTTGAGCTCCCAATAGTTTACCGATTCCCTGGATAAAGGGGGAATATCGTTGCCATTGGTTGCCCCATGACCCCGACAGTAGGCACTGAGCCCGTAGCAGGAGAAAAAACCACCTTGGAAATTTATGCCACCCCGGGAATCGAATCCTGGCCTTCCTGCTACGAATCAGACACTCTACCACCTGAGCCACTGACCCGCCTTATGCGTATCACTAACCCACTCGCAAGAGCAGTCCTACCCGCGAGCTCGCGAAGCGAGCGAGCAAAAACAACCCTACTCGCGAGCGAGCAACAATAGCCCTCTAGTTTTAATTATGGAATTAACTGGTATTGCCAAATATTTAACCAGACATTTGAGATTTAATTACTGGGAGTACAAATATGTCTCCGACGTTTTTCATCTTAAATAGGGAATTTATTGCGAAAGACCTTATGTTTTATTTAAAGTATTGTCCATCGCTGGCCACTACTTTTTACCATCTTTTTGGCAGCATCCGGCTACCGTGTCGGAAATACGCTTCATCTTTTGACGCTATCCATGAATCGACCCAATTTTTGGTATCTTCATATGATGTGAAGTGCTGCTCAGACAGGCTATACGTTGGGAATTGGTATCTCAATGATTGAAAACGCTAGAGAATTCTTTATTAAACTGTTTTATTAAACAGCGCGGTAGGACGATCTTAACAGTTCGACTAGCGGACTCGAAGTGAGGAAAAGAATGTAGCGAAAGAGAAAACCTTTCGCCCACTTGAAATAAAGAAAAACCCAAGGCTGCATGGTTTATTGCCCTAGTCCTCGGGTACGACAAATACCAGGCCTATGGGTCCGATAACATCTGGTCTGTTATTCTAAGATAGAGAAACTGCAGTGTTTCTCACGGGCAACGAAATTCATTGTTGCTCTTTTGGCAGTTACATTATTATTGCTAATAATCCAACACCATGCGTCATCGATCGAAACAAGTAGTAACTGGAAGGAGCAATGTCTGGTGAATACGACGGGTGGGGTAAAACTTCCCAATTAATTAAGTGTTTCCAAGTAGGTTTTGACCGGCGCCGCAACATGATGACGAGCATTATCATGCAGATGAATGATTTTGTCGTGTCTGGAGTATTAATGGGCGCGTTTTTCCTTGAGTGCTCGGCTCAATCTCATCAATTGAGTTCGGTAGAGAGCCCCAGTAATGGTTTCATTCAGTTTGAGCAACTCATAATACACGACACCAAGCTGGTCCCATCAAATACACAATATAAGTTGTTTTCCATGAATATTCGGTTTGGCTGTCGATATTGAAACATGGCCAGGTGGTCCTCATGATTTCTTCTTCTTTAGATTATCGTAGTGGATATATTTTACATCACCAGTGACTATACGATGCAAAAAACCCTTCCGCTTATGCCTGGCAAGCAGCATTTCACATGTGGTCAATTGGCGTTCAATGTTTCTCGGTATCAGTTCACATGGAACCCAATTTCCTTGCTTTTGAATCATCCCAGTCAGCAAGCTGCTGGTACTGGGACAGCAGCTGCGTCCGCACACTGCTAGCAGCACGATGGCACCAAAAGCGGGAATGCTGCTTCGGTTAAGAGGGCAGCACAGTCGCACTAATGTGGCAGATGTCGGACAATACACGTCGACAATAGAAATTTACTTTACCGACATCTGCCACATTAGTGCACACACTTAAGGGGGATCTGTACCCTCGGATTTTGGGGTATTTATCAATGTTATCAACCTCTGTGCAGAAAAAAAGTTTGGTAACATTGATAAACACGCAACTGCATAATGAACACGAGATGGAGTTGCTTGCTATTTCCATATTCTATTCATCTCGTCGCGAATGCCGTTGTACAGGGCAGGTCGCACTAATATTAGTGCCACCGATGAGAATATGTACCTCGTCTGTGTCAGTTTTGCTATGATTCCGCATTGACAGCAGTGCAGCAGTGAAATGTTGCACAATATCGCAGCACTGTATGACAGTCCTTCTGACTAGGCACCATCTCGTGTAAACTAACTGAAATGAAATTGGCTCTAGATTGGGTCTACATCAGAGATAACCTCTGTCTTCATGAACGTAATATGGGGAAATCTCTGCTAATGTGAATGAAATCACGCGCGGCGATTTTTTGTCCTTATACGAGCATATTTTGAGCTACACAAAGGCTCATTTGATAGAGGAAGGTTCATCACGGCGCGCTCTGCTCATCATATCTAGTCAGAAAAATCTCTTTGAGACAGGAAAATACATTGAAATCTGCGGTTATTTTTCTAGATTTTTTCTCTACTTTGGGCACTCATATTATTAGATATAAACATAATCTCGTTAAATCAATAGCAGAGCGCGCCGGATTTAACCTTCCTCTATAGAATGAGTCCTCACCCAGTCCAAAATCCGCTCAAATAAGGACAAAAAATCGCCGCGCGTAAACCCATGTTTCGACCCAAAATCTAGTAAGATTCTAGTTCCTTTCTAGTTACTTCATTGGGTATAGATCCCCCTTAAATCTTATGTCTGTGTTAGTGCGACCGTGCGACCTGTCGTGTATATCGGCATTCGCCACATTCGTGCGACCGTGCTGCCCTCTTAATCGTAGCAGCATCCCCGCTTTTGGTGCCATCGTGCTGCTAGCGTGCTGCTAGCATATTCGGACGCAGCAGCTCTCGAAATTGGCTGACTGGGATTCCTAATGATTTTAAACGATGTGAAATCGCTTGTTGAGTCACTGATAATGCAAGTGCAAGTTCTCCTTGCGTTTGGCACGAATCTTCATTCGATAATGCTTCCAATTCCGCGTCTTCGTACACTTTCAGCCTTCCACTACGTTCTTTGTCTTCGATATCAAATTCACCGTTCTTCAACTTTTGAAACCGCTCACGACAACTTCTCTCACTTGATATGCTTCTACAAGCAATCGATGCGCCTTATCTGCAGATTCTTCAAATTAAAGAAGTAAATCAGAACTTCCCGCAAATGATATTTATTCGGCTCAAAACACTCGACATTGTCGCACAAAAAAAATATACGACGCTGATACACAATCGCTAATACTTCGAGGTTATGTTGTTGACAGTTGTGCAACCTTACGATATGACGTCTTACACAGTGTCGCTAGGTCGCCAGCAATCGAGGGGAACCAAGTACCCCCTCTCTGATGACCAGTCCAGTCCAGTGTCGCCAGATGAACGCCGCGCACGCGCAACGTGTCGCATATTACTCTACTTTGGTCATCAGAGAGGGGGTACCTTGTATTCCCCTCGAGTACTGGTTTGGTCACTTTCTGGCGACTCTAGTCTTACATCTGTAACTTACTGGCTGCGCTATCTGATTCCAAACGGCGGAGACTTATTTGTACCCCCAATATAAATTACCCCAGAATGATGTTTTTCAAATGCTGAGAATAATGTTATCCCGAAAGAATTAGTTTATTATTGGAACATTAAAACATATCAGATTCTTCTCTAATGAACTAGAGGGTTAGTCGGTTACACTTTTTAATGGGAGTGCTTTCCAAATTAATTTTAGTATCTATTTTATATACCCTTATTTTGCCTTCGAAAATTAGTAACTGTACCCAGACAGCACACCGGCTCGATTTGGGCCTGCTTTTTATGCGCGCCATGGCCCGGAAATAGCCAGGCATGGGCTCGAGCCCACAGCCTGCCGGCCGTACCAGATTTCAGCCAGATTTCAGCCCATTTACAAGATTGCAAGGGTGCGGCATTTGCGTTCTCATTTCGTGATAATACAAACATGGGTTTTTTCAGTAGTCAAAAACGCCAGATAAAAGATCAATCTAGGCAGCAAACGCCCTCAAAAGTCTTTTTTTTCCTATACGAGGCGTAATTTGCATTATACAGGGTGTCTCAAAATTCCTCCAGGACCCGAAAGGGGGTGGTTCCTGAGATCATTTCAAGCGACATTTTCCTTTGAAAAAATGTCGTCCGCGACTTCGTTAACGAGTTATTAACGAAAAACACGGACCAATCAGAGCGCGAGCTAGACGCGTGTTGCTCGGCGCGCCGGCAGCCGAGTGTCGGTGGCACGCCGCGATTTCGCAACGAACAAAAGTTTCTCGATGATGCGAATCCTCGCCAATTTCGATAAGCTTTGGATATGTTGTCAATACCGTGATTCTGAACAATATTTCTCTTTACAGTCTTTGTCGATCGGCTTTAGTTTACGAGATAATTGTAAAAACATGTAATTGAAAATCGATCGATGTATTATTTCTTGGCCAATCGCGATGAGCTTTGGATATGTTGTCAAAACCATGATTCTGAACAACATTTCCCTTTACAGTTTTTGTCGGCCGGCTTTAGTTTACGAGATAATTGTAAGAACTTGTAATTGTAAATCGATCTCCTCGCCGATTTCGATGAGCTTTATTCCATAGGAAAAAGATATTTAAAACATCGAATAAATAACATATTTCAAAGTCATCGAAATCGGTGAGGACCCACATCATCGGCAACTTTACCCGAACGAGAGAAGAAGCAGAAATTTATCGAATTAAAAACTCACTTATTCAGCCGTGAATCCATTTGCTTATTACTCCAGTGAAACACAAAACACGGAACACCACATTTTCACACAATTTCACACAATTTCTGAACACTTAGCACACTTTTCTAATTCGTATCGATAGCGAACGAAATTACATACTCCGACGCGGAAAGAGTTCCATGCTCTTCGCGATTCCGCGCGAAACTATGCTCTCCCAGCCTACAATGTATTCGATGAAGGCGTCGTTTAAAACAAATGAAATCGTTCCCAAGGAAATATTGATTTTTCGAGAATCATATGGTATTGATTTTTCGAGAATCATGTGATTCTCGAAAACATCGATTCTTGACGAACCAACGATGCCATGGACAAGATATCTCGTGCATCTTTATTACTGATATAACGTGCTATTATTCATTCACAGCATCGTTGCTTCGACATCACGGAAACGAGATATCTCGTAGATTGTAGTTTCTGTGCCCCTCTGAAAAGGACTAATTAAAAATTTTATAAAAAAAAATTAAACCGACTTTGAAGAAACACACACATGAACTTAAATACAATACAATCTTTTTGAAGGCGGCACAAAATTGAAAATTTCGAAAATTTCGACACTGGAAATTACGAAAATCCTTATTCAAGTTCGTGTGTGCGTTTCTTCAAAGTCGGTTTAATTTTTTTTTATAAAATTTTTAATTAGTCCTTTTCAGAGGGGCACAGAAACTACAATCTACGAGATATCTCGTTTCCGTGATGTCGAAGCAACGATGCTGTGAATGAATAATAGCACGTTATATCAGTAATAAAGATGCACGAGATATCTTGTCCATGGCATCGTTGGTTCGTCAAGAATCGATGTTTTCGAGAATCACATGATTCTCGAAAAATCAATACCATATGATTCTCGAAAAATCAATATTTCCTTGGGAACGATTTCATTTGTTTTAAACGACGCCTTCATCGAATACATTGTAGGCTGGGAGAGCATAGTTTCGCGCGGAATCGCGAAGAGCATGGAACTCTTTCCGCGTCGGAGTATGTAATTTCGTTCGCTATCGATACGAATTAGAAAAGTGTGCTAAGTGTTCAGAAATTGTGTGAAATTGTGTGAAAATGTGGTGTTCCGTGTTTTGTGTTTCACTGGAGTAATAAGCAAATGGATTCACGGCTGAATAAGTGAGTTTTTAATTCGATAAATTTCTGCTTCTTCTCTCGTTCGGGTAAAGTTGCCGATGATGTGGGTCCTCACCGATTTCGATGACTTTGAAATATGTTATTTATTCGATGTTTTAAATATCTTTTTCCTATGGAATAAAGCTCATCGAAATCGGCGAGGAGATCGATTTACAATTACAAGTTCTTACAATTATCTCGTAAACTAAAGCCGGCCGACAAAAACTGTAAAGGGAAATGTTGTTCAGAATCATGGTTTTGACAACATATCCAAAGCTCATCGCGATTGGCCAAGAAATAATACATCGATCGATTTTCAATTACATGTTTTTACAATTATCTCGTAAACTAAAGCCGATCGACAAAGACTGTAAAGAGAAATATTGTTCAGAATCACGGTATTGACAACATATCCAAAGCTTATCGAAATTGGCGAGGATTCGCATCATCGAGAAACTTTTGTTCGTTGCGAAATCGCGGCGTGCCACCGACACTCGGCTGCCGGCGCGCCGAGCAACACGCGTCTAGCTCGCGCTCTGATTGGTCCGTGTTTTTCGTTAATAACTCGTTAACGAAGTCGCGGACGACATTTTTTCAAAGGAAAATGTCGCTTGAAATGATCTCAGGAACCACCCCCTTTCGGGTCCTGGAGGAATTTTGAGACACCCTGTATATGTTATGAAAATAGCTACATGCGCAGTTGTATGCTTCCGTATGATGCAAATTACGACTCGTAAATGTAAAAATAGGACTTTCGAGGGCGATCACGGCCTAGATTAATCTTTTATCTAGCGTTATTGACTACTGAAAAATCAAATTTTTGTATTATTAAGAAATGAGAACGCGAATCCCGCACCCTTGCAATCCTCATTTCCATGCGACCCGCACTGTGACGCGCATGCGCGAGAAAAGTTGGGCTCAATCGAAGCACTGATTGGCCACATTAGACTCTGGCTGAAATCTGGCTGAAATCTGGCACGGCCGGCAGGCTGTGGGCTCGAGCCCATGCCTGGCTATTTACGGGCCATTGCGCGCATAAAATGCAGGCACGGATCCAACGGAATCAGCCTCGAGCCGATCCAAGCATTGTGTTAGATAGTAACCTGTAGGTCACGGGCCTCGGGAGGTTTGGGCCGGCGGTGGGCTCGGGCAGGCTGTGCTGTCTGGGTATCTTAAGAATTTTTACGAATTAAAATGCGGATACTTTAATACACGTGTATTTAAATTTAATAGTTTTATAGTTATTTAAATTTATAAAAGTAGTGACAGCTGTATTCTACTGTATATGAAACAGTTTGTTTCTTAGCATCCTCGACGCGTTACACATAATAAAACCAACACTCATTTCAGATCCGTCGCACACAGAGGGTGTCGATGTTTCCCGTGGGTCTCCTCGCAAGTTACGGTGCGGGCACACCGATCCTCGAGAATGGGAAGTTCATCGGTTTTCACCACGGACATATACTCGGCCAAAAATTCCCAGTGGATAATGCAGGGTACGCGGTGAGCGTAGATTTTCTTCGGCAGAGGCCGAATGCCATCATGCCATACACTCGCTTCGAGGCGGACGGATTTCTGAGGAGTCTCGCGCCGCTCGAGCCGGCGGAAATTGAATTCCTGGCCGACGAATGCACGAAGATTTTCGTGTGGCACACGCAGAATGTCAAGAATAACCCCGGCACGCCTCTCAACATGACTATGTACGGAGATACGAACATCGTCGACTTGAAGAAACTGTTAATCTGATGCTCCTCTTTGGTAAAAGTTCGATCTCGATTTCGATTGTGATCTAGATATCGATGTCGAACGTAAATTTTAATGGAGACCACGCGCGACGGAAATCATTCGCAGACCGCGATGAACAGAGTGATTCAGTGCCTGAAGCACTGACGAGATACTATTAAAGACTGCCAGCCCCTGTGGTATTCTGCGATACCAGTAACCGGGCGCGACTGGGCGCGGGGATAACGTGGAACTTACAGTGATCTACAATGCCACATCGCTAAAAGTTCTACCACTGACGAAAATAGTATCAAATAGTGCCAAAACATCGTCTGAAATATGGCGGAGAACTTAACATTTAATAATAATTGATATGGTTTCATGATAATTCGTCTTCTCACCGATGCGTCGCGACGAGAATCTCCTCAGTGGTCTTCTTCACCGACAAAATGCCGTCGGTGGCCTTCTGTTTCTGTATCCTAGAGGAACTATCGATAACCATCGATAGTACCTCGATAGTTCTCCACCAACCACTAAACGAAGTGCGAACGCGCAAGCGCAGTTCTGACACTGCAACGTCACATCACAAATGTAAACTCGAAAAGTGTTCGACATTGAATGGCAACACGTGCTTCCGAAGATACTATTTTGGTGCGATTGAAAGTAATTGCAAAAATTGATCCGTACGATTAAAACGAATAGCAGGATGATTTCCTCGCTTGAGTGAAATTGATTGATCTCCGATGCATTACGCGTCCATTGATGTTTTTCGTTATCATTGTCCCGATAGCGTAGTTTCAGCTGTTTATTATTTTCGTTAGTCGAAATACCATGGGAGTTCCCGTGAAAATCGAGTCTCAAGTTGTACAGCAGTTTACGATTTTCCTATTGTTCTCGTGCATCGTAATATTATTTCTTTATTTGAATCATGTGCAACCATATTATTTCATTGACGAGGTATTCCACGTACCTCAGACATTGCAGTATTGCGCCGGCAATTTTACACAGGTATGTTTCGGTTTTCAATTTCTTTACGTTTTCATATTTTGCAACATCGTGACATAATCCGAAGATTGGATACGATAAAAAGAATATCTTTTTTCATTGTTCAATGATCTATATTATAATTTCAATTAGAGAACAACGTGTTGTGTATACTCTAAAATAAATTATATTTGAAAGACATACATATTATTTTCAGTGGGATCCTAAAATTACCACCTTACCTGGGTTGTATTTACTCGCAACTCTGATACTATCACCTTTCAATCTTTGTAACGTCTTTTACATGAGATGCATAAATTTACTTGGAACGTTTGTCAATTTCTATCTCGTTTACAACATAACCAAACATATTTCGATAACTCGTCATGCAAAACGGTGGAACAGCTGGAATCAACTCCTGGTGGCTTGTAACATTATGCTCTTTCCACCTTTGTTCTTCTGGCACTTCCTATATTACACAGATGTTGTGTCAGTCAACGCGATATTGTTAATGTTACTGTTGCATTTACATAAAAAATTTAAAATGGCAGCAGCCATAGGTATGTACTAGAAGAGCGGTAGAACAGAATGCAGTACAATTGAAAAAATTAAAATTATAATTCGTAATGCGCAGGTCTGTTGTCTGTACTAATTCGCCAAACAAACATTATTTGGGTCGCATTCGTTAGCCTGGAGCTTGCGTTCGATGTGATAGAACGTAAAAATCCCAAGTCGATAACAAGCCAAGAGTACAGTTCTTTTACCTATTTAAAAGTGAGTAGTAATTTGAAAAATAGAATATGAAAAATAGAATGAAATTATAATATTTCCTCTTATATCTTGTTATGTAATTTTTAGAAACAATGGAAAAAGATAACCGAAGAAACATCTCGTGGATGGGTATCGTTTTGTAAATTTATTATCGAAATTCTTGTACAGTTGCTTCCATATGCAACAGTATGTTCGGTATTTCTTCTATTCGTTATCTGGAATAAGGGTATAGTGGTTGGAGATCGCGCAGCCCATGTTCCCACTATTCATCTTCCTCAATTATTCTATTTTTCTGCTTTTATTTCTTGCTTTCTATGGCCTTATACGATTACTCATTGGAAGTCCTACAGAAATTTTCTTAGAACACGGTGGATTCTTTACTGCTGCCTTTTGGGTTTCTTAACGGTAGCAATCCGCTTTAATACTCTCGTTCACCCGTATATGTTAGCCGACAATAGGCATTATATATTCTACTTTTGGAATAGACTAATGGGGAGATACGCGTTGTTCAAATATCTATTAATACCCGTTTATTCATTTACCCTGTACACTATGTTTCATAGAATCAATCATTTGAGGTTTGCTACGCAAATCAACTATACTTTCATGATATCCATGGTCCTGATTCCTCAGCTGCTCGTAGAACCACGTTACTTCATTATTCCATACGTTCTTTATCGATTGCTGATCCAAGAACCAAAGAAATGGCAAATTATCATGGAAACAATCACCGCATTGACAGTGAATTTCTTACAGTTCTATATTTTTATTAATAAAACATTTTATTGGAGCAACGAACCTTATCCTCAGAGAATATCGTGGTAATAAAAAAAAAGAGGTGGAAAAAGAACATTAAACTTTCCTTTCCTCTCTGACTTCTGTTTTCATTGCGTGTTCTGTATCCGCAGAAGCAAACAACTTCATGAACAAACGTCATGTAATTCACATCGTTATTATTAAATATCACATCGTTATTTATTACTTTTTCTTACATTTCTCTACGAGGAACAGTAATCAACTAATTAAGCGTGAACTGTCGTTCACATGCAGAATTCTCCTTTTATTTGATTCACACCATTTCCATGTGACCGTAACAACGCAAAAGTTAAGTCTACAGTTACTTTCGAGCTTTGTACGAAAAAGAAATCGGGGAATCAGATCTTTACACGTATGTATACCGCGACGATATATTTTTCTTTTGTTCGAATCGCGGCTCCAGTTCTACTTAAAATCACGGCTTATCCTGTAACTAAGATATGTCACGATTGAGATAATTATACTCGCACACGCGCGATTAGAAACGGTATGGAAAACTTTCTGGATACTTGGATGGATTTTTTTTTAAGTTCTCTCTCCGGCCCATACTATCCAAGCTTGACGCGCGAATACGATTCGGGCCTTCCCACACCTTTCACGCTTAGCCTCAATTGCGTAGAAACCAAGACATTAAGTATGACGCCATTTGCACCGATTTCCACGGAACGCGAATAATTGAGATCCCTCGCTTTACCAGTACAGTAATGTCCCATTCTAAGTCACTTCTCGGTTCTGTGTTGTGACATAGATCGGAATAGGATACTATTTTTTTGTGGCTTCGTCGACCGCGCCGAACGTACAAAAGGACAGCACGACCGAAGGCGCTACAAAAGAAGAGTATCGGTGAGACAATATTAGTGCAATATTGAAACTTCTTTATTTTTTACTTATTTTTAATGAAATTTCACCAATATATTTGTGACATTCTTCTGATTAAAATGACACCAAACAAGATACAATTTGACCCATATTTACTGTACATGTGAATATATACTGTATACAGTATATATATATAGTATATATACAGTATATATATATATATATATATATATAGTATATACAGTATATATATAGCATATTTTTAAATAAACAACTTAACATCTTGAAAATTATGTTCTCAAAGAATTAGATTAGAATCTTGCAAATTAACGGAGCCACAGCCCGTTTGAGGTTTTCAAACGACTCATTTTAATCAGAAAAATATGACACATATCTCGAGGAAGGTTGTATAAGAAGAAAATTGAAAATAAAAGAGTTAGCATCGCATTGGTATTTTAAACGATACAATAAGTTTTGCATTTTTTTCTTTCTTTTTCATTCGCTTTTCTCTTTTGTGTCCTAAAGTTACTCCATACTATCAATTAAACCACTAAATGCAGTTGAAATTATATCGTGTTTAGCCTTATTTTAATCAGAAAAGTGCCACAAATAATTTGGTCAAAGTCCCATAAAAAAATAATTAAAAATAAAGAAGTTTTATAATTGGATTAGTAGTGGTTCATCCGACCCGATATCGGATTACGCGGCATATTTACACTGCTCGGCGACCGAGGCAGCTCGAGCTTCTTGGCCCCTCGCGGAGTATGCCCCTCAGTGCAATGGGTAAGCGGAGGGACATAGAAATGTGGTCTTAGAGTGGGACATTACTATACATATACATATACTTGGCTTCACAGTACTTTAGATGTATACCTACGAAACGCCACTAACGATCCACCCTGTTTCGTTACTTCGTTTCAGAGCATCTGAAAAATTCGCTTGACAAATTTATTAAAAAATCTTCCCGCTTTCAGTTTTGTACAAACGTGTCGCGCGCATTCAAAGTCGTCTCTCTGCTTTCGTCCTTGATTCTTAAGAGAATTTAAGAGAATCGTTACCGAGTTCATCGTCGAACGTACAGTCGATAGAATAAACGCGGTCGCTTCTTTCGGATCCGTTTGATTCGTATCGGTTTTTATTGTGAACAATATGTTTTCCTCGATTAAACGGGTAATAAATGTTCTTTGTTGTTTTTGTTTCTTGACAATCGAGAGACGAAAAAGCATCATCGTTTGTCGAAGTAGAAGTGTTTCACAAAATTGCTAGATTTGTTTCATCCAAAGTCGCCAGATTGAGACTTATATGTCCCCACTCTACGTTCCCCTTGTACGATGCCTTTTCCCTACGCTTCCGTCGTGGCCCGGTCACGTGACCCATTTCGTCTCTGTCGTGCCCACGATGTATTATAGAGATGTTCGGAGTTTGGACTTCCCTCCGAAAAGTGTGATAGATAGAGGTTAGTTCTCTGGTCGCCGCCAGATGGCATATTGGACAGGTTTAAGCTTTCATGTGTTCTGCACCCACCAATGCATACCACGGTGTATTATTGCGTGGCACATACACCTTAGCATGGGCTACATGGACACGCTGCACACACAATCTCATTCACACACGTACATGAAAGCTTGAAACTGCCCGATATACCATCCACCGACGAACTAACCTCTATCTTTCACAAAACGTCAACCTTACAGAGGTGCTTACAAATTAGTCGTAACACCTCTAAATATAATACACCGTGGTCGTGCCTGTGTCACAATGTCACGTGACTAATCCGATATCGGCAGAGAGAGGGTAACTGCATTCCCCTCAATTCGTGGCCCCTCCCATCGTCTGGTGACTCTGGTTCCATCTAGCGCATTCTTAATTGTACGATAATTCGTATTACGAGAACGAATTATTTGGCGGCTCGAATGGCCAGCTTACGTTACGTCTATCTAGTATAATACAATGAAACTCACTAGTCCCCGTTATCACGAGGACCGTATTCGCAACAGTTTTTAAAACTTATTGTTAGCACCAATCGAGAGTTCCAATAACTTGTAATGCACGCAAACGACGAAAAACTTTGACCGACAAGCGATAGAATTGCGTGTTGCTAATTAATTTAGGGAGACGAGCCTAACATTCTATTCGAACGCGTTTGTTGAAAATTTGGAATTTGATTGACCGCTTTCGAAATATTGGAACAAAAGACTAATAGCACACGAACGTAATCTGACGCACGATTCAGTATACAAAAAATTGGGTACTTGTTCTCTAGCGGAACAGGAACAAATATTCTTCATTCTTGATTTTCATTTAAACGTTGTATGTACATACTGGCGCACACATACGTATACGCATACACACACGTACGGGGGACAATCAAACGGAAATTCGAAGTAAACAATGGTGTCACGCTTATTGTCGAGGTTAGCTATTTAGTGCCTTTCAGTTCTGTACTTTGTTTAATCTTTTAATCGGTTAATTCCTCATTTTTTCGCCAACTGTGTCTCCATATTCGATGACGTTAAATTTTCTTATTTCTTTATCTATAAATCTTTACATTATATTAGGTTAAATTATTCTGAAAACGCGTGGTTATCGCGGCAAATCTTGCTTGTTCGCCATTTGTTGTGTCTCAACACACGTATTTGACCGTGACCGAATAATCACCGGTTTAACAGGTTAAAACGATCTGTTCGCATATACGTGACCAACAACTGTCAACAACTGACAGTACGCGGTACCAGTGTTCCGATCCGATAATGGTGCATCTTTTCTCGCGCATGCGCGGCGAGTTCAGCCTCAGTCTCGATAAAATGGGGTACTTTGAGCACCCCGCAGAATTTTAAAAAATTGATATGATTTGATTTTGAAAAATGAATGTATAATATGTGTATTTCTGTATATTGTGTAATTCGTAGGATATGTCCTGGAGTCTTTTTGTCCGGAGCAGATTGTTTCAATACATTCCTGCCAATATAACTGCCTCTGTTCTCGGATAGATGCTGCTGAGTGAATGGAAGAAACGGTCCTCACCAGCATCCCGAGAGGAGATAAGGGAAGGAAAAAAAAGATGCACCATATCAGAACACTGACGCGCAGAGTCGCCAGATTGGGGCTTGTGTCCCCACTCTACGATCCCCTCCTACGACGTTATTGCCCCACGCATCCGCCGCTTCCCAGTCACGTGACATCTCTTTCGCGCATGTGCCGGTATTGGCAGAGAGAGAATAACTTTTCCCCCTCAATCCATGCTCCCACCCCTCATCTGTCGACTCTGCGCAGCACGTGGCACGCGCCGCGCGAGCGAGAGTATCCGATTTAGGGTCGATTCATACTGATCCGGTTCCGAGATTCGGACCGAATATTCTTACCTAGGTTTAACCTTTAACTACCCGTGCCCTGAATTTTCACGTAACTACCCGCGCGGTGTATTCAGTACACCACACGTATCACTGTGTGACTGAATACTGTGCGGAGCACGAGAGAAAACTAACGGGCAGGGAAGGGGTTAAGAAGATTGCCTTTGCGCTCCTCTTGCCCCGTTCCCCTCCCGCTAGTTTTCTCTCGTGCTCTGAACAGTACATATATTATTGTATTGGTATACTTTTTACACCAGCGCGGATAGTTAAAGGTTAAGTGAAAACGTTCGTAACCGAGCTTGTCCGTCGATTCCGATCCGATACTTTTCTTCGAGACTGCGAGGCCATATCATGTCAGGTTTGCCTTCACATCAGGTTTCACTTAAACCTGGGTAAGAATACTCGGTCCGAATCTCGGAACCGGATGAGTATGAATCGACCCTTAAACGCATGCGAAAAATACCGACGTCACTCGCCGATACAGCAAGTTCAGAGGCGGGCGAACTGAATTTATTTGGTATGGCAAATCTTAAACGTACTACGTTTACCGCTTTGATCGCTGTTACAATTTCTTTTTGAAACGACACTATCGCTCATTCATACAAATCGCGAGATTCGCGCGGAAACCACCCTAATCTGACAACAAGTTATTGCTTTCACCAACGAATCCATTCGATTCGATTTCATCCGAACTGCGGTTCATTCCCTCGCACTCGATGCGCCATAACGAATTTTCATCGAAATTAAACTGCAACGTCAAATCGGGATTAGAATCATTTAAGTTGAGCTACTCGATCATCACGCCTAATAGTTCAACGAACGATTCGATTCGATCCAGTCGTTGAACATTAAACAAACTCGAGATTATTGCACGACCGACATCGGTAGAGTAGAAGACAGCAAGTTTTTCTACTCGAGCAATAAGAGATCTAAAACCTACGGAATTTCGAAAGTTTCCTATATCACTTCTGTCACTTTGGTAATTGCTGTTGCCTATTCAAGGTGCTGATTCGAGAAGAAGTTTGCCGCAACCCTGTCAACGGTTACTTTGACCTCGGATTCGAATAACATTCTCTTCTTTTTCACTCAAGGCATTCCTAAGACTATCTAAGGTGCAACGTTTTCGTAACGTATCTAAACCCTTCGGTTGTTGACAACTCAATCGATACCGACATCGATATCGATATCATCGACAATTGAAATTGTTAACGCAGCGTTGTCGTAAATGTTTTTAAACTTACTCCATTCCTTCTTTCGTTACGCCCGCAATTCTTTGTTTACCTAGCTAATTGTGACTGTGTTCGATATGAATATTCACTCTCTCACGACCGATACATCGATACGACGTTCATTCTCGTCCTTCTTTTTCTTTACGATATATCTCGGAAACCTTTAAAAACTGGCATACATTATTTGGCTATTTCGCAATCAAAAAATCTATTAAATGCTAAATTAATTCAAGAACCCTGAACGTTGCGTTGGACTCGTTAACAATATTCGTTGAAGTATTCTAAGATCTTACAGCAACGATGAAAACCATTCGGAGATACTCTACGTATAAATAAATATTACTCTGTGTAAAAGATGGAAGCATCGGACACTGCAAAAACTAAGTGTCTTTATCCGTATCGCGTACAGGCTGTTCCAGAAATAAGTTATTAGGTATCTCGGTAGCAACCAACGCAACGCGTATATCTATATCATCGTTCTCGAGTGAAACGAGTCGGCTCAAGTCGGCCATTTATTTCTGGAACACCTATAAATATTTGATCGTTCCGTATAGAAAAGAACAGCTATGCTTCACCTACTCGCTCCTCGATTACTTTACATTTTTTATGTGCATTGGTCACGCATAGAACCGACATTCTTAGGCATACTTGGAAAAGCAATTAACGTGAAGCGAGAAAAAACTGTAATAGCAAAGTCTTGTACTGATCGGTAAACTCTTTCTATTCCGTCCTTATCGCGATACCTTTCCTTCGTCGCCGGATCATTGCATAGTTTCCTTCTTTTCTCGAACTACATAATTGGAATTAATTGGTCATTGGCCTACGGGGTACACATCGATCATTGTACAACTAGAACTCAAACATCGCTGTAGCTATTAACCAAGAGCTTACGTTATACAGATCCATAAGTGTACTAGAAAACGTGATGCCCTGCCCTGCGTTTCTACCGTATTTTCTGGTTGTTAGCATCGGGCCAAGCACAGGACAACCGTGATCCGTGTTATTCGACGTGTCTCGCGTATTTCATCGAGTCAACGAAAAGAAACGATAATCGCAATGCCGACCGGTACGGTTACACTACTTCAGGCACTGAATCACTTTGTTCGTCGCGGTCTGCGAATGATTCCCGTCGCGCGTTTAATGGACAGAAGGTGTCTCCATTAAAATTCAAGTTCGACATCGATATCTGGATCACAATCGAAATCGAGATCGAACCTTTACCAAAGAGGAGCATCAGACTATTTGTTCCTTCAACCTGACGAGATTCGTTTCTCTGTAAAGCTTCATGTCGAGAGCTGCGCTCGCCTCGTTCTTTTTAGTCTGCGTGTGCCACGCGAGAATCTTCGTGCAATTGTCAGCCAGGAGTTCGATGTCCTTCGGCTCGAACGGCGCGAGACTCTTCAAAAATCCGTCCTCCTCGTAGCCGGCTTTGAAAGGCATCGAGGCGTTCGGCCTCTGCAGAAGAAACTTCACGTTCACCGCGAACCCTGCCATATCCACTGGGAATTTTCGGCCGGCTATCCATCCGTCGTAAAAACCGACGAATTTCCCATTCTTGATAATCGGTGAGCTCAAACCGAACTTTGTGCAGAGACCCACGGGAAACATTGACACCCTCTGCGTGCGACGGATCTGAAACGAGTCTCGGTTTTACTACGTGTAACGCGTCAAGAATACTAACTGTAAGAAACAAACTGTTTCATATATGTAGAGCTCTCACTATTATATGTAGTTCAGTACGTGTCATTTTGAGTACCGTGCAGAGCACGAAAGAATTGTAGCGGGAAGGCAATCTGAGTGGTCAGACTTCTTGCCCCGTTCCCTTCCCGCTGCAATTCTTTTGTGTTCTGCACAGTGCGCGGGTACACGTATGTATACTATTTCACGTATGTTTAAATACACGTGTATTAACGCATCCGCATTTTAATTCGTATCAATTTTTAGGATACAGTTACTTTCGAAAGCAAAACAAGGATATATAAAATAGATACTAAAATTAATTTGAAAACCACTCCCATTAAAAAAATGTACTTTACCTAACCCTCTAGTTTAACAAAAAAAGAATAAACGACTTCTTTTGAGATAACAATATTCTTAGATGTTGAGAAATATCATTCCGGAGCAACTGCTGTTGCTGATACAAATTAAATACACGTGAAATAGTACTGTGTACCCGTTTACTTAAAATGACAAGCATTAAAGTAAGTGTATGTAAGGGCTCATTTTAAAGGGGAAACTTCTAGGAATATAACCATATTTTTTCAAAATTTAAATCACTCTGGCCTCTCATCGAAAAAAACGTAAAAAAAGGATTTGTTTCAATTTTTCGACATTATAAAGATGATTCTCGAGGTTGAAAAAATTATTTTGTAATAGCCCAATCCTTTCCGATTAAAACAAAAAGAATGTAGTTCAATCGGACAAACAGTTCCTGAGATAAAAATTCGTAAGTGTGGCCTGTTTTCGCCAAATTGGGCAAAAATTGAAAACTTTGAAGGCCTGCCATTTCTAAAAAAAATTCCCCAATTTCCCTAATTTCACATGGACTACAACATATTTCATTTAGAACAAAATCGACGATGGTGTCTGCAAAAAGTGGTCGATTTGGCATGGAATGACCCTTCTACGACATTTTTGTGCATGAAGACGTTCTAATAAGCACTGTAACCGTAAAAGAAATGGTACGGCAAGGGGTTAATAGTGAGAAATATATAATGCCGAGCCTTGAAAAGCCTTGAAATCTCACATATAGTATGTCGTTCGGCATACGATATATGTACCTCGTCGAAGAGTGTTATGTCGTATGTATTGTCGTCGTCGGCAAAGTAGAACACCCCGTGGGTCGCGTTCGCCCTGATCCATTGTAGGCCGCGGTTCCGGTTCGACACGCCTCGCGGTTTCGCGCCCTTCTTCTGCTTGTACTTCTCGGGCATTGGGGCTAGAACATGCGGAGGTTCAAGTCTGAATCATAGAAAGTCGTTTACACTCTACTCTCTACTTGTCGCAGTCGATCCGGATCTAACCCTGACGTAACGTTGCGATGGATAATCGCAACGGCCCAGTAAGTACCCAGTCAGCCAGGCCTGTCTCGAGTAGATATCGAGCACAGTCTGCAATTGTACGATGCGAGCAGATGGCGAGCATTACGCTGGCAGAACGCGCTCGAAGCTCAGGATGCTCGGAATATGCTCGATTTTGGACAGCGCACCCTGCCAGCATAAAGCGATATTTATTCGGACGCAGATGCTCGGGCAGCAATTCTTCAAGGCAGCACTGCCTTCAAACACGTTCGATTTTGGACAGTAGGCCAGTATCGCCAGGTCGAGAAAATCGGGGGGAATACAAGTACCCCCTCTCTGATGACCAGTCCAGTCTATACTTGACTCCAAATAAGAATGTACTTACTAGCCGACGAATTTAAGACTTTACCGCGCATCCGACTCTAACGGAAGTCGTTCATTGGCTAATCCCCCTACTCGTACTTCGCCGACCACGCGATCATTGGCTGACGCCATCAATTTTATGGCTGACGCGCAACGACTTGCGCAGTACAAGTACATTCTTATTTGGAGTCAAGAAGTATACGGCACGTGCACCGTGGTCTACGGTCTTAGTGGGGGACGTTGGAGTGTGCGCATGGTGATGGAATGGGATAGTGGAAGGGAAAAAGGAGGAGAATGTGTGAGAGCCGTTTGGCTCTCAACTGGCGACACTGCAGTAGGCTGTGCCAGCAGAACAACATACTTCTGTGTCCGAATAAGTATCATTTTATACTGGCAGAGTGTGCCGACACAAGCTGAGGGTAGAAGTAGAACAAAACGAAGGCAGCACGGTCCTTCGATTAACACGTTCACGCCGGCGCCTGCTATTTGTGTATGTTGCGTGAGCCACCGGTGGTACACGCCGGCGGGAATATGTTAAGAGGGCAGCACGGCCGCACTAACGTGGCGAACGTCGGATAATATCCCTTGTGTAATTAACCTAAATGTACAGATTATTTAAAACAGTGGTCGGCAACGGCTGCACCGTTCAGCCCAATTTCGAGGCCCGCGCGTTTCGCTCCCCGTGACGGCCCTAGTGCTCAGGCCCGTACCGTATGAAATGCGCATTAGGACGACACCGGTATCTATAGGTTTCCACATTACCACGGAGGGCGCTACGCGCATTTTGAACGGTACGGGCCTGAGCACTAGGGTCGTCACGTGGAGGGAGACGCGCGGGAGGCGCGGGCCTCGAAATCGGACTGAACGGTGCAACCGTTGCCGACCACTGATTTAAAACCTTTCTATATTTAACATGTTTGCACAAATTCTCATTATAAGACTATAAATTAATATATTAGCGAGCACGGAATGGGCATTCAGAGAAATTTTGTAATATATTTTAGGGGAACATTAACAAATTGTTGAAATAAATACAGTAAATGCGTACGTGGGCTCCCGGTTGACTATACAAGAAATATATATGATCGACATTCGCCATATTAGTGCGACCGTGCTGCCCTCTTAAACGAAGAACCTAACCCAGACCGGGCCGGCATAAAGTGATACGTCTGCGTCCGAATAAGTATCGCTTTATGCTGCCAGAGTGTGCTGTCTAAAATCGAGCAGATTTCGAGCATCTTCAGCTTCGAGCACGTTCTGACAGTTTAATGCTCGCCATCTGCTGGCATCGTACGATTGCAGGCTCTGCTTGATGTCTGCTCGAGGGAGGCCTGGCTGACTGGGAGAATCTCCGAGACTCGAATTCGAAGCAAACCAAACTCAAGAAATATCCTAGTCCGAGATAATATTCCGAGTGTTTCTAATATGATTGTTTACCGGTCAAATGATCGAACTTCAAGCCCGTCCGTTCTAACAATCGAGTGACTTGGCTGGTGGCGACGTTGGCATCCTCGATCACGAGCCAGTGAATGTTCTCGACCAGCATCAGCGTGTGAGACATTCTGGTCAGCTCCGGGATCTGTTCCGGTCTTCGATAAGTTGGCGTGATTATGTACAGTGGTTCGACGATCGCCTCCTGCGCATTCTGCGACAACACCTGGATCCTCGAGGTCGCCGATGGTGATCCAAGCGGTGGTTGTGCCGCCGGTTGAACCCGCGCCATTTTCGAACTGTTGCTCCCAGCTGGATCATGCCACAGCATCGAGTTCTTATTGAAATGATTGATCAGCTCTTGAATCAGCGACGTCGCGATGTCCGGACTCAGCCCGTTCGCCTCCTGGACTCTGCGCACCGCGCTTCGAATCTGCAAACAGTTTCATTGGAATCATCACCGTCCGTTTCTCGTGGTTTCGATCGACTAAAGAACTATACCATTTCTTCTTTAAACTTGGATGTCCTGACATAGCTTTCCACGTCTTCCTGAGAGAAGACCGGGTTCTCTTCAGCCGAGCCGCCGGTGTTGAAGTCGTTCATCACCGCGAACCGAACTCCCGTCGACAGATGATACTGATAGAACACCACGAATACGCCTATTAGCACTATCACTCCCATTTTCATGGATGGCCTCATTATATCAGCACCTGTCGGTCAAACAATTTATATAGTTTATATATAGCATACGCAAACCGCTTGACACTCGTCGAGTTTCTTACTTAACAATGTGATAGTTTGCCGTGAAACATAAACTATAGTCGAATGGTTCATAAAGATACGCACATTATCTTCGATTTATTACTTAGGATAACTGTTATCGGTATTAACACTAAGTTTACTAGATCCGTCAACGTTGACAATTATTAAGATTGTAAAGATACTTCCCTGAGGAATTATTATTATTATGTATTATAAACGGACCGAGGCCCTCTTACATTAAAGTTTACAATAGAAAAAAGACTTTACGTAAAATAACAAAGAAGGGACATGCACAAAAACTGATGGTACAAAAGGTTTGGTGATATTAGATTATCCTGCGTAATAGTCTTTGAAAAGTGTGTAAAGACTCGCTAAAAAAATCAATACTATTATATGGAATGTTTAGTAAATTACTGAATTATTTACCAAATTTATTTCTTTGGGTATCTATTATTGGAAAAATGACCAAAAATTTGGATAGACACATGCTTGTTATGTTTATAGAATAATGCGAAATAGGTATTTCTACAGCTCCGTAAACCTATTGTTAAATTACTCGAAGACGCAAATAGTGTTTTTGTACAACGTTGGCATCCAGCTATTTATGAGTGATATACAAGGTGGTCCATTTATCTTGAGACAGTTAATTATTATGGAAACCAGCAGGAATACGAAAAAATGTTTTATATAAAATATTCTTCATATGAAGGGACACATTTCATGGCGCTATGCACATTTTTCTACAGGTTGTCCCAAAATTCCTTCAACAGCCGGAAATGGGAGGTTCCTGACGCCATTTGAAGCAACATTTTCCTTAGCAAACATGGCCGCCGCAGCTTTGTTTAGGAGTTACTAACGAAAAACACGGACTAATCAGAGCGCGACCTAGACGCGAGCTGACACAGTCGGCCAATAGACTGTTGGCGCGCCGGACCGACTGTGCCAGCTCGCGTCTAGGTCGCGCTCTGATTGGTCCGTATTTTTCGTTAATAACTCCTAAACAAAGCCGCGGCGGCCATTTTTGCTAAGGAAAATGTTGCTTCAAATGACATCAGGAACCTTCCATTTTCGGCTGTTGAAGGAATTTTGAGACACCCTGTATAATGGCCCTTTAAGGGTCAGATGAAGGGCAACTTCATTTTTTCAAATGGAAATCCATATTTTTTATTTTATATTCTTATTCTCATGGAAAAATAATAATATTTCGTATAAAACATTTTTTTCCTGAACTTACCATTTTTTAACGATATCATGATAAATGTTGCAAAGCTTGCATAATGGCATACAACATGAATTGTGAATCTTCATCTAGTAAGCGGCAATAACGCCACCTACATACGATGCTCAATGTACTACACACGTATTCCTGTCACCACTTACTAGATGTTTATGACTTCACAAACTCAGTATCTTTTATCATTACAAATATTGGGATATACACTACAATTTGTTTAATAAAACCGTGCACGCTAGGGAAAAATGTTTTATGCGAAACATTATTATTTTTCGATGTAGAATAAGAATATGAAATAAAAAATATGGGTTTCCATTTCAAAAAAATGAAGTTGCCCTTCATCTGAACCAAGGGCGTGATTTCATATGCCCGGCGTGACCTTTTGCGGGGCCCGGTTCAAAAATTGTGCGGGGCCAGAATACACATTCAAATTCTTAAACACAATAAGGAATTATTTATTATAAGTACAAAGGATATTACATATATTTTTTGTAAGATAGATATTACTTAATCGCTTTTTCCGCCGCAAAATCTTTGATTGCGTCATCAAAATTGATTGAGTTTGTTACTTCGCTTTCTATTGCAAGAATTGCCAGAGATCGGTCTTATCTAAATCGTAAATCAGTCTTGGGTTATTGATGATCGAAGATAATTTTTTATTAGTTTCAACCGCGAGAAACTACGTTCAGCTGAACCCACGGTTACTGGCGTAGTTAACATTATTTGTAACGCCGCACCGTGGTCATCGTAATCGCTTACATGGGACATTAGTCAACTTGAAGACACCGATTTTACTAATATTCTTATAGAATATTGGTACCTTAAAGAAATGCAAATCATATTTTTTCGCATCCTTAATTCGCTTTCAAGGGGCAAACAATTCAATGAAAATACTAAATCTGTAATTATATATGACTTCCGCAAAAAACTATTGATATAGTTTAATTTCTCGTAAAAAGTACATTTCTCCAAACCGTTCGTACTTTTTTATCTGAAATAGTTTCCAGGATATAAGGACTTTATGGAGTTACACTGAACTTTGATGATTTCTGTCACGCCTTCAAACTGAATAATCGCTACTAAAAGAATGTCTTGCATCTTAAAATTCAAAATCGGTGTTTTCTAATTGGGTAATCTCCTTAACACCTAATGTCCTCGGCATCCGTGTTGCAGACGTGTCAACGTTTGATATCAACATTTAATGTCAACGTCTGCAACACGCTGCAACGAAATATTTCAATGCAAAGAGGGGAGAGAAAATCTTGCACTCATGTGATCGCTTAGTGAATTATGCGAGTGCATTTTCCACACACACTCGAATATTCAATCTACTATACAGGGGGTCCTGCAAAATGTCTGATGAGTTTTCGTAGAGCGCATGACCTGTTAAAACGCGAGGCTGGGTTCCGGTGAACGCGCTGAATCTGCCTCGCGCCGGCCCTGTCTGACCCTTAAAGGGTCATTCTGGAAAAATGTGCCCTTTCATATGAAGAATATTTTATATAAAACATTTTTTCATATTCCTGCTGATTTTCGTAATAATTGATTGTCTCTAGATAAATGGACCACCCTGTATTTTTCATGAACGTAATTTTTTTTTAAATTTTCCTTTTAAATGAGTACATATAGTACATACAGTATGTACAAAGCAGACCGTATGAATAACCTTTCAGCTTGAAAATCGGGTGATTTTAGAATTAGATTGGTCTATTTTCTAAAGTGATAACAATAACTTATTTGGTGCATTCACGCTGACGTTCGGGCACTATTCGGGTTTCAACTTGCGCGGAAATCGCTGGAACGAATTAACCGCGTAAGTGGAGGACTTGCTATATACGAATATAGAACGAACGGTAGTTGCGATTAGTTGCTACTCGTGTTTCACGTTTGATCGTCGAACGAAAAAATAAGCATCGCGTCGGTGTATCGAGGCTGGCGAGGTTCGTTCGCGATAAACTATTATCGAAATTTAATTGAAAATTAATGGCGCTCGTGCAAGGAAGTCGCTTGGAACGCAGATTTAATTAGGAAACATTTTATATGTGTGGCTGCGAAGGGAAACGATAAGATACACGCTTCCGGCGATTCACGCGCGCCCCTTCGCTTCGATAAGCCTGCAAAAATGTTAATGCTGTTTCAAGTTCTGAGTTTCGAATTAAACGAGACGCAAACGCGGTGTCTTTGTTTATCGCTTGCCCTAGCTGCAATGATCAACCAAGGACCGCCTGGTCTGGATACTGGGTACACACCGCCGAACAGTGGTCGGAAATCGGCAAAACGTGGTCAAAATAGGAAGGAGTACTCCAATTTAGTTCAATATTGATACTATGGGATTTTTCGGAGCACTTTATAAATGAAGTACTACTACACAGATTTTTAAACTGCGGAAAAAATGTTTTTCCTTTATCCACGATTTCGGTCGAACTCACCAAGTATCTGGACAATTGTAGTTTTGAGCGAGTTTGTGTACGGAGTACTTCTACGGAATGTCACCGTGTCTTAGGCTTCCGAACGAGACCGAGTAACTCTTGCTCGCAACGTTCTCCACATATCGAAATCAAGTATTATCTGCGCATTATCTGCGTATTATCGTCGCAGGTATTTGTTATCGCGACGATTTATTTCGCGCTGTCGCAAATATTATTCGATATGCTAACCGAAAAAGAAAACGCGGCGATATTTGTATCTCGTTTCCTGTTGCACTTTATCAACCGACCACCCGGCAAAGCCGGTGGCAGTTCGTTGTACCGTATGCAGTGTACAATATACTGTATACAGTATACAATATACACTACATGTATAGAATGCTGGCCTTGTTCTCGATCGGAAATGTGTCGCCATGTTGTACACTTGACTCTCAAACAATCAACATTTAGGTAGGGATTGGTCTGCGAGTCTATATAGACAGTGTACTGTACAGCACCGACGCACAGTGTGTCGTCCAATGAAAAAAAGTCCGAAAAACAAAGTGTAATATCTGCAAATTTATGTATCCCAAAATGTTTGTAACAAAACTTAGTTTCTAAAACTTTTAATTTTAACTAAATAAATCGATTTGTTATTAAAATTGAGGCTGAAACTTTACTGTCAAATTCCGCGCATTTTTTTAAACATGCGCCCTCGCAAGCTATTTGGTTTTTTAATTTCATCTTTACAGGGTGTTTAGTATTGTAAGACCTTCAATCTCCCAAAATTTTTTTTTGAAATAATCGCAATTTTTTCCAATTTTTTATGTTTAACATTTATCAACTTTGATTAGAGTTTTAAAAAAAGTATCAAGAGGTATCACTGTGAATTTTTTTACAGCGATTGGTGGCACATTAAGCTTTAATTTCGCGTTGGTTTTAATCTGCTCACATTTGCTCAAATGGAGAAAATAATACAAAAACCACATTAAGATGCTCGCGCTCGGCGGCTTTCTGCGTAGTCTTTCGAAGAAATCTGTTGGAATTATTTTTAAACGCATGCCATTTGATAAGTACTTACATATGTGTCCAATTTTATTTTTATAAATTATATATTTAGTTTTAAAATTGTTTAAATATTTACAATCTTTCGATTCAGTATTAAAGAAAGTACCAAAAGGTTCCTTTGAGATTTTGTATTATATTAATTTGAAGCACTTGATATGACGGTGCACCTTAAGTGCATAAATATACACAAATGTTAAAAATAGTAGAAATTTATGTTGACGTTGAGACGCGTGCGTTCGCCGTCCACGGCTTTAACGTAGTCTATCCAGTTCCTACTTGAGTCCGCGCAAAACGATAAGACACTATGTTTACTCATTATGTTATTCTAAATATACAGTTCATTATTTTCAATTGTTTACACGATAGCCGTCGTGGTCAGAAATATCAGACGTGAAACTGAAGCCAAACATAGTCAATCGCAAACGCGTCCAAGTTATTAATAACACTGTCCTACGCCAAATTTGTTCCCTAATTACTGTTGGGTCCTTCTTATAGAGTTTCTTGCGCTGATTCCGAATCTGTCCTTAATTTTGTCTCGTATACGCACAGCTTTTGAGGAACATGGCTTTGAAAAAAACATTTTTCAACTTTAAACAAATATTGTGATGTTATTATAAAAGATATTGAATTGTTCTTTGCAGCAAAAGATTCTGTAGACTTTCCCGAACACAGTGATATCCAATATTAATACATTATGATTGTTTAAACATGTTTAAACAATGATTAAAGACTGAGAGACACCACTTTTGCACCAATTTTTGAGGATATTTTTCAGTTTATCTCAAAAAATAAGGGTCCAGCGGAAAATTAAACTATACCACGCGATAGAGCAGAATTTTTATCTTGAGAAACCAGAAAGCAAAATATCTTCGACCGATATGAGTTGTCACCAGTGACGCTCACCACCAAAACGGTTGTTCGCCGCTCCGTATCCCGTCGCTGCGCCGCACAGTGGGCTAAACCGACGAAATCTGTGTCAAAATCAAAGAACTTTCGATAGAAATGAGATAGAGCGATGAAATTTTTTTTAAATGAAGGCTGAAACTTTGCAGAATACGGAATAATTATTGAGATTGTGGTACAAACGTTTTTTAACCATGAAAGAATTCGTTAAACTTGCACAACTTCAAGAAAATTGTGGTTTTTCCAATACTACGTGCGAAAGAAATTTTTTTTTAAAATGCGACACATCATTTCCCGTAGAGTTTTTCACGCTGATTTCAAATCTGGCTTCAAAATTTGTCTACGACCTCAGGATTTTGCAAGAAATCGATTTTTGTGAACACAACTTATGAAATCATTTTTTCGTTGAAATGAATTGGTAACCCACTAGTTTGAAGGAATATTATATTCTCATATATAAGACACATTAAAAATAATCATAAAATAATCATACAGCGTGACTGTAATGCATTACAGTCACTCGTAGCCTGCAAGGAGTGCCAGCGACAATTGCAGCGATACGTCAAGTGATCGTTCGTCAAGTGATATATGTTAAGTAAACGTTCAAATACTTCATTATGATTATTTTTAATGTGTTTTATATATGAGAGTACAATATTCCTTCAAACTAGTGGGTTACCAATTCATTTCAACGAAAAAATGACTTCATAAGTTGTGTTCACAAAAATCGATTTCTTGCAGAATCCTGAGGTCGTAGACAAATTTTGAAGCCAGATTTGAAATCAGCGTGAAAAACTCTACGGGAAATGTGTCGCATTTTAAAAAAAATTTCTTTCGCGCGTAGTATTTAAAAAACCACAATTTTCTTGAAGTTGTGCAAGTTTAACGAATTCTTTCAAGGTTAAAAAACGTTCGTACCACAATCTCCATAATTATTCCATATTCTGCAAAGTTTCAGCTTTCATTTTAAAAAAATTTAATCGCTCTATCTTATTTCTATCAAAAATTCTTTGATTTTGACACAGATTTCGTCGGTTTAGCCCACTGAGCGCCGTATCCCGACCCGAGCGCCACTGGCGGCATCTCATGTCGGGCGAAGATATTTTGCGTTCTGATTCGAAAAAAACGTCGATGTCGCAAACTATTTCCATATACTTCCATATACTCTTTTGAATTTTCGTTATTGGCCCAGCTAAAAAAGTAGTAAAAATCAATTTTTACTATTGTTTTTCACAATTCCGTCCAAATGCATTTTTTCAACATATTTTTTACACATCATTTACTAAACTAATTCTTCTAGCCTTACAGAGAAATTGAAGTCGTTTGGTCCATTCATAAAAAAGTTGTTCTGATTTAAAGTGTGTGGAATCAGTTATGCTCCTTACTGTATATGTATACTTATACAGGGTGTCCCAAAATTCCTTCAACAGCCGGAAATGGGAGGTTCCTGAGATCATTTGAAGCAATATTTTCCTTTGCAAAAATGTTATCCGCGGCTTTGTTTATGAGTTATTAACGAAAAACACGGACCAATCAGAGCGCGACCTAGACGCGAGTTGACACAGTCGGCCAATAGACAGTTGGCGCGCCGTGACTACTGTGCAAACTCGCGACTAGGTCGCGCTCTGATTGGTCCGTGTTTTTCGTTAATAACTCCTAAACAAAGCTGCAGATAACATTTTTGCAAAGGAAAATATTGCTTCAAATTATCTCGGAAACCTCGCATTTCCGGTTGTTGAAGAAATTTTGGGACACCCTGTAGATCCGGCATAGGTGTAGTAGGTGTATAGGAAAACCAGTGAGGCTTTATAGCCTCAGTGAGGCACAGACAGTGATAAAATGTGACGTCTCAAGATAAATCTTAAGATAGTTTTAAAATGGCTGACACCAAGACCGATCCTTAAAATGTTGTAAATGTGATCGATTTATACAGTAAAAAACATTCTGTAACCTACATAATATCCGAAAGTTATTAATCTTCAGAATCAAATATCGATTCCTAAAATAATTAATACATAATAGGATTATTACCTCATATACTTCATTGTAATACCTTAATAAAACATATAGGATAAACATTTGTATTTCAAATATACAGACCGCCTTGAATATCTTTGTTGTTTTTAGGATACGTCAAATGTCTGGAGGACAAAGTTGAATGGTAAAATAGGGGCTTATACGATACCAAACAAATTTTTGTTTTTATGTAATTCTTTTTAGAGATATGAATGTCACCGTCATTTTTTTAAATGGAATGAGGTATTTTTTAATACATCAATCGATGCAGCTGGACATTCGTTATAAAACAGTACTAACCTATGTATGTCGAAAAGTTAGTAGCTGAGGAGATATTTCAATTTAAATAACTCTAAAATACCATTAATGTCGTACATAGGTTAGTACTTTTTTATAACGAATGTCCAGCTGCATCGATTGATGTATTAAACTAGAGGGCTTTTTGTTGCTCCTCGCTTCGCGCGCTCGCTCGCGAAGCGAGGTTTTTTTTAAATCTAAAAAAAAATTAAGAAAAAAATTTTTTATGTAATTGCGTTTGGTTCTTTGGTGGAAAATTTTCGTCCTCCCTTATAAATTGCATTGTAGAATCAACTCTTTTCGAAAAAAAACTAAAAATCTAAAAAACTACTTGACCAAAATGGACCAAAATCTAATCAGCTCTAAGTTACAGCGGGGCACATCGATTGCATCATTCATCATCCTGATCGCGTTGTTACTTTTTCTGAAAATGTTAACGAAAAATTTGATACCATACAAACGGACATACGCACACACACACGCGCGCACACACACACACACACACACACACACACACACACACACACACACACACACACACACACACACACACACACACACACACACAAACATTTTGATAAAAATAGTCTAAAATGACTCCAATGACCATGAAACGTAAAGATCTGCTAAAAAATCGATTTTCGATTTTCGGGGTAATTACAGTAACTTCCCTATGAATCGGGAAGTTAAAAATACCTCATTCCATTTAAAACAATGAAGGTGACCTTCATCATTCAAAAAAAATTACATAAAAACAAACATTTTTTTGGTATCGTATGAGCCCTATTTTACCATTCAACTTTGTCCTTCAGACATTTGACGTATCTTTAAAAACAACAAAGATATTTAAGGTGGTTGTTAACGCGAACGCGTATCTTTATGTAATTTGTATTCGCGCTACACTTGTTTTGTTTTCTCGTCATCTGTGCTCGCTCTATTTAAATGTATATGTCGATCTCTATCTTGTATGTTCTCGCTCTGTCTGTATTGTCCTCAGTCGGGCAGTATAGTTCGCACCTTCAAAATAAACGGATCTGTCCGCAAGTGATCAGTACTTTTTCTCTGTCTGTCCACCTCGTGTAAAAGTCTAAAGTTAAATCTCTATCTCCTACTCACTATCGGGCTGCGAGATTAAATTATTAAACGAATCGCTCTCTACAGTGGTCAAGTTAGGTGAAATACCCTGTAGAATAAACATTTGTATTTCAAATATGCTTTATATATTGATTATTTGCATGATAGAATGTCAAATTCTTTGAAATTATCCTTGTCCATTCTTTCCGTGTACTGTGTATTTATGTGGCCCACCCGCTGACCCATCTCTCCCCCCATAAGCCAAGCGTAGACTGTTGATGAGCATAGCTTACACATCTTTGGAAAATGCAACGTCACAAATTACTTTATCTTTTCCTCAAGGAAAAGTATCTATGCTGTGTCTATAGGTTTATTGTATAGTCTAAGATTAGTATACACGGTCTAAGCACTCTAAGCGACAAGTGACGTCACGCGCCCCTGTGCCTGTTCAGCCTCACACGTGTGCACTGTGCACCATATTCCGGCTGCAGTGACTCATGCAATTGTCCGCGGAAACCAGTCACGCTTGCTTGCCCGAATTCCACGCGCGTAAAACTGCAAACTTAACGTTCACATCGAAAAATGCAAGACTCATTATTTTTCCCGCTGCGGGTCGCCGTATATATTCTTTCTTAAAAATATTTACGAGACAACGAATAACTTTATTGGGAGTAATTATTATTAACGAGTCACGAAGTGTGTTTTTCTTTCTCTAATGTCGCACGCCTCGATTATTTGTAAACGCGTCGTGCAACGAGGCAGATCACTCGCAGTCGAAAACCACCAATCGATCCGAGCGAAATTTTCTTACCGCCTCGAACTGGAACCACGTATTTCTGTCTCGCCAGCCACCGGTTCACTAACACGTTATAAGTTAGAGAGACCGTATCTTTGGCGCAGTTAATCACCTGACTATCTTTCAGAAGAACTCTGCAACTGTGCGTGGCAATTAGAGCTTTGTTTTCCGAAGACTGTATTTCACGCATGAGGAACATTTTGACCGCTGTGTTAATATTCGAGTCCACCGTTCTACCCGCTCACTTCTCTTTTCGACATTCATTATTAAGTTACTCAATATCTTTTCATAAGTTAGCAATGATTTGATATATTTCTCCTTTTATTTTTCATTGTTTTTTGTTTTTGCTGTCGTATGGATTACAGTGTCGCAAGCAGCCAGACCAATTTCGTCGTAACAAAAAGTAACACGATGTCGCGACATTGTTTATAGCAGTGACGAGAGCAACCGGCGCACACTAGCGAATTCGACCGAATTCGTGGCCAAAGTCATATCTTCGAATCTGTCATGAATTATTGAAATAAATGACAATGACTTTATAATGACAATACTGGACTTTTTTTATTGAAAATATTGAATTTTTATATACAGCTGTATATGCAGCTTATACAAAATAATACAGTAAGGAGCATAACTGATTCAACACACTTTAAATCGGAATAACTTTTTTATGAATGGATCAAACGACTTCAATTTCTCTGTAAGACTAGAATAATTAGTTTAATAAATGACGTCTAAAAAATATTCTGAAAAAATGCATTTGGTCGGAATAGCGAAAAAATAGTAAAAATTGATTTTTACTACTTTTTTAGCTGGCCAATAACGAAAATTTAAAAGATGTGTTTGGTCAACTCGTATAAATTATATACGCTCCGAAAATTTCATTGAAATTGGTTAATTGGTTCACGAGTTATAAACGATCAAAAGAGGTAAAAGGCCGAGATTTTGAAAAACTGCAATTTTTACTACTTTTGATCATTGATAACTCGTAAACCAATGAACCAATTTCAATGAAATTTTCGGAGCGTATATAATTTACACGAGTTGACCAAACCATCTTTTAAATTTTCGTTATTGGCCCAGCTAAAAAAGTAGTAAAAATCAATTTTTACTATTTTCTTCGCAATTCCGACCAAATGCATTTTTTCAAAATATTTTTTAGGCGTCATTTACTAAACTAATTCTTCTAGCCTTACAGAGAAATTGAAGTCGTTTGGTCCAATCATAAAAAAAGTTATTCTGATTTAAAGTGTGTTGAATCAGTTATGCTCGTAGTGTATATACATATGTTACAGTAAATGTGATTAATCCGATGATTATGCATAATAACCGGTCATTATACATAATAACCAATTTATTACATTCACCGTAACATATACAGGCTGTTCACGCGTAGAAGGAAAAAGTAGTGCTGTTTCTTATATGCAACGCAATGGCGCATGTAACTTTTTTGTGTTTACACTATTTTGTTAAATATGCAGGTGACCTTCATATTGATTGTGATTTTTGTAGTGGAATGAGATATTTTTTAATATAATACATCATGCGATGCAGCTGGACATTCGTTATAAAAAAAGTACTAACCTATGTATATATGTCGAAAAGTTAGTAGTTCACGAGATATTTCGATTTAAATAACTCTAAAACACCATTACTGTCGTACTAAGACGTTAGCGTTTACTTGCGCACTACAAACAGCACTACTTTTTCCTTTTACATTGTTTTCTGATATTTGCTATTTACAAAAAAAAAACGCTGACTAGTAATAGCGTGAACAGCCTGTATACATATGTACAAATTAATGTTCATTGCTAAAAACCTTGGGGTGTCTTATCATTTTGACCAGCAGTGTAAATAAACAAGTTTACTATCGCAATACTGATACCTAACGGTTTGAAATTCTGATCAGTTCCAATTTATCAGTCTATCGACGTACTATTTGAACTGAATATCGGTATGGAAGTTTATCTTTGTATATTCTAATTGCTTCCCTCAAACACTGATCAGCTTTACCGTATACCATATCAATTATCCCTTGCGTTGAGTAATTAATTTCAAATAGCACGTCGATGTACTGATAAATTGGTACTTATCAAGATTTCAAACCGTTAGGTATCATCAATTTTGCGATAGCGAACATGTTTATTTACATTCATATTCCAGATAATAATCGATTCTGGGTCAATGCCTGCGACAAAAACTTTAATTTTCAAAGATGAAAATCATTTGAGGGTCACGTTTTTATATATACAGTTACTCAAATCAATACAATTCTAATATTGTACTATAAAAGGACTTTTTTAGGAAGCTAGAGGAATTAGTTTACTACAGGATGTGACAACATTTTTTTTCAAAAATAGCAATTGATCGGAATTGTAGAAAAAATACTAAAAGTTGCATTTTACAAGTTTTTTATGTGGGCCTGTACTGAAAATATAAAAAGTACGTTTTTTAGGTCTGTGACAATTATATGCACTGTAAAAGTTTCGTTGAAATCGGCTGATGCCGGAAAAACGACAGGCATTGAAAGAAGTAAGAATTCTTAGATATAGGCCGAAAATCGTGAAAATCTGCAATTTTTACCATCTTTGAACGTTTGTAGCTCACTGCAACGTCGAACGATTTTGACGAAATTTTCAGTATATTTAATTCTCACAGATATACAAAACATATTTTTTAAATTTTATATAGGCCCACATAGAAAGGTTCTAAAATGCAACTTCACATCCTGTATCCAAAAAAGTTCAAATCGTATAGTGCAATGTTAAAAAAGTTATCGTCTTTTTTAGAGCGTCCGAATATTAATTCTAGTATCTGTATGTATCTGAATGTATTTTTCGCTTAGCTACACGATGCTGACTTTGGGGAAAAAAGTTCTTGCCAGATATTGGTTCATATGAACATCATGCACATTACGTAAGAAGTAATTTTTGCATCACAATAACCTGAAGAGGTATTTAGGTGGCCTTACTTAAATGGACCACCCTGTATAATACTACGTACCTATGTGCTATTGTGTATACTGTATTACATACACAGGGCCGGCGTGAGCTTTTGCGGGGACCAGTTCAAAAATTTTGCGGGGCTAGAATACACATTCAAATCCTATACATAAATTTCACAATAAGGAATTATTTATTATAAGTACAGCGGATGTTACATATATTTTTTGTAAGATAAATATTACATAATTTTTCTCGCTTTTTCCGTCGCTAAATCTGTTTTTCTTATTACGTCATCAAAATTGATTGAGTTTGCTACTTCGCTTTTTATTGGAAGAATAGCCAGAGATGTAAATCGGTGTTGGCTTATTGATGATCGAAGATAATTTTTTATTAGTTTCAACCGCGAGAAACTACGTTCAGCTGAAGCCACGATTACATGGGAACTCATGTCAGTGTCGAGCAAGTTGTCATCGATTAGTGGATTATGCGATGGCATTTTCCACACACACCCGAATATTCAATCTACTATACAGGGGGTCCTGCAAAATGTCTGATGAGTTTTCATAGACCGCGAGCCTTTCAAAACGCGAGGCCGGGTTCCGGCGAACGCGCTGAACCTGCCTCGCGCCGGCCCTGTACATACAATATATTATCTAGTAATAAGAAATAATAGATCCAATAAAAAAAGAACTTTCCATTGTAAATCTATGTAAGAAATAATAAATACATCCAACAAACTAAAATTATTGTATTAGCCTTCCGTATACTTTGCCGGAGTCTATTTTGACCGGGAACATTCAAATTGTCATTTAAGTACTCCATTTGTGGCAATTAAACTGAATAGCTGTTTAATGTGTCTACACGAGATATCATCAAAAGTAAATTTTAAAAAATTATTGATTATCGCTGTGAACAGTCCTAAGCAATACCAATCATATAGTTATAAAAATCGTCCGTTGTTCGAGGGTTAGTATTTTTTTTTTAAATATTGTTCTCATTCCCTTTGGACTCCTTTGTCGACATCAGAGAAAGAAAAATGTAACCAGAACGAGTTCCTATATGCATTTGGTTCTTCCTTCATTTATTTGTCTCATTTTTTAGTTAGAAACAAATATAAGTTCCACAAATATAAATTACAACAAACTTTGAGAACTGTATCCAATATAATTAGAAAACAAAATTATTTAAGTAAGTAATCTTTGAAGTAAATTTCAAATAAAACACTTCAAACAGTAGAGAGTTCGTTGGCAACAAAATTGATAAATAATTCGGAGTGCAAAGGGTTACGAAATCCGACGCACGCTTCAAGAGAAAAACGAACTAGTGAAAATAAGAAAATTTGAAAACCGGGAGCAACATTCAACGGCATTGGTAAAATTCTCCGCGCCAAGTCTAACAACCGAGAAAGTAAATATTGAAGCAAGCGCGATAAAGATCCGACGATTGACGTAAGTTTGCTACTTGCGGTTTTCAATCTTGATTGCGACAATGCCGCGTCTTGCTTCGCTTCGCGATTAAACCTAACAGCTCGTTAGACCACCGTACAACGCATCCGCGGTGTGCCCGGCATTATGGTTTGTTTACGATCCGACCGCGTACGAGAAACGGGCTACATATAAAAATAGATCTAGCGAGCCGCAATGTTGCATAATCGAATCGGAATGTAATCGGAAAAATTAAAAAATGGTAAAATTCAATGGTTAAATTTTAAAGAGTACAACTTTATTAATTAATTATACATATAGTCACCATTCTTTTTTAATTGTAGAAAATTTAACCATTTTTTAATTATAATTTAACCAATCTTTAACCAATTTTTGAAACGAATCTTTAAAATTTAATCATTGAATTTTATTTTCAAATCGGGCACGAACTTATGCAATTATCTAATAGTAAGGTAGGGTCTCTTAGACCCCACAAATGTATTTCATAAATAGCCTCGTTTTTAATTGTGGGATAAGGAATAACACAGGATAAAAAATAAACAGACAGATTTAATTTTATTCATATAAAAATTCTTTTCGAAAATCTGAAGCTGGGGTCTCTAAGCCTCACATTAACCTTGCGAAGGTTACCACTAAATCTACCGAGCTCTAAAAGTACCCGATACACGATGCCTTATAAAAATAACAAGATTAAATTTATTTGAACTTTGTGCAGTTCATATTATAATATCTCCGCTATTAAATGTATTTATTTAAAGCATCTTTATAATTTCAATAATTGTGAAATAAAAAATCTGGAGCCGGTTATGCGACCGGTGGTGGTAGGTTAGTGTTAACCCCTTGCACTACAATATCGTGTCAGGCTCGTGATTAAAATTCTGAACAGAGTCTAACAAATATGTATTGGGTTGGCAAGAAATTGATTCGGTATATTAAGATGCAATAAAACCCAATTTTGCGGTCATAAAAGTTCTGGTCCTTATCGGGGAAAAACTGATCCAAGTGCGACTTCAGGTCATCATCATTAGTGAAAGTTCATTGGCTGAATAAAAAATTACGGTTTTATTTCATTTTAAAATACCGAAATTACTTCCTTGCTAACCTAATATACATATGTATGTTATTAATTTCCGTTAAACCGACATGAAATTCTATTTTGGTTTTGTGAATGTATAGTTATTGGAAAACGGGTCCCATGGAAATCATCGTCACAGATTTCTCCGACACGGTCTTCACCGACAACATTTAATTAATTTTTTATTAATCAATTAATTAATTAAAGAACACTCGGTTTCATATTTCGTTTTTCCACTGATTTTCATTTAATCCACATTAATTAATTAATTAATTAATAAAAAATTAATGAAATGTTGTCGGTGAAAACCGTGCCGGAGAAATCTGTGTCGACAATTTCCATGGGATCCTTGGATAACATGTGCAGGCATATAGTAGATATAATCAGTGGCGCACCCAGGGGCAGGGGACCAAGCCCCCCTAAGAAAAACATGTTTAGCTTCCAAAATTAAAATCGCGGAATAGCCCTTGACAGATATGTTGGCTAAAAAAAAGGTCATCACGCAAAACCTAGGGATGGATTCAACTCGCCCCCCCCCCCCCCCCGATTGCATCCTGGGTACGCCACTGGACATAATAAATTTTCTTCATTTTTAAGAGATTGCGAACTACAAAAAAGATCGAATCACTGAAACCGTAAAATAAATCGTATGGCAAGAGATTAATTGTTTTACTTTAAATATTTACTTCAAAAGACAGTTGTTTGACTGTTACTTATTTTAAACAATTTTGTTTACTAATTATATTAAATATAGCTCTAAAATTTTGATGTAATTTATATTTGTGGAACTTGCATTTGTTTTTAACTAAAAAAGTGAGACATTAAATAAATAAAGGAAGAACCAAATACATATAAAAACCCATTTCATGTACATTTATCGAGTCATACTCGACAAAGTAGTGCAAAGGGTTAAGCAAACGGACGAGCGGCCCTCGATGTCGTGGTAACAACGTAACAACTCGTGGAGATGTACTTCCGGAGACAAATTCGAACGTTTCGATCATTTTCGAAATGTTAGGAACGATCGTGTCCTCAGCCGTTTCCTTCTATCGAATCACCGATCGATACCCCCCATGCGTTTCTCGGTAGAATTCGTCGGCACGTTTCTTGAGACACCGCATAATGGTGTGTAATCTAACATCCGTATGGTTGGAAGACTATACTTTGATGAATCTCGCCCAATGGCCGAGAAGTAACCTGTGTTCAAGAAAGAAAACGAGACACGACGCACAGTGGGGCCGCGGCCACGAAAACCTAACAGAAACTCGAAATATGAAAATTCAAGAATTTACGAATATCCGTCAGTACATTGTAATTAAGAACAGGGCTTGAATGAAACTGTAAACTTTTATAAATAAAAGCTATTTTGTAAACTTTAAACTTTTAAATTATTTCTTATCTGTTTTAGGTTACCTTTGTACATCACACTTTAATTCCGTTATAACAGTTCAATTTTAATAGTTATTTTATACTGTACCATTGTAGAAAATATTGTTTAGATTTTCAAATATGTCGGAGTCTAATCACTAGACTGCGGATCCTTATGTAAAATAAAAACTTTCTACCTGAATAGCAACAAATTGGGCTGAAAATGTTTAATAGATTGAAAATAATGTAACAGTAGCATTAAATTCGTCTAATGTTTTTGCTGTTTCAGATAACACCTACTAATTTTTCTTATAAATGCATAAAAGTCTACTAATGATTTACTAAACATTCAGATATTGTATGAGCAATTATACCAATTTCATATCCATATCAAAAATTGTAACGACTGGAAATATTCTGGGTTGGAAGAAATGTTTAATTTTCAAGTTAAAATTGTTCCGAGTGCAGAGAGTTAAATAAGTTGGTACCTAATCAATTACTAAACATTCAAGTATTTCGCGAGGTGTTCTATCAACTTCATATCCATAAAATATACAAAAATCATATAGAATGGAATTATTCTAGGTCGGAAGAAATGTTCCATTTTCGAATTAAAATAGCCTTCGAGTACAAACTACTGCAAACAGTGGCGGGTTTAGCAGTAAGCGGACTAAGAGGCCGCGTGGGGCACCGGGATACTTTTCTTTTTTGTTAATAAGTTTACGAGAGTTTTCTTGCAACTTCTATTTCTAACTTGAGTTCAAGCGCCCCAAAATTTTTACCACTTGGGGCCTACAATTGACTTTAGCCGCCACTAAGTGCAAAGGGTCCAAATGCATTGTTGATCTCATAATAATATTATAGCTGATGTTCAGATGAATTCAACGGGCTGCTATATTATGACCTTGAGCCCATGGATAACGCTAAATAAAATAGTTTTGTCTTAAGCTATTACTCTATCTATTGCTCAATCTATCGCTCTATCAATTTCATATCTATAAAATAAACAAAAGTCATATAGAATGGAATTATTCTAGGACGGAAGAAATGTTCCATTTTCGAGTTAAAATAGCTCCGAGTGCAAAGGGTTGAACCGTATTTTCGATTTCATAATATCATAGCTGACGTTCAGATGAATTCAACGACCTACTATATTATGACCTTGAGCCCATAAATAACGCTAAATGAAGTAGTTTTTTCCAGCTTTACTCGTTAATAGTATCGATTGTTTATGTTATTAAATAAGTTGCAATCTAATCAATTACTAAACGTTTAATTTCATATCCATAAAATAAAGAAAAATCATATATGTAGAATGGAATTATTCTAGGTCGGAAGAAGTGTTCCATTTTCGAGGGCAAAGGGTTAAGATGCATTTTCGATTTCATAATTATCATAGCAGACGTTCAGATGAATTCAACGACCTACTATGTATGTTACATGCCCTTGAGGCCATGAACAACGCTAAAATAGTTTTTGAACTAAGTAGAAATGCCTCGCTGTGCGACGAGGTCCGAACTCGATAAGAGTATCGATTAATCCGTTTCTTCGATATCATCGACCTAACAAACACCGTCGAACAGAACACGAACGGGTTCGACTCGCGCAATTAGAACCTACCTGACATTCGGCGTTCGTGCTTCGCCGACGAGCAGTAGTCTCATTCCCGGTCAGGTTGCGCGGCTTTTAGCTCGATTGAATCGTGAGCGTGCGTTGTTGCTGCTGCGACACACCATGGAATACGTTGTTATGTTTGTCAAGGTAGCATCGTTGTGGTTTCCGGTCTCTAACGACGGGGATGCATACGACGAAATCCGATACCCGCGAGCTTACGCGATAGGTAGTCAACTGGCTGCAGTTCTACGTTCGACCGGGCACACGGTTTACGCACACTCGAAATCACGTTGCATGTTTATGATTCTGTCACAAAGAGCGAGAGCGAGAGAGAGACAGGGAGGGAGAAGAAGGAAAGAGGGAGAGAGAGAGAAAGGAAGCGAGGTGACGGCTCGGTGTTTTTCTTCCGGCGAACTTCACGGACGATTCTTCCATCGAAATGTCTTGGCGAATCGCATTTCGAACAAACGAGAGATCACGGATCCCCCACGACGCGCGGGCGTTTCTGCACGAATTCTCATGGTATCCGCGCGTTGTCACAGGAGGAACCCGACAACGAAACGTTTCCTTCACTCGGACATCACTGTGCTTTGGCGTCTGCCTCGGTGACTGTCGTGTAGCACTTCGATCGTTCGGCGAACGTATTTTTAGCAATCAGGCTGGCGCTGCTCGAGATAATCGTCGCACGACGTTCGCACATTTTTCCGCGCAACTATTCCGTGCCGTTTTCCCGGATGACGACTCTCGCCGCGATCGGTCGATTGTCTCCCAGTCGCGTGCCTGGTGTTGTCGTTCGTATCAACGAGAAAGGGACGTCCTAACCACCGTCTCTAATGGTTACGTTCGTCGACAAATAGACACGACGCGACGAATCTCCTCCGTCGGTCGACACTGAACTAGCATACTCGTCGCATCCCCTCTCTCTACTAGCCCCCTACCCTCCTGATATTCGACTATGTTCGCATAGCATTGCCCCGCCACCCCTCCACGCTCCCCTACTACATATCTTGTTTCAGCTGGCGCAGCAGCCGATAGTGTCACTGGTCCTCGTGTACGCGCATGTTCCGATATTATACATCGCAGTCGTCTGTATGTATATCGAATCACGCGGGAGATTCTGACGCTAAGAACCGCAGACCACCGCAAAGAACCTTGTCGAACGAGTTAGAACCGTGACCATTTAACCTTTGCCTTGTTAGAATTACGTATGTCAAGTGATACCTCCACCTTCGACACGAGAAAATATCATTTGTTATGTCAACACTTTACCTACCGAAAGCTTATTAATAGGATTTTCAATAATTGTGCTGTACCAAAAGAAAGCACAGAAATTGTTCTTTTACATTACAATCTTAAATGAAACTATTAGATGACGTTATCGAGGATGGCTTAGTTCACAATGAAAATTGCTGTTGCTATTGAAGGTTCCATCAAAAAGCGTTTAGTCATGTATCATGGATTTTTTCACAATTATGCAATAATCACCTGTCGGTAATGTGTTAAGTACGTGTTCGAGATACGATCATAAATAATCGAAGCGATCGACTTCCGCTTCAACGTTATCGATGCGCGCGTGGCTCCGTAGACAGCGATAAGGAAGGTTTCCAACTGGCTCGTGTTTCGCGCGGGGTCTTGAAACGTTTTTGGAGTGGTTCGAAAAAGAAAGCGTGGAATTAGAACGGTAGGTTCGCTGAGAAATGCGTTGCCCCTGCCGCAAGACTTCCGTCGTTACAGCTGCGCGAGACTGGCGAATCGTCGCACGGAGCTAGCGTGCGGGAGCTTCCGATGCTGATCGTTGAAAGCTTTCGATTAATCAGCAACGATTCCACATCGAATATTTGCTCCAAAATAATTGTTAATACTCTTCGAATATGCGATCTTGCCTTTATAAGGAAGTCGCTCGATAAATGTGTGCGATGGATATCTTGCGCGACTATCTCTCTCTCTCTTCCTCCCTCTCTGCCTCGCGATCAACCCTCGTCTCGTCTTCCGGTGCCCGAAGTATTGATCCAATTGTGTAACACCTACGTACCGTGTATATAGCATTGTAAAGAAGTACTCGAACCTCGCGAAGAACCGAAAGAACTATATCGCTTGAATTCAAGCGTGTAGGTTCTTTTAGGTCGCGTACACTTTATGTTGCTACAATTATAACAGGGCCGTGCTGTGCTATGATGCAGAGAGGCGGCCGCGTCAGGCGGTACCGTTAGGGGGCGGCATAACCAGCGAAATCAAAATACAATTTGAACCATTCATATATCTTTATGCAACTCTTTTCTATATTGGTCTATGTTATTCCAATATTGATGTATACTATTTATGATTCACCGACTATTTAAAATTATTGGTTTGGCAAGGAAGTAATTTTATCAATCAAATATTTTCGTATTTATTCTTTTCAGCGAAGGATCATCGAACAAAAATCTTATTCGTTAAAGTTCATTGCTTGAATAAAAGAAATTCGGCTCTATTTCATCTCAAACTACCGAAATTACTTTCCTGCCAACCCAACACAATCGAAGGTTATTTTAAAGAAAAAACATTTAAGGGGCGGCATTTCGAAGACTTGCATCATACTGAGAAAATCTACCGCACGGCCCTGAATTAAAACGGGCGATATATTCGCTTCCATGTTGAACTATACGCATAACCAATGTTTACGGCTCGGAGCACGTACCGGGTCGGTGCATGCGGGATTTCGACTCCACGTTTCAACCATGATTTTGATCACGTTACCTCGATGCTTGATCCTGTCGAATTCTCGTCCATGCTTTTATCTTGCATGATATTTAATGTGCTAGCTTATGGCCATCTTGGAACGAGATTAACCTAACCTCTTTCAAGTACCAAAATGCCAATACCATAACATAAACAAACTGTGTACTATTTAGGGTAGAAATTAGAGATCGCGGTTTCGAACGTGTACTACAATGCACGTGGACACGTGGTACGTGAATCGTGTAGTACGAATTTAACAGTAATCGTACCGATGTTTCATAAAAATTACAAGACAATCACAATTTTTATAATCATACGTGCTCAAATAAAGAAATTTATTAAATAATTTCTAATGAAAGCATCTGTATAATTTCGATAATTACAAAATGAAGAATGTGAAAGCGGTCACTTGACCCAGAATTGCAAGGGTGCGGGATGCGACTTCTCATGCTTCCAAATAATGCAAATTACGTCTTGTAAACGTAAAAATAGGACTTTTGGCCTATTATATCTGGCTTTTTTAATGGCCTAGATTGATCTTTTATCTAGCGCCTTTCACTACTGAAACCCCCCATCTTTACGTTATCGAGAAATGAGAAGGCGCATCCCGCATTCTTGCAATCCTGGAAACGAGTTCACGGATCCGTTTGACACAAAAAACAATAACGCATCAGTTGTCGGACTCGAACGTGCTCCACATGCATTTATATACACGTAAAATAAGGATCGCTAGTAGAAATTCGAAAAATAAATTTCCGTTAGTACTTTTTACTTAACTGCGACGTTGAAGCGTTTCGAATGGATGTTTTCCTTGAAATAATTACGGAGAACGTGTTTCAACGACACCGTATCTCGAGGAGATCGGATTACGTAACAAATATGTAGTCGTTGACGAATATGATTGAACGAGTAGACCTTGGAAGATCGTATGACCAGATTACACGGAGTACATTAAGTAGCTAAAACTATTTGTCCTACTCTCCGGCGGCGCAGATACGAATCTCGTTCGACTTTGGGGGCCGTAGATAAACAATGGATGAAATTTATCAAATTTTCAACGTTTAGATCTTTGTGAAATAACGCTGGAAACATACTTTTTTAATCTAAAACGTATGCACGTTGTAATTACGACCGAACGGTATGTCTTGGATGTTGACGCGAGTACTTTAAAAACGAACGCAAATTGTAACGCGCCCTGAGAAACAAGTTTTAATGGTCTCTATACGTCAACGTACAACCTTCCATCGATGTGGCTAAGACTTAAACGTAGACAGTCGTTTTCCCTAATTAAATGAAAAGACGGACGAAACGTAATGATACGTATACATAATATTCTGTGGAAGGAGTCGAAACAGCATGCGCGTCGTTGCACGTATGTACAAATATAAAATATTATTTATTCAAAATGAAAAGTACTTAACAACACCGTCTCTCGTTGCACGTGTAGAAGTGCATACGCAACGAGTCGTGACGGCGGTATGTACTTCGTCAGTCTTAAGGTGCACAATGTTGCAATCTCAAAGCAAGAAAGTACCCCAATTAAAGCTAGTGTGTTAGTCGCGCGCGTGTCACGATGCCATCATACATTGTCTAATTCCATCTGCTTCACACCATCCTAGTTCTGGCGGCAGGACGTTATCCAACATTCGAAACCGAATGGCTTTCGTACGATTGGTCTCGCGCCTTATCGATTTGTGCGATTTCATTGAAATTTTAGCAACGGATCGATGCCGAGACTGAGCACCGGTTTAATTTTAAACGCGCGTGTCAAGGTCAACCCCCTCTTTTGTCAATCGTTTGCTCGGTTTGCGAAGTTCGATGTTCGATCACAATTCAACGTTCGACCCGCTCCGACGAACGTACCGGTTGAAATAGTCGGGACGCCAACATTTACAGCTACCTGGCACCAGGAACCAGTCATAGTACAGTCTTACCTGGAAGAATGGTCTGTTGTAACGACAAATTATGAGTGAAAGAATCAGTTTCGAAACGGTGCTCGTTTACCTGGAAACAACCCATCTCGTCGACTCCGTCGCAATGCTGTTGCTGCGTGCCGGCGTTGTTGCGAGCCTCGTTCTCGCCGGCACGTTTCTGCAGGTACTGCTGATAGTTTTGGAAATCGTGGACCGGTGGCGGTGATCCGGCCGGATCCCTGAGTCCGTTCAACCGGGTATTTTGATTGTCGTCTAGGATCGTGTCGGGATAGAAGATTTCCGCCACCAGTAGACTGGTCCATCTCGGCGACGATAGGCAACCACCGTCCAGATAGTGGCACCTCGATTGCCTGCGAAACAGTCCAATGCGAACCTCAACTTGGCAACATGTCCCGCGACTGGCACGAACAGGCGAGGAAACAAAAACAGAGACAGTAATGTCTAGGGGTGTGCGAGAACCCGAAATATCGGGAACCTAATGGTCGGGACGAGTCGAGAAGAGGTCGAGTCAGGTCGGGTCGGGTTCCCGAAAATTTCGAGATTCACGAAGAAATCGGGTTCCCGAAAATTTCGAGAATATGACATAAGACACTCTTGAAAAGAATTCGTGATGGACAACATTCTTTCAATCTCGAAAACATCTACAATAAAAAATCCGAAACTATGAATGTATTCATTAAAACGAATATAAATGATTACTGGGTTCCCGAAATTTTCGGGAATCCCGATAAATTCGAGAATCCCGATAATTTCGAGAATCTCGAAAAAGTTTCGTGTTCCCGACTCGACCGAATATTTCGGGTTCTCGCACACCCCTAGACATTACTGTAGTTAAAAAGAAAACCAGTGAACGTAATTACATGCATCTAGTGACTTCTATGGTCTGCGTGAAGTAGCCCTCGTAAGGTATTTGGACTACGTAACGCCATACTCCTTGGTAATTCTTTGCGAAAACTGGCGTCGCGTATTCCACTTTGGCTGGGCAAGGAGTGGGAGGACCGGTGTACTCTGATTTCTCTTGCGATGGCGCTCGTTGCCTATATTCAGGGGTAGAAGGCTCGTCCCGGCGTTCCGCTGCCGAAGTAGCCAGGGGTTCTCCTTGTATCGCTTTGTACAGCATGCAGACCCTTTGATAGAAGTAGAAATTGAAAGTAGAAAAAGACAATTCGGGCTGGTTCGATGATCGAACGCGTTTCGAATACTCACACTCCTTCGCCATTTTCGCAAAACTTTCGGCCGCTTCTAGGCGGGTCTAAGTCAGCTTCCGAGTCGGAGGATCGCTTGCTTCTGCTCCGTTTTTCGTTAGTGTCGACGCTGGAAATATTGTCCGTTTGTAAATAGCTTCTTCGTTGAATCTCGCTATTTTAATGAAAAGACACGATACTCACGAATTCTGCGAGAAAGATTGAACGGTAGCGACCTTTGGCAGATTGTCGTCGGCCTTGAGTATAGGCAAGGCTTTGCTCAGAAATTTCAACGTGTGGTTCTTCAATAAAGCGCTACAACAAAAGAAAAGAAAATGTTTTTTTGTCATATATCGTAATTCTTGTTATCGACAAGAACAATCGCTGATCGTACCCAACCACATGTAACCTTCTCGAAAGCTGACAATAGCATGATTGGAGAGCACAAATGGCATGAATGGGACTTATACAACCCGCGAAATTACAAAGTTTCCGTTATTTTTTTTAACATACCTCGTATATACAGTGAAGTCGCGATCTTGCTCTCATCATCTGTTCCGAGCAGGAACAGAGATCGTGTAGGGAAACTATTTTTGTATGACTGTGTCGATGACATACAAAGGACAGTAGAAAAGGATAGAAACACGGGCCGTTTCTTTTTTTCGAGCTTCTTGGCCCCTCGCGGGGATGCCCCCTAGTAGAAGGGTTAGATCGCGACTTTATTGTAGCATATAAAATAAAATATAATCTATACCCGGCTCCGTAATTCTATCGACGCTTTGCCTGCCATACTTACAACGGATATGAGGAGCCATTAAAGTGTTGGTTCATAGGATTCCGTGGGATGTAACCTTTGTTGAGATCGCCACAAATGTTGTGTATAGACACGTAACCTTTCCCCTGTTTGCCGGGATCTAAACGATTGCGAGCAGAAACGAGAAACCATTAGACGAGGATCGAACGAATGACGGTGAAATAGTTAGCGATACGAATTCGAATCGCGTACCGTAACATTCTTTGTCGCTGTCTATATAAGGCGGTGGTCTCACTTTAGGTGGTTCCGCGTTCGGCGACTTGATGAACGCGTAGTATCCTTCCGGAGGTTCGTTGGATTCTGTCGGCGAGTCGGTGGTGGGTAACTTGATTGGTTTCAGCTCGTGTTGGTCCTCGGCGAACGACGATGCGCATAAAAGTATCAACTACAGAGAAATAAACGGTGCGCGTCTATGAAACCGTTGATCTATACGTAAACAACAACGCTAGAGAATATTCGCGACCATTGCTGCCCTCTGTGCGAGTACAGCGAAAGATACATTACACATTTGCGCAGTTGATATCGGAAATATTCTTCGGAACTCGGAACCACAGACGGAACTAACGCGTTTTGATAATATTTATTGTATTAGCACAGTTCTCGGATCATATATTATACTTATAAACCCAGCTTCAGATAACATTCCTTGTTCCAAGATTACATCGTCTACCAGACAAAGTGCAAACTGCTACAATCTGTTGAGAAGTTGCAATGTAATATACAGGGTGAACCACGAATCGTTATCAGTAGAGATTACTCTGTTATTAGCAGTCCGATCGAAAATGTTTTTATCAGTTTTTGCATGGTTTCAAGAGAGCTTTAACGTGATTAGAAAAAATGTTTCGTCAACTCCTTTTTTTAATATTTTTTCAAGGTCACCATGAATTTTTTGCAAATACACATATCATTTTTTACGCTTATCTGTTAGCGAATTTCAAGGCGAATTCGAAAACGTATCACAACATTTAAAAAATTGCTTTTTTAATTTTCTTTTTACAAAAGAATTGCTGTAATCACGTGAAAGTTCTTTCAAAACCTACGCTTAACCTAACCTAACCTACACATGGTTTAAAGAGAACTTTCACGTGATTATAGCAAATTTTTTGTAAAATAAAAATTAAAAAAGCAATTCTTTGGAATCATTTTTGCAATTTTTTTAATGTTATGATACGTTTTCGAATTTGCCTTGAAATCCTCTAACAGATAGAGGTAAACAAATTATATGTTTATTTGTAAAAAAATCAAGGAGACCTTGAAAAAACATTTAAAAAAAGAGTTGACGAAAAATTGTATATAATCACGTTAAAGCTCTCTTGAAACCATGCAAAAGCTGATGAGAACGTTTTCGATCGGACTGCTAATAACAGAGTAATCTCTAGTGATCACGATTCGTGTTCCATCCTGTATATTCTCAGAACTATTCAATTAAATAGCGGAATTCTTTTCCAAAACTTACTGTGTTATTTGATTTTTTACGCTTTTCTATTAAATATGGCCGGGTGCTTCTTTCTTTTGCAACAGCAGTGTATGATCTAAGGCACAGCCTACGCTATACGAAAGGGTCCCCGGAAATTGACGAAGCGTTAGGTCTACTCGTATGTCCCGTTGTGGTCCCACTGTTTTGACCGTCAATTTTGTACATTGCCAGTTTGACACACCGGTAAACAGCATTCGTATAATCTTAACACTGTACTCACCGGAAGCTTATTAATAGGATTTCCAATAATTGTGCTGTACCAAAATAAAGCATAGAAATTTTCTTTTATATTGCAATCTTAAATTCTAAGGTTTTGTTCATATAAGACAAACAATCCAATGTCAATCTTTGATCATGATTACTCTAAAATATTAAACATAGTTAACCTGGAAACATGACCAGAGCTTTATTTTTAATTTGATAAATAATAATATAGATTGTCCCGCACACTCCTGAGGCAGATCAGTTTCTACGTACCTGAACGTGTTTTGAGAACGAGAGCAGGATTTCAAACAATGAAATCCAAATCCACATATGGAGTAATAAATCCTTTAAATCGCATTATAGCAAGCTCAAACATACTGTATAATAATATTGATTTTTTTAATGGCACGTCACAGGAATTCAAAAGAAAATTACGCAAGATTATTTGTTAATATCGTACCTGTATTTGTTTAGTTTCGCGTTTGTCCCTTTTTATGTAAATTTTAGGTTGACTTTTTTTTGTTATGTTTCTTTTTGTTTTTATCAGTTCTACTGTAAATAACTGTTAACATTTGTATAAAAGGACCTCGGTCCGTATATACCGGGTATTTCACCTAACTTGACCACCTTAAATATCTTTGTTGTTTTTAAAGATACATCAAATGTCTGAAGGACAAAGTTGAATGGCAATAATAAAATGGGGCTCATATGATACCAAAAAATTTTTGTTTTTATGTAATCTTTTTAGAGATATGAAGGTCACCTTAATTTTTTTAAATGGAACGAGGTATTTTTTAATACATCAATCGATGCAGCTGGACATTCGTTATAAAAAGGTACTAACCTATGTATGTCGAAAAGTTTGTAGTTCAGGAGATATATCAATTTAAATAACTCTAAAACACCATTACTGTCGTACGTTAGCGTTTACTTACTTGTGTAACGTTTAAGTACGACGGTAATGGTGTTTTAGAGTTATTTAAATTGAAATATCTCCTGAACTACTAACTTTTCGACATACATAGGTTAGTACTTTTTTATAACGAATGTCCAGCTGCATCGATTAATGTATTAAAAAATACCTCATTCCATGTAAAAAAGTGAAGGTGACCTTCATATCTCTAAAAAAAATTACATAAAAACAAAAATTTTTTTGGTATCGTATGAGCCCCATTTTACCATTCAACTTTGTCCTCCAAACATTTGACGTATCTTTAAAAAACAACAAAGATATTCAAGGCGGTCAAGTTAGGTTAGGTGAAATACCCGGTATAATAATAATAATAATAATAATAATAATAATAATAATAATAATAATAAATGAAACTATTAGGTGACGTTATTGAGAGCGACTTGTTAGCTCACAATGAAAATTGCTGGTGCTATTGAACGTTCCATTAAAAAGTGTTTAGCCATGTACCATAGATTTTTCAAAATTATGCAATAATCACCGGTCGGTAATGTGTTAATTACGATACGTCCGGTGTTTCGATGATCCATAGCGAATACATTCTTCGCATTTCATCGTCGAACTTACTAGGCTACTCCCCGTTAGTAAGATACGTCGTATCGCATTCGGCCTTAACGGTACTCGGTCCACGCTTCGCAGACTATTAATACCCGGGCCTGGGACTATAGCCGCGCACGCTGGACTGCCCCACTAACAATCGGACCTACTCGCCACGCCGTTACATTCTTTTGGCTCCTTAACCGTCAGGAATTTCGAGGATAAAACTCGACCGAGACCTTCACCTATTAACGTATACCTCCCCTTTTATGTATACGTACGAGGTGTGTTCTAAAAAATAACGGGAATTTTCATTTTCCCGAAAAAAATTTTAGTTTTCGCCTACATGAATGTTATCCCCTTCAAAATAGTCTCCATTAGATGTACACACTTATGCCAGCGTTTCTTCCAATCCCCGAAACGCTTCTGGATCTCGATCTTTGGGATAACTAGACTGCGGATCTTTATGCATTTATGAGGAAATTGGTTGAGCGAAATATACAACAGTAAAAGATTTAGAAAACTCAAGAATGTTGTAACGTTGCGTTTAATGTAACAAAGTCGTTAAGGGATGTAATCAATTTTTATGCGATTGCTGCTTCCCGCAATCAATCCAAACCATTTTTATTTTGCATAAAGATCCGCAGTCCAAGGATAACTTTTAAACGACGTTGAAGGACGACGTCGCTTTAAGGTTTTCTTTATTTTTGGGAACAAAAAAGAAGTCACACGGTGAATATGGAGGCTGGGGCATCATATTAGTGTTTGTTTCTGCTATAAAATCACGGATAATTAGTGAATTGTTAGCAGGTGCATTATCGTGGTGTAAAAGCCATGAATTGTTTCGCCACGAACAATCGCTGATCGCTCCAAATCACTCGTAACTTTCTCGAAAGCTGACAATAGACTAAACATCGAATACGATAACCAATGTGCAGACACTTTTCAGACATGTGTACCAACACAACCAAAAAGAAATGGCGTGAGTCGGACTCATACAATCCGCGAAATTACAAAATTCCCCTCATTTTCTTAACACACCTCGTATATATAAAAATAAATGCTAACTGAAACTTCTTTCAACTAAAACTAGTGATATCTAATTTGAACACAGATTTCAATCAACATTTTATTCGATGAAATTTTCAAATCGGTCCGAAATTGTTTCGTTGGCGAATTCCTTTTTTCCGGAGAATGATACTTCGAGAGATGAACCGTCGACGTTGTGTTACCGTTCAAAAAGACGGAAAGGCTGGTTTTCTCGTCATCGCATTATTACACATTTGCGTAACGGTATTACTTTATACCGGTTCCCAGCGATTACCTACGAGTACGGGACGCGTTTCTATAATCAGGATCGACCAGCGTGAGAGCAACAAATTTATCGGTCTTTTCCCGCTACTTCTTTGTTTGCAGTGCGGGCGCGCGCGCTTTCGTGTTCAACTTTAAACCGATTAGGGAAACATACTTTACGATCCGTTTCGGAAATCGCTCGATAAGAACGATCCTCGATCGTTCGATCGATGAACAGGTATCTTGTCTTTACAAGTTTCATTTTCAGACGATCGGCGATATTCGATCTGCGAAATATGTAGAATGTCGATTTGTTCGGTTTATATCGTTGTCATTTGTTTGTTTAAATAATTAGGTGAATAATCTGTAAGATGTGAATCACCTGGAGGAGTCACAGCTCGGAGTATGAGTGATAAAAGTGGAACGTGTCGGACGAAATAAAAGTAAGTATTCGGTAGAGATTAAAAAAAAAATATTCGACTTACAACGAACGTGCGGAAGTCCATAGTGTTATCCGTTACGACGAGCGACGGAATGTAAAGTTGAACGTCGAAAGTCAGTGTCAAGGGATCTCGTGATCAGTCGACGGTCATAGCAAAACTGAACACATTGAACCCGTGGCATGGTATAAGGAGCTGTTCCTGGCTTCAGTCCCGTACTCATCACCACCAAAGGTACAAGCGAGCCATCCCACCTCCCACCTTCCACATCGAATCGCGCGGATACCATTCTACCTAAATCCTTCTCGTCGCTCTGACGTTCCTAAAATCTTTCGTCGCTAGTCTACTTTTCCCACTCGATTCATCAATCTTCTAAGTTAGACAACTAAAGAGTAGACATCTCAATAATTAAATAAGTAACCGAAATAAATTTCTCTCATCGATAATTATATTATGAACATGTGAAAAGAAATTCGATCATCGATAACTGTTATGAGCGATCGAAATCAATTTCTCTCACCGATAACTGTTACTTGTAACAGTTGTAACCAAAAAGTATAAAAATCGAGATTTTTTAACCATTTTGTTCTTCGATGTTTCTTTTTTATATTTTGTGTAGATTATCTTAAATATGAATAATAATCAACTTTTTATTAATGATTCGTATCGTGGAAAATCTTAGAATAACTGTAATTCTTGGTCCCTGCTTCTAACAGCGTAGCTGACATTTCTGCTTTTTAACGCTAACCGTACCGCGCGCGGTCAAATCAAATTTACTGAAATTATAAGGATGCTTTCATTAGAAATTGTTCAATAAATTTCTTCATTGGAGCACGTATCATTATAAAAATTGTGAATTATCGAAATAAATTCGGTCTTGTAATTTTTATAAAACAATATACACTACTGTGCAAAAGAAAGAAGCACCCAGTATAATTATAAGATATACATAATGACAAACAATATCTTTGTGTAGTAATTGTATTGTACAATGATTGATTTATTGCATTTAAAGTATTAGATAATCCGCAATTACACATATACTTTCAGAACTATTCAATTGAACAGCGGAATCCTTTTTCAGAACTTAATGTGTTCTTATTTTTTTTCGCTTTCCTATTAAATATAGCCGGGTGCTTCTTTCTTTTGCACAGTAGTGTACTCTCAGTAAAATAAGTCTCCGTACACCCTTTAAAACAAAATAACATTTTTATAATTGTACTAAACGATCTGATTATTTGTAAGCAATTAGAAGCATTGGTTTACTAGATGTTGTGCAACAAAAAGGTTTTCCGAAAATTACAATTGATCAGGTTTACATGCAAAAATAAAAAAAGCATTTTTTAAAACTTTTTTATTTCGGTTCCTAATGAAAATTTAAAAGTACGTTTTGTATATCTATGTTAGTTATACACAAGCTGAAAATTTAATCGAAATCGGCACATGTTGCCTTTTGAAAATGCCAAGATCTAATTTTTTTCAGGCTTTGCACGGTTGTTATTGTGTATTACGTGCTCTATTAAGATATTTATGAAAACATCTCCTATGAGAGCATGCTCATAACTTCAATAATTGTAAAATAAAAAATCTAGAACCGGTCATTCGACCGGTCATGGTCGGTTTAGCGTTAAATACTATTAACTATAGCTTCTGCTTTTATAATTGAATCAAATTCTTGAGGTTCGATTCGATCGTCGACATTCGAAAAGGAATAGTTGTTCCGTTGAACAGCGTAAGCGATACATCGCGCAAGCGCGCAACAATACGCAGGCCGAAGCGAAAATAGCGGGAACATTCGTGCTGGAACGAGGCACGATCTGTTCGCGTCTTCGTCGTTTGAACACGGCGCGGCGCGGCGACTGGTCACGATCGTAACTGTCATGGCATTCCAACATAATCGTCACTTTCCAGATATAACGTAATCTCCAAAGCGGTTTCGTTCTGTAAGATCACCTAAATGCGGGGAAAGGAAGCTGCACAGCTAAATTCCGACACTTCGTCATCCGGGGCAACTGTATTTTATCGGAAGTATCCTTTTCGCTCGCCTTTTGGCAACTGTTGGAAACGTTGTATGTAATTCTTACTGTATCTATAAAAAATGCTATCCACACTTATGGATATACTTATTATTAGACTGCGGATCTTTATGCAAGAAATAGATGAATGTTATTTCTTCCCTTAATGTTTTTAATAGAGGAGAAATCATATATTGACGTCTTCAATCTTTAAAATTTTTCAACGATTTTGAAAGTCATCTACTCAATTTTGCTATAAATCCGCATAATTGCATAATAATGCATAAAGATCCGCAGTCTTCTTATTATCGGGCTTGGTTTACATCGTTTACCTTATGCCAGTCGTCCATCCATAAGAGTTGTGCTAATTTAAATAAATTGTAATTGAATTACTTGTAATCAAATAATTGTATTTTATATAAACAGTACAGTGGTATCTCGGTATACGACCTTAATCCGTTCCTGATGTTTGGACTTAAACCGAAAATTTAAACTATTTGCAAAATTGCTTTTGATGTAAAATCAGATCGAACCAGTGCGCCGAGAGCAGTAGTAATCTTTCATTAATAATTATACGATCGATATTAAAGGAAAATTTAAACCATTCTCATGTAAAAAAACTCCTATTGATATTATACCTATTAATGGGATTGTAAAATAATTTAATCACTGTTTAAATACATAAATAAAAATAGAGATTTTATCATAGATTTAAAAAAAAAGAAAAAAATGATCTCTCTTTCTCTTTTCTTCTATGTACGTATAATATATTGTATAACCGGTACATGTTCCCTTATAAAAATGACAAGATCGATTTTATTTAGACTTTGTGCGGCTCCTATTGTAATACGTGCTCTACTAAAGATATATCTGTTCAATCATTTCTTGTGAAGCCATTTTTATTATTACAGTAATCGTAGTGTTAATTAATACTATGAACACTACAACACTCGATGCTCCTAAGCCAGTCTATTATTTCGACCACGCTTTTATCTTCTACTATTTGCGCAATGTTTATATTTATTCTCTGTACACCTTCACAATCATGAGCTAGAAAATGCCATCCAGGTATTTCCGATGAGCTAGACGAGCGTTCTAACCTAAAAACCGGATCTCTGGGGTAGAATCAGGGCACTTCCGGAAGAATTCGTGCCATCCGTAGGAGCCGGTCAAGGCCATCGACTCATTGAACATCCTTCTATGGCAACTACAAAAGCAGAATCTGGAACGACAACCTGTCGCTCTACACATTGACGTATCGACCACATTTCTTGATCCTCGGATCGAGATAGTTTGTATTTACACAAAACACAATACCAATAATTATTAATATACATTAAGTTAATGTACGATCCAGAAATCAATCGGACAATGAATCGCGACGATTGTTGTCGTCTCGTAATTTTAGTATCGTTTATATTCCGCAATCGTTGTTAAAATACAGTTGCACCTCGATAACTCGTATCTTAATGAAAGAATTAAAATCTTTGAGTTATAGCGGTTTCGACTTACAGAGGGTTTGTACAAAAGTTAATAATTTACTGATTACAATAGTTTTAAAGAAAGAAAAGTTCAACTTTTGGAGATGACAGCGTTCTTAGACAGCGGTATTTGTTCTTAGACAGCGGATCTTTATGCAAAATAAAAATTTTCTACCTGACTTGCAACAAACTGGAGTCAAATGGAAATTAATTTTTTTTCTTAATATGTTTAATAGGTTGAAAATAATATAATAGCATTTTTCAATTCTTCGAATGTTTTTACTATTTTTAGTTACTCCTTCTCATTTTTATCATAAATGCGTAAAATCCGCTGTCTATTTATTCTATATCTATAGTAAATAATATAATCTAGTAGGCTCTTACATATTTAAAAAATCTGTGATTTTACTTCAATATCATTGCATCTTCCTACGAAAATTTGTAAAACATTTACTGCTGTTTTGGCTTGTTTAGCTTCCACACTTGTGGAAAATAATTCGAGTTAAAGGAAGTTTTATTTCGATTTATACAGGTTTTTAAAGTACAGCGGAAGGAAATGAACATATATGAATGAAATGTCTTACAGATGTTTCCGAGTTATCGAGCTTTGACTGTACAATTGGATGCGGCAAATACCTATATGAAGTAGTATGTATAAATAATCGGAATGACTATATGTTTCGTATCTCGAGATTATTTGAAATTTGATAAATGTGCCGAGCAAACGAAAGAAACTCCATTACGTTTCATCGAGGTTTAATCGCACCGGTGTTTACGACACTGCTAAACGTACCGAAAGTGTTACGGGTTACTGACAACTTCTTACAAGTGAAGTAATTAATCTTGTGTCGCCGAGCAGCTACGTTAATTATCAAATATCGCATTTTTCAGAGTTAAATAATAAATCGAGGACTCGGTATTTCCAGTTACGCAGGCAGAATCATAATACTGTACCTCCGCAACGTCAGGAAATTAACCCGAATAAACTTACCGTTAGACCGACGATATTCTATACTTTACGACATGATATTGTATACTCTATACGTTCCCATTGCGTCCTCTTTTGTATACGTTTTTCAACCCGCGAGGTCGGTATACATCATTTACCATGTTATGCTTTTGTATGCACAAAACTCAGTTCTCTGAAATTTTCACCTTACGTAGCAGCAATTTCTTCTGCTTCTTCTTCTTTATTGAAAATATGGCATTGGATTTTGTGTTTGTCCATCAGCCGGAGAGACGATGACTTTTTAACAATTAGTTTACAACAGGAGGTGAAAAGAATTTTTTTCAAAAGTTGAAATTGATTAGAATTGTAGAAAAAATACTAAAAGTTATATTGAAAATTTAAAAAATACGTTTTGTATAATTTCGCTTTCGATATAAAATCGGTCAACGTTACAATGAGCTACCAACGTTTAAGGATGATAAAAATTGCAAATTTACACGATTTTCCACCTTTAACTGCAATAAATCTAAGGATTCTTAGATCTTTCAATGCCTATCCTAATCCTTCAGTGCATATAATTGACACAGACCTACAAACCGTATTTTTTAAATTTTCAGTGCAGGTCCACATAAAAAAGTTGTAAAATGTAACTTTTAGTATTTTTTTCTACAATTCCGAGCAATTGCAATTTTTGAAAAAAATTCTTTTTGCATTCTGTAGTAAACTAATTGTTCTAGCTTCTTAAAAAAGTTCAAATAGTATAGTCCAATATTTAAAAAATTATCATTTTTTAAGAGCGTCTGAATATTAATTCAAGTCACTGTATGAAGGCTTTCTTTTGAACGTAGTTTAAAGTTTCAGTTTTATCAAAATCAGTTTAAAGATGAGAGCTCAAGGTTGAATATCGCAGATTTTCAGCACTTGTGAGGGCATTTAAAATAAGGCAAACATTGTAAACCAAGTCCGATTTCCTGACCGCGAAGTCAAAATTAAATAAATAACTAAATAAATACATACATACAAGGTGGTCATATAAATGGGAACACCTAAAAATCTTTTGTATTTACTGTCCTATGAAAAAATTTCCTCAGTATTAAGTTACACTATTTTCGGAGGTAAATGTATAACTAAATAAATACATACAAGGTGGAACATATAAATGAGGACACCTAAATATCTTTTGTATTTACTGTCCTATGAAAAAATATCCTCAGGATGAAGTTACACTATTTGCGGAGGTAAATGTATTGGTGAACAAAAACTCTTTTGGTAATTTTTTAAATAAAATAAAACGTTGTCTGTATTTTTCTAAATTGAACAGTATATCTTATTTACCGATAACGTTGTAGATAATGAGAAACTAAATTCGGTGAATACCATCTTTGTTACCTCGACATGACCTTTTTTTTTATCGTGTGGAAATGCCTTACGCTACCTTGACATGACCTTGAGCAAAAATAATCATGTTGAAACGAGAAAGACGTAGAATATCGGACAAAGAAAGACGTAGAAACGGCGGAATATGTTACGAGGTATTGATGTTTTTAAAAAAACTCTTCTGAGAAACGCTATTTGATATATAAAGAGGGGCATTATGTGGCATGAATAAATTTTGCTGTAAATGCAGAGTGGTGGAGGACATATTAAAATATCGGTACTTTGGGATTATCCCGTCGATCATTTTCGCCAAACAGGAAATTATTATTATATATTATAATATAATAATAATTATTCTATTATATAATTATTAAATTATTATTATTATATTATTTATTTTGGAACTTGCTTTTCATTATGATGGCGCGAGAGGTCGACGGGATAATCCCAATGTACCGAATTATCAGAAAATTAATAAGAATTATAAGAAAAGTAAGAAAGACTCTACTTACCCCGTGAATAATAGCAAACAGTATTTTCTCCGTTACGTCGTACGGTCTGGAAGAGAATAGTGACGAGGTTAAAGTAAGGTTAGGAAGACGACGTTACGGAGGAAATATTGCACGGTCGAACAGTGTGGATCCTTCTGGAGTCTTCTGAAAAGTGCACTGGGCATGTCCGCTTTGTAGGAACGAAGAACGAAGAACTGGTCGGTGGAGCAGTTTTCGCTGCCAAGAAGATCGGAGGAGGTGGTGTAACACAGTAAACAGCAGATTTGATGCTTAGTAGGATAGATGACATTTATTTCATTATTTTTATTACTATTACTTGCTACTTGAATGCTATACTCGTATAGGTTTCTATAATTATGTCGATAATTATGCGTGAATTTAAAGAATATGTGAGCTCAGCCGCAAGATGTACAGCCCGCGTCAGTATTACAATGATCGAATAAGTGAAAATAATTACAAAAACGAAATTTTACGTTCACTTTTCAATGCAAACACTCGTCAAGGGATAAAGGAGGAAGGAGGAGGGTGAGATTGTGGTGGTGGGGCGGTTTTGTGGTTGTGGTGGTGTGGAGTGGGGAATAATGGCGGCTCATCGATTTCCTTTAATAACTACTTTCATCTTGTATATCTTTCGATCTTGATTTACACGCGTTGGGAATCCTACCGTTCGATCACTATTGAAATACCTTTACACCGTTCTTAATTTGAATATTCTTTTTTTTTTGCTTTCGTCTCGAACCACTATAATTTGTTGCAAACCCAACACTCTTACTTAATTAACCTAGTTTTTAACTTACACGAAATCGTAACGCGCATTATACCGGTAACAACGCATACCGTATTACTTCTTTTACTTCTTGTTTCCTAGCAACGAGTTGATCTCGTTTCATTCTTTTTTTTCGTTTTTTCATTTAAACAATATACAAACATCTCTCTTTCTTTCTCTTTCTCTCTCTCTCGCTCGCTCGCTCTCTTTCTCTCGCACTCTCTCTCTCTCTCTCTCTCTCTCTCTCTCTTTCTCTCTCTCTCGCTCTCTCTTTTGTATCTCAATGATCGTTTAAAAAAGTGTAAATACTATATACCGCATTACTTTGAAAGTATTCATCTTTTTGGTCTATCCTTCACGCAACCGTTTCTTCTACATTTGGAATTTGTTCCATTAGAGGTTCGATCGAAACAATAACCGTACGGAATCTTGTACGAAAAGTTTCCCTGTTTCGTTATAGTTCACGGAATCGGCAACGAGATCGTCGACGGTACATCGTCGACGGAATCGTCAACGAAATCGTCGACGGAATGACAATCGCGCGAAGGAGTATCAAAGAATAGTGAAATCGAATAAAAGAACAATACGTACGAATTTGATGCTCGTTGGAGGATGGCTGGGGATGAGCAGTTAAATATACATTAAAGGTAAACGCGGAAACGTTACCGATAGTATCGAGGTGTTTCGTCGTTTCCCGAGGATTCATTGAAAAAATGTGTGTCCGAATTCGGGGTATCGCGTGGACGCAATGAAACTAAATGACCAGCATATATATATTATTTACGAACAAACGACAACCGAACCGAATCGAATCTTGCGTACGATCAAATCGTGAGTCGTCAGAGATCACACAGCTAACCCGAAATCAAAAACACATATTATCCTGTCCCGTCTACGAGACACGCGGACGATCGATACTACGCGAACGCATCGGCGCCATCGCGCATCGTGGTTGGAAACGCGTCGCGCGCGTTCCAACTCGTAAATCGTTAAGTCATCTAATCCAAATTGCACTCGACGCTTCGGTTTGTACAAGTTACACATTTACATAATACGCCGAAATATCGTAGTATACACATGGTGCATGTACACGCCGCCATTCCCGGAATCGAGCACGACCAGGAAACAAACAGCGATCAGAGGTGAAAAGAAAAAATTACACGTAGAGAGGTGGTGGTTTTTCCGTTCGAGACTCGAGTCTCGAATCGGAACAGAATCTCGCGCTTTGTAATCGTTCGGATCGCGCTATCATCGCATCTCGAGAGCTTCCGACGATCCGTTCTTCGCCCTCTTGTACTCTTTGGTTACGTTCACCCTGGTCCACGCGTAATTTCTCATGCGTTCTCGCGCGCGCGAACAATCGACGTGCGAAAATCGAATTCACGATTATTGCCAAGTTTTCCACCGGTCGGATCATTTCTGTCCGTTTCAACGTGTTCTCTCGCACCTGATTTCGACCTGATTCTGTTCGATCGAAAGTTCGAAACGCACAGTTTTCCCTCGTTAGCGTCGCGCCGCGCGCCATTTCGAGTCGACCAGCCAAATAGAAAATAATCGTCCGAACAGGGGAACGCCGACAAGGGAGAACTGTGCTGTGTATCTGTGAAACTCTCAGATGAAACGTGAACGTAACGGACTCGTGTGTCTATAAATCTGCTAAAATAAAGAGAAGGAGATTATAAATGTATCCAATACTGGCAGTTGCGCGTTATAAATTCGTCCGTTCGCGACGACGATCAACGATCGTCTCTCGAATGATAATATGCCTAGCGTGTACCGTGTATGGATGCACACTGGCCAGATCAAGTCCTAGTTTCGTTTCCGAGATATATCGAGATACTGTGTAAACGGGCTAACGTTAACCACGGGGCTAACATTCTAAAGGTCTCGTGCCTTGCCATATATAGTACAATGTTTAACGTTATCCGCCTCTGCTTCGTCGAGTATTTCCCTTGTTAACGCAGTGTTCCATGGCGCATCCTCTATTACTTTATTCTACAGCAGCGATGAGCACGTTTGCCTGCCGTGAGCAAGAAGCTTCCCCCACCAACGTCTCTTCCATGCAGCGCGCACCTTCGCTGCGCAGCGGTGCCTCGAAATAAACGTTGGTGGGGGAAGCACGCAGCTCAGGGGCCCCTACTGTGTCCATCACTGTTCTACAGTGTACACCAGGGATGGTCAATTTTGCCTGAAATGAGCGGTGTTGCCAGTATCGACCAAAACCGGTCGATTTTCCCACTCCTCCAACATTCCCCACGAAGACTGTAGACTGGTCACGTACAGACGTGGGCATTATTTGGCGAAATAAATATTTCAAATACTATTTAATATTTTCGATTTTATAATAAAAATAAAATAAAATAAATAAAATATTTCTATTGCAACAATTTCATCCCCAAAATAAAAGATTTCTATTTTAACAATCAGAAACACGAAATAAAATATTTTACTTTTTGCATTGTTACGATACTCTGAGGAACCGCATAAACATAGTCTATCTTATCGTTAACAAACGATTTATACCCATAAATGTATCGAATTCGAACCATTATTTTCAGCAATAATACTTAAAATTGAAATTGCAAATAAAGACAAAATACAAATATTTTCAATACTCTTCAAATAAAAATACTATTACTGCCTCAAATAAATTATTTTATTCTCAAAAACCACTGCATCAAGTAAAATATCTTATTTTCAAGAATTATTGCATTAAATAAAATATTTTATTTTCAAAGTTGTACACATAAATAAATAAGATTATTTACTATTTAAAATACTATTTTCCCCAGTTCTGGTCACGTATTAATCTGGTCATTAGAGGGGGTAAACTGTGTTCCCCTCGATTTCCTCGATCTGGCGACACTGGAAATGAGACAAGACCGTCCCCACCATAGCGCCCACTGTCCCCCACCAGCATCCGCCGTTACCATGGAGGTAGAACGCGCTTCGTCCGTCGCAAAGACATTGGTGGGGGAGGCAGGCGTTTCAGGGGCCCAGTGGCGTACCGGGGGGGGGGCAGAGGACCAAGTCCCCCCAAAAAGAAAATGTTAACTTCCAAAATTAAAATTGCGGAATAGCCCTTGACAGATATGTTGGCTAAACAAAGGCCATCACGCAGAACCTAGGGCTGGGTTCAACTTGCCCTCCCCCAAGATTGCATCCTGGGTGCGCCACTGGAGGGGCCCCTACCGTGCCCATCACTGGTGTACACTGTTATTGGTTGCCAAATAACGCGTCGCTACCAAGGGAAAACTGTTACCGACTTGTTCCGAAAACAAACTTTCAGTCCCTAACTACAACTGTTCGCCGAGAGATCTCCTCGTTCTCCGGACACAATGATTAATCCCCGACTAATCTCGCGTGCCTACGAGTCAATGGAATTAAATCGAATCGTTACGTCCGACTGTGAAACAAAAGGTGTGTTCTAATCGCAGATATTCTGTAAATACTGTGCGCTTCTTTGCTGTTTCCATCCGAAGCCGAAGCCGGTCCCCCACGCTACGGTTTGTGAACCGGTCTCGAACAGGATTCGGAACGATTCGGGAGAGCACGTAACCGCATTGAACGCAATAAACGCAATAAACGCAATAAACACAATAAACGCAACAAACGCATAAACAAATGCCCGTAAAAATCTTTCTTCTTGTCTACCTACCCACGGTTCGGATAGAACTGCGACGATACTCCGGGTGTCGAAACGACTCTCCAGGGGCTTCCCCCGTGCCCGAACTGTTTGCAGTCGAAGGGGTTCGGGTTCGACGTGAAAAAAAAGAAACGGAAGACGGAAGGAAGACCCGCCCGAGAACCGTTTCGGTGGAATCGTCGAAGATCTGGTATCGTCGCGCTTCGATGGGTTTTTTATCGATACTTCTATCGGAATGGAGACCTATACTCGTTGGAACGACTCGCGCGTCGGTTCGTTCCATTAAGTACCGGTGAGAAATTTGTCACGACAGTTGGAAATTTTCCCCGAAAAGATTCGTCGCTTTCCGCGTTTCGATTCGTCTTATCACAGTCAGCATAGTTTTACAATTCGCTGCTTTATTCGAAAGCTTTAGAAAGCGCGCGCCACGTGCACCGACGATCGAGGAAATCGATGAAACGTCGCGATCATTTTTCACTTTTTTTTTAATCGTCCGTCGACGACGTTGCGAACCCACGCTCGTCGATATATCGATGCCGTTCAATGACTCGCTGGAAGGATCACAGAGTGGGGCGGAGTGGGGGCGGGGAAAACCGAGAAAGGAGGGGGGCCGACAACTATTCTCGATAGAAAAAACATTACGCGATGCTTCTTTTTCCTACTGTACAAAAAATAGAGCGTTTTCTTTGAACTTAGAGCCAATAAGGAAGCACTTACTTACTCAGGGAACAGAACCGAGAATCCCAAGCGAGTAGGAGAGACGAAGGGAGCGTGGAGAGAGACGGTTAACACAAGGCGATCACCGGTCCGTGCTAAATAAAAAACACGGTCGAATCGAGTGCCCGTCACTTTGTCAGCTTGATTATGCGAATACTCGAGCCCCATCGAACACCCTTTACGTTGCGCGTTAAACAAAGATTATCGATCAACGACGATCCGAGGATGATTGCGCTCGCGCTGCCATATACGGTACGGTATACGATATACGACTGTTCACAGATCGCGCGATCGGATGTTCTATAAAATAGATTGTTATAACTTTTACTTGAAAACATTATGCCCTTTCCGTATCCGAACAGGATAAACATCGATAGACGAAGCTCCGTTGCGTTGTGTTGCGTTGCGTCGCGCGGGGGGGAAGAATCTGCGAGTCTTCTCTGCGCCACACCAATAAAGATCGACCCCCTGCCCCCTGTACCATTGTTATCTGTCTTTCTGTATATCTCTTTTAAGTATCGTTTCGTTTCCGTTAGATTCGCGCGCGTCCTTTCGAACAACTCGCTTCCGAAGCTGGGAGTGTTCCGGGTGGGGGGGGGGGGGGGGGGTAAAAGGCGGAGTCAGGGACGATGACGGGGGGTACAAGTAGAGTGTGAACCAGGTAAAGGAAGATAGAGAGGAGGAGGATGATGATTGTTTCGCGACTCGCTTTCTCAGAAAGTTAGTTTGGTCTCGGAGTACTATGGACTCGCGAAGAGTTACTGTATGAAATAATCGGGGTGATCAGAGTCCTTCTCAAACCTCTTCGCCTCTTCCTGCATGCTCTCCTTGATCTTGAGTATGGCCGCAGACTCGGTCTGATCCTGTGAATCAACCAACACCAGGCCGGTTACAAGTAAAAGGTTAGGCAAGACCACCATCAGGCGATACCTTGCCCATGTTCTTTTTTTCTGTTCTGCTTTCAGCGTGTTCACCAGCGAGCTGACGAAGGAACACGGCGACCGAAACAAGCGCTTTTCTTTACCTAGCGCGCGCCCGCCCGCCCGCCCTCGCGACAAACATTGGCTTCGCAGTCACTGGAAATAAGGGTCGTGTCGCCGAAATGCTATTGTTGCGCTCTTCGAAAGAAGCGATCTTGGTTCTAGCGAAATTTTGTCTGTATCGCCGACTAGGTATAACGATAGACCTATCATCCAATATATTTTTGCGGTCCACTTTTCGGGGGCCGCGTGACCCCATTACCATTTTCATTTCATGTAGGTACGAGTTTAATAAATAAATCCATTTCTGTTCTGATTCGTTGTTTCGCGTGTTGGATCGCTTCATTCGCATGCAATCAGGCGAAATGAAAATGGTAGTGGGGTAACGCGATCCCATAAAAGTGGGCCGCGAAAATACATTGGCTGATAGGTCTATCCTTATACATACCTCGTCGGTGCCTATACCGCGTCGAAATTCTTCGTGAAAATTGTATAACGCGCGCGTTGCCAATCGAACACGGGTTTCCCTCGTTAGTGTCGCGCGCGTTCTCATCCCCACCGTCCAACGCGTGGCGCATCCAACGGCACTGCTCTTCGTCTCTGGTCACGCGACGTCACCTAGTCGTCGGCCAATAGGAAGCAGTATCCCCTACTCGATAGCGTCTCGACACTCTCGACGCTAACGAGGGAAAACTGTAGCGATATTCGAGTAAAAGATATAGGTTTACGATGGAACAGGCGATATAACTGGGATTACCATGGGTTCGTCGACAACTCATTTGACCGACACGATTTGACCGACAATAACTTTCGTCGACACTATGTTTTCCTCGACATTGTGAAATCGTCGACAAATCATTTGACCGACACTATGTTTTCACGTTCACGGGGAAATTGTCGACATATGTTTTCACCAACAGTCTGTGTTTTGCGACAGGTATGATTTCATTCGTTTCCACGAACTGATAGCTACAATTGAATGATTTTCGGTGCAATTTGGCAGTAGTGTGCTGCTATGCAGTGTCGCCAGTTGAGCTCCAAACGGAGCTCACACATTCCCCACAAAATATATCGCTTTGATTTCATTACTTGATATTTATGTAATTATTGTACAATTTTGTTATGTTTTGTAATCTGTATATGTATATGCGTAGCATTCGTTCTGTTCATTCAAATTATGTATATGTATTTACACAATTGTGTTTGAAATTAAATGAAATATTATGACTTTTGTCCATTTGTGTGTACCTATTAATAAAGTTTGTTTATTTGAAGAAATGCTTTGTACTTCTCTTTATTTTTTATTATACAAGCAACTAAATGCGTCTAGAACATAACAGTGATAATAACGATTAGTCAACATTAGCAAATACGAATCAAACCTGTCGCTAAACACGAACTGTCGATGAAAGCAGCAGACCTCGACAATTTGACCGTGTCTATGAAAACATAGTGTCGGTCAAATCATTTGTCAACGGAAACGTAGTGTCGGTCAAATTATTTGTCGACGAAAACATAGTGTCGATGAACGTTACTGTCGGTTAAATCTTGTCGGTCAAATGAGTTGTCGACGAACCCATGGTAACCCACATAACTGTAGGCGAACGAAAAACAAGAGAAACAAAACGAATACGAGAAAGGAAAAAAAAACGCTCGTCGGGATCGCCCAGTTTCCTTCTGAAAATATTTCCTCCTGTTTCTCGACTCGTGGCTCGCGATTGGTCCTACCCGTTGCGTGTGAAAGACGGAGAGAGAGGGAATCCACGGAGAGAGTCAGAGTTGGGCAGTAATTAATTACATGAGTATTTAATTACATCTTCAACTGCATGTGCAAAAGTGGACAATAATTACAATAAGAAAACGGTTAAATGGTCCAACACATAAAGATTAGTGGTTTAAAAGAACAATTACACCGAAGTAATTGTTAGACTCAATTACAAATACTGTAATCGTGTTAAGTAATTGTAATTACTCCTTTCACAATTACTGTAATTGTAATTTTATTTCTGCAATGTCAAGTAATTTTCATGCAATTACAAGTAATTATAATTGGCAGTTGCAATTACTTAACGCCAAAATGGCACTAAAAAAAAGTAATTAGATACCCACTCAATGGCAATGTCTAAAAACAACAAACAAAAAGCATATGTTACGTATATATTATCTGACTCCAACTTTGAAATGAGGATCATTTTGAAAAGTAATGGTAATCGTTTTTGTGAAATATCAAATCAGTTACAAATAAATATTTAATGAATAATAAATATTTCCTAACATATGCTTGTTGTTTGTTCTTTTCATACATTTCCATTGAGTAAGTATCTAATTAATGTTGTAATTGCAACTACCAATTACAATTGCTTGTAATTGCAGAAATAAAATTACAATTACATGCAATTGTAATTGGTAATTGGGGGAGAGTACGATTTCCGTGGCCCCTCGTTTTGAGGTTACATTTGTGTTCTTGGAGTTATTTCAAGAAAAAGATGTATATATAACATGGTGTCAAATCAGCCTGGTTTAGCCGGTAAAGTAGATTTCCTGTTTTTTATACATTTGCAAATATCTCGGTAGCTATACGAGATATGGCAAAATATCAAGATACCTTTTTTGTAGAAAATTAAATTTCTAATAATTTATGTCCTATGACATTTTCTTATCAGCTGCGCAGTTTCCGAGTATATTTATATTTCGGCGAAGTTGCAGAACAACTGCCTCCGGTAAATATAGCTATGAGGGGACCCAACTCGGATGACCTTCACCTTGACGTGTGTTTTCAAGGACAACATTCTGAACAACGTTTGTCAATACATCTATCCGTCGCTCGGACTTAGTTTCTGAGATAATTACAAAAAAGCTTTGTTAAATTTTTGTTGCAACTACGAGCCAGCTCCCCACACAGACAATACCACACACACCCACCCAGTGCTTAACACATTACCGACCGGTGATTATTGCTTAATTTTGAAAAATCTATGGTTCATGGCTAAACACTTTGTAATGGAACTTTCAATAGTAACAGCAATTATCATTATGAACTAACAAGACACCCTCAATAGCGTCATTTAATAGTTTCATTTAAGATTGCAATGCAAAAGAAAATTTCTATGCTTTCTTTTGGTACAGCAAAATTATTGAAAATCCTATTAACAGGCTTCCGGTAGGTAAAGTGTTAACACGCAACCAGTGTTTCTAAAAAGAAGGTCACCCATATATGTATAACGAGAGTGACATACTACTCCCGGATTTTCGTATGCGTTCATTTTATTTTGTTTTATTTTATTTTGAAATGAAATGGAATTTTAACATGATTTGAACGTTTTTTATGGGAAATTCAATTTCCCACAAAAAAGGTCTCTTGATATTTTGCCACATTTCGCATAGTTTGCGAGATATTTGCAGGTTTATAAAAAACAGGAAATTTACTTTACCGGCTAAACCAGGCCGATTTGACACTATGTTATATATACATTTTTTTCTCGAAATAACCCCAAAAACACAAATATAACCTCAAAACGAGGGGCCACGGAAATCGTACTCGTGCCGGCAATTGCCATTACTTTTGCTCGACCAGTAATTGTAATTGCGGACCATAATTACAATTACAGTGATTCGTCAAGTAATTGTATTTCTGCAATTTCAAATTACAGTAATTGGTAAGTAATCGTAATTGTAATTGAAATTACATTTTGCCCAACTCTGGGAGAGAGACGCACACGCTCTCTGACTCTTGTATGCTTGCAGTGTTCCGATATGGTGCATCTTTTCTCGCGCATGCGCGGCCAAAACAGTAACGTATCTATATTAGGATGATCAAGTAGCAGAGCCCTGAGGCAGTTATATTGGCAGGAATGTACTGAAACAATCTGCTCCGGACAAAAAGACTCCAGGACATGTCCTACGAGTTAAATTGTAATATCAATTTTTTTAAATTCTGTGGGGTGCTTAAAGTACCCCAATTTTATCGAGAATCTAACCTGAAATCGCCGCGCATGCGAGAGAAAAGATGCACCATATCGGAACACTGTATGCTTGTATGATTGTATGCTCGAATGCTTGTCGTCGCGGTCCGACGACACGAATGACGACATTCGATCGCGACCGCGATTGACGGGAAACTTATCGGTTAGAGCGACACGCGTCTGGGTTAGGAGATTCGCAACAGTCGGGAGAACGAATCGAGAGACAACACGGGGGAGAGAGAGAGAGGGGGGCTGGAGTGAAACGACATGAACGTTTTCTCCCCGAATGCGGAATCGAACCCAGCAGCGCCTGCCTCTCTTCTACGTCCGCGGCGGAGGAGGAGGATAGTCGCGTGGCCGAGGAAATTGTGAGCAGTTCGCTGGTCCCGAACGAATCTGGGCAAGAAAACGCTGACGTGCTGCGTAAACTTAATTCTCTCGTCTCGACGCAGCGCGCTTGATGACACGGTGCGTCGTCAAAGGTGGGTGGTGGGGGGAAGCTGTTTTTTTTTCGCTCGTCGACAACAAAACTTAGAACAGAGGATCGTGAAACAACAACTAGGGAGTGAGAAACGATTCGATGGAGGAACCGCATCCGCTGCAAGAAATGTGGTTCTTCCATGTTCCCAGGGCGCTCTGACCCACAACACATGGACGTTATGTAAAAAAAAAGGTGAAGCCCGTATCGACCAAAGAAAGAATCAACGTGTACGAACAACAAATACAAAAAAAAAGTAAACAACAACAAACAACATATACACACAGAAAAGAATATACCATATACAAATCTATATATACGTATACGTATACGAATACGAGCACGAATACGTATATGTATAGACGGATGGATAGATAGATATATGTATATATAGATCTGCATATGTACGTGTGAACGGACGGACGGACGAACGTTCGTTCTTTTGCGCATAGCCCACCCCCACACTGACGCACATCTCACCGAGCCGTTACGTCGATCGGAAACAACTCTATCGTTTTATAGATATTCAGACAAATGCTTTGTAAAAAAACAGAGAAACTCGACGTGTCATCCCTTATTTTGTTACTTTTTTCCATTAAAGACTTTTTCCCTTCTATTTTGTCCGCATCAATTTAGCTTTTTTACTGTTTTTATTCTATATATATTTTTTTTCTTTTTTTGGATCTCGTTCGAATCAATCGTGTATCTCGATACGATCTCGCAATCCACCAATCGCTTTGCGCTCACGCATCCATGTGCTACAGGTCAGTACAGGCTAGTACTATATACAGCTATCAGATTTCACCGGTTTTCCATTTCGTATTTCTCATGTCTCTAATTACGTTACAAACACCTTCGTTCGAAGCATTGCGAATCGATTCATGATATTGAACAGTATATCACACACATTGTGTTCCACAGTATACTCCACGTTGCAATTGTACATGTCGTGTCGTACGTACGGTGTGCTCTCGTATAGTTACAAAAATTCTTTTTGCACGTGCGTTCCACATATATATACATATATATATATATATGTATGTATATGTATATCTACCTAGATGTGTATGTGTGCGTGCGCGTGTATGTGTCTATTGGGCGTGTGCGTGTGCGCGTGTGTCGGACTACCGAAACGATTGCTCTCGAAGCGTGAGTCTCGTATGTTAGTAGATCGCTCAAACGAGATGAGAACTATCGTACGGACGCATCCGTTTTGGAAGCAACGTTATGGATACGCGTGACCGTGTATCTCTCGCACAACTAGAACAAACTTTGCACGGCATGACATGATCGTGTGATAATTAGGAGCGGGCGGGTACCCGAGCTTCAATTCGGCTTTTGATGACTCGGAACCCGAAAATTCCTAATGCAGTATTTTATCCATAAAAGTCCCCAACACGGGTCTGCCCAGGGATACTATTCTTTGAGTTTTGCCGAACGTAGAGAAGAACAACCGAGCTCGAGAAGCCTCGGTCGCCGAGAAGTGTAAACATAACCAATCCGATGACAAACTTCCTTATTTTTCATTATCTTTTTATGGAACTTTCACCAACATATTCGTGGCATTTTTCTCATGCAAAATGATACTAAACACGATATAATTTCAACTGTATTTAGTGGTTTAATTGACAATGAAAGTTACGGGCGCAAGGAAGGACAGCGTTCGTGAAGGAAAGAGACACAGAGAGTCGCAGCGCGCGGGCGCAATCCAAAGAACTTCCCATCTAACCAAACCTCCAAAGAACTTCCCATACGCTGTTCCTCCTTGCGTTCGAAACTTTCATCGTCCATTACACAAGTAAATTTCATCAGAATTATATCATATTCGGTGCATATGTTGGTGAAAGTTCCATAAAAAAAATAATGAAAAATAAAGTTGTGATATTCCGATTAGTGTGGTCTCACCGATATACCCGAGCCGTGTGAGTCATACTTCTCGAGTTTCGTGGCCTCTCAAGGGTGTACACCTTCAGGGACATTCATCGGCCAGACATTTAGGACATTCATCGGCCAGAGATTTAGGACATTTATGAATAAAATACTGTACTCGGGTACCCGAAGTCGAAGTCGAGTATTACGAATTTTCGAGTACCCGCCCACCCCTAGTGATAATGTCATCTTGAGACATTCTAGTGTACGATAGCGCCTAGGACCAAAATAAAATTGTCAATTGTATTTCATTGTTTTCGATCCTTCCTCTTCTCTATCTCAGGCATGAGCAACGAACATCGGATATATATATATATATATATATATATATATATCTTCTGTTTGCGTGGCATCTCCTAAGCAGAAGTTGTTCCGTTACTCCCGATTTGAATGTAGCCAAGCCAATGCCCCACCGGGGCAATCTTTGCTCATGCCTGCTCTACTCCACGACGAAGGTGAGAGAAAAAGTTGTTCATGCACCGATGACTCTTATATCTTGCACCGTTGCGACACCGTTCTGGATACAGCAATGTCAGAAAAATCATTTTAGAAACAACGAGGCTTGGTTGCTGTACCAATCGAAAATGGCATTGTTGCTCGAAAGCGAAAGACAGTGGTGCACGAACAGGTGTTCCAGCTACGGTAAACGACGCGCGAGCGAACCTACCGTGTTACGGCTGTGCGCGATTGTACGCGATTGTCGGGCTATCGGACACGATTGTGCGCGGGCAATGTGAAACACAAGTGACATGTGATTACCAGAAAGAAACGCGTCCTGCGACACGATAGAGAAAATTTTGTGTAAAACAAAGTTCATTGGAAACAGATAGTTATATATAAAACATTTTAGTAGCCAGCACCCTGATGCGGATTCAAACAACAAATAAAAAAGAAAAACGCAATATTCTCAGTGTAACAGGTTTACATTTATTGTCTCGATCTCCCCTGGCTTAGGCATATATTAATAATGTAAAATGTTTCATCGCCATTCACTTGTGCGGCTTACAACGTGGGGCTTTGTGTTACGTTAAAGTTTAAAGTAAAAATATTATTCGGCGTCGAGAGAAGCCGATGGGGCGCGCGCGCGCGCCTCACGCAACGGTACAGGAACGAAGCATGCTCTCTCTCTCTCTCTCTCTCTCTCTCTCTCTCTCTCTCTCTCTCTCTCTCTCTCTCTCTCTCTCTATTTTCCTTTCTTTCAATTCCTTTCTTTCTTTCATTTTTCCTTTTTCTATGCTAGAGAAGTTGCGTCTCATCGTGTATGGACAGAGCTGACGGCGTGTGTGTGTGTGCGCGCGCGCGCACGACGCGACAAGAAGCGACAAGACGCGACAACGGACGAGTCGTGTTACAAGCAACAACAAAAATCCTATTATTCCCTCGGATCGAAGATGGATCTGACGCGAACAAACGAACGCGCGCGAACGGAACAAGTCGGAACAATCAACGGAACGATCAATCAAACTCGAATTCATCAATCATATTCGAAATTACTCGAAACTTTCCTCGACCGGGCTGCACCCGTTTGCAGAAACGATGGCGAATTGGCGAAACCACGGTGTATTATAGACGTGTTCGGACTTCTCTCGGAAAGGTGTGATAGATAGAGGTTAGTTCTCTGGTCGCCGCCAGATGGAATACTAGGCACCTTCACGCTTTTAGCGTGAACTAACCTCTATCTATCACAAAACTTCAACCTTACAGAGGTGCTTAGTCGTAACACCTCTATAATACATCGCGGGCGAAACCAATACACCGGAAACGTTGCGAGGAGTGCAACGACGGTTCACCCATCGGTATGGCAGACGGAAATTACTTCGAGACCTGCGAGGGTCGATTTTGTTTAAACCGAGCCGGCCATCTCATTGTTTACGTCAAGTCCATCTTCAATCGAAACGAATAATACTATTCCTCGTTATCGCGCGAACAATTTCTGTTCCTTGCCCTCATTCGTACTTCGAATCCCGGCCGCGAAATCTCTTATCTTTCGTTTGCAGGCGATTAACGTTTCTCTTCGTACTCCAAGAAAAAATTACATACATCCTATTATATTATGTGGCGTATGTGTATTCCTTCCACTTCGAAACGATCTTTCTCTACACGTATCGACGATCTCGCACCCGATCAGATAATTCGTTAAGTTCGTACAAACGGAGGGTTAAGGTTGTCTCTCCCCCTCTCTTTTTCTCACTCTTTCACTCTCTTTCGTGTCGGTGTTGTACGTTCACGTGTAGCTGTACGTGTATGCGTATAAGATGATTGTGTATGGATGCGCATGTGACGAACGCATGTGTGTAGATACGTGTGTATGGATGAGTGTATGTTCTCCGGAACAACGGCAAGCATTCACCATCCTTAAGGAAAATGAACAGAAACTATCGAAAGGATTAGCAAGTCTTCATGCGTCAAAAGCAAAGTCTGGTTCTCGTTCTTCGTACTACCAACTTGGCGAAAAAAGTGTGTCGATGTGTTCATCATTCGACTAGATTATCGCGTATTCTTGTATCAGAGAGGAATTAAGAGTGCTCACGCGCTCGGAGTCTTTTCTGCCACCACTTTTGTCAGTGTGGACAGAGACACACACACAGCATACCCAGATTTAGCATGGAGCAGAACCAATATGGTTGGCAAGAAAGTAATTTCGGTATTTTAAGATGAAATAGAGCGCCCAATTTTATCATTCAAGCGATGGTCTTTAACGAATAAAATACTTTCTCTTTTGTTCGATGATCTTTTGCCATAAAGAATAGATAAGAAAATATTTTACTGATTACAGTTCATCGCTTGAATAAAGAAATTCGGTTTCATTTCACCCTAAAATACCGAAATTGCTTTCTTGACAACCCAATAGCATGTTAAAAGTGGGTACAGGATCTGTTTCATGCTAAAAATGGGTATGCTCCGTCTTTGTCTTCACCAGGCCTGACCGACACGCGGCCCGCAACGTTAAATTGTGCGGCCCGCCGGGCGATTTTATATTTCCATTGAAACTTTTGTTTCTCGTTGTATGTATACAAAAATATTAAGTAAATGAAAATTTGCACGTGTCATTATTATAATGCGACGTATAACAATAAAGTTTTATCCACTTTGTATTTGCATTACATTTTTTAAAAGCATGTTTACCTAAAGTGCGGCCCGCTGTAATGTTACGCGTCATCAAAGTGGCCCGTAAAACCATTTGGGTTGATCAGGCCTGGTATACACTGACAAAAATGTCGGAAAACCTTGTGATTTCTGAAATCATTTGAAGTAACCTTTTTCCTTCGCAACAATTTCCACCTCGGCATTGTTAAGGGCATATCAACGAAAAACAAGGACCAATCAGAGCGCGGCTATAGTGAACGGATCCCGCCTCGACAACATGTTCGCCGAGCGTGGCGCTGTCGTTGGCCGAGCCGGAATCCGTCCGCTATTAGTCGTGCTCTGATTAGTTCGTGTTTTTCGTTAATAACTCCTTAACACAGCCGCGGAAAACGTTACTTCGCATGACTTCAGGAATCACTCCTTTCAAGGTTTCTTGACATTGTTGGGACACCCTGTGTATGTGTAAACGTCATTAATATATGCAAGTGTGTAACATGTCGAAAGCTGTCGGGTAATTAACCGTAAGCATGAAGAAAACAGCGAATTGCGCGCTAATTAAGCCCTCTAACTCTCTCTCTCTCTCGAACTGCGAACATTTGTCTATCGCTCAATTTTTGCATTTCACAAAGAAACTTTGATCGACATCTATTTATGTCAGCAGAAATATTGAAAGTGAAACGTTGATTTTTCGGATGCTAGAATGAGACACGTACACTAACGAGCATAACTGATTCAACACACTTTAAATCAGAATAACTTTTTTATGAATTTTAAATGACGTCTAAAAAATATTTTGAAAAAGTGCATTTGTTCGGAATTGCGAAAAAAAAATAACAAAAATTGATTTTTACAACTTTTTTAGCTGGGCCAATAATGAAAATTTAAAAGATGTGTTTGGTCAACTCGTATAAATTATATACGTTCTAAAAATCCCATTGAAATTTGTTAATTGGTTTACGAGGTATAAACGATCAAAAGTGGTAAAAAGGTCGAGATTTTGAAAAACTGCCATTTTTACCACTTTTGATCGTTTATAACTCGTGAACCAATTAACCAATTTCAATGAAATTTTCGGAGCGTATAAAATTAATACGAGTTGACCAAACACATCTTTTAAATTTTCGTTATTGGCCCAGCTAGAAAAGTAGTAAAAATTAATGTTTACTATTTTTTTTCGCAATTTCGACCAAATGCATTTTCCAAAATATTTTTTAGACGTCATTTACTAAACTAATTCTTCTAGCCTTATAGAGAAATTGAAGTCGTTTGGTCCATTCATAAAAAAGTTATTCTGATTTAAAGTGTGTTGAATCAGTTATGCGCGTTAGTGTAAGTAAACTAACAGATAATAGAAGAGCATGGCAATCATGAAACGTGGGCATATGGTACCGAAATTAATGAACTTTCGCGATTTCTCGATCGTCGATCTTGCCGATGCTCTCAGAGCATATACTCACAATTGACTCTTTCTCTCACACTCATTCATTCGCTCCCTCCCTCCCTCGCTGACTCATTCACTGACTCGCACACTCGCTCACTATTACCCTTCCTTTCTATCTCGTTCGGTCTCACTTTCTCTCCTTCTCTCTCGTTTTATATCTTGCTTTACATATGTATAATCTATGAGTAGCGATTAATATTTTAAATTAATTTAAACACAACTAACAGCAGCACAGCATAGTCCGGTACTGACCTATAACCATTACGGACGGATGGATTCCGGAGGTTCGCACGATATCTCTCCATTTCTTCGTGTTTTCGTATTTTGCTTTCTCTTTGCTTCTGTTACACTCGATCATTTAGGTTCAGTACTTACACCGTCTACGACACTTATTCCATACAAAAATAATATGTATGTATAATATATTTATATATATATATATATATTCATATATATATATATATAGCGTACTGTTGTCATACACACGTTATATATATATAACACTTCCTTCATATATATTTACTTTTCTCCACCTTGTTCAAGTACTTCTTTTGTTAAGTTAATCGCAGAACCATTCGCGTCGCAAAACTCGGCGTGATTGAACGTGTTTTTTTTCATATCGGAAAAGAAAAAGAGACACTAAAATGAAAGAGAACAAAAGAGATTCTGTATACAGTTGCTTCGGAAGCAGTAACCGGAACAATAACGAACCAAACGGAGGAACTTTATTCGCGTAGATTTTTCATTGCAATTTGATCTCGTACACATGCTTTGCTTGTAAACTAATATTCTAATAGGAACTTCGGAACGATAGGGAGAGTTTTGAACTGCGACACACGCGTGAAATGAAACCGTTTAACTATCGTAGTCGAACTCCCATGATTCTCACAGTCAAGTTCAGTTTGAGAACCGTAATGTGTTCAGTTACGTTCGGAAGCATTCGATCGAGCAATCGTGCGACTAGAATTGACACGCTAGAAACAATGCAGTAAAGCAAACAAAAAGGTGCATCGTGTATGCGCCTTTGTTCTTTCTCTGGAAAAGATATCGAGACGTCAGCTCGCGTTCTATCGCAAGCCGTTTGTTGTTTGAGCAACGAAAACGTACGCCCGAGATATTGCGACGTTAATAGCTGCGAAAAGATAGTGCACATACTTGCTTCTTTCTATCGGCATTGAATTGTGAGCAAACAGTGGAAGGACTCGGTACGAGTTCGGCCAATTTAATCACCTCATTACAGAGTTTCGTCAAAGTCAAATTCAAACAAGACCGGAAACAAAAGGTAAAGACATTCGATCCAAAACAATTAGACGAGTCTCGAGCAGTGTTGCCACCTTGTCATCTTGGAGATGTAAAAAGCAAAAGGAAAGGTTTGCAATTTAGAAATACAGTGAATCCTCTGTAAAGGCAAAAGCCTCGGGGAGATTCGTTTGCAAAGTTCGTAGACGGACCCTATTTTTTTGAGCTTCAAAGTTCATCGTGTTCGAAATTATATCGTGTTTGGTATTATTTTAATCAGAAAAATGCCACAAATATATTGGTGAAAGTTTCATAAAAAAATAAGGAAAAATAAAGAAGATTAAATATTGGTGTTACATTGTGATGACGCACGGGTCTTTGAACTGTGCCGGCGACTCTCCGCGTCGCATTAGTAGTGGTTCACACCGATAAGCCCGAGCCGAGATCAGATTACTACAGTGGAGAGGATATTTTTTTGCGTTTATAGAGAATTTACTGTATCAGTGTTCTAAACTGAGAACTTTTATCGTATACAGAAATACTAATCGTAAAACAAACAAAGCAATACTAGTTAACGGTAAAATGTGTCGAATATACATTGTTTTATAAAAATTACAAGACTGAATTTATTTAGATCGTTCACAATTTTCTACAATAATACGTGCTCGAATAAAGAAATTTATGGAATAATTTTGAACAGTAATTAAAAAATAAACAATACGAAAGCGGTCATTTGCCGGTCGCGGCAAATTGTACGGTTAGTGATAAACTAGAGTTTACAAAATTTCATAACTTCAAGACAACTTCTCGATTCTGCAAAATCTTCCAGATTATTCATTTTTGATGTGATATTATATGAGACATTCTTAAAAATTTGAGAACAATACAAAGCATAACAATTTATTATTATCTCCTTTTTTTCTACAACCCGAAGAGGAGATTTGGTTCAAAACCCGGAGAGGTGGCAACTCTGGTCTCGATGCTTATGTTTGAAACGTCATGGCAAAAGGAATATTACGAAGAAAAAAAAAGAACGGTTCAAAAGGAAAAAAATCTCTCGCGGAATTCGAAAAACGCTCTATACGGCGTGTTGCGTTGACAAGAACAAAATTTCTCGACCGAAAATTTTTAAGCTACTCAACGTAACCAACGTGAATACTCATGCCTTGCCTGTCCTGTAACCTATCCTTTTTTTTTCTATCCTAAAAGAGCTCGGTGGCCTAACTCTATAATGGGATGAAAAATAAGCCAGAGTCGCCAGTTGACGAACCAGCGATGCGATTACGAGATACAGGCGGTTTAAATGAACAATAAAAAAAAAGAAGAAATCAAGGAGAAAGAATATGAAGGATAGAAAAAAAAGAATTAAAAAATCGATTAACAATTATGCGATTGATAATCACAGTAGTTCGTGTTTTTCAGGCACCTTTGCTTACAAGCTAATATTCAAATAAATATAAATAATAAACGTTGTTGGCGTTGACACGAGTCGATAAAAAAAAGAAAAAGACGTATCGTAACTCTATCGATAATGACGTATGAATATAGAAATAATCGTATTAAAAAAAAAAACAAAAAAAAAAGGAGAAAAAAGTAAGAGTAATAGTAAAACTCTAAACTGCAACCTCTTGAGTATTTAGCAAAGCATATATATGCATGCAACATATATATACTTTCAAAAAAATTCTTTCATAGTTATATTCTGTGACGAATCGAGTATCATAGTTTCGTAATAACAGCGTAATGAGCACTTAAATGCTAAACCTAATCAAATTATGAACGATTAATCAACGAACGCACATAGAACGTAGCGTATGCGTTATATCACGAATGTTCTGTGTATTCTTTCACGTTTTGCTTTTTTCCTCTCTGTTGTTCTCTACTTGCGTTTTTGTTATGAGCGAAAATCATGCTTGAGCCATTGACAAAGTATATTTACGAACGCGCGCGCGCGTATGCGTGTGTACCACATGACATCGAACGTCAGCGTATGCGTATGCGTATTCGTATTCGTATGCGTATTCGTATTCGTATCCGTATTCGTACTCGTATTCGTATGCGTATTCGTATGCGTATGATCCTTTTCCAAATTGCGTGATTAACCGGGAAATTCTACGGCATCTATGTACTCGGGGCTGGATCCAAGGCGACTTGTCTTTTTAAAAAAACTGTCGGGAATACAGAAGGCGCACGTGCGAGATTACTCATTACACTTTTCATTCGGAATCCTACTCGCAATCCGAAGTAATAACGTAAACGAATAAAAATTAATGTAACAGACATAATCAACACCGTTTTTCTTTTTTACGCGCTCATTGAAAAAAAATCAGTTACATATACATACACGCATTCCATAATGTGTACCGTATTGTCTACAACGAAAAAATTGTTCGGTCAACAGCGAAACGTTTCTCGGTTCTCAAGAAATATTTGAAGAATTTTTCAAACAGTTTTTCTTGTTTTGTGTGAAGCAGCACTAACAGCTGAATGACAAATAAACCGATAAATCGTAACACCAAAAATCGTGCAGTCACGAAAATGTCTTCGTTGCCATGTACGATAAACCTTATGAAATATCTTGCATATGTTTTTGTAATATTGTACGAAAATTGATTTCACAATTGAATTTGTCGTCGTATGAAGCAGGTATAAAAGTCGCTGGATATTTTTATCGAAATTGATCTATGGCTTGATCTTGACAACAATGATGCACAGGGTATCGTCTCTGATCCGACTAGTAGAAACAATTGGAACTTTTCATGTAATCTCTACAATACATTAGTTTGACTTTATAATTGTGTATTGCGATTGTTATATTTTTCACTTCCTCTAATTTTTCGGAATGATTACCAAAACGAATAAGACTTTACGAAAACAAAGAGAAAAGGTAAATAAACAAATAAATAAATGTAAATAAAACGAAAACAACAGATTTTTAGACTCACTTCATACTTGCATCATTAGTCATACCGTTAGTATGATAATAGTTAGACACAATTGAGCCAGTTATAACAATATTAGATGCAAATAGGTACTCTAAATTAAATTTCCCAGGAAGCCTATATGATTAAACAGGACATATCAAATTCTGATATAAATATTGATATTTTGAATAAGCATTAACTAGGTTGTTGGAATAAGCTGGAGGATAAGCCCTCTAAATGTAATAACACCCAAAGTATTTTAATGGAATAAGTAATAGTCGTATTGACGAAAGCACCTGAATCTGTTAATTGCTGAATAATTAGAAGAAAGATAAGTCATAATATGAACTTATATGTTTTCTGATTCGCGATTCACCTATTAACTTCCAATCGATCTAACAAATCCAAAGTCAATGCATACGAACTACTCCAGGAGTATAGTAGAAAAATTGTCCATTCAAATATACAATACCGTCAGCCTGTGGATCGTGAAATAACGAAACTCTCGTGTACTACGCGAGAGAAACGAATAATGCATAAGAGAACTGATTATCGCCGACATATAAGTTCATACTAACACGTCGAGTAACTGTCATAGGGAATTGTTATAGAACCTACTAATACTTACATTTTCTCCAGGACCTCCGAAACCACCCAGATTATAGTCACCCATTCCACTTCCACTGTCCTCTCGTGGTGTACCAGGGCCTCCGTTAGCCGGGCTGTTTTTCATTCCGTCGAGACCATCGCCGTTTAGAACAGGACCCATCGTGTTTGGTCCCATTGGACCCATTGGACCCCCCTCTGGTCCGCCACTCATGGGAAAGTCCTGATCAAATTACCAGTATTGTTAGAAACATTCCCAAAAATCATATAATCGTAGATATCGAACAATCGGTTTTACGAAATATAAACATACTAACAAGAATAACAAAGTGTACTTACGCCAGGCATGTTTCCTCCAGGTACAGGTTTCATCATGGTATACATATTTTCACCGCCGCTATTACTACTATCTTGTGGACTGGGCATAATTGGTGTACCTGGGCCTGGAGGACCCGTTGATCCTGGTGGTCCTCCATAATTACCCGGCGACGATGACGAATAATTCATTGGCTAGAAGTACAGAGAAGTCGTGTTACCGATTATGAAATTTCACACCACGGTCTTCTTGTATGTGTGTATGCTAACATTGCTAACTACTACAGGGTGTATAAAAATTATATGTCACGACCACCGTAGCGGGATTCTGTATATACAGGGTGTCCCGAATTTAAATGGCAAAACTTCAGGAGCGTGTTGGGGACCGAAAACCTAAGACAGAAAGTCTTTTAGAGATTTGCTCGTTTTTGCTTCGTTTTGGAGAAAATCGCAAAAAAAGAAACAAAACAAGTTCTCATTTTTGTACTTATTTATTTACGTTATCATCTATTTAATGTAAATATTGTTCAAAATGTTGCCCTCTTGCAGCAATGCAAGCATTACATCCAGCACTGACTTGATAAATTGCAGCTAAATATTGTTCTGGTGATATTTGGTGCACTGCACCTATGATTTGGCCTCTTAATTGCTCCCTTGAATTGATTGGCGCCGAATAAACTTTCTGCTTCAAGATTCCGCATACGAAGAAATCCATGGGTGTCATATCAGGTAATCGGCGCGCATACTCTCGCACCGTTTCTAAAGCATTACCGTTGCAGAAACCGTACACGAAAACTATATCAGCGTATTCAACATTAGAATATGTACGCGACATTGTAGCTGAAGTTATTCACTCCAAAATATCTGAGTAACTGACTAAAGACTGACTAAGGAATCATAGAAGAAAGCAAGAATGTAAACAAACCAAAGAATGTAAAGGATAACATCAAGTGTTTACATATCTCACTGCCATAACTCACACAACAATGTCAAAACAATCACAAATACTAGTGTATACAACACTCAAGAGAGCAATTGACAACGAGATATTGATTTTTTGCGATTTTCTGAAAAACGAAGTAAAAACGAGCAAATCTCTAAAAAACTTTTTATCTTAGTTTTTCGGTCCCCTACACGCTCCTGAGTTGTGTCATTTAAATTCGGGACACCCTGTATATCGCAATATAGTGAGAAATAATGGAAGACCGCTGCGTCCAACAGAAGTGCCAGATCGACGGGATTTTCAGCGGTTAGATTAACAATGTAGCGATCAAGAAATAATATTACAGTCAGCGGCAGTAATAAGTGAACACCCTTAAAATTCGCATAACTTTTTAGAAATTGGTCCAACGGACTTGAATTTTTTAAAGATGTTAGACCGGCTAGTTCGCTAGAGAATAAGTAAACAAAAATTTATTACGATTGCAATTGGTAGGAACTATACAAAATTTTAAAAAATGATGTTTCGTCAACTTTTTTACCTGGGCCTGTAACGATAATTTAAAAAATGCGTTTTATAGATTTCGGTAACTTATATGCATACTGAAAATTTCATCGAAATCGGTCAACATTGCAATGAACTACATACGTTTAAATATGATCACGTAAGGGCGAAATGCCCTGGCAATGCTGGAAATCTCCGACTTTCACCCTTAAGCTCTCATCTTTAAACGTATGTAGCTCATTGCAATGTTGACCAATTATGATGAAATTTTCAGTATGCATATAAGTTACCGAAATCTATAAAACGCATTTTTTAAATGATCGTTACAAGCCCAGATAAAAAAAAGTTGACAAAACATCATTTTTTAAAATTTTGTATAATTCCTACAAATTGCAATCGTAATAAATTTTTGTTTACTTATTCTTTAGCGGACTAGCCGGTCTAACATCTTAAAAAAATTCAAGTCCGTTGGACCAATTTCTAAAAAGTTATGCGATTTTTAAGGGTGTCCATTTATTATTGCCGCTGACTGTATGTCATCGTAACCCATTAACAGATAAGCACAACACGAGTGCAATAACTTGTTCCTGTTTACGCTAATAAATGCGGGGTCGGTAGTAGAAAGAAATGTGTAGAACTGTACAATAAACTACTGTTTCAATAAATAATGTTAATTGACGTATGTAAATATGTACGTACTGTAGATGTGTTAGGTTGCCATTGTTGTCTGCCGGCTGGCCCAGCCATACTCATGGGTGGCATTCCAGGTCCTCCCGGACCTCCGGGACCTAAGCTACTGTTAGGAGGTGGTCCTCTTATCCCTGGTCCGTAACTTCCTGGTCCCATCGGACCCATTCCAGGTCCCCTTGGCGGGTTCATCCTTGGGTTCATGGGATTCATGCCTGGAGGAGCTAATAACAAAAGCAACCTTTCATACATGTGTTTAGAAACGTACAAGTATTAATACTGTTCTAATTCCATGTTAATACTAAATGCTAATCGTGAATCATCGGACTAACGGCAAATCATGTGGCTTTGAAGCTTTCTTAGTTCCTTTAAAGACTTAAGGTGCATGACAAGTACATAACGAGAAGGTGTTCAAACACTGTTCCCCCATTTTCGACACGCTAAAAAGTAAAGTCATGCTTTGCCGAAGTCGAACACATAATGAAGCGAGTGGACAGCATGCTGAATTGGTAATTGCGTCTACGTAATAAATAAATCAAGTAAAAAGCTCATGCGTAGGATGAAAACAGCACTACCAAATATTGTTTTGCGAACTGAACGAGTTTGAAAACAATCGATAGAAAACAATGGATTTTGTGCCAGACACATCACAAGACAATCATTAGGATAACGCCTATTTAAAACTAAGTCAAACAGCAATATCATCGTTTAATCGGTACCGAACAGAATTATTCACATGATCGTTGTACGATTTTGTTTTTTTTTCTTTTTTATAAAAGCACAGTGGAATCGAAATATTAATGCGGTGTACATATTATACATGTTTATGCGAACCATCGCGAATGCGTTAAAACATTCGATTCGTATCATGGTGATTTGTAGTTACAGCAAGGTTTGTTAGCCACAATATTCCATACATTTAATTACCTATCTGCAGAGTTTAAACTTGACAGAGTGCTAACTTGATACTCGATGCAAACGAAAATATACACTTGGTAATGTTAAATCTGCCACTCTTCTTTTTTTTATATATGTATATATTTATGAAGAGAACGTTGTTCTCGTAGGCAAAGTGGGCTACTCTATCAAAATTGCATCTAACACATTGACTTGAAGATCGAGTGAGCAAGTGTTTATACACAGAAACTAAGCTAGTGCAATTATTCATGAAAGTGAGAACAAAAATTTTAAGACGAGCAGGAGAAAAAAAACTAAAAAGTTAGGCTTGACTAAGTCATGTGAGTGTGATTTGGTTGCTGGGTTGCTTCCTACCTTGCCACCCTACAAATTCTCCAGCTTCGCCTGAGGAACACAAGAGCACACATTAGTACGGCAGGTAGGTAAGGTCAGGTTGATGGCGGTAAGGTCTAGTTACTTTGCGGTCGCATAGTGAATATATTCGAAAAACCATTTCGACTGTGAAAATATATCATTATAGCATATTGACAAACGAACAAATCTAACAACTATGCAAACAGTACACTTCGAAGAACCTGAATTGATTTATTCTTGGAACATACAATATACAGGGTGGCTGAAATGTTCCCGGAATTTTTTAAAGCATTTCAGCAGCATAAAAATACCACATAAACGAATGAATCCACACACTTGACCGAATAATAAGTTTTATTGATTCATTAACAATGAAATGAACCAAAAACATTTACAACAAATGTTTGAAATTACCTCCTTTCGATTCGATACATTTACGGACCCACTTTCTAAAATTCCCGACGATGGTCGTGCACTCTTTCACCGTAATCTCGTCCCAGGCACGCGTCAACGCCGCTTTCAGCTGTTCCACCGTGGCGTATCGTCTTCCTGAAATTTTTTACTCCATGATGGACCATACTGAGTAATCCATCGGGTTAAGATCCGGCGAGGTCGGCGGCCAAACATCCTTTCCCTAAAAGCCGGGAAACAGCTCTTTGCAGACGACGATGGTGGATTTGGCGGAATGCGCCGGCGCCCAGTCCTGCTTATGCGTGAATCCGCCTTGGCCGAAGTGTCGCGTTGCCCACAGCTTTAATTCCCTCCGGAGGACACGTTTCTGGTACTCGGCGGAGTTGATTTTTACGTTTCTCGGGAGGAACACCAGTGGCGTCCTCCCGGTGGTGCAGATACCGGCCCAAGCCATGACCGAGGCTGGAAAATGGCTACAGCCGATGGTTTTCGCAACCGAAGTCTTCTGCTGGCCCTTCTTGAGCAACTGGCGGTGATTTTGGTGGTTGTGTAAGGGTTCGACCGTAAACATTTTCTCATGCGTGAAAAGAACCTTCTTCAGGCGATCACCAGCAACCATCGTCGGAAATTTTATAAAGCGGGTCCGTAAATGTATCGAATCGAAAGGAGGCAATTTCAAACATTTGTTGTAAATGTTTTTGGTTCATTTCACTGTTAATGAATTAATAAAGCTTATTATTCGGTCAAGTGTGTGGATTCATTCGTTTGTGCGGTATGTTTATGCTGCTGAAATGCTTTAAAACATTCCGGGAACTTTTCAGCCACCCTGTATATATTCGTATTACACATTTATCGCAACGCAATTAAATATTTCAAAACAACGAACAGATAATAATGTATTTTTCTTTTTGTTACTCTGAATTATAGCCGTCAATCCATTAAAAATTGTTAAACCATATGTTAAAAACATATATCAAATAAAAGAAAAAAAAGATACAAGTTTAAATTGTTGAAACGCATGAAATCGAATAAACTTTGAAATCTTGTTTAATATGATGCATCTACACTCTATTTATACGGACAGATTCAATTACAAAGGATTTAAATAAACAAAAAACTACACCACTGCATGTAACTAGACAATTCAAAAACCAATCCACTCCACATCACAGCAATCCAATCCACTTTCAATAATTACTGATTTATTTATTGCTGTGTGGTTTTTGGTATGCATGCGTCTATGCCATTCTCCTCTCGCAATTATCATCAATACCAGAAAAAAAATCAATGTGTATCTAGCATAAAGTTATGCTCTTACCTTGCCTAGTTGGATCCATACTGTTCGGCATCATTGGCTGTCCAGGAGGCTGAACAAACCAGTAACGTGTAAGTAAAGATCGTGTACGTAAAAGCGTAGCAGAATTAAACATTTCAGTCACCGGGAACCTATCAATAGACTTTCTAATTACTACTAGACGTGCTATATGCATTAATAAATATTTTTTTACGGTAACTCTTACTAATATTCGGACACTCTTAAAAAACACGATAACTTTTTTAATATTGGACCATACGATTTGAACTCTTTTGAGAAGTTAGAACATTTGGTTTGCTGCACAATGTGAAAAAAATTTTTGATAAAGATTGCAAATTGTCGAAATTTCAGGGAAAATACTAAAAGTTGTATTACGCAACTTTTTTCTGTGGGCTTATGTGGAAAATTTAGAAAACATGTTTCATATATCTGTATCAAATAAACATATCCTGAAAATTTCATCAAAATCAGTCGATGTTGCAATGAGCAGAATCGTACCAGCTACAAAATGTGTCGAATATATACATTGTTTTACAAAAATCACAAGACTGAACTTATTTAGATTGTTCACAATTTTTATAACAATATGTGATCGAATAAAAAAATTTATTGAATAATAATCTGATTCTGTCGTTTTTTTACAGAGCATATAATTGACACAGATCTACAAAACGCATTTTTTAAATTTGCAATCTAGGACCATTTAAAAAAGTTGTGAGACGCAACTTTTGGTATTTTCTCTACAATACCGACAAATTGCAATTTTTTAAAAAATATCTCTTCACATCATGTAGAAAACTAATTGCTGTGGCTTCTCAAGAAAGTTCAAATCGCATAGTCCATTATTTAAAAAGTTATCATTTTGTTTTTAGTGCTCGAATGTTAACAGGAGTTATTGTAACTAATCGCTGTCGCTGTTCTCATCGATTTTAAGGGGAATATTGAGTGACTGCCGGTAGCCGAAGTGTTATGGTAAAAAGATTATAGAAAATACTAACACGTACCCCGTTAAAATCATTTCCCATCTGCGGCATACGTACTCCAGGTCGCGGTCCAGGTGGATATCGTGGACCCATGAACTGTAACAAGTCAGGAACATATACGTTAAATAACTTTTCTCTTGAAACATTGTTGGGAGGGTAAAACAAAAAGGTCAATCACAAATCGTAGCTATCGTATAATACATTGTGAGAGTCACATACCAGGCAGCCACAATAAGCAATAGATCACATATGTTAGGTCACATAACATTTGCGCTTTGATGAAAATCAACACACTGTGCTCTATGTATCTTTCGCATGTCAGTGTGCAAAGAGAATTACAAACAACAAGGATCCATATTCAATGAAGAGTAGATGGAAAAGTAGATTGTAGTAATCAAAGTAAAATGAAAGAAAGTATTATACATTTAGATCGAGTCTTACCTTCAGATAAGTCATTCTAATAAAACTGGTAATTATTGTCCCTTGAAAACTCATAGCACTCGGAAAGTTTGACCTTACCTTAACGTACCGTAGTAGTACATTGTGCGCTTTCATCAGAACTATTTAATATCGCGATACTGTTAACTTCGAACACACACGTTAACTCAAAACACAGTTACAGAGTATCTAGTTGGTCTAATATATCGGATTTCACAAAACTATAGACAACTCGGGTGTTTCTAGCAGCTCTAATAGCTTACTACGCTTGTGAAAACATCTTTCGATATGTTTTGTTTGTACAGTCTATCGTGTCTGAAGGTACATAAGCTGAAAATCGTAAAGTAGAGCTAACTTTGACAGGAAGGAAGCAACTTCGAGCGAACAGTCTTAGGTACACAATGATATAGTGTAATGAAAGTGGATAAAGTGATTCTCCATGAGTGACGGTGTACGTGTCAAATGAGGCTTACCTGAGTGGACATCATCTGCGAGTGTGGGGGCGGGGGTGGCTGGGGGTGCTGGGGGGATGGCTGTGATGAGGGGTGTGTGGGCGGAGATGGTCGCATTGTCGAGTTGTTCTGCAACAAGCAACGCAAACGACAGACATGTAGCAACACTGCGATCCAGGCAACAGCTAGACTAGAAGGCTTGGGTATGATTGTGTTAATACTATGTCGGACAGCACCTTAAAAATCTAAAAGTTAGAATTATCAAAATGATCCGCACCGACATTACAGTTACAAGTAACTTTGCTTGTCCAATTCAAATTGACGGCAGAAAGGGTATTTCCGGTACCGTTACAATCTCTATTGTACGCGTATCGGTTGTAACATACAATGTTTACTTTACCCCTGATACAATGCCATTCGCAATAACAATTTTGTGTCTCCAGTATCTCGAGTAATTGGATATCTCTGCAAATGTTCAGTTCCAAAAGATTTGTTTCTCGAACGCTAAGCTACTTTCTAAGCAGGCTTCTGTATTAACATATCAGATCTTTGGAAAAATGCAATCATAGTTGACATTCAGCATCTCTGTGGCACCACTCAGTGTTTACATATAGGAGAACTGTTATATCAATTTTACATGTAATTGTTTTGAGAATTAGTACATGCTACCATGTATCAAACTCATAAAAGATCAGAATAAAGACATTCATAAGAAAACATTGTACGTAGTATACAAGTGTGATTCTATAGATAGAACAACTAGTATTTTATAAATGTTTCAATAAACAATACAACTGGCAAGTTATAAAGTCAAGAAATGATTGCAAAGATCTCGTACAAACAGTAAATTCAGCCCAAGGTAGAATATTATAAATTCGTTCACCCACTATACAAAAATATCAGAGCTAGAACTATTTTCTAACATCTATACAAATCTCTTCTGGTATACTTTCGAGGTCTGATGATTATATGCAGATAGGAGATCGTAGAGTGAAAATGGTAAAGGAATGCACACACAAGTGTTAGATACGTAGCAGAGAGAAAATAAGTACATAGATACAGTGTAAACAAGCATGGCATGAGAATCTTGATTAAATGTACACTTGTTTCAAAACTCATATGCATTCAGTTCATTGTGTATTAGTTTCTTTACGCTTACTAGAATGTAGTGTATCCAAGTATGCGTGTTGTCTGTGCGTATATGACTTTTATGTGACAAAACAGACCTCTCGTAAACTAGTATATATTTATCGCAAAATTATTTTGCATATACAACTTATTTGGTATATACTTCCTTTCGTTATAACAGTATATACAGGGTGAACCACGAATCGTGATCAGTAGAGATTATTCTATTATTAGCAGTCCGATTGAAAATGTTTTTATCAGATATAGCATGGTTTCAAGAGAGCTTTCACGCAATCATAGCAAATATTTTGTGAAAAATATTTAAAAAAGCAATATTTTTATGTTATGATGCTTATCGAATCGCGTCCTGCTTGTAAAACATTGAACAACTATTACACGCTTTGAATCAAGTGTAGAAATGTAATGAATGAGAATTGTAACTAGGCATAACAATGATAACAGATAATTATACATAGTCTTGTATATACATATGAATACTAATGATGTATGTCTATATACATTAACAGTTTGCCGAACATTCTCTCATTTTTATTACCGTGATAGGACAAGTAGTAAAGGAATTAATGTGCGAACAAGAAATTGTTATCCACATATACATATCCCTAAAAAATACAATGAAAATGGTACTGTACTGTAATATTAGAATATATTCGAATTAACAAAATAGTTATCTAGGTACGTTTCTTTCTTGTCCATAATTTAATAACTCGAACGTGATAATAAATTACAAACAGAAATATCAAAATAGATTGGTATTGATTCAAAAATTTTTCAGTTTCTCGAGTAGAAACAATTTATTCGATGAATTCAAGGAAAATGAAAGTACCGATGGTAAACATGTATGCGTATACTTACGGGAAAGAATGCAGAAGGCATTGGTCCTCCGGGCATACCATCATTGGGAGGCATTTGTCCTATGGGGGATGGTGCTGGTCCAGCATTCTGAAAATATTTTACGTTTGTTTAACTAGCTCGCTATAACCTTCAAATATATCTGAGTTCGATACAAGCGTACTTACATGAGCGATACCATTGACTCCGTAACCGCTGTTTACAAAGCCCTGTTAACAGAAACAGTTTTTGAATGATACTTGTACGATTCGTAAATACAACACGTACATAGTAAAGTAAATATACACTAACATAGTCGTGGAAAGCTTTGGCTTCGCTACTGTGTTCACAGGAATCTCGTCTCTCCGGTGCCGCGGAATATAGGTCCCAGAATACACTGAAACGTTTCACAGTAAATTAATGTATTTCAGTATTCACAGTATCTTCTAGACTCTATACAAGCAACAGTGCTTACCACCACCAAGAGTGTAAAAATCCAGGTGGTTCCCCAAGAGTGATATTCTTTTCCCATCGTATCTGTGCGATAAAACAATGATACATAATTTATCTTAAAATTTGTATTATTCTCGAAGGATAGAGAACATACCTCTGACAAGAATGTCTGTGCTGCTTTTTGTGCGCCAACATGCAATAAATATTCGTACACATACAAAGCTAATCTGAAACATTAGAAATTGTTTTAATCGTAGTACGAGGAATACGTTCATAAACGTAAATGATTCGTTCGCAACACGCTTGAAAAAAATACAAAAGTCTAAGTAAATTCGTCATTAGATAAAAATACAGAGACAACAGATCAAGAAAACAATGGAATCTTAATTGTCGATTACTGTTGAATTGGATTCTCGATTACCGGTGCGCGGCACAAGCAAAACAACGATGCCCGATCAAGTGTCATCGTTCTAATATTTTGCGTATGCCACTTCGTGGTGTGTAAATGATAAAAACATGGCGCCCGATCGGCCTGGCCCCCGAGACAAGTGATTCAAGTGAGCCGTAGCACACAGTTCCAGGTAAATTTACGAGAAAGCAGTTTGCGAAGCAGACCGACAGGTAAACAACGACGATTCAAGCGAGAACAGATTCGTCCCGGATTTACGCGAGAGAAAAAAAAAGAAAAAGGAAAAAGCAATAGAGAAAAAGAAAGATAGACAGATGGGCATATTGTTGTTTTAAAGTAATTTTTCGGAAATCGATCGTACCCCGTTCGTAACTGTGCATTATGCCCGCTTTGATGAAAGTGTCAAAAAATTTCAGGAATATTTACGTAGAATTCTCCGTGTACATACAACAGACACATGAGAATTATAATTCGAATTGGTAAACTGGAACGATCCAGCGAATCCGATTCTCCGGTTTCGAACCGACCGATACGTACTTACACGCACGCTCGGTGTGTAGAGAGAAAAAAAATGGAGTCACTGATCGATCAATCGGTAAATATTTTTTATGTCTTTTTTGTTGAATTTTTAAGAGAGCATAATTCAGCTGTATGAATTTATACATACTTTTCTCTCGCCTGAGAGTCCGAGGGTACCGCGGACCCCTTCCCCTTCGCGTACATCTTCGAAGACTGTCAATTTCTTCCAGTGTAAACAGAACCACCGTTTCGTTCGAGCCAACAATGTCCGACAGCGGCGCAGAACGGGGAAGAACCGCGAACGTGCACCCGTCCGTCCGTCGACGTATTTATTTATTTTGTTCCCTCTCTCTATCGGTGTTCGAAGGAACGATTCGAGAGAAGTACAACGCGCATACTAGATATCCGAACGGAAAGAAAGAACAAAAAGGAAAAGCAACGAAGCCGAACACGACGGGAATCGTATCCCTTTGGTCACACACACGTCACGAACACGTCGAGCCACAGCCGTGGCCAGCAGCCTATACTAGATACAGTACTTCGCATCATGGCTCGACGAATTGCGGACGCATGACCGCGGAACGAACGCGCGTCGTCATCGTTCGCAGACTTCGCGCTCTTCTTTCCCTCTCTCCCCGTCGCCGACTGTATATGCGTTCGTTCAGTTCCTCGGTCCTTTCTTCTTTTCCGCAGCTTTTCACTCTCGTGTATCTTCGGTTCGGTGTTCTCTTCCCCTCTCTCTCTCTCTCTCACCGATTAATCACAGTCATAAGTCACCCAGCCTCTCGTTCTTTATCGTGCGTAAACGACGTCGCGCGTCCTCTCGGCGAACTTGCGCTCGGTCACTTCACTCTCTTCAACCTCGGCTCGCTCACCTTACCTCACCGCGCGCAGTGCCTCTCCTTGCCTCGCCCCACCTCACCCACTCACCGCACTCTACTCCGTGTCCCACCTCACCTCATTAAAGATACAGGCAGACGAACGAATAGACGGATGGACGGACGAACGGACGACCGACCGACACACGCTCGTGCTTCGTCTCGTCACGAAGTTCACCCAAGGGACCCGATACTGTATCTACACTGTACACCGATTTCCGAACCCTTGATATGCGTCCGTCGTCGCCGGTCTCAGACGCATCTCCTTCGCTCCCCCCCCTAACCTAACCCTCTATGTATATCTTTCTGCTTCTTTCTTTTTTTCTATCCGTAGCTACCTATCCGGTAGTGAACGAGGACGAGGCGTACGGTGTCGTTTCTACACACGCTCTCGTGTGCGCGCGAGCAAGCGGCCGAGCGACACCAGTCGACTTCTTCTGTGTGAAACGCCGCGACGAGCCTCACAACTGTGTTTGTTCTCTTGTTCGTACACGCCGTGTACGCGTTACACTAACAAAGAAACACGCCGACCACCGACCGACTGCCTGTCTTCCTTCCCCCTCTTTTCGTCGCTGTCTATCCTTACCTAGCGTGCTACCTCAACGAAGCTGCGCGCGCAACCAATACTTTTCACGTCAGGACCGTACGTAAGTTAGTTTTTATCGCCTCCCCTTATATTCGACTTCGATTTTTTCCTTTTCAACAATTCGTTCGATTTCTCGACACGATCGATTCTTCTTTCGATCGACCGCGCTCGAACGTATCGGTTCTCTTGGTTGAGAAATTTTTAACAGTTTCACACGCTCCGGTACTGACCAGATTTTTTTCCGTGAGAACGTTATGCGATTTAGAATAGAGAATTTTTCGTAATTCAAACTCTAAGAGTATGTTCCGCGTTGTACGTTGATTTCGTTGACTGACAACGCATTCGATCGGTGGAAAATTACCGGGAACATTCTCGGTACGTCGTTGTGGACAAACTGTCGGAAAAGTGGATACGGATGCACCTATCAGAGACACGTTCCTGATTGCAACGCTACGTGCTATTGGATGCCAATCGTTGCACGACGAGGTGTATGGTGTATCTGTATACCCGAGGCACGCATACGTTATATGTGTGTATGTGTACGTACAGCCGGCTATCGGGACATGTATATACATGCGTATATATACGTCGCATGCATCGTAGAGGGGATAACCGAATACAACCGAACACCGGCGAACATTGCCGATGCAAAATAGCCGACAATTGACTGAACGTCGAGGGGTCGGGCAGAAAAGAGACAAGCCATTCCTTTGGGTGTGCATCTTCCCCTTTCTTAATTTTGTCACGATACGAATGGATCGTGGGTTGCAAAATACCGAAAACTCGAACACCATATCCGGATATCCTGTCTTTATCAGAAAATACAACCAATACAACTCTACGGGCCGTAGTACATATATATCGTTAAGACTTAGATAATTGCAAGACATGGTTGTACATACATATGTATAGTTTTAGTAAACTGGCTGAAGAAATATATTTTTTTCGAAAAAATGAAATATCGCAAGGTTTTATTTACAAGTTTCAGATATTCTGTCTAACAATTATTTCGGAACGAGTTATCTGATCGGGATAACGATAGGAGTGGAAAGGAGGTGGGGGTTGGCGAAGGCGGCGACGGTGGTGCACGTTCATTAATTCGAAAACAATCGTATATGTATGTTATAACAAAAGCATTGGATTGTATGTAGTTTTATGATTGTATGCATTTGCATAGTTTTACGAACTCCCCGATGGATGGTCCAGGAACACTTACGTGGGAAGAATTTATCGAGAACGCCGACAGTTTGATAGAAATATCGAATAAAATCTGTGATGGATGGGAACTTCGAGGTAACAAGGTGAATTTTCGAAGATTAATCATGTTTCGATCGATCGCACGATACATCGAGACTTCCATTGACTCTGTATACGTGATTTGCAGGATGCACTCGGAGAGGCGTATCTTGTTAGACAGAAAAAACATTTGTTCCCTGAGAATGATTCGATGTTCAAAATTGAAAACACCGAGGACGATTTAAATTTCGAGTTATCGTTAACGGATGACCCATTCGAAGCCCCCTCTACAATCGAGAAACCATTTGTCACGGAACACCACGTATTGTGGTCCATGAGCTACGGCGTTCCCGTATTGTACTTTCATGGCTGGAAATCAGGTTACGACACAATTATACATGTCTAATATAATACGTATGTATATATGTACGTCGGAATATGGATTTCGAAAAATCTAATTGAGTGTCGCGTATCGCGTTTCACTCGTGGTTATTCGTTAATCTGGCGACGTTTTGTTCATCAAAAATATAAGATTTCTATTACAATCGCCGACTGATCACCACTAGACCTTAATCTGGTATGTACCGACTGTTGGAAGTGGCGAGCGACATAATGCTGATTGTTCCTTCGATTCTAGCCTATCTCGAACTAGGCTAAGAAGGCACCGAACGGAATCAAACTGTCTAAAGACGAAAGATGATGGGGAAACAAAAGAAATCTCTGTTTTACATATAGTACACGGCTAGCGCACATTTTGATAATTTGTCATGTTTAAGCCAGTGGCTTTGTCGTTTCGAATTTCGTATATCCTTTAATTTTGATTGTTTGCTTCTACAGACTTCCCTGGCATTAATCCGATATCCGTGCAGGAGGCCCAATCCCTTGCAATCGATGCAGATTTAAACTACAACGAATTGTCGCAAGCCATACATCCCGTGCTCGGTACTCCATTCTTGCATTTGCACCCCTGCAAGTCGCAGGAACTTTTACAATTTACAAGCAAGAGGTATCTAACTTCACGGAAAGATTAAACGTTCCAACGATTAACACTAACCGTACCGCGACCGGTACAATGACCGCTTTCACGTTGTTTATTTTTTCATTATTGAAATTATAAAGATGTGCGCTTCCATTAGAAATTATTAATAAAAATTGTGAAATATCTAAATAAATTCAGTCTTGTAATTTTTATAAAACAATATATTGGGTTGGCAAGAAAGTAATTTCGGTATTTTAAAGTGAAATAAAAACCCAATTTTTTTATTCAAGCAATAAACTTCCACTAATGATGATGACCCGAAATCGCATTTGGATCAGTTTTTGGCCGATAAGGATCAGAAGTTTTATGAGCGCCGAATTGTGAAGCTACCAGAAAGATGGCAAAGGATAATCGAACACAAAATTTGTGTTCGTGTGGGCTTTGTTTCACCTTAAAATACCGAAATTACTTTTTTAATGTTAGGCATTATCGATGACGTAATATTTGTATTGTTTCAGTAAAAACAAACTGGTCAGCTGGCTGAGCACGATCGCCCCATCTGCTTTTCTGAAGCTGCAGCCCGAATATTACGATTTGACCGTATGAATTGTGCTATTCGGTACGAGTAATTCAAGATTATGATACAATGTTCCTGTACAATTTGTAACGGCGCGCTAACGCGACTCTGTCTATAGAATAAACAAGAGAGGAGAGTGTTGTATAAGTCTTGAGGTTTTTATCGTCGACATCGCCATAGTTCAACTAGACGCCTTTAATTAGACGGATAATGAAACGTTCGAGAGAATCACCTGCGACTTACCGCCACTGCGCAGATGACATGCGTCAAGAAGAGCCGAAGATTCAACTTAAGCGACGGTCGACGATTGGTCGACGCGGCAGGTTAAGTTTGCGAGAGCCAATCGCGTTCGACAGCTCATGGTGTTCACTCGGTTCTCCCCTCTTTTTCGCTGCCCCACCACCCGCGCGCTTTTCGAATGCTGCGGTCGAATTGTACATTCTTCGTAGGGACACAGTCCCAGCAGTGTCATTGCACAGTATACTCGTACATGAAAGCGTGCTACAACCAGTGATTCGACGTACGCGTACGTCATTTTTCTCCTCACTGACGCTAAAACGCGCCTGTATCCGTTTATCCGGTAAACACCTACGACCATAAATTTCGTGTCTCGTTCTTTTCATCTCGACTGGAATCGGTGCGTGCTTACTGTGCACACGGAGTGTTCTTTTTTTCGAACAGAGGAACGAACACACGAAGAACATTGTCCAAGGTACAGAATTGTATTTCGCTTGGGTCATCTGAATCATCAAACATTCAAGTTTCAATCGACATTGACATTTTCAATTTAGTATATGTAAAGCACGTCAAGATTATCAAATGAGCAGCATGTTGTCGCGCGTCGCTTAAGTCGCATTTCTTCTATTGTTCGTAGGGTCCCATCGGTAATGCGTTCGATGTACACTCCCGTCCATAAGTCACCGGGCACTTATTCAAATTTGGATGCAGACGATTTTTTGTTATTAAAGGAACTATATTCTATGAACTAAAAATGGTACTTAACTAATTTTTTCTAATTTAGAGAACATGTAAATCAAATCTGATCAAAATATCCTATATTTTCTAAATTTTAATTACTATTCTTGTGTTTTCAAATTTATAAAATTTAAGCGGGGTAATTGTTTTCCAATTTGGCTTCTAGAGCTGTCCATAATCATCCCACAATTTCTCCATTTCTTTTTTCTAAAATTTATTCAAATAGTATATGTGTCGTATAATAGCTACATCTAATCAAAATAAAACAATAAAATCAAGCTGGAAGCTTGTATTCTTTAATCTCATTCAAATAGTATATGTATATATTTAATTTTGCATTTAAATGTTACGTATAATAACTACATTCTTTAGCTATATCCTTTAATTTCATTAAAATATTATCGTATAATAGCTACATCTAATCAAAATAAAATTACCATTTTTTTTAAGATAAATAAGTGTCTGGTGACTTATGGACAAATTAAATATTTCTTCCGACCTAAAATAATTCCACTCTGTATGATTTTTTTTCATTTTATGGATATGAGATTGATACAATATACCTCACACAATACGTAAATATTTAGTAATTGATTAGATGCCAACATATTTAATAATGTAAACAATATTGTGGTGATGGTACAGCAATTTGTAGTGGTGACTCTGATTCTACGGTAAGAACAATTGCATTCGAATTCTAAACGATCGAATCACATACCAAATGCGTATAATCTCATAATTTGATCTTGACATTTGTTTCAATGATAGTAGAGAGGGTATGAGAGTGCTCACACCCGGAGTCTTTTCAGCCACCACTTTTGTCAGTGAACAGAATCTAAAGCCATATTTAGCGTTAATATATAGATAGACATATAACATAGACATCTACGTAGATTAACATAGATAGACACATAACGCTCTGTCTTTGTCTGTACCTTAAACCATATATACTTATTGTAGACCCGGCATAGGTATAGCGCACTGGTTCTTAACCGGTGTTCCGCGAGCTTTTCGCAAGTGTTCCGCGAAATTGCGCGAATTGCAACTTCTCAACAGACTACATATAGCACTTTGCCCACATCCGTCATCACTAGACTGCGGATGTTTATGCAATTTTCAATTTTTGTATGTAAATTTGAAGAAAGTGGAACGATGTAAAATCTTATTTTCAATGGTGGTAGTCTTCGTAGTTCGGAAATAAATAAAAATCGTACTACGTGGAATCATTACGTGGAACTTTATATTTGAACAATTTTTCAACATTTTTAGAAGCCATAAACGAATAAAGATCCGCAGTCTAGTCGTCACACAGGTAGTTTTGTGATCGTTAATATGTTATCCGAAGCCGGGTCTATGTATGTATGAGTATTTATGGTCTAAGTCTTTTGTCTGTACTGACAAAAGTGGTGGCAGAAAAGATCTCGAGTACTTTCATATCCTCTCTGATGATAGCATGCCCCTCAAGAGAAGATTTTGTAAGTTACATACAGTTATTATATAAGTTATAATGTCTTCCAATCGAATTTCGAACAATCGCTTGCCATTTGACGAAACATGTAAGATGTCATATCGTTGGCGGCCTTTGATCGCATTGGGCAGAAACCTAGCTTTTACTCGGGCAACTTAGGTTTTGTTCGAACAAACAATTTACAAAACAAGAAGGAAAGAATGACATAAGGTACTGTTAATGTCGAGGGTGACTAGTCGCGAACACAAAGCCTAACCCCACTTTTGTAAGTTATCTTTATTACAAGTCAAGTTTCCGTTGCTCTAAGCGCGAACATTGTTAACAAGGTGGAACATTGAAGATGATTTGTCGACTTCCAAAGCGAACTGAAATGTAATTGGTTGTTCGAGTTTCGTTTCGGTGCAGAGCTGTTTCACGCTGAATCGAATTTTAACAAATAATCAATTCGGTAATCCGACGATGATTCGGAGAGCATTGGATACACTATTCGAAAAGAAACGTGATGATCGAGAAATCGTGCAGCACGGATAAAATGGAAAACGTTTGCGCGGGGATTTGGCGCGCATGCGCACAAGGACGATCAGCCAGTTTTTACGCGGGAAAAACAGCCGCGGTGCATTATCATATAATATACGTTGAAAATGAAATCGAAGCGTTCGAATCCGAAAGTTTCGAGCTGACTGTCGACAAGAATACCTCTCGATAAGAGTACACGATCGAGCACAATTAATGTAACGAATAGACAGCGGATTTGATGTATTTATAACAAAAATAAGTAGGTTTAATTTAAAGTAGTATACACGTTAGAAGAATTTAAGAATATGTACTGTTATATTATCTTCAACCCACTAAACATATTAAGAACGAAAATAAATTTCTATTTCAGTCCAGTTTGTTGCAATTCAGGTAGACAATTTTTATCTTGCATAAAGATCCGTTATCTAGTAACGAAATATGAACGTTAATAACACCGGAAGTTTTCCAAAAGTCTTCCAATGGATTAATTATCACCTCAACTCATATGCGATTATAAGAAAGAATAAGTGAAGATAATTTTTAATTCAAATTGATGAGTTAACATTTACATCTCAGGTTTCTCGGTTATGTGTTTAGCATTAAAAAACAAAAGTCACGAAGTTTCAGACAAATTGACCTACAAATAACAGAACGGTATAACTTATTTCGGGAAAACTGTGTCAAATTGACACGAGGGGCGGATGAGGGTTAACAAAACGACGAGTAAATATAGATTTTTACGGGTTAACCAATAACTACTTATTTGCAGGACAGGAACATTTGATATAAAATAGTAAACATTGAAATATTTGCATAAGTAAATACTATTTCATTAAATGTTCGCTCGGATATATTTCAGTAAATGTTCGCTCGGATATATTTCATTAAATGTTCGCTCGGATGTATTTCATTAAATTTACACTCGGATTTCAATATAGAATTGACGGCGAGAAAGACGTAATTCATAAACCATTTCCACTCGGAGCAATTTTAATTTGAAAATTAAGCATTTCTTCCTAGCTAGAATATTTCCATTCCCTATGATGTTTTAAATTTCATGGATATGAAATTGGTATAATACCTCATAAAGTACCTAAATGTTCAGTAATTGATTAGAAGATACCGACAAATTTAATAATTGTAAATAATATTTTTAGTAATGGTACAGCAATTTTTAGTGGCGCCTCGGAGTCACCATTTGAGTGATAAGGTTAAAAGATGTTCGGAAAGTGTGCTGTTTAAAGCAAACAAAATGAATCTTCTATGTTTCCAGTTATTTATTATTTTCAGTCACTTAAGAACAAAATTAATGTTTTATATTATCGATATAAGTACCTGATACTGTGACAAGTTAAAGGATAAAAACCTCTTATTACTCATTATTCCTTATTATTCATTATTCATGAAATAGTATTTTCTTATATTTTAATGAAATACCTATATCACAATAACATTTCTATGAGCTACTATTAAAATATACAAGGTGTCCCGAATTTAAATGGCAAAACTTCAGGAGCGTGTAGGGGACCAAAAAACTAAGATAAAAAGTTTTTTAGAGATTTGCTCGTTTTTGCTTCGTTTTGGAGAAAATAGCAAAAATTCAATATCTCGTTGTCAGTTGCTCTCTTGAATTGTTGTATGTATACACTTGTATTTATGATTGTTTTGACATTGTTGTGTTAGTTATGACAGTGTGATATGTAAACACTTGATAAAAAAATGTAAAAAAATAAAAAGAAAATAAAAAAAGAATTTTTTTTTGAAATTACAAAAAATAAAAAATTTTTTTTGATTGTAAATAAATAAGTACAAAAATGAAAACTTGTTTTGTTACTTTTTTGCGATTTTCTCCAAAACGAAGCAAAAACGAGCAAATCTCTAAAAGACTTTTTGTCTTAGTTTTTCGGTCTCCTATACGCTCCTGAAGTTTTGCCATTTAAATTCGGGACACCCTGTATATTTGAAATGCCGTTTCCATATGCAACTAATATTTCAAAAAAGTTCATTTGCCAAATTCTGTGTCGCATGACAAAATGAAAATATTTATGGTCTATTTACTATTTTCAAAATTTACTTCTTCCGGAGCCTGCGTATTTGTAAGAGACCGGTCTCTTAATCGTTACGATAAGACAGGATGAGATGGTTTTTGGTTTCTGTTCATCTTTGCAAAGGCCACGGGTTCCGAAACACCCGTGACGAGACGCGCACGGGAGACAAGCGGGAAATTTGATGTCTGCGATCCGGGTGATCGAGATCGGCGAGCCTTCCCGATTTGTTTTCGCGATGGGCGCACAACGGACACGTAAATTGGCCTTTGAAAGTGTAGCACGATAATGCTCATTCATTTATACTGCATAAAATACCCCCGCAACCACGAATTACCGGCAATTTAATGAACTATTATAGAACCGTCCGCGTGACGCAATCGGCCGATGATACACAAGCGGACGATGGGATCGAAACGTGGGCGGAAACTGTTCGAACTGTCCGAATCGTCTTTTGTGGCCGCTCTGTATCATTTACCTATCCGAGCGGACTCGATCGTTTCGCCAATGGACAAACGCGTCGAGCGAGTTCCATTCAAACACCGCGATGAATATTCAAAGTCCTCCGCGTTACCTCGAGGAGGAAGCTCCCAGCGAGAAATCGCGATTCTTACGCTTCCTACTTATTTTTACACGACGATGTTTCTTGGCTGTCTTTCTTGCAACACCGGTATTCTTTATGTCGGGCAGCCTCTGCCAACATATTGTTGTTTCACCTTGGTTCGATGCACATTTCAAACTGTTTATTCGATGTTTCGTTATCGTCCAATAGCTAATCTCATGCGCGGAAAAATCAGGTTGTAGAAGATAGTAATAAATTGTTTTGCTTTGTATCGTTTTTCAAATTTGTCAGAGTGTCTCGTACCAGCGACGTCTATTGGGGAATTTCTGGAAACTAAATATCAGATCAAAAATAAATCATTTGGAAGATTTTGCAGAATCGAGAAGATTCTCTAAACTTTAGCCTCAACTCCTGTTGCTTTGTTTGCTCATATTTTTATCTACGACAAAAGTTCTCCGTTTTAAAAGCGGACATTTTAAAATGTTCAATTGTTTATTTTTCAAAGATTTCCACACTTGTTTCCCGGGTATTCGAGAATAAACTTTTCTTTCTGCTTTTTACATCTTCGGGTTTACATTCGAATCTCTGGGTTCGCGAATGCGTGACACTCCGGTGTTTACATGGTGATAAAGTGGCTACATTCCTTAATCTACATTCACTATCGAAAAATGTTGACCATCCATCGGAAACTGAGACAATTAAAACAAGCGATTTCTCTAGGACCACGTGATTCCGTTTCGCGGATTCGCGCATTTCACGTTTATGGAGTCGCATTACAATCGCGTAACGAATTCGCGGCGTTATCTAATTGCGTACAGACCAGAAACGTTCGCGTGAATGAATAATTGTTTAACCCACGGCCTCGCTCTCACTCTATTCTCTCTGTCTTTCTCACGCACACACACACACACTCCGTCTTTTTCTCTCTCTCTTCTTCTGCTCGTTGGTCTTCGAGAAACGATGCTGCCGAGCCGGTTCAGACATGCACAGAAGTAAACATTTAATGTGGCCGTGCAATCGTTTGAATTAACGAAGGTCAACGATGCATGGAACGGCGGATCGTTCTCACACGAAAATATTCACGCCTCGTATCGTTTGATATCGATTCTACCGCTGTTAAAAAGGACCACCTCGATTACATTATTTTATTTGATAGTGGGAAATCGTTCTGCCGGGTTGGGTCTCCGGAATAATCGGCTTTCGAGTGTCAACCGGTACGATTTTGAATGGACGCACGTGTCGGCCAACTGTCTGGTCATCGCGTACCGATTCTACTTATCCTGGCAGTGAGATTAATACATACATCATTTTTTAATCTCAAAAATGCTTCCTCATTTTTTTATTATTTAGTGTTTTTAATGCACCAAACAAGTTATTATTATTATTTTAAAACATAATTTTTACCTAAGTAAAAATCCCTTAATTTTCAGTTTCATTAAATAAATATGAAATTCATATTTAATTTATAAAAATCCCAAAACATTCAAAATGAAACCTTAATATTATAACCCATAATGCTAAACTTTTATTACTATTTTAATTTTAATTCTACAGGATTATTTAATATTAAATATACTATAAATTTCTATAAATAATATTACCCCCTCAAATAATATTAAATACATAAATTTTAATATTAATTTAATGATATTTTTAAATTCTATATAAAATTTCTATAAATAATATTACTCCCCCAAATAATATTAGATACATAAATTTTCATATTAATTTTTAAACAACATTAAATTTTATATAAAATTAATCAATAACCTTCAAATTATTCACTTTTAATGAAATTTTAATGCGCCAAACAAGTTATTATTATTATTTTGAAAAATAGTTTTTACTTAAAAATCCCTTTTCAATTTCATTAAATAAATATGAAATTCATATAAAATTTTAAATTAAATAATAAAATTTGATATATTAAATTTAATAATTATTATTAAATAATTAAAACTTCCTTTAAATTTCCCCAATAATTTATTTATTTATTTTTATTTTATTATTACTTTTTTTCATATAAATATTAAATATGAATTATATATATATACATAATTATGTGTATACATGTATTAATCTTGGAACAAAAATGAAACATTCAAAGCGTAAAATCTGAAAAGTCTAGTGTCGCAAAATATTCTTGACTTTTTGTTGAAATTTGAACTTAAAGTTGAACATAAAAAATCAATTCATTTCTTCAATCACGAATCATTGGCAGAATATTTGTTCTCTAAGCTGATTTTTATACTAGACAGCTGATTTTATGCATTTATGACAAAAATGAGTAGGTATAATTTAAAACATGAAAAACATTAGACGAATTTAAAAATATTTTCTTACCATTTTCAACCTATTAAACATATTAAGAGAGAAGATAAACTATGTCACTCCGGTTTGTTGCAATTCAGATGGAAAATCTTCATTTTGCATAAAGATCCACTGTCTATATATAACCTTTAAAACGAGTAAATAATTTTATGACAACAATAATATATTCTTCTAATTTTTCATATGAAATATTTATCAATTTTAAAGAGACTTTTGAAAATGTACACTGGAACTATCTTCCTAATTTTCTGTATACTATTTCTGGACACATTACACTTTACATTACAATTATTCTATATATTTTACAGAATGATTTCGAAACGAAAATATTGAGGAAAATTCTCATTCAGATGCTCTCTGTCCAGGATACACTGTCACGCGTAGAAGCTGCGACCAGCAGCGGTCTATTAATTTTTTAATTGCAAGTTCCGAGCACCTAGAATTAATTCATCGAACAAAATGGCACAGAATGAAAAGAGCTGATTACGACGAAATTCAACAATATTTAATGGGAGATGAACCTCGTGAAGAATTTACGGATTTTTACGACGAATCGTCGGAAGCCACCGAATCCGAATCTAATGGTTACCGTAGAAGTTTAATGAACATTCTCCTACAAAAATTTTATTTTAGAGAGAAATCATAATTTTTTTCCATTTTCCTATACAGGGTGTCCCACGCAATTGCAACAGGCTGTACCTCCTAAACGGTCGGGAATAGAGGAAAATGTTGTAAAAAAAAAGTTGAATGGTATCAGACGGTGCATACTACGCAACTAATTTTATGCACTTTTGTGCATCGGTGCATCAGAAAAATGCAACTGCACTTTTTTTAAAATGGAAACCTACATTTTTGACTGCACCAATCGATGCAGTTTGTTGTGCACTACTTATGCCCTAAACTTATTCGTTAAGAAGTTATCGAAGCTAAAAGTTCACTGAATTATTCCATTATAAATCAGAGAATTTTTAGCTTCGATAACTTCTTAACGAATAAGTTTACGGCATAAGTATGTTAGTACTTTTATGTAGAGCACAACAGACTTCATCGATTGGTGCAGTAAAAAATGTAAGTTTACATTTTTAAAAAAAGTGCAGTTGCATTCTTCTGATACACCGATGCAGAAAAGTGCATAAAATTAGTTGCGTAGTATGCACCGTCTGATGCCATTCAACTTTTTATTATAACATTTTCCTCTATTCCCGACCGTTTAGGAGATACAGCCTGTACCAGTTGCGTGAGACACCCTGTATAATTGTGTCGAATTTTCACACGTTCCCGATAAACCGACAAAAAAATTGCTCAAACAAAAGTTACTCGGTAATTATACGACAACCAATTGCAGTAACAAAAAATGTACAAAAAACGTTTTATCTAATAAAAAATCGAGTGTATTTAAACGTTCTTAATAAAATTCTATTTTTTTCTCATCAACCGATAGATCTTCGTAGGTTCTTTAAAAAATTGTTAAGGGTGTTCGATCGAAAATGTATTAGTTTAGGAGTTATTAATTTTGTTCCGAAATCCCCTATAGGATCGAACACTGTGCAACGTGACGACGCGACACGACAAGCAGCATTTTCAAAATAAATTGTTTCGTAACGGAACCTTGGGTACGGAAATATTGCCGCACGATTTCCGTACAGTTTTCTCGTACGGTCGAACTTGACGTTAATTATTATAATAACGATGATACGGAGGAGGGATCGAGGCGAGGGACAGAGTCGCGTCCGCTCGTTTTGTTTCTTCGGTGGTCAACGGGCACAAAAGGGAGGAGGAAGGAAGTTGTAATACTTTGAAGTGTTTCTCGTCGGTTCGGTTCGGTACGGTTTGTTGCGTTGCGTTGCGGTGCGATGAGGTGCGGTGCGGTGCGGTACGCCGGTGGCAGGAAGGATAGAGATGGGTCAAGTTTGTAATTGATTTCGTTCGAGTCATGCGCTGAATTAAATTAAAGAATGGGACAGCCTCGGAGATCGCGATCGCCTCGGGTTCGAACCAGGGTTGCCACCTTATCACCATGTACATAAATACCGGAGTGTCACACATTTGAATCCGGAGATTCAAATATAAACCCGGAGATGTGGAAAGAAAGGTTTGTTCCGGAATATCTGGAAAACAATTGTGGAAATCTTTTAAACATAAACAATTGAAAATGAAACATTTCTTCCGACCTAGAATAATTCCATTCTACACTAACGAGCATAACTAATTCAACACACTTTAAATCAGAATTTTTTATAAGGCTAGAAGAATTAGTTTAGTAAATGACGTCTAAAAAATATTTTGAAAAAATGCATTTGATCGGAATTGCGATAAAAATAGTAAAAATTGATTTTTATTACTTTTTTAGCTGGGTCAATAACGAAAATTTAAAAGATGGTTTGGTCAACTCGCGTAAATTATATACGCTCCGAAAATTTCATTGAAATTGGTTCTTTGGTTTACGAGTTATCAATGATCAAAAGTGGTAAAAATTGCAGTTTTTCAAAATCTCGGCCTTTTACCACTTTTGATCGTTTATAACTCGTGAACCAATTAACCAATTTCAATGAAATTTTCGGAGCGTATATAATTTATACGAGTTGACCAAACACATCTTTTAAATTTTCGTTATTGGCCAGCTAAAAAAGTAGTAAAAATCAATTTTTAATATTTTTTCGCTATTCCGACCAAATGCATTTTTTCAGAATATTTTTTAGACGTCATTTATTAAACTAATTATTCTAGTCTTACAGAGAAATTGAAGTCGTTTGGTCCATTCATAAAAAAGTTATTCTGATTTAAAGTGTGTTGAATCAGTTATGCTCCTTACTGTACATATATTCATTTTTTCTTTGTACAAATATGAAATTGATATAATACTTCGTGCAATACTGAAATATTTAGTAATCGATTAGATACCAACAGATTTAATAACTGGACTGCGGATGTTCATGCAATTTTCAATTTTTGTAGACTTTCAAGAATCAATGAGAAGTACATCCTTTGTAGATCCGAAGCAAATAAAAATCTTACTTCTATCGAATTACATATTATAGCATGTTTTCTAAATTTTCATAAGCCATAAATGCATAAAGATTATTGTATTAATGACGTAAACAATACTTTGAATAATGATACAGCAATTTTTAAGGGTTAAAAATATCAGGTTTTAAAACTGAGAACTTTTATTGTAGATAAGAGTACAATCACAAAGCTACAACAAACCGAGCAACAGGAGTCTTTCATGACTGCAAGGATAATCTTCTCGATACTGCAAAGTCTTCCAAATGATTTATTTTTCAAGTGATACATAGATTATAGGAATTCCCCAAAAGATTTCGATGTATGAGACACTCTGAAAAATTTGAAAAACGATACAAAGCATAACAATTTATTATCATATTTTCTAATGAAACCCGAGTCCGGAGAGGTGGCAACCCTGGTTCAAACGGACACCATCTGGTTGCGTTCGCAATCCCCGCTCAACCGACTGACCGAAAATATCAGCAATTCGATTTCGAAAAGCTCGGGAGTCTCGTCTTGCAATGATTTCGCTAGCGAAAGATATTCTCGTTGGACCACGGATCGCGTGGAACCGATCCGACAGACGATTGTGTAAACGAAGACAGAGCCATTGAGACACGAGCTTCTGGGAACGAAATTAAGTTTGATCGAGAAAATGGTCATTTAGTGGCATAGCTCGAGAAGCTAACAACGTGGAACGTAAATCCGGGTCAACGCAAAGCCGACCTGACGACGGCCAGAATAGAAACAATCCGAAACTAACGTAATTCAAATCAATTCGTAAAAAGAAAAAAATGATCGGCGAAGGTGGAGAGTTAAAACAGGAAGACCGTTAAACGTTAAACGGTTGAAAGCAACCGGGGCAGCAAGACGCGAGCAAATGGGTCGCTTTTAGGAGCCTGGCGAGCAATTCGAGTCGAGTCGTGTCGCGTTGCGTCGCGACGTATCGTTTCGAGAGGAAGAAAGCCTTTGGACAGGCAACCCCCTTTACGCCTCATTCTCGGCCTCGCCAAAATGGATGATGCAGCGTGCTGCGTCCTTTTGTGAAAGTTCATCTTTATAGTGTTTTAGATCGTGTACATGAGTGGAATGAACAGAAAATGTCGTGCGACGCCGCGACACCGTCGATGGAAATGGGTCCCATGGAAATCATCGACACAAATTTCCCCGACACGGTTTTCACCGACTTCAGATTTGACTTACAATAACTTTGCCCGCAACGGATTTGATCCACAACGAATTTGATCGATAACGATTTTGTCCGACAACGAATTGGATCCACAACGACTTGAGACGACCACAGTATGATAATACTGTATGATAATACATATAATACATATGATAATACTGTATGATAATACATACTGTTGTCGTCTCAAGTCATTGTGAATCAAATTCGTTGTCGATCAAATTCGTTGTCGGTCAAAATCGTTTTCGGTTAAAGGCATTGTCAGCCAAATTTATTGTCGGTCAAATCTGGAGTCGGTGAAAACCATGTCGGGGAAATTTGTGTCGGTGATTTCCACGGTACCCGATGGAAAACACGTATGTACAATTGATAGAATCCGTGCAAAAGAAGATGGCTCGGTGTCGGTGTTATCGGTGGTCAACAGGCCGCTATGCCGCTAATCGTAGTCGCGGAAGCGTATCACGCTTGACTGGGGTTCACACAAGTACACACGCACCCGACTAATTATCAAAGTCATTTCTCCCTCTAGTTGCACCACTTTCGAACGAGTGCACGCGCACCCGATTAATTCATTTATTTTCTCACCGTGGAGAACCGTCGTTCTTGGGTGCGCGTTACGGTGACAATATGCCGCCCCTTGAGCCTTGGCTCGTCCCAGAGGTTGTCGACGTTCCAACAAGATCGTAATCGAAGATCGTAATCGAAAGAAACAGAATCGAATGGAATCAAAGGGAAATTTTGTCGACGGTGGCTCTAAATGATCGCGAATAGGCAAATGGTGCGAAAGGAACACGGTTTCGGGCGTCGCGTCGGAGGAAGAGGAATTTAGTCCAAGTCGGAAAGAATAGTGGGGAAGAGAAGGGATCTGGCTTGTATCGGAGGAAGGGCACGGGCGATCCTCTCCCATGTGATACGTAGATAGTGTAGATAGAGAGCAGGCTGAGAGACGCGATGAGAGAGAGATATCGAACCGACCGGCGACCGACGAACAATAGACCCATACACCGGTGCTCCCGATGGGGTCGTGGATCGTGGACCGTGGATCGTAGATCGTGGATCGTGGGTCGACCATCGTGTATTTGTACCGTATCTGGCGATGATAGGCCGTCACGGCAGGAAGAGATCGTCGCTGGGGGATCGCCATAGCTAATCGTACCACCCAAGGTGGCACAGATTGAGAGCTCCATCAGCACACATCCTCTCCTCGCCGAGCAAGCTGGCGAACCACCGTCGCACCACCGTTTCACCACCGTTGCACCACCGTCGCACGTGTCTTGTCACTTTCCTCACTCTCTTCTTACAAACTAGAGATCTAGAGTCCTGTCATCGGTAATGGTAAGCTACCCAGTAACGTTGGAGGCTCTCCCGCCGATTCATCGGATCGATCGGCTGAATCTTTCGGTTTCGCGAGCGGTGTTTCGGCGAAGAGTAGTCGGCAATCCCTCTCGTGGTAATCGTCGCAATCGTTTCAAGTCGTTGCAGTGGTCGTTGTGCCGTGCTCGCGCAAAGTCTACGCCGTTTCTACGGTGTTCGACACGAGAGAAAGAACTCTCTGCTCTGTGGAGCTGTGTGGGGTGCGAGTTTGCGGGCGATCTTGGTAGTCGGTAGTCGTGTCGACACCGCGGTCAGCGTCGGTGGCCCGCTCTCCGGAAGAGCGAGACACCGGAAGAGCGGAAACTGTGCAGAACCGGACGTAGGTTCCGAAACCGGAAGCGCCTCGCCGCGCCGCGAAGCGGAAGAAACAGGGAGCAAACCCGGGCGAGCGTCTCTCTGATCGGTCAGAGAGCGGTTCGGACTTTGGACAGAGAACGCTGAGATCGACCGCAAACGGAAGTTCTCTTTGCGCTCCCTGCATCGTTCAGCTTTTACTTTCTCGCTTTAGTTGTCTCTTCTCGTCGAAGAACGGAAGGAAAAGGAAGAGAGATCCATCACAGGAAGGATCGAGATCGAGTCGGGATTGTGATTCTTCACCGAACCATTTCGAAGACTTTTCGGCTAACCAGCTGATCGGCTCACCGGCTGACCGGGAGCGACGCTCTATACTCTGTACTCTATGCGATTGGACGACCATCGTCTTTCGTCGTGACACGCCAGCGAGAATTACGCCAGCAGAGGATCCGCTCCTGTCATGGAAGTCGCCACCGAATTGTACGTAATACCCATTTCCTTCTTTCTTTCGTTTTCTCTTCGATCTATTCGAAATATTTTTCCGTTTCGCAATCGCGTACAACGGTTCCGTCGCGGTGTACGTTTCGATCAACATCGATCACCGTGTTTTGTCGAAGCATCGACGATCGAACGATCGGGCCACCGTGTTCTCCGAGGATCCAAATTTCATGGACAACGAGAAATTTCGAAAGGTGCCGGTTCGAGGTCTATTTCGTCCCCGACGTAGCCAACGTGTACAATTCATATTATACAATATTATAGTATGCGTTGGCACGACACGACGCGACGCGGCCCGATACGGTATGACAAGGCCAACGAGGCTGACGAGGCCGACGAAGTTTCAAACACTTTCGACTTCGGCCGATCATTCATCTTCTGCTCGTCGAAAAAGATTAGGTCAACTAGAACGAGTTTCATCAGCAGTTTCGGCAATCTCAAATCGTTCGTTTTGTCCAGTTGAATGGGAATATATTGGTAAACCGATTGAATCGAATCGAATCACAGTCACGAAACGACAGTGTCAAACGTCTCGACCGATTATTTAACTCGATTAGATTAGAAGGTTGCTCGTCGGCGCGAGAGCGAGCGCGAGAGCGGGACCAGGCGGCTAAGACGAAGAGGAACGTGCGCGGGTACGTAATAACAGGGCTGACCGAAGTCATTGTCAATCATCGTGCTTCCCCGTGTGAGCCTTCGACGCGTGTTCTTTCAGAAATCGCGAATCCGATGCGCGGAAATAACGTTCCTCGACGCGCGAGTAAAAAAGAAGAAATCTTCGAGCGTTTCGAGAAAAAGGCGAAGGGTCCCCTCGGCGCAAGTAAAATATTTCAGAAGTTTGTGGGACACAACGCGACAGTCGCACAGTGGGGTATTTGGCTGAAAAATTGGAATAAAATATTGTAGCGTTATTTATGGGCTCAGGGTCATAAAAAAGTAGGTCGTTGGATTCGTCTTGACGCCAGCTATAATATTATGAAATAAAAAATGTATTTTAACATTTAAAAGAACAAAATGATTTTTATTTTTTCTAGAAAAAAAAATTTTTTCGAAATTTCAAATATGGAATTTTGTACATGTTTAAGTACTGTTCAACTTTTATTCGAAACAATTTGTCGTCAGATTATCCGAATTCTTGGAAAGTAGTGATAATGGAATGCTTTGATTACGATGTACAGAATTGAGATAGGTGTATAAACTCTTCACAGATTTCATTCTGTTATCATTTAAATTAGTATTGTTATTAATATTTAAACATTACCAATCGTTCTGTAAGTTTTATTTTCGATTTCAAGACTTTATCGACGATTTTTATAAACTAATCCGCTGCATTCCGCACTCTTTCTTGCACCATTACATTCGATAAAGGTTTACGATCATAATCCAAAAAGAATTGGTTCCGAATCGTTCTGAATTGCAGAGTTATAACTAATTTAAGTAAAAATGAGCATCGAAAGTAGCGACTTTCGTTTTGAAATCGAAAAAAAATTACAGAATGATTGATAATGTTGAAATATTAATAACAATATTAATTTAGATGATAACAGAATGAAATCTGTAAGTGCCCTGTACACCTACCTGATCTCTGTACATCGTACTCAAAGCATTTCATTATCACTACTTTTCAAGAGTTTCGGATAATCTGACGACAAATTGTTTCGAACAAAAGTTGAACAGTACTTAAACATGTACACATTTTTTTCTACAAACAATAAAAATTATTTTGGTTTTCCAAAGGGTAAAATAGATTTTTTATTTCATAATGTTATAGCTGGCGTCATGACGAATCCAGCGATCTACTTTTTTATGTCCCTGAGCCCATAAATAACGCCACAATATTTTATTACAGTTTTTCAGTCAAATACCTCACTGTGCGTCGACGCAAACGCCGCACAGTGGGCCAGGAGCCTGCTTTTTCTGTGATCGAAAGTCAATTTGTCATGATTGTATTAAAACAATTTTTTCCCTATAAACCGACAATCCTCTAAAACTCCCAAATCCAAACTATCAGATGATTGCATAAGTTCGTGCCCGATTTTCATAGACATCGCAAACTGTACTGCACGGCGAAGTGTAAAAAAGAAAATTATATAGTCAACATTCTTTTTTAATTGTATTGTAGTAATTGATTAATAAAGCTGTACTCTAAAGCTGTATTCCGTGCAACCACTGAATTTTATTTTCAAATCGGACACGAACTCGTGCAATCATTTAATATTATTCATTTCAGATGATTCTGTGATGAGTAGACTACGGATGTTTATGCAATTTTCAATTTTTGTAAACGAATTTTAAGAAAGCGGAATAAAATAGATATTAGATGTGAAATAAACTAAAATCGTACTAAATTCTGTCATATTTTATATCCTAGCATTCTTTGAAAATACTCAAAAGCCATAATTGCATAAAGATCCGCAGTCTCGTGATGAGATACAGCGTTCTAAAAACAAAATCATAAAATTCAAAGTAAAATTGAACGTGTTCCATACCAATTTGGAATATCAGAAAACGGATTTTAATGGTGGATTTATACGTATATGTTAGAAGATGCTCTTCAAGTATACCACAATGCAATTTTTAGCATTTTTTAATCAATATACAAATAGTGCAAACTTTTAACAATTTAAACTTTTCGAAAGGTTTTAAAAAAGCACTTACATATGCTTGACACGAGGATTGTTTTATATGAATATTTAGTCATTAAAGAAAGGAAATATGTATAGGTTTTAGCTGCTAGTGTCTGCACGTTTCACTTTTATACAGATTTTATCAACTTCACTTTTAGACAACATAGAACTAGAATCAAAATATTCAGTATAATGTTATTCAGTGATATTTTAGCTGTATTAGGTGCACTAAATGCATTTTAACTCAACATGAACTTATTTTTAGTTTCAGCCACAAATAGCGTGTTTCAAATAATTCAAATATTTCAAATATTTTTAATGATCTGACAAAAAATGTTTCCAACAAAAGTTGATCTTGAAAATTGTTTTTTTTACAAAAAATAAAGCTCACTTCAATTTTTTAAATGTTGACATATGGACCGTTTATTTTGAAAGTGGTGTAAGTGGTGTAAAAAAATGAGATATCACGTAATTCATGCTTAATTTAATGTAAATAAAATTAAAAAAAAAATTAAAAAAACAAGAGAAAATGGACTAACACCACTTTCAAAATAAACGGTCCATATATGAATTTTCCTTTATGTTAGTGCAAATAAACAATTTAATAATTTCGGCGCCACAGGTTCGATCAAATGTTACTCACTAAGCAATCTTGCAATTTAAATTGTTCTCGGCGTTTCGATCCAAATGTGGAAAATTGCTTAGTGAGTAACATTTGATCGAACCTGTGGCGCCGAAATCATTAAATTGTTTGTTAACATATATATTTTGCTTCATAGTATTCTAACCGGTATCGATACGAATTCAACGACCTGTAATAACCTAACATTAAACCTTGAAATAACGTTACAATAGTTTTGGCCTGAAAATGTCAGCTCCTGTGCGCTGGGCTGGTGCGGCCGTTCAAGTTCCTGGCTCGCAGGACACGTTCGCGTTGTGCATCTAGGACAGATCCGTCAACGATATGCAGCTCTCTATACAGCTACCGAGGATCGTTTGTAATTGAATCGCGCCGCGATATAGTAATCGTTATTCTCGGCGAAAACGCGTCACGATTCAACATTTTGTTTTTCCGTCTCGCAACGATCGCATCCTCCGTGTCTAGTCATTAGTTTCAGACTTGGCAGAATTGGCAGTGTTGCAAGCGCCCTCTCGTTGACACCGTTAACGGATTAACCGACGCAATTAACCCCTTTGTCGGCGAAAACAGTTATCCTTCGGTCGAAGGATTCTCTTTCCGGGAAATATACTCAACGATGTTGCGTAACCGAGCAACAACGCGACGTAACGCATGTACATAGATATATGCGCGTTCATATGCAAAGTCGATTCGCAATTAATGCCGCTCGGTGACCTTATTTGAAATTCCTATGGTTTTCTGCGTCTCAAGTGCGATTCTGAATCGATCTCTGTCGGTCACGTTCGATCACCAACGACAAGAGTACGATGCACATTTTAGATCGCGTGGCGATCGTCTTGCCCGTCTCCGTTCCTCAACGCGTCCGCAGTCAGAAATCCGAACCGTTGTTACGAGAATGCGAATCGTTTCATTGAATTAATGGACTAGACTCGTTTTCAGATTACAAGGATGCGGGATGCGCCTTCTCATTTCTCGATAACGCATGCGATGAGGTTTTCCAGAAGTCAAAAGCGCTAGATGAAAAATCAATCGGCCGCCATCGCTCTCGAAAGTCCTATTTTTACGTTTACTATTACGTATAGTTATTTTCATGAAGCAGTGACAGCTACATACTGTCGAATAATGCAAATTGCTCTTCGAAAACGCAAAAGTAGGCTACTTTGGGAAGCTTGCGCGCTGGATTGATCTATCATCTAGCACTTTTGACTACTGAAAAACCCGATCACATGCTTTCTCGTTAAATGAGATGGTGCATCCCGAACCCTCGCAATTCTGGAAATGCGAGTCCATCCCCTTAAAGTGCTAATCCGTTTTTCTCAATCATAGATCGCCGTTGTCGGGACCCGACACGCAATGCAAGATCGTGGAGCGCACCTCGTACTACCCTCAGGAGCCGAACAAGAGACCGAAGACCAGACAGGAAAAGGTCCGATCGTGCCTGCAGCACAACGCTTTGACCATTCTGACGGTGGGTGGAGTGGTCGGCGGAGTTATTCTCGGGATCATCCTGAGAAACACGAGGACGCAGGGATGGACACCGCGCGAAATTATGTACATCAATTACCTCGGCGATCTATTCCTGAGGATGCTCAAGAGCTTGATACTGCCGCTGATCATATCCAGCTTGGTGTCTGCCATCGGCTCGTTGGACCTGTCGCTCAGCGGAAGGATCGGTTATCGAGCGATCACCTATTATATGGTGACTACCATCAGCGCCGTTGTCTTAGGTCGGTCCAACGAACGAACGAACAATCGAGACGTTCGGTTTGAATCGGTTCTACTAATCCGTATTCGATGATCTTCTCTTTAAGGTATCATCCTAGTGATCACCATTCAGCCCGGTGTGGGTAACAATCCACACGTCAAGACGAAAGCACCGCCACAAAACGTCTCCACCATCGACACTCTGATGGACTTGGTCAGAAACATGTTTCCGCCGAATCTGGTGGAGGCCTGCATTTCACAACATCGAACTGAAATGCAAAAACCGGAGAACAGCACCTCGGGTGAACACGATATCTGTATAACTATTATGTACAGGGTGGGGCAATAACTATTAGCACCTCAGATATCTTCGAAACTATAAGTTTCACAGAAATATTTGCTAAAATGAAATTGCACAGTACGAAGGGGACCATCCGGTGGCGATAATAGTTTTTTTGCAGGTGGACGTACTTCGGACATTTGAAGGTCACCTTCATTTTTTTAAATGGAATGAGATATTTTTTAATACATCAATCGATGCGGCGGGACATTCGTTATAAAAAAGTACTAACCTATGTATGTCGAAAAGTTAGTAGTTCAGGAGATATTTCAACTTAAATAACTCTAAAACACCATTACTGTCGTACAAAGACGTTAGTGTTTACTTACTTGTGTAACGTCTCAGTACGACAGTAATGGTGTTTTAGAGTTATTTAAGTTGAAATATCTCCTGAACTACTAACTTTTCGACATACATAGGTTAGTACTTTTTTATAACGAATGTCCCGCCGCATCGATTGATGTATTAAAAAATATCTCATTCCATTTAAAAAAATGAAGGTGACCTTCAAATGTCCGAAGTACGTCCACCTGCAAAAAAACTATTATCGCCACCGGATGGCCCCTTTCGTACTGTGCAATTTTGTTTCAGCAAATATTTCTGTGAAACTTGTAGTTTCGAAGATATCTGAGGTGCTAATAGTTATTGCCCCACCCTGTATAGTGCACATGCCAGGGCCCGTCGAACGATCGTGCGTCAGTCTCGATCGTGGACTCTAGACTCTAGACCTTCTTCTTTTTTATTGTTTATAGTGCAGGGTGGTCAAATGCTTTATGCACTAACCCCGTGGGCAGTGGCGCACCCAGGATGCAATCTGGGGGTGGGGGAGTTGAGCCCAGCCTTAGGTTTTGCGCGATGACTTTTTTTTTAGTCAACATATCTGTCAAGGGCTACCCCGCGGTTTTAATGTTGGAAGCTAAACATTTTTTCTTGGGGGGACTTGGCCCCCTGCCCCCCCTGAGTGCGCCACTGCTCTTAGGCCATTCTAACCCAGGGAAGTAAGGGACTTCCTAGTTTCAAGGAGAAATTTAAAAACTCCTCAACTGAAAGCCAGGGTTACCCTTTCAATATCCACCCTACACTTGATCCTTCTAGGGTGTCGGTCCAGCAAGAGTGCGGTGGTACACTCACACCGCTAGACACTGCATACGTACGCGAGAATTGCAAGGGTTCGGTAAATGACAAATCACGTCTCGCTAATGCACATTTGGAGCCCCTACGTAGTCACAATCGCTAGATGAAAGATCAATCTAGCGCGCATGGTCCCTAAGATGGCCTACTTTTGCGTTTTCGAGGCGTAATTTGCATTATTCGGCAGCAAGTGACTGTAGCTCGACAACCACGATAGGCTGCAGCACTGTCGCGCCGCCATAATGCTTCTCGAACTCCGCTACATGCAGCCGAATAATACAAATTACGCCTCGAAAACGCAAAAGTGGGCCATTTTAGGGACCATGTGCGCTAGATTGATCTTTTATCTAGCGATTGTGACTACGTAGGGGCCCAAATTTGCATTAGCGAGTTTATGTATCTAGCGGTGTATGAGTGTGCCACCACACTCTCGCTCGATCAAGGTCAGAGGGCCAGATCCGGAACTATCTTTCGGTTATGCTTCGGGGCTAGACTTTAGACCCTTGATCGACCCTGGAGTCTAGAATTTAGGGCCTGGACCCTACCTGAGAGGACATGAGAGCGCTTATGCGCGGGGGTCTTTTCTGCCACCACTTTTGTCAGTATAGACAGACTTTTAACATGCTGAACAGAGTTGGGCAAAACGTAATCCGATTAATGATTGAACATTACGATTACTTGATAATCAGTAATCTTTGATTAATGAATTAATGAATTAAAGAAAGGCAGGTATCAGAAGTTGTTGTAATCAATGTTCGTAATTGCTTTATTAATCATAATATATATTACATAGTTTTACATAGAAAATCAACAATGACATTTAGTTGTTCTGAATCGTGCAGCGCCAGGCAATTACGATTATGTGAAGAACTTTATAAACGTACACATAAGGCAAATTGTACAATTTTCAACGTACAGATATACATTACAGATCTGTATAAAATATAATTAATGTTTGAATGATTTAGAAATTACTGATTAATGATTACAAATTAGAGAAGGTAATCACGATTACTGATCTATTTCAACGATGATTGACTGAAAATGTTCAGAAGAACTTTTGAAAGAATTAATTACTGCCAAACTCTGATGCTAAATATGGGTATACGTTGTTCCATGTTAAACCTAAGTATGCTCTGTCTCTGTCTACACTGATAAAAATGGCGGCAGTCCCCTCTGAGACGGAGAGAGAGAAAGAGAGAAGAGAGAGAGATTGCTAACGCCTTTTTTCGTTTGCTTCTTCTTCTTGTTTGGAGCAGCCACCATGGACGACTGGGAGCCGGTGCAGAAGAGCGTCTCTGGAACGAATATCATGGGTCTGGTTGTCTTTGCCACGGTTTTAGGTATTACTTTGGGGAAGATGGAGGAGACAGGAAAACCGCTGCTCTATTTCTTTGAGTCCTTGTCGGGCGCGATGATGTTGATTACTCACTGGGTCATTTGGTAAATTCACATTTGACAAACGTGGTGCAGACCGCGATGCATGTCCGTGTTGCTTACCGTTTTGCTTACCGTTTTGCTTACCGTGTTGCGAAACCACTTGCCAGTTGTTAAACGTTGCATCCCACACAATCTCGAAAGCTCGAGCGCGATCTAAACGCGGCACAGAAAACGCGCTGTTGAACAGAACACTCGAAATAGTTGCTTTAAAGTTGCAAACAGTCGCAAACAAAGTATCTTGGCGCGTATAGTTGATCGAACGTTTCGTTTTCTTTCCGTTCAAATCCTCTGGAACGAACGTTTGCAAAGAACGAATCTTTGCTCTCTGTCCTGTACCCCGTTGAAGGAGCTCTCCGAAGCTGGAAGTTTCTCGAGCGTGAGCTTCGTCGTTTTCTAGCGTTTCGATCGGTGGAAAGACAACGTTGCTTTCTCGACGAGACAACGAGAAACGATGTTCATAGACATAGACGTAGACTATAGCTTTTCGATCGCCGAGCCTGTTAAATGTACGTTAACGTGATCCCGTGTTCCAGGTTGTCACCCGTGGGAGTGTTGTTCCTGGTAGCCGCGAAGATCACCGAGATGCAGTCGCTGGACGAGGTGGTCGCTCAACTGGGGATGTACTTTTTGACCGTAATGATCGGTCTGTTCATACACGGTTTCATAGTGTTGCCTCTTCTGTATTTCGTCATCACTAGGAGAAACCCGTACGTTTACATATCGAACCTGGCGCAAGCTCTGGTCACTGCTTTCGGCACGTCGTCGAGCTCCGCCACTCTGCCAATCGCCATCAACTGCCTGGAAGAGCGAAATCACGTCGACCCACGGATCACCAGGTTTGTTTTACCCATAGGCGCTACCATTAATATGGACGGCACGGCACTCTACGAGGCTGTGGCCGCGATCTTCATCGCTCAAGTGCGCCAAGTCAGCCTCAGCTTCGGACAATTGGTCGCCGTCAGGTGAGAGACCGACAATCAACGATACACGTCATCTTCCTCGCCAAACTAATTTCATACATGCTTCCGATTCTAGTATCACAGCGACTGCAGCGAGTATCGGAGCAGCCGGTATCCCGCAAGCAGGCCTGGTGACCATGGTGATGGTACTGGATACGGTCCGGCTGCCAGCCGATGATGTCTTTCTGGTGATCGCAGTCGACTGGTTGCTGTAAGTTGGCTCTATCCATCTATCTATGTACCCAGTCAGCAATCTGCTCTTGATTTGGTATGGATTTGGTACAAAACTTGCAAGCAAGTATCGACCCATCTGTTTTTGCAATAAACTGTGATTATAGAGAGTTCCGCCGCGCCCATGCAAAGAGTGTGGTGACACACGCACACATCGCAAGATCCGCATGTGCGTATACGAAATTACAAGGTTTACAAGAATACAAAATGACGCTTCAACATTGCAATGAGGAGTTCAGAAGCGGTCCATTGTGATTCCTAAAAGTCAAATCTGTGTCTGTTCGGTGCCCAAAATGCATATTTTTACGTTATCGAGGAATAATTTGTAATATTCGGCAGATACCGCCTGTCACGAGGCATCCGAAGCCAAGCATGATATCACAAGATGGCCGGCATTGACAGATTTTCGTAAATATTGAGAGATTTATCGTTCGAATCGAAAAAATCGCTCGGCATCGACGTAGCCAGGACATGTACAAAGGCGGTGGTATGTATTTTTAGTTGATTAATTAATTATTGAAACACGAAAAATGTTTCGGAAAATAATACAGCACCTCGAGGTTCCGAAATGTTGCACTAGTAGCAGCACTGTCTCTTTCCTAAACTGCACGTTACAAATGTTATAACAGAATACGGCTGATAATGCAGGTCGATATTATATTGTCCATCGATAATGCAGTGTCCATCGTCCATGCAAACGCTAAATTTATTAAACAAAAACACTGGTACGCGCAACGGCCATCTTCTGAGATCTTACTTACTTCGGTTGCCACGTGACAGGCCAATAGTGGTGTTGGTCAGGCAATATCTGCCGAATATTATAAATTACTCTAATAACGGTATAACGTCGTATAACGTACGACCTGCATTATAAGCCGTATTCTATTGGAACATTTGTAACGCGCAGTTTAGGAAAAAGACAGTGGTGCTACTAGTGCAACATTTCGGAACCTCGAGGTGCTGTATTATTTTCCGAAACATTTTTCGTGTTTCAATAATTAATTAATCAACTAAAAATACATACCACCGCCTTTGTACATGTCCTGGCTACGTCGATGCCGAGCGATTTTTTCGATTCGAACGATAAATCTCTCAATATTTACGAAAATCTGTCAATGCCGGCCATCTTGTGATATCATGCTTGGCTTCGGATGCCTCGTGAGAGGCGGTATCTGCCGAATATTACAAATTATTCCTCGATAACGTAAAAATATGCATTTTGGGCACCGAACAGACACAGATTTGACTTTTAGGAATCACAATGGACCGCTTCTGAACTCCTCATTGCAATGTTGAAGCGTCATTTTGTATTCTTGTAAACCTTGTAATTTCGTATACGTACATGCGGATCTAGCGATGTGTGCGTGTGTCACCACACTCTTTGCACGGGCGCGCCGGCACTCTTAAGGGGGTAGACTCGTTTCCAAGATTGCAAGGGTGCTTGATGCGCTTTCGTATTTCTCGATAATGGGGTTTTTCAGTAATCAAAGCGCCAGATAGAAGATTAATCTAGGCCTTAGTCGCCCTCAAGAGTTCTGTTTTTACGTTTACGAGGCGCATGTAGCTAGTTTCATAGAACTGCGACAGCTACATGCTGCCGAATAATGCAAACTACGCCTCGTAAACGTAAAAATAGGACTTTTGAGGGCGATTGAGGCCTAGGTTGCTCTTGCAATCCTAGAAACGGGTCTTCCCCCTTAATTCCTTACTACACGGTTTACGTGCCACGTGTATTGTGGTGAGATGACAAGAAGGTCCCTGGCAGCAGTGTCGCCAGATGAGGGGAGAGAGCTCGAACTGAGGGGAAAAGTTCCCCTCTCTCTCAGCCAGCACCGGGCACGTAGCGTCGTAGAAGGGGAAGGTATATTGGGGACCAGTGTCGCCAGTTGAGGCTGAATCGAGCCTCAATTACTCTCCTCCTTTTCCCCTTCCACTATCCCATTCCAGCACCACGCGCACACTCCAACGTCCCCCACATAGACCGTAGACCACGGTACCCGTGCCGTAGACTGGACTGGTCATCAGAGAGGGGGTACTTGATTCCCCTCGATTGCTGGCGGCCTGGCGGCACTGGTGGGGTCAGGGTCCTCCTTGTCATCTCACCTAGAGTCGCCAGCAGTGTCGCTAGGTCGCCAGCAATCGAGGGGAATCCCCCTCTCTGATGACCAGAGTAGAGTAATATGTGAACCGTTGCGCGTGCGCGGCGCAACGTGCCACTTATTACATTGCTCTACTCTGGCCATCAGAGAGGGGGTACATCATCTCACCGTGACTCCCCTCATCTGGCGACACTGATCTCACCACAGTATTTCAGTACACGTTCAAAACCGCGATCTCTAGTTTCCGCATTAAGCTCGGTATCTGCCGATAGGTTTTGATCGGCGGATTCAGAGCAAATAAGGACGAAATCCTGCTCCAGGATTTTTGGCACCAAAATGACCGCGTTTTGCTAGCAAAGTACGATTGCAGACATTTGGTCATGATCTGCTCGAGCAGATTTTGCTGGCTGGGTTATCTGTGCACCGCTCTCGGTTACTCACTTCTTGGATTCGTATCGTTTTCAGAGACCGCTGTAGAACAACGGTGAACGTGGTGGGCGATTCTCTCGGGGCAGGTATAGTGAATTTCCTGAGCAGAAACGAGCTGGCCTCTCTGCCCCACAGCGTCCAGCCTCAGAACGGAGGGGATCGTCACACCTCGACGTCCATATGAAATTAGTGTCGGTAACTGTCTTTCTTCTTGTTCTTCGACGCTGTATGTTCCTACACGAATCGATTCTATCGAACACGTACACGAAACTCGAGACGTATAAATGGTTCTGTTACGACAGCAGCAGCAGCAACAACAACAACAACAACGGCAGCAACAACACGCGATACCTCGAAACGAAATCTTACTATGCCGTGACCATCGATCCTCCATCGAGCGAACAACAACTCTTGAGCGCGACACGTGATACGCGATTCCAGACGCGACTATGTAGTATTATTTTATATATTTAATCTCGTTCGGTTCAAGTACAAAATGATCGAACGGTCCGATCATGTTTTAATGGTCGTTCCCAGCCGTCGCGTCGTGCGTCAGCTCGAATGGGAAGACATCGCGGGTTTTACACCTGGTTTTCAGGTATGAAAACGTAGAGTGTAAGATTGCGTGCCATACACATTCCGAAAACACCGCGATGAAACGAACCGCAATTCTTGTCGGTGTTGCTCTCGAATCGGGTCCTTTTCTACTTACTCGGAAACCGTCTCGATACACACGGTTGCATCTACCAATGCAGGGATAGGCACAGTAGGGGCCACTCAAACTCCTGCTTCCCCCACCGATTTCTCTTTCATGCAGTGCGCGTCTTCGTCGCGAAGCGTGAGACCTACGCACTGCTTGTAACTTGTAATGGCAGACGCTGGTGGGGGACACTGGTCGCTATAGTGGGGACGGTCTTCTCTCAATTGAGACGAAAATGCCCATCTCTGTAAACTACTACATACTGTTAGCAACGTTCGTCTCTGCTCGACGTAGCTCGCCACCAAAAATTCTGTATCTCTATCGTTAGAAACGTTCCAATAGATTAGCACGAACGCCCAAGTTACCGCTCAGGTGTTCCCATTTCTTCCTATACATATATTATCTAGCCGCTTCCGAATATAACCGTCTGCTCGTCTTCTATTTTTAGGGAATCTAATTGTTGTTACACGAAGCGAGACAGATTTTTCGATGGTTAGCTGATAACATAAACAATTCGATAGAAACAGTACCAGTAGACTGCGGGTTTTATGCATTTATGACAAAAAACGGGCTCGTGCAATTTAAAGCAGTGGACATAAGGACATAATTGTGCTGTACCAAAAGAAAGCATAGAAATTTTCTTTTACATTACGATCTTAAATGAAATTATAAGATGACGTTATTGAGGGTGATTTGTTAGTTCACGATGAAAATTGCTGTTGCCATTGAAGGTTCCATTAAAAAATGTTTAACCGTGTACTATAGATTTTTTTAAATTATGCAATAATCACCGGTCGGTAATGTGTTAAAAATGATTAAGGACGTCAATGTATTAGTTTCTTAAAAGAAGCATCAAATTCTTATTTGGCTCCTGTGCTCTGCAATCAATACATTTTTTATTCTGCATAAAGATCCGCAGTCTCAGCATCAGTACCAACGACAACTGCGATGTGTACTAAATTTTTCCAAGTGCATACACATATACACACACGCACGCACGCACACACTTGCTACATTAAACGTTGTCTTCCATTACTATACGATCTATTATACATATATATATAATCATTACAACTTACTGCTAGTTGAAAGACGAAATAGTTGAGCAAGTATAAAACGAATTGTTACTACTTCCCGATATCGTGAAAGCAATAATACAAATCCGTTTTGAATGTGTTCAGTTCTTCATAGTATTATTTGCGGGGAAACGCAGTAAAAGAAGTTGTTGAATGTCGACACGTAGTAACCGTAGAGCCAGCGATCAAAGATGTTATGGTATTCATTATCTTACTATAGTACCTTACCGACGTACTACATATATATATATATATATTTAGACGCGAAAAGTGTTCACCGAATTTCTGATTCCTCCGCCGTGAGAATCGTGAGAAACGTTTACTACATACATGTATTTGTTTACGCAGTTACATCGGTGCATGCGATAGATGTAACTCAACAGTCAGCCTCTATTTTTATGTTAACTTATTCACCGTGCTATACTTTGCATAGATGTAAGTTGATCGAGTCATCGGATAACTATATATATGTGCTGCAGTATGTTTATCGTGACTTGAAAAATTTTCACGTTTCTTACATATTATTGTTATTGTATCAAAACGTTCGAAAACCGTAGCATTTGCGTATTTTTGGATTCGAATTGAACATTGCTTTTTCAAAAAAGCATGTATCCGGAAAAATGATAGCGTTATAGTTGTTTAATTACCTACTTGTTCGGTCACTATTTCTTTGATCTATTCTATTCTATTTCTGAGATCGCTATTGATCGATCTGCTAAGAAATTAATTAACTTAGCTTCCCTCTTAATGCAGCTTCGAAGAACGAATGCATATTCAAGTTTTCTATAATTGAGGAAAGCTAACGCCGACGATTAACATCACGATATTTTTCTCGAATATACATGCAGGGTGGTCATTTTATCTGAAGACATTGAAATATCTCGAGAACTATGCATCGGATCAAAACAAGTGCGTAATGAAAGTTGTTCATCGCGAAGGGGGACATCCAATGATACCAAACTCCACCCCCCATCGCCACCCCCTGGGGGTGGGGGTGAGCGAAGATAAAAAACTTAAATGGGAATCCCCATTTTTCATCGCAGATTCGGATTCTCCAGGAAAAAATACACAATTTTGACCTAGGATTTTTTGCATTTTGGTTCACAGATGGAGCTGTAATGGACAAAAATCAAAATGGTTAAAAAATCGTTGAAAATTGGGGATACCTCGAGAAATACACATCAGATCAGATCAATAACATCATAATTGACCCCCACCCCCACCTCCTGCGGGAGGGAGAAAACTAAAAGTAGTTCCTGATTTATTGATAAACAAACCAATGAATTTTTTCAACTGCTTTCGATTGCAGCGAGATCTGTGAACAAAATTACACCAATAATATCAAATCAATGGAGAACCAAGATTTGCTATATAAAAGAGTTTCCCATTGAAGATTTTGAAATAATTCTCTCTCCCACCCTCAGGAGATGGGGGAGAGGGGTCAATTATGGTGTTATTGAATAGCATTTTTAAAAGTATCAAATACGTCTACTTTTATTTTTCTGATCTGATGTGTATTTCTCGAGATATCGCCAATTTTCAACGATTTTTTACCCGTTTTGATTTTTGTCCATTACAGCTCCATCTGTGAACCAAAATGCAAAAACTCCTAGGTCAAATTTGTGTATTTTTTCTGGAGAATCCAAATCTGCAATGAAAAATGGGGATTCCCATTTAAGTTTCTTATAATCCTCCACGCCCACCCGCAGGGGGTGGGGGTGGGGGGTCGAGTTTGGTATCATTGGATGTCCCCCTTCGCGACGAACAACTTTCATTACCCACTTGTTTTGATCCGACGCATAGTCCTCGAGATATTTCAATGTCTTCAGATAAAATGACCACCCTGTATATCAAATATATTAGTATTGTTAATTCCGCGAACCGATATATAGTTGCAAATTCTAATAAAATTCTATAAATAGAATTCGATGTATGTATGTATGTATGTATATGTACCTGTACGTATTTAAGTAATGCCATAGTTGCTTAACAATATGCTGTATCATATTTATTTGTACAATAAATGTACAAATTGATGTAACAATAAAGATATTGCTTCTTTCTAGATAAAATCGCGTATCGCGTGAAAAAGAAAATAATACTTCCGTCGCGGCAAGAAAACGTCTGAGGAAAATACAATATGTACAAGGTGTCCCAAAAATATCGGGGAACCTTGAAAAGGCTGGTTCCTTAGGTCATTTGAAGTAACTTTTTCAATCAAGCGTACAAGCTTCCCAAAGTGGCCTACTTTTGCGTTTTCGAAGCGTATAATTTGCATTACTCGACAGTACATACAGGGTGGAAACTATAAAGCGTTACAGACGAATATCTCAAAAAATATTGATAATACGCAAAAATGTTTCAGATGAAAGTTGTTCAGTACTGAGGGGGACATCATGTGGTAGGAATTTTACTTTTCCCGATGAACACTCCAAAGTGAGGTGAAGGTCAACTTTCTTTTTTTAAATGGAATGTCCTATTTTTTATACCATAGATCGATAGAGTATCAAATTCTGAGTATAAAAGTGTAGACCTTCATATGTCCTAAACCTAATAGTTAACGAGATATTATCCAAAGAAGAAAGAAAATTGTTTCAATAATATCTTGTTAACTATTAGATTTATCACATATGAACGTCAACACTTTTATACTCAGAATTTAATACGCTATCGATCTATGGCATAAGAAGGACATTCTATGTATTTAAAAAAATCAAGGTGACCTTGAAATGTCTATGCTATTTGCAAAATCGATTTCTTGCAAAATCCTGAGGTCGTAGACAAATCTTGAGACCAGATTTGAAATCAGAGTGAAAAAATCTACGGGAAACGATATATAGCATGTTAAAAAAAAATGTTTCCGCGCGTAGTACTGGAGAAACCACATTTTCTTGAAATTTTACATGTTTAACGCATTTTTTCAACGTTAAAAAACGTTTGTACCATAATCTCCCTATTTTTCCCATATTCTGCAAAGTTTCAGCTTTAATTTTTTAAAAATTTCATCGCTCTACCTCATCTCTATCGAAAGTTCTTTGATTTTGAATCGAGTTTGATCCAAATTTTCCACTGTGCGCCGGCGCGGCGGTAGCGTATTCAGAGATGTCAAAAAGCCGTTGTACGTAGCGCGTTAATTTCTGCGAAGCACTAACTTCAAACACAGCTGCCATAGGTAAAAAATTGTCGCAGCGAGTTCATGGGGTACTCAATCGAATCGGCAGAATCTCTGCCTCAATCTGACGTTCGGATCATGGTATTACAATCATTTCTCACCGAGATACAGCGAGTTAAAGTAAAAATGGAAATTGTGCATTTTTTAAGCATATTTTCAGAAACACCTGGCATATCGAAATGTTAATGAAATTGAAAAAACAAAAGAAGTGCCTTGAACAGAAAGGAACGCTCTTTGTATTGCTTTTTTGCACAAGATTCTACGATAATGTCGAATAACTCGAATAAAAAAAATCGCACAATAAGCAACAACCACACATTTTACACAGGAAAGATAGCCCTTCCAAATTATATTAACGCGATTTATCAAAAATATTTGTTTCTCCCCGTGTGATGTTCCAAAGTTACACCAAATTTTTGTTAACCGTCAATGTTATCTTCATCTCGCTATAACTTTGTAAAAAACCAACATAGCAACAATTTGAAACAGAGCATCTAAAACTAGAGGTTTCAGGCTTTAGTATTGGGATATTGCACGGTTTTTTCGCGCATGCGCGACCAAGTACAGGAACATATGACCGTATGTATTATGTCCTAAATTTGTGGGGAATGTAGTGAGGAATTATTACCGGTAGGGAAGTACCGGAAGAGTTAAGAAGTTTATATATTACATATTATATGTACATACACATTAAATTTTAATATAACATACGCATGTTAAACATTCATATTTGAAAATCTGGAAACAAAATTTTGCGAAATTATGCGGGCTGACAAAGGTACCCCATTTTAGCTCAACTTTGTACTTTACTGACGCTAAAATCGTCGCGCATGCGCGAAAAACCGTGCAATATCCCAACACTCAACACTGCCTGGACGATGCGTATAATATAGGTTCGGTTCAAGCGTGAAATAATTTCGTTCAGATGATTACTGAAAATTATTTATTTCAGTTATAGCATTATCTGTGCATAATATAACATTTCTTTTCGTTTCATTAGTTTCCCCCGGATTTGCGCTATCATGAATTAATATTAAGTGGCAGTTACAGAAAAATAAAGACATACACGTATATTCGGTAACTCATCGTTATCGCAGAAAAAGAAAACTTATTATACTTTCGGAAAGTATGAAATATACAATATACAATGCAAAATAGTAGTTGCTGAAAACGTTTCTATCACATTTCGAACAGAAATGGAGTGTCTCGAGATGTTCTCTATTCTGTCGTCTTAATTAAAAGAAAAAAATATATAGGAATATACGAAAACGAGTAGCACGGTTGATTTAGCACGGCCAACTCATCAGTTAGCGGATTTGCTTGTGTCGAACGAATTAACGATTCAGATAGACCACAGATATAACAATCGTTTATGTAAAACTAAGTTGCTTGAGGCAATGTGACTAGATAAAATGCAAGTTTCCTCTAATACTTCCATGGAAAAGTGTCTTTACAAATGCAAAAGAGAACGCAGAATAAAAGATACGATAAAACTAATCTCTCGTTAAATCGAATAAAAAAAAGAAGTCTCGCGAACTCTGGATTCGTTACTAACTGAAAATGTTTCTAAATTCTGGGCCACTAGCATAGCATAAGTAGCAGCGGACGATGTCGTTGAATTTCACGTGGTAAACACTTTCCTTTCGTTTCTGTATTCGCTGTGTGAAGCGTGGACCGACTACTTGTCGTAACATCATCACCCTGACCAACATCGTACGAAACGCAAAAGTAAAAACAGTAAATATTGGGTTGGAACGAAAGTTCGTAGTGTTTGTAAATTATAATTGGAAGCTAAAATTCATAGATTTATTCAATAACATATTTTCCATTCTGTTCTACTTTTTGCCATTTTCGAAGTAACTTCCCGTGTTATTGAATAAAAATATGAATAAATACCTTAATTTTATCTCCAATTCTTCGTTTGAAAACGCTACGAACTTTCTTTCCACTCCAATATATTCTCGTTACACGGCTAATAACGCGAACTAAGTTCGAATTAATTTCTCTCTAATCGAAAGACAAAAAGAACATCCAACTGCGCTGCAATAAACAGGCTGACTCACCAGAAGCGAAATGTATGAATATTACCGATGAATTTCATGTCGTGCCGTGGACACCTGCATGAAACAAAAAGATATACATGTACTCACGTACATACGATATATACACACACAATTATACAGTTGGTTGCACATAGAGATAGATAGATAGATAGAGATAAAGAGAGAGAGAGAGAGAGAGAGAGAGAGAGAGAGAAACAAACAAAAAAAAACTTAACAAGTTACAAAACCTGAAGAAAATTATCAAAAAGAACAAATAAAAATTGAGACCAATATAGTCACCAGAAAATGTTTGAATACTCTGGTTGTTCCGGTGACTCGCTCTGTGTATAACTTCTGCAACTAGACACTGGGTGATCCCATAAGATGAAGCAATGTTCTGTGATTCGAACCGACTTCTCTCTCGCAGAACAAACATGCGACGACGATTTCCTAAAATCGACCGGATGCGTGTTTACAAATAGTCTTAAAAGTCTTAGACAGGCGTTGTTATGTACATAATATAAACAATAGTCGCTATAATATTTACAAAATAAAAACAGTTTGCGAGTCTCGCGTTTAATAATACTAGATGCCTATAGAAATCACAATTGTCGCCGCGCAACAGTGTGTCGAATATTGTTCATAATCATCGGTAATAAATTGTGCTCGATACATGTGTAAACGTTGACATAGAGAACAACTTTTTTTCCATTCTGCTTCTGTTCGGTCGTTTACGAGCTTACGAGTTGTTCGTTTTCTTGCTCGACAAATCGTTCTAATTCAGCGAGATCCCTTGTATCCACGAGCTGAGATCGTTCGTGTCCTCACAGCTAAGGCTCAACGAGTTCTTGTCGTTCTTCTCGTTCTTTCTCGATTCCAAAAGCGCTTGAGCGGCGGTCCGACCGGTCAAATAGGCGCCATGCACTGTACTATAAAAGGAAGAATGCGTGTGCTCACCGGCAAACGCTATAATAATCTTCGACGGATCGTTCTCCTGTCTGATAGGCTCGGCTAAACGATTGATGTCTAATTGACTCGCGCCAATGGCCATGGCGGTGTACGAACCGCGGCAATACGGATGCGAACGCCACGAAGTGTGGATGCAGTTCTTTGGCGCCGGCACGTATGGATCGTTCAGAAATTTTCTTAATATCGACGTGCACGCGTCGGCTACCTCTGTGGCGCTTAATTTCTCCATGTACTCGGCCGCTTTCCCCGATATCCATCCCAGTAATAACGTCTCGGAAATCTTGGTGAAAGAATAGATTTTTCGGAACCACGTTTTACCGATGTCCTGCTTGTCCTCTTCCACTAATCGTCTGTCGTCCCAGAGAAGCATCACTTCCGATATACCGGGATTTAGAAAAGGTCGTTCGTATTCTAAAAATATTTTGTCCACTGTACCGAACAGTAGTCTATCTATGGCTTCGAGTTTATAATTAGGTAGAGGCGGTTCAAATATATCGTTAGCTTTTTCCTTAAGAACTCCTAATGGCAATGTACAAATCACATGTTCTGCTAATATCCTCTTCCCGTTCTCGCATTGCACTTCGATCGAACCGTTCGAATCGCAACAGCTGTCGTTCGAGGAATTGTCCTCCGCCGCGTGCTTCTTTCTCTGCCACCTACGATCAACGGAACTCATGTAAGAGCGTACTTTTATCGCGCGCGCTGCCTCCAATAAATACTAAAATAAATTTTAGTTAGTTTACCGAATTTTAGACGCGACATGTCTAACGAGGATGGTGTTCTTTGGTATGTGTTTTGCTACCGGTTCCAATATCGCGCTGTACCCATCCGGAAGACTAATGTTCCCACCTTGCAACTCCGTGTAAGAACCCATTTCCAAGAGATCAACATCTTCCATGCTATCACAGCCAGTAATACAGGTTTCTCGTTTAAGTAAACAATCGAACAACAATTGTCTGACTCTTCGTTCCTCCTCGGGCAACGACGACAAGTAAATCTCAGCCTCCAAAGCCACGTGCGCGCCGACGCTGTTTATCCCGTCCGGTGGGCTATAAGGACTTAAAAAATATTCTTCGCATCGTCTTAAAAAACATATATAAGCTTCGTAGATCTCTTGCAAGACTGGAAACGACAGCTGCTTTCCATCTTCCATAGCCGCTACGACTTTGTGAGGCCTCGGTACTCTTACGATATCTATTAGCCCATTAGCCATTGCCAATTCGAACATCGGATTTCCTAATACTCCATGGATCCAGTTTGCTCCTAACTCGACTTTCTCGCTACCTGAGAGTAAAACATATTTATGCACGAGAGAGATATCTACGCTAAAATTGTCTTCCAAGAGACAAGGAACTTTGATTTATGCTTATAAATAGACTCCGGATTTTGTGCATTTATAACAAAAGTGAGCGAGTGCAATTTAAAACAGTGAAAATATTAAAAGACTTTAAGAGTATTAATATATTGTTTTCACCGCACTCAAATTATTAGTGAAGAATATAGATTCATATTTAGCTCCTGCGTCTTGCAATTTATGCACAAACTTTTTGTTCTGCAGAGTTTACTTATAAATAATTTTGCGGAATGTACTTATAGATAACTTTACAGAAATCAGAGAACGTTACAAGATTCCAATGACAACAGTTTCATATCATGTCACGCTTTTACCTCAATTTTATAACGAACTCACTATGCAGGTTGTTCAGGTGTGCAAATTAAGTGCTCCCTGCTTTGTATACATACATGTATGTACGCGTTAACGAAAGAGCAGACCGAACGTCGTTCGAAGTAGGAAAAATGCATTCGAAGCGAGCGATAAATCTTTTAAATGAAATCATTCGATCGAAACGTAAAATTGAGGCGCTCGTAAAGGAAATTTGAAAAACAGGTTAAGCGGAGACTTACCGATTTTCAATGCAACAATGCGACCACCTATACGGCCTCGTGCCTCTACGATCAAAAAATCGGTCTCATGGTTCTTCAATAAATGATTTGCGGCCGACAATCCGGCCATTCCGGCTCCGATAATCAAAATTTTACACTTAACTTCATCGTCTTCTGTCTTCTTTGTGGACTCCGCCATGATCATATCATATCAGCTGTCAACGATAAAACGAACACGGACAGCTCATTAATTTTTATCCGAAGAAAAGCGAGGACGAGGACCTCTCCATTTTCTTTTAAATACTGCGCATCGTATTTCCCTGAGAAAACATTCGGAGGTGGATACCCCGGATCAGGCCGTAATCAAAGTTTGTTCTCTGTTACCATTTTCTGCGCGTAACCGGGAACGGGAACATACTTCGATACGTCTCGCGCATCGGTTATTGTCATTATCTATCGACTATCGTATGACATTTATCGCTTCGTCGCTTGAAATTCCTAGGCGAGTACGCACGCATTAACAATTGTCGATCATCGTGTCTCTGAACAACATTTAATTTTTTCTGGGCGTACAGAACATGTCCCCCATGAACATATGTACTTACGGTGAACCGCCAAAACCGTTGCGCATAATCGCCGGTAGATGTCGTAATCGTCGTAATCTCGCAACTGCAATCGGAAGCGACGATCTATCGAAATTCAAATCTTGGAGAGAATTGTAACTATCGATTGAAAATATACAAGAAAATAATCAAGTAACACCGTCACGACTATTATTTTTCTTATCATTATTCGAAATTTATGCAATTGTTCTATGAATTAAGAAAACCTAAAAATAGCTGTACTATTATTCACAATATTGTTTAGATTACACAACTGCGATCGGAAGGGACGATCTATCAAAATTCGAATCTTGGCTCAGCTACAAAAATTCGTAACTATCGATTGGAAATATACAAGAAAATAATCGAGTAACACCGTCACGACTATTCTTTGTCTTATCATCGTTTATCGAAATTTATGCAAATGTTTAATGAATTAACAAAACCAATTTTATTTAGTAACATTTTTAATAGTTTCTTCCGTCGAAAAAGTACTAATTATTAACTATCATTATACAAATATTACACGAGTAACAACAAAACGTATATATTTACATAATGCAAATAACAAATGACGGGTTTTGGCTGCGAACAAATTCTCGTCAAGCAGTTTTCCGACACTTAAAAAATTTATACTCATGTACAATGTATAAAAGGATGACAAGCGTTTCCCAAACAAAGGATACAACAGTGAACACTATCTCGATCTCCGCAACTAAAATACTAAAACCGATATACAATTTAAAGGAAACCCGATTATCCGATTTCAAATTCGCTCCGTAACGCTCGGCGCATTGTGAACTATATTTGGGTAATTAGTAGCATTTCTATCTTTAATGGACATGATTTAGTACAATTTGTAATATAAGCGTTTCTGTGTTTTCTATGTTGATAGCATACAGTTAGAAAATATTTTCTCCCCGACTCAAGAGATCTACCTTAACGTTTCTCAGAAATGTTTCAACTGTACATCTCTAGAATACGAATGTCGCGATCTATACATATATTTATATGTATAAGTGTACGTGTACGTGTATATGCGTGTATGTATATGTATTTCTGTATCTTGTCTGGAGAATCGATAACAAACCAGGAGTAACTGGTGACAGGATTTAATCATCAAGTATATAAAAAATCAATTCAAGCACGGTATGCGTATCCTGACTGCTTTGTGCTGCTTTATGCAAAACTTGAATTAATTCGTTGTCCAGACTGTTCATGTAGATCGGTGGTAATTTCATGCCTTCGCTGCCGGCTTCGTAACCCACCTAGCATCATTACAGTGTTATTATTATTGTTTGGTTGTACAGCGTTCTTCATAGAGATCAAAACTTCGTAGAACGAAACGATTACCAAATCATCGATAGCATTTATGGCAATCGATCGACTTACATTGTCAGGATGAATGGTTGTTCTTACACCGAGTTTTGTGAAACCAGCGGCACTTAGGAGATCCAATAACTTCACCAAAGCCGTAGAAGTCGCTTTTGCTATATTCCCGGAGAGTTTATTTATGTCCAACGGGTCATGGAGACCATTCGGATGCTCGTCGGACTTTACACAAAAAGGCAACGTATTGACAATCATTTAAAATGAATCGCGTTTCAAGGTAATAATCACCGTGTATACCTTGATAATAAATACTTCGGTCCAGCGAATGAATCTAGTCGTCCCCTTGTAATCGGTACCATTGTGGACTCTAATAGATGGAATACCGTCCATCAGTTGTCCATCGATTGGGCTCTTTACACTGGAATGAGAGACTTGGTTATAATTCCAACCGAACATTAAACAAAGAGAAGCACGTACAGGGTGCTGCAAAGTTGCACTAAATTTTTGTTAACCGTCAATGTTGTCTTCATCTCGCTATAACTTTGTAAAAAACCAATATAGCAACAATTTGAAACAGAGCATCTAAAACTAGAGGTTTCAGGCTTTCAAACCATTGTTTAACGATATCGATACGGCAAGTTTTGACGGAGTTATGATCGCGTAAAGTGGGAGCAATTTTTCGGGTTCGCAGAGGGGATCCCTTAATTCTTTTGAGAAGTGTAGTTCACAAAATTTTAAAGTCGTTTTCTAAGAGAACGATTGACATGAGACTTTTGTTCATTGCAATGAGTACAATACGATGAAATAAAAGAATAATTTTGACCTTGGGATTCAATGTTAAGATTAATCACGCTATGGTGGTCGTAACATATAATTTTTATACACCCTGTACGTAAGTAGGTATTAAGGAAATTTACCCTATATTGAATTGTACATCGTTTTCGACCCACTTTATGTTTACCGTCTCATCCGGTTCAGGCGCACCCTGTCGACCGCAACCGATCGAAAAGTCTTGCATATTTTTCAAAGCTGCTTTTAAAGCTTCCATTTTTTCTGGCATTATTTCCACCATTAATCCGTCCTCCACTATGCTGGATTTAGCCGAGAGTCCCATCGACGATTTCAACGCACCATTGATCACGATAAAACTCGTCCCCGTTACTAGAGAAGAAAAAGCAGAAGAATCTGAATCAGTCCTGTTTCCAGTTAATAATCTGTTAATCTCTGTTAATCTCTGTTAATCGAGCACCCGCACCTGTCCTCGGTTTGTTATTGATGCTTATCGCTTGCGTCTGATAGCTGCTCTCGTCACCCGTGTTCGTTTGTATACAGACTAAATGGGAATCTGCTGTTATACTAAAATTCGAGGCGTATGCCAAGACGTGATCGTTCGAGTTGTTCAAGCCCTTTATTACTTGGTCATATCGGTTCTTCGGAAACATTACGTCTGTCATTCTGTTTCTCAGATGTATCGTTAATCCCCTGACTCCTGGCAACGTATATCCGTAGTTTCGAAAGTCTGCCAGCACTTTCATGACTGTATGACCTATCTCGAAGTATAAAGCGTCTCGAAACCGCACGGAGAACAACGGACAAGGATAGTAACGATACTCGGCACCGAGACGTAGAACAAGCCGCAACGGGAACACCTTCGCCCATGGCATTTCCCACCTAAACAGACTCCCACAACGCTTTAGCGGCGAACGCTTGCAACGAAAGTTATTGTAAATTCTCTTGAAACAAACCTATGTACTAGAAGACCGACTAGGAAAGGAGCAGAGGGCAACACAATCTTCTGCAAACACTGCAAACTTTGCCTTATAAAAAGGAACCCAGCGTGTTCCCGGGAACCCAAAAGATTTCCTCCTAGGTACAGCGAAAATCCCAACTCGGATACGGTGTTTCCTACGATCAGATCATCAATAATAATAACCCAATTCATTTGGTCGTTAACAAACTCTCGAAATAACTTCTTTCGTTAACAGGACGATTTGTTGTAACGGGAATAAAAGCAAAGTACCGTTCAGCCTTGTCGCGACACGATACATAAAGTCAAACCTTTGATAGCTCCAAGGTACAATTGATTAATGAGGATAAGAAGATCCTTTGGAACCCGAATTTCGTCGGGTAACGTTTCAATCAGTAGTATAATTTCATCTTGCCCCACGCAAGCCAATCCTTTGGATGTCACGTTCCAACAGATTTTGTTTATACAACAATTTACTGGAACAACGGTGGATTACTTTCAATTGCCAATGTACATAAAATAGATTCTACACTTACAATTCAGTATTTTAACGCAAGCATAGAGATTGCGATTGACAGCGAATAGAACAGGTGGCTCGCACTCATTTTTCAGCGTTGCGTAAAGGTGACCCTCGTCCGTTACAGCATGGTACGTTACCTCTGTAAAGTTAATCGATCGATTGATTGCGCATGGCGTTGCAATGCTAACGCATTACCTACCGGTAGATACATATGGTAAAGTAAAAATTTTGTGTATCGTATTGATAAGTTTCTGATAGGTAACGCGTTCAAACGTAGTGAAGTAAATCCTCAGTGGGAATTGTCACTTACGTCCTTTGTGTATTGTTACAGTCGGAGGAAGAAGATTTGGGTCCACTGGCACGTAACATGCGGTGTTCGGGTCCAGACGCGGTAGGTTTTGTCTTTTAACAGAGGCGCCCGGCACGGACGAGCCAGGCACAGGTGACTTCTTCGTTCCGGATTTCCGGTAGGGTGGTTTCAAGTCCCAGGACATATCTAGTTCTGTCAGGTCACAGCCAGGCCTTATTCCTGTGTTTTAGTTAGAGGTGCATAAAACCAAAACAAAACCGGAAGGGACGAGGCAGGCCAGTGATATCGGGTTATCGCTTCCAGGAGTCAAAAGATAAAACTCAATATTGTAAAGGGTACAAGGATGTAACTTGAACTCATAAACCAAACGAAACGTAAAATGCGAGGTCTGGGTTAGACGCAGACTAAATTGTGTAAAAAATAATAAAATAATATAGCACAGTCACATATTTACTTATATGTATACTATAGTAGTACAGTAAAGTCCCATTCTAATCCATTCTAAGTCAATCCTCGGTTCTGTGTTGTGACATAGATCGGGACATTTTTAGACTGGATTATTAATTAGAATGGGACATGACTGTAAGTGAATTTATTGGGTATGGGAATAAGTTTCCTCCCTTTTGGAGATGTCGTTGTACTTAAGTACCGATCGCGTATTTGATAGAATATAGTACATGTTTTTGAAAGGTCTATGTCTAAGCTTTAAAACGCAGTTAGTGGCAATAGTTTCGAGCGTGAACAGCAGTCAATTTTTCGCGTGAAAAATGTCGACTCTTGTTCCAAGTAAGCAGCATTTGCGGGAGGTCATGTTGCATTATCTTGTTTTGAAGAAAGGTGTTATATATTTACTATATTATATTTATTATATATTTATGGGGACGATGCTCCTTTAAAAACCATGATTTCGACGTAAGGGCAAAGATTGCGATGGTGTGCCAAAAAATTCGAAGATACAGATTTCCCAGCATTACTTGATGGAAATCCACGTCAAACACTTGCAGAACTGTCAATTGAATTAAACGTCGATCGATCTACTGTTGGAAAACGTTTTCACACAATATGGGAATTGTTCATATGCTTCTTTTCAACAAAAAGGGGCGGAAACTTATTCCCATACCCAATACAGTTTATAGATAGCGTTATTGCGTATTAATTGTTTAACACAATGCAGCTCGTATAGAGAACACAACGACTTACAATCGAAATCAACCACTCCACTCCAACTGCATATTCGTTTAGCATAGAAATATTATGTTGAAATTTCACCTACCATCGCTGAACATAACGGACTTTGACACCTCCGGCCGATTCTTTGTACCACCTTCTCTTTTCAGAACACCGACAGGCACCATAACTGTGGGAGGTGGAGGCAATCCGCCGGCTAACTGTTGCAAGGGTGGTATTGTTGAACAGTACTCCATTGGATTATTTGGATTAGGCTGTCTCCCCTATAACCATTTGTCGAATACTCCTAACATTCACATTTATTTCTTTGTCCAGCAAACACAGATCGTTCACACAAATAACGTGGAAACACGGTCGACGTTTACCTTTACACTTTAAGGTTTACCAATTATGTATAATTTATTAGACTGTGGATCTTTATGCAAAATAAAAAATGTTTGCATTGATTGCAAGACACAGGAGCGAAATAAAAATTTCTTTCTTCTTTTAATTATCTGATTAAGCCTAAACCAATACGCTGATGTATTTAAATCTTTTTAATATGTCCACCACTTCAAATATTTTCGTCATAAATGCATAAAATCCGCAGTCTAATAATAATAAAAAAATCTTCCATCCAGATCTCGAAAATTTTCGATCCCAAATCAAAAGAGAAATAGTGTTAACAGATTGTCAGACCAATCGATATAGAAAGTGTCTGCGTTTACTGAACATTCGTTGCGAAGAAAATATAAAGCAGGCAAAGATCTTCCACAAATTATAACTACTATCAACGGTACATGCTTTATATTTGTAATGTGTAAATTAATAGAAAACACAAACAAAAAGAAATAAATGTCTAGATCTTTTCAAAAAAACACGATGCAAACGTATACAATAAATCATGCTACTACAAATTTATGCTTTTACAATTTAAACATATAGAATTTCTGAAGAATATTTCTGCACGATCAAACGAAATATCCCTTTCTGTATTTGAAGCGTAAGAAGATTGTGAAGATGTAACTAAAGTTTTCTGTTCCTCTACGACTATATTTAAGCAACAGGAAAGAAGTATTCAACAAGTTGTTATAGGTGATTAATATAAACTTATGCTAAAAAAAAACTGATATGCCTTACAATCTTCTATTAATAATTCATTATTAGGTAAACCTATTAATCTATTAAGTAAGTGGAAACGTTGAAAGTTGAAACTCGTATCTATGTATGTATAAGGTATATTTAAGCATATATAGTATAACTAACTAAAGTAGCTAATCTATTATGTATCATGTATGCACTATTGCAACATGTGGTCACAGAACGTTCATTTTCGACTAATCAAATGTACAAAGTTGTATATGGGAAAGCTCTATGTATACAGTATACATATACAGCATACAATTCTGACGCGCATAAAACAGTATATAGTTTGTCGTCAATATACCTGAGGCGAATTGATGTCATTATTAGCGATACACGTAGAGTAACCAGGGGACCATTCTCCGAGACTCTGTTCCGCTTCGGCTGGAAAGCATAACTTGTTCTACACTCTAGAGAAATGCTTGGACGATGTTTCAATTGAAAGTTCTTTAGATGAAAGTTTACCTTTAGTAAGAAGTTGATAACAGGAGACGCAAACGCGGCAATCGATGTTCCCTTGATACTCCAATTTGTATTTCATATTACAGCATTTGTTGCATAACACTTTGCCACATGCACGACAATGGTGCCGTCTTTTCAGTACCGTGAACTTGACATCGCAGAACATACAGCTGGGCGCGACGCTATCGGGAACCCAAAACGGTGGTTGCTTCCCGAGAACCGAGTTCGATTCGGGTAACGAATTCTCTAGGATGTTTGCCGGCGGGGGTTGTTCTTGATCTTCTACCGGACCGTCGACATTTGATTGCGTTTGACCGGATGATGTATCGTTCGCAGAACTAGAACCGAGCGTCTGACGTTCGTTCGTATTATTTGATAGAACGATATCCAAAGTCTGAGGACGCGCCGGTTTCTCTGATTCATCGTTGGTATCGCTCGTGCTCGTGCTCGTGCTCGTGCCCGTACCCGTGCCCGAGCTGGTGTTCGTTCTTGACATGATTTCATTCAACAAAGTGTTGTTCCAGTACTTTGTCGTATCATCTAATAATTGCTCTATCAAATATTTTTCTTCAGGATTATCGGACGAAGGCGAGGCGTCGCTTTGCAGCTTGAGTTCATCAGCGTGACTATCGCACGCGGCGTTCTCTTTTTGTTTGCTCGGTTGCTTGTCCGTTTCATCATTGCTCAACGATTCCTTCTTTCCATTTAATTTGTATGTACAGTGCTCCTGAACGTCTGTTTTACTTTCTCCGCTAGCTGTGTGTTCCTCCAGCGAAACTTCACGTTTGATCTGGTTCTGTTGTTGCTCTTTGCTGCTCGTATTATTGAAAACTTTATCACAGTTATCTTCTTTGATGTGATCGTCGCATCGTTCAGTTTGCAATTCTTTAACCGCTTCTTCCTTTTGATGACTATTTACCATAACGTTTTCTACTTCATCGACCGACTCTTTTTCCATTACATTCGCAACTTCCGCATTTCTTAAAATCTGCGATGAATCCGTTTGATCCGATTGCATCGCATTTTGCACCGTGCCCGTTGCTCCAGCTTGATGTTTGTCAACTTCCTCCTTCAATTTTTGGTCTTCTTCCAATTCGGCTAAATACTTTATCAATACGTCCTCCGATAAATCACCGATCTTATCGAACCTAAGCGGCTCTTGCACCGTATTCGTGTTCTTCTTAGATTTTTCGATTAAATCGGAACTACTTGCACAGAGCTTCTTTTCATTTTCGTCTGACTCATTTTCTATCTGACATTCCTTCTCATATTCCGGACCTTCGAACGTCGAATGACTCTTCTGGCCTACAAGATCGGAATCGAAATTATACAAACTACAGGTCGTTTCGTTCGAGACTTCCACCTTATTGTTGAAGTCGCTGGAAACTTCGGTTATAGTTGCGTCTGTAGATAGTACTGTTTCAGATTTTGTTTCTTCCAATCTTATCGCACAAATATTGCTCGCATCGTCGCCTGTAGCACTGCCATCGAGCGTAACAGGCAATTCTATGCTTACAGGTACTGCAACATTTTCGTGAATGGGAACGAAAGCTTCTCTATTTGTACTTCTCGCGTTGTTTACTTGTTTATTCGTTATACCTACTCTTTCGTCTATGCCTTTAACTGAACTACAAATTAATCGAGGTGCTTTGGTTCCATAACAAACATTTTCCGGTCCTATATTGGATTGTACTTCTCGATCGTCTAATACAGAGTCTATGCAATCCGAACTTCCAGGCGGCGCGTTAATGTATTCGTTCAAACTGTTGAAGACATTACTAACACTAGGCTTTGAATTAAATTGATTAAACTTTTTATCGTACCTATTGTCAACCTTTGGACTACCATGACCATTGTGTTGATTTTGCGTTAATTTTTGCGATATGTCATTGTGTATCGTTAATGGAAGCGGTTCCGTGTTGTAAGGTAGGACAGACTGTTTCTGTATCGACTTGCCATCGTTAGTGCTTTCTTGCATATAAAAACGATTGATGCTCCCCGTGGCATCCTCTTCCGTCTCATCTTTGCTATAAGTCGTATCTTCGTGAACCGTACTCTTGTCTTCGGAAGAGCTGCTTTTTGCATTCTGCTGTATATCCTTGTGCTTCTCCGATGGTACGGTAATGTCGCATTCTTTGTTTGTTTTTCTAGATTCTATTAAGAGATAATTATACAGTATCGGGGGGTCTACGTTGCACTTGGTCGCCGAAGACGATGCATTGTTGGAAGCAGTATTAATTGATGCTGTTTGCTCCGCGCAATCTAAAAGATACGTTGTACGTTTTAATTAGAGATCGTAAAGATTTAGATCTGGGCCTAACAAACTAGGAAAAACAGGAGACTCGATTCTTACCTTCGTTAAATTCGAAATCGTCCAGAACTTTGTCCAAATCGACGACAAACTTTTCCATCGCGTCGCAAACGTCACTCGCACTGATCGGGTAAGGTCATTTAACGAGCATGTCTATTCGACTTCTGAGAAACGACGAATAGAAACGCCCGTGAACGGTGTCCGTCGGCGGAAAATGTACGACGTAATTTTCGATTTTCCCGCTGGCCCTTGTTCTCGAATGATTTAAGTCACGTCGTCGCGTCGAACGACAGTGTCGGTCGGTTTAATCAGTAAGGCAACGAGACATTTTCGACGGACGCACGGCGTACCTACGGAAAACAAATTGTTTCGCGTGCACAAATCACTCTGTGTATCTTCTCTGGTATCCTTGGTCAGTAATGTGTATCATTGCGTTTGCCCATGGCGTACAGCCGTGACATTGACGACACGAATTTTCATTCGAGTCACGCGTCTCGAGGGAACATTCCACGACGATCAAAGGAACAACTGTGAATCCTTTATCGTCACGTGGATTAATTCACTGTTAAATAATCCTTTGTACATGTTCGCACAGTACTTTCTCATGGAACTGTCATCCTACGTACGAAGTATACGAAGCCAGAGCCAAGGGGACGAACCTTCCATCCTATCGATAAATCGAATTTCACAACCGCGCGACGGTCTTGATCGATCGATTGTTCGAAAGAGACCGGTGAATTTCATCCCCCTAGATCCTAGACTCTAGACCAGGCATGGGCAAAAATAGCACGCGAGCTAGGGAATTCAAGGAATACCCCCACTTTTCCCGGCCGCGCGTCTCAATCCCCTTAGCAGCCGTAGTTGCACCGAGCACTAGGGCCGCCACGGGGAGCGAGACGCGCGGCCGGGAGAAGTGGGGGTATTCCACGGGTATTCCTTGAATTCCCTAGCTCGCGTGCTATTTTTGCCCATGTCTGCTCTAGACACTAGACACTAGACACTAGATCCTAGACCTTGGACCCATAGACTTATAGAGATAGGCTCAGTGCTTCGATTGAGCCCAACTTTTCTCGTGCATGCGCGGCGATTTCAGCCTCAGTAACGTGAGCTTCTCGATAAAATGGGGTTCCTTGAGCAGTCCGTAGAACTTTAAAAAATTTATATGATTTGATTCTAAAAAATGAATGTATACCAGGTGTATTTGTGTATATTTTGTAACTCGTAGAACACGTCCTGGAGTCTTTTTGCGCGGTAAGATTATTTCGGTACATTCCCGCTAATATAACTACCTCAGGGCTCTGGCCGCTCTGCTACCCAATAGTAGATACGTTACTGTTTTCTCGCGCATGCGCAAGAAAAGTTGGGCTCAATCACGGTGTATTATAGAGGTGTTCCGACTAAGCCCTCTGTAAGGCTGAAGTTTTGAAAAAGATAGCGCTGGGTTCTCTCTGGTCGCCGCCAGATGGATCCGTGTTCTAAGGTATCATTGTATCAGTGTATCACATGGATATAGGAATATAGGGATGGAGCGTGAGCTAGCACTTTAGACAAGGGGGGTGGTCTAAGTTTGCGGAGGAGGCAGGGTACCAAATGACGCACATGTTTGATTGGTGGTTTTTCTGCGCATACTCTGTACCGCCAAGTATGAAAAATGTTTACAGATTGCTTACATATATCTGACAAGTTGAAACTAGAAAAAAATGTGATGGTTAACCCTTTGTCCTGTAATAACGTATGACACTCGTGATATGAATTATGTTCCAAATATTATAATGAACGTTGTTAAATAATTAAAAGTGAAGGAAATGAAAAATTGTATAAATTTTCGATAACGGCAAATCTTCTACATTTTTTAATTTTATGCAATTAGTAGTTATTTACATATTTCATGTTCTTATGTACAATTTCAAATAATTCATAAATCTGTAATGTGAACAAAATTCTAGAACGAGGGACTAAAAAAGAAAACTGAAATTAGAGAATATAGAAAGGAAATTAAAACGTGCAACACGAATTAAAGAACATACTAATTTTACATAATTTGTTATTTATATTTTAAAATCATTATTTTTAGTAAATTAAAAAAAAAATAGGTGTTATATATTTAATAATTAATAAATATATCATAAATGTCATTTTTTCTTATAATTAAAAATAGGGTACAATAAGTTTTTACACATAATAGGTTTATATGTATGTATATCTTTATTTAAGCCTTTTGGCCAAGAAATCAGTTTTACAAGATAATTTACAGGCTTCACAAAGAATTTATTGCCCTTGAAATAAAGTCAATTTATTCAAAAAAGATCTATGGCTATTTGCTTTATCGATTCTGTTAATCGCTACATAGTGCAATCTTATTTTAATATATCTTTTAGCAATCAAACGTATCAAATGTGACGTATGAGTTTTCATTAAACCCTGATCGTTATTGTGATCTCTTAATTTGTTAAATATATTGGCATTGATAAAACGTTGCAGTACTCTATTCATTATTTCAAGTTGAATCAACGGTTTCTTAAAATCTCCGAAAACTTTCTTAAAAATAATGGAGCCAAACGTTATAAAAGGGTGTTTGCGACCCTGGCGATTGAGCTCCGTTATTTTTAAGAAAGTTTTACCAGTGGGACTTTCGGTCGTTCCTGGGTTAATTGTTAGAGTCAGGCCCTGCAATCTAAGTATATTAGGTTACTATTTTTTCGTGAAAGGAACATACTTACTTAGTACGGTTCTGGCTTCTCGCTCAATGGGGATTGTCGGGTCATCAATCCCGAGGTGCGATTCACAGCTGTTGGGGACTTTAATTATGGAAAAGATCCTGGGCTTAGATTTTTTATGAGACTACCTCTTCAACAAATGCACCCTGAACTTTGTCGAAGAATCCTTCGTAAAAATGATTTTCATGGTCGTATTCCTTGAAAGAAGCCGTTTGTAAGCAAAGTTAATAAGCAGAAAAGACTACATTTCGCTAAAAAACATGTCAGTAAAAATAAAGATTTTTGGAAACGTCACATACTCTCACGTTACTCACGTTACTCTGGTCATCAGAGAGGGTTACATTATTTCTTCTTGATGTCTTCGATTTATCCGTTCTGGCATTAGAAGGTTATGTAACTCTGTTTCAATGCGTGACGCTGCATTCATAATGACGTACTGCGCTTGCGCCGGACACAGCCAATGAAACATGTGCGTCTTTTACCTCGTCCCCCCCTAAAAATTTGCCCACCCCGCAACGACACGCTCCATCCCTATATTCCTATATCCATGGTGTATCACGTTGCCTCCATTGCACTCCATTGCTGCTCCATAATGGAGATATGTCCATAATGGAGTGATACACTGATACAATGATACCTTAGAACACGGATCCATCTGGCGGCGACCAGAGAGAACCCAGCGCTATCTTTTTCACTTTCCCGAGAGTAGCCAGAACACCTCTATAATACACCGTGGGCTCAATCAAAGCACTGGATAGACTGTGCGGCCTGTACGAAGCACTAAAGCCTACAATGGCGGCCGGGTGGATCTCTATCTCACTCGCACACCGATAATTGGTGGAGGCGCAGCGAGCCAGTCAACTCTCACTTCCTACGCACTCCCCAGTTTCATTGGGCGAATCTCTCCCCACCAACTCGTCACTTTTGGCACGCTCACGCTTTATAGCACGGAACAGATCCCATTCGAAATAAATTCAAGCGTAATATAACATTGAAGTTCTCGCAGTACAATTCTCGCGGTTCAATGGTTCAAGAACGTACGAACGTGTCACCGGTAAAATATACTTTATTCCCATTGTCTATTTAGGCACATACATAAGCATTTTTCAAAATATACTTCAGATCTATGTGTTACATCCCCTCCTAAATGTATACATATATAAAGAATATAAAATACCGGTTCAATGGTTCAAGAACGCATGAACGTATCACCGGTAAAACATTTTATTTAATCAAATATTTTTCAAAATATACTTCAGATCTATGTGTTATGTCCCTTCTTAAATGTATACATATATAAAGAATATAAAATCTCATATAATAAAGATACTATTCAATTCAAATTATTCGACCGCTTTATAGTTATACAGTTCTATATTGAAGTTCTTTTTTGCGGCACATGGAAGCGTAGAAGATTCATTGTATATAAAGCTTTAAATCATTTATAAAGATTTGCTTCGACAACTTTCGTATAGGAACATTACATTCATAGAAATATTTCATTAGAAAATGCCCGACATTGATAGTCGCCAGTACAACAAAGCAATAGACGCGTAAATATTTAACATCGAGAATATAATTTTTATATCAAATGCAACTAGGTATCACCTTGTTCATTTGCTTAACCAATTGACGAAGTAGCTCGTTTAAGATACTAAAGCCAGAAGACACTTCTTATAGTGGCCTGAGCAATCACCCTGCAAACAAATTATGAACGTTAATGCACACTGTAGAACCTCGAGTTTGTCTATACGTTTATGAATATACTAACGGAGATAAAATCTTCCAAAGACTCGTTATACTGATGCCTGAACTCTTCTTTAATCTCTCCCATGTCCACCTCGGAACGTGTAACGACCAGTCTGATCAAACGATCATCGTCGGTGCCCATACCCTTCATACTTTTGTATAATTGTTCAGCAAAGAAGCCGGGTCTATTCTTTACGCATTTCACTGTTACGAAATACCATCGGTATTAATGTACAATTTTTTTCATAAATAATACATATGTATATCACAGAATTACATACCAATAGCGAGCAGGCCCTTCTTAATGTCACCAGAGAATTCATTCTCGATAGCAGTTTCAAGAGTGTGTCCAGTTATGTTATCGTATTCTTGGAATATTTGTCTCAGTTGCGGTACGTTTCTCTGACAAAGAATGGAATTAAACGTTGACTCATCGGTACCAAATTGTAATTCACCTAAGAACGCAATAAACATAATTACTTTCAGCTGATTAGAGAACTAAATATATAAGTTATACTAAAAACTAGCTACCGGCTCTGAGAAGTTCTTTGGCATCATTTACCGCGTCACCGGGATCCACGTCGAATGACTCATCCCTGTTGGCACAACACAACGATACCATTAAACGTTTGAAGTTACCGGACGTATCGTTCCGTAGATCATCTTCCAGCGATCTTCCATACACTGAAAAAAATTCCCATTTAAGAATTCGCAGTGCTAACAGAAAAATTTCATCATGTACGAAACTCACTTGCTTCGTAAGCCTGTTTAATTACACGAATCTCGTGATTCGACATGGTACAAAGTACCTCAATGAGCACGCACTCGTCGGTACCAACACCGGCCATTGCATCGTGCAATTCTTTGGCGTAATATTGTGGCAACGGCATCATCATGGCGAGAACCAATTTCTCGAAATTGCCCGACAACTCGGACTTTAAATCTTTCACGAGATCCTATTCGAAAAAGAAGTATGTTATTAACTTTCTTTTGATATACACTACCGCTCAAAAGTATCCGGACACTTGCAAAATGTACAATAGCAACGCATAAAACTTATTTAAGCATCTAAGATAGTGACTAAAATCGATCTTTATTACTTCCTTATAGTATATCTAATGTTCTAAGCTAAAAACTACCTATGTTGAAACTTACCAATATTTGACAGATTAGGTACGAGATTCGTCGACGTATCCACCGCGATTAGATATTACCGTTTGCACTATTCGCGGCAATCTTTCTATATTAGTATTTGTATTGAAAAATCTCTGAATTCGCTCTGCACCTTAGAAATGAAACGAAGTGAAACTTGAAATCCTTTCAAGCATTGAGACCGTTCCACTAGATTTCATTATTATATTAAATTATTATATATATATTATTAAATTATTATATAATTTGTACATCAAAATAAATTCTATTGGGCTATGATACCACAATATACATAATAATAATAATTACAAGTGACAAAATTCTTCTAAATATTTTTCCTACTAACTTAAACTACGTTTTGTAGAGAAAAAGGAAGTGTCCAGATACTTTTGAGCAGTAGTGTAGGTAAGACTTTTTTTCTCACCTTTCCATACAGGGTCTTAAACTGTACGGCAATCTCTTGGCGTTGCAAATTATTCCGGTTGGAGAGTATGCTAATGATGGTTTTCTCATCGGTTCCGAATCCCTTCATCGCTTTTCTCAAAGCTTCCGCGTCCGCCCTCGGATCAAAGTCGTTGCAGGGCATGACAGTCGGGGACAACTGTAACATAAATTAATAAACTGCCGTTTAGACACCGTTTCTCTTTCGCTAGAATAATCTCAAAGCAATTAATGGAGATTCCTGAGTTTATATCCTCTACCTCACCTTAGGCGTAAACTGATCTCTTCGGGGGGCTGGGCGCGAATGTTGAGGAGAAGCAGGTTTGCCTCTGTACGAAGAATAAGAACCAGCACCCTGCCCCCCAGAATATGTTCCGCCAGGGTACAAGCTTGCATTGTTCAAACAAGCATTGGGAGCAGAAGGATAAGGAGTAGGATTACCGAAAGCTTCTCTCGCTTCGGGTGCATGCTGAAGAGTTGGATATAAATCATAATTTTGTTGTTGAGGATATGCGGAGGGTTGACTAGGATACGGCGACTGCGATTGCTGAGTCATGTAGGGTATAGATTGAGGCATGGGAATCGAAGATCCTCTGGACGATGGAGGAGGACATTGCCCTTGTAAAGGGTGATTTGGCTGGGAGGGAGGAGGGCAGTGGTAAGGGGCATAAGGCATTGGCATTCCAAAGGATGTAGGGGGAACATTTGAGAAACCTATGTTCCCGCTCTGAGAATAAGGCGGAGCACCAGGGGCGGAGGGTGTGCCTGGTGGAGCCCCAAACGATGTTGGTGGTCGTCCAGGAAAATGAATCGGCGGCCCCTTTGATATTAAGGCGTAAATTAAAATAACACGCTCCAGCTTTTCATATATAATGCTTTCTAACATTGCTTAACTGTATTTCATTATAGTTTGCAATGTTGTTAGCGTTAGTATAAATCGAAGATTTATTTACATTATTGGATAAACAATATTTTTGCAATATTAATCAAAATAAAATATCACAATTAAGACTAATCTATGTAAAGAATTAGCTATACTTACTTGATATCCGTAACTCATCTTTCTGTTCTATTCAAGGAAACTGTCGAGTTGGAAAAATCTGTAATCAAACGAAAATGTTTTCCCAGTTAGTCTCGAAGTGTCAGTAGCCAACTAACTACGAAGTAATAAGTAACAGAATCATATTGAAGCATGACAATTACGACAACACACCTATGGAAAAAGTTATGACAATACAACGAACAGAGGAAGTAAACGCCCCACTTGTATGTTCGCACTCTTGTTACGAAACACTGCGAAACACTGACAGATAAAACGTAGTTCGCAAAGCTTTATACCGAGTCGGAAAACCTTACGAATAAAATATAGAGCTTACCTAAGTTTTCACGGAATTCTATTATATATACTCTCTGCTATTATATAGATAATCGTTTTATTCGGCTATGTTTGAAGGAAGACAACAGCAATGACGCACATTTAGTCGTAGTGGGAGAAGGAAAAGAATAATTGTTAACCGTTAGTTGGTTACTGACGTCACACGTCACAATGTACCGAGAAAAAGCCGCTGACGTTTCAACCTTAGACCATATATGCTTATAGACCCGGCTTCAGATAATATGCCGTGTTTCAGGATTACTTCATCTATATAGACCACATCCATCATCTGAATGATGAAGTAATCTTGGAACACGGCAGTTATTTGAAGCCGGGTCTATAAGTATATATAGTCTATGGGTTTACCAAACAACAAATCCAATCAGGGTAGTGTCACTCTAATAGGAGAACTGTTAGCAAAAGTTTAGTACCGTAACACAAAATAAAGATGTCACTACTTGCAAGAGTAATTCTCAAAGTGTCCGCCAGATGGAATTGATGACAACATTTTGGTGCATGTTGTAAACAAAAATATACGATTTCAATGAAATAGGTTGGAAAGTTTTGTTATTCCGGTTGAATTTAATTCTGGAGTCCTGGAGGCAACAAACTCGTTGAATGCCGTTTCAGCATCTCTCTGGGGTTTAAAGCATTTCACACGCAAGAAGTTGTCGAGGTGCTTAAAAAAGTGATAATCGGTGGGCGAGAGATCTGGTGAGTATGGTGGATGAGGTATTTAGAGTTTTCTAGCCTAATTTGTTCAACTTTTGAAGGGTCGGTCGGGCGACGTGTGGCTGGGCGTTGTCGTGGAGAAGGATAGGACCATTTCTGCTGACCAGTGCTGGGCACACACCTTGAAGTTTTTCATGCATCTCGTCGATTTGGTGGCGGTACTTTTCAGCTTTAATGGATGCACCAGGATTCAGGAAGCTATGGTAAATCAAACTGACCACAGACCACCAAATTATCACCATGACCTCCTTTTGGTGCAACTTTGGCTTTGGTAAGTGTTTTGAGCCGATCGTTGATTGCGCAAAGGAAGGGCAGATGACCCTCACGTTCTACGATATGTGATGTGTTATGCGATATGCGATGTGTGTTGTATGATCTCAATGTATGTTCTGCAATATGCGATGTATGTTATGCGATATGCAATGAATATTATACGATGTTGATGTGTGTTATGAGCAGAGTAGGGCAATAATCAACTAATATTTAAAAATAACTAATGGTCATCAAAACTTTCTGATTAATTAGTGATAAAAAATTAATAATATTAATGTATGTTAATCGCATAATAGTGACTGATGACTAAAGATGACTGATCATCAACTACTAATTCACTAATAAGCTATAGCTAACGATTACTTAGAGCTGTGACTAACTGTCACTAACTAATCAAAAAGTTTTGACTAATGACTATTTTGCTATAACTGACATTCAAAAAAACTATTAGTAATTTTTAAATATTAGATGATTATTGCCCTACTCTGGTTATGAGATATATGATGTGCGTTATACGATGTAGATGTATGTTCTGCGATATTTGATGTGTGTTATGAGATATACGATGTCTCTTGTACGATCTCGATGTGTGTTACGAGATATACGATGTGTGTGATGAGATATACGATGTCTCTTATACGATCTCGATGTGTCTAATGAGATATACGATGTGTGTTATGCGATATGCGATGTGTATTGTACGATCTCGATGTGTGTTATGAGATATACGATGTGTGTGGATGTGTATTATACGATCTCGATGTGTGTTACAATATATACGGTGTATGTGGATGTGTGTTATACGATCTCGATGTGTGTTACGAGATATACAATGTGTGTTACGAAATGTGCGATGTGTGTTATACGATCTCGATGTGTGTTACGAGGTCTACGGTGTGTGTTACACACATCGAGATCATACAACACACATCGAATATCTAGTAACACACATCCTACATTTCGTAACACACACCGTAGACCTCTTAACACACACCGTAGATCTCGTAACACACACCGTATATCTCGTAACACACATCGTACATTTTGTAACACACACCGTAGATCTCGTAACACACATCGAGATCGTATAACACACATGGCACATTTCGAATTTATTATTAAAGAAATGTACGATGTGTGTTATACGATCTCAATGTGTGTTACGAGATCTACGGTGTGTGTTACCAAATGTACGATGTGTGTTATACGATCTCGATATGTGTTACGAGATCTACGGTGTGTGTTACCAAATGTACGATGTGTGTTATACGATCTCGATGTGTGTTACGAGATCTACGGTGTGTGTTAGGAAATGTACGATGTGTGTTACGAGATCTACGGTAAGTGTTACGAAATGTACGATGTGTGTGGATGTGTGTTACGAGATCTACGGTGTGTGTTTCGAAATGTACGATTTTTGTGGATGTGTGTTATAAGATCTCGATGTGTGTTACAAGATCTACGGTGTGTGTTACGAGATGTACGATGTGTGTGGATGTGTATTATACGATCTCGATGTGTGTTATACATTGTTTTGCGCTTTTCTTTGAGTCTGGTCATTGTTAATTGCTGTGATATGCATTTGATGTAGTCTTATTATGAAAAAATTTGTAAATAATGTGTAACTTGCGATATTTGTAATGAAACAGTGTTATCGCGCTTGATAATATGGTTTCAATTTATTAATAAGTAGAAAGTTGTACATATACTATTTGTAATTGTTTTAATGTTCAATAAACTATGTTTAAAATGTATTAAAATGTTTTAATTTGTTTTATTTTTAAATAAAAATTATAAATTAGCAAGGAATGGGTAGTATGGATTTTGAATCCCCGCCTTTTACCCGTTAGTTGTGTAACACAAAATTCAGATGGCGCTGGATTTCCGTGCTAACAGAAAAGTACATTGAGTGACACTACCCTGAATCCAATCAAATCCTTTTTCTAGTTGCAAAATGAAATATGCTGGCAAGGCAAACAAACATGTCACTAGATTCACTGAATTGGATCGAGGGGAATGTAACTAAATCGGTCAACAATGGTCGTTGTCACAAAAGTCATTGTATACGCAGAGTTCGAGTCGGGAAAATAATTATTACAGTGCATAAGCAATGAACAATTGCATACACGTACACTTACGTATATAAAAAGTGTAAAATTGGATATTGATTTCTTTATTTCTTATTGGACGGATGCGTGTTCGACCACTTGTTGTGCGATTGAAAAGTTAATATTTTTACCGTTTCTTGAATAAATTCAACACTGAAATAAAACCTGGCGAATTATTTGTTTTTTGTATATTATAGTTACTTCGGCAATTCAATGGGCAGATTTTTATGTTGAAGGTTTCGTAATATATATGGTAGCCGGCGGGAATAACGACGCGAGCGCCGCGTCATTATATTGGTATAATTTTGTTTCGTATCCCTCATAAGCTTCGTATGTTTATTATTCCTTAATGGCTTCAATAATGAAATAAAAAGTCTTGATAATCGGTGTTGTATGTTGGCTGAGTGCGAGAATATTAGATAAGAAGCCTACCTCGGCAAGGTGCCTTTCGGAAAAGCTACGATTTTCTAGCGGCACTGTCCGCCATTATTATTAGCGTTTGGTCAGCGTTCAACCGAGTTTTCTTTCGATTACAGAGTAAAAACCACGCCTCTGACCACGAGATTCGTACCGTTCTGCGATGTAAGTAATCGAGATTATTTGAACGTTATTCGGTAACTATTTTCACGATACTATTGTAACCTTGTTGTTGCCGGGTGTTTTCATGTGTTCGTGTAGGGCACGCAGTCGGAAAGATAGCACAGGTAAAAGTGATTCTGAGGCTACGGATAAAGAGAACAAGAGGGAAAGGGGCAGAGAAAGGGAAAGAAAGAAACGTGCTGCTTCCACATCCAGCAGTGGTAGCAGGTAGATAATAGACATTTTTTCAATTCGACCATAAACAATTACACCACGGATAGCTGGAGTAGACTACGTACACCCAACAGTATAATTTCTATCTACTTCCTTGCAATACATAATGCAACCTGCACATTTGCCCTCTTGTAAAATATAAAATGTAAATATAATTCGATTAGAATCAACGTCTTTGTAGATATAGCCCGAACGATCGTATAATCCAAGAGATACAAGTGAGTCGTATCATAGTGCTTGTAATTCAAATTTGTTTATGATCTACAAATTGCGAAAGAATTGAAATTCTTGGTCATTGCTTTATTAAACAAGAAAAAAAACTGTTTTACAGTTCTTCAGACAGTAGTTCCGGATCATCGTCCACAAGCAGTGGAAGTAGCTCAAGATCGAGTTCCAGTTCCAGTACCAGCTCGAGTAGCTCCGGTAGTTCATCCGGTAGCTCCAGGGACAGGGGAAGGAAGAGAAGTCGAAGTAAAAGTGTTGATGCTTCTCGTAGACACGATAATAAAGAAAAAGAAAGGGAGAAGGAAAGGGACAGAGAAAGGGACAGGGATAGAGACAGAGACAGAGACAGAGAGAAGGACAAGAAAAAGGGCAGCAATTCTGTGATCGACAAACCTAAGCCCAAAGGACGTTCCAGGTAAATGCGTTGATCCCGATAATACTGTAATCTTGTAACGTTAATCCCATTATTTGTTTAATTCTCATAGATCACCGTCACCGCGCAGAAAACGCCGAGAACGATCGCCCATTCCTAGACCGACAAAAATTCACATCGGTCACTTGACACGCAATGTCACCAAGGAACACATTATGGAAATATTTTCGACATACGGTCAGATAAAAATGGTCGACTTCTCTATGGATAAGCTTCACTCTAATCAAGGTAGAGGTTTCGCTTACGTGGAATTTGAGACAGCAGATGAAGCTGAAAATGCAATGAAACACATGGATGGTGGTAAGTATTGAATTTTGAAGAAATTGTGCGAAATGAGCGTTCCGACGAGCTTTGATTAATCGTTTTGTCGAAATTGTACAGGACAAATAGATGGCCAGGAGATTACTGCTGCTCCAGTATTATTACCAAAGCCACGACCATTACCCATGCGAAGAATGTCACCCTTAATGGGCAGAAGGGCGCCTCCACGATGGGGCGGCGGGGGTAGAAATACACCCCCACGTTATCGGAGACGTTCACCACCCATCAATCGTCGTAGGAGCCCACGACCACCAAGACGCAGGCCGAGAACCCGGTCACGAAGTCCTCCGAATAATCCACGGCACAGACATCGTCGCTACACGAGATCAAGTTCGAGCAGCTCTCGATAGCAACTTTGTTTTTTTTGTATATATCATGCAAGAACTGAATTTGACCGACCACATTTCATTCTGGTCGGTCATCTTAATATATTAAGGAAACTAATTTTTACCGATTCAATTCGAACATATTTGACAGGGAAGAAGTGTACGCACTGGAAACAATAGACTCTGTTCGCGACGGTGTTCACCGACAACTCACGTTTTCCAAACACTAAGCCGCCGTTTGCGATCCACAAAATACTGCTTTTCAAATATATGAATTTCACACATGTGTCAAAATGTTATTGCGATTGATTGGTACCTGATGATGTTGACCTTAAGGCGCCAAAAAATGAGGAAAACGAAAAAAAATATGTATCTGTAAACCGCTTAGATATTGTGTCCCTTGATAGTATTAAATAATACTTATAATACATGAAGACTTCAGAATAACGAATTATTTACTATTTGAGCACGTGATACAGTAGGTACCGTTTTAGAATGCGTATATAAAGACGAAAACGTGATATCTTTGTACTATAAAGCGTATACTTGCCGCAGGCTTCTTTTCTGAGGTCTTTATGAATCGTGAAACGAGAGTTATTAGGCTGGTGAAAAGCACTAGAACATACAGGTTTGATAGAAACTATGATTATTAGACCCTTTTACAAAGAATCAATTTTAGAAAAAACCTATTCACACAAAATCCTCTTTTATAGTTCGCGATATCTACAAAAACAGAATCATTGCATCACATTGCAACTCTTTGCGTCGATGAAAAATATCTACAATTTTTAAATTGCATATGGTCATTAATTATATAATAATATACACTTTTATGGTGACTTTACAATATAAACGAAACAAAGTTCAAGAGCCTGATCACTTGACAGAAGTATTTTTTTGTCGAGGCACCAGGATTTCTCGAATTCTAACCTGGTCCATGGCACGAATATGGTTTATTTTTTATAGTTTTTCATTTTCTTTCGTGAGAGATCTCGAATTGGCTCTCTGGTAACATAACGACGTATACATGTATATATATATATATATACATACATGTATAGATATACATATATATATATACATATACTAAATATGGCTGACAATTGAGAGGACAATAAACAAGAATGCAAAGCTGTTTCTTTTCTCGGAATCTCGATGAAATCAAAAAACAAATTGGTGAAAGCAATTTCTTTGCGTTGCTCTGAATGTGACTTTTTGATTGAAGCACTTTGGCACGGACAAACTGCTTATGCATTTGTTTACTCGTATATCTCACTTTTTTCCCAGTAAATACAATTATTTTTGTTTCTTCAACTAACAACGTGAGTGAAACCCGTTTGTATAATTTGTTTAAAAAATTTGATTTATGCCATTTATCGTTTTTCTTTTTACAAATTACAATGAAAAAAGCAATTGCAATGCTTCTGAACAATCTTACATATTTTTTTTTATATCACAGGAAAGCACCAGAGTGCAATTCTAGTCTCCATGCAAATGATCGAGGAAATAGGAGAACGGGGGGAGGGGTGGGGGCAGGAGTTGGGGGAGCAAGCTTGTGCTGCCAAAAGCCAGTGATACCTGTTTGCCCTCTCGGTTCATCTATCATTCGCTACGGTACAACCGAAAAAATCTATCATCGAGAAGTATAACAAAAATTCACACGTAACGTTTGTTTATATTATATCGATCGAATTAGGGCAATTGTCTCTCTTTCTCTCTCTCGCTTTCTTTCGCTCTCTCTCTCTCTCTCTCTCTCTCTCTCTCTCTCGCTCGCTCTGTGTGTATTTCATTTTACGATCGTATCCGTACGTCATTAGTAGAGATTCCGTTTATACGTCGTAATAAATAAATAATTAAATAACTTTTGAGTAATGGTAGAGATCCGCATAACTTTTTTCCTCTTAACTTGGATTTCATTATTTTTTTTCTGTTTACGTAGCATCGTCTCGCATTCTACAATATCTATAATATTACACACGATACCTTTTTTATTTTTCCTTATTTAAACTGTACGCATAGTTTACTCGTAATGATTAAAGTCTATATACCGCTATGAACAGTCAGATCCCCGAAACTTTCAGAGAATCACAATAATATAACCGTGTCATTGTCATTTTCTTTTTCTTTGTAACAGATTCGCGCGAGATCAATGCCTTAGGACAGCCACGTTTCTCGACATGACCGTCGTCTGTCTGTTCGTTCGTTCGTACATCCGCATTGTCACCGTAGATTATGTACGGATCGCGGAACAAGGCATCTTCGTTATACGGTCCTTCTCGTACGAGACTATCATCGAACGTTCTCTCTTTCTTTCTCACTTTCTCTCTCTCTCTCGCTCTCTCTCTCCTCACAATATTACAGTTCGTCTCGATCACTTTCATCGATAACTATAAATATTATATAATATATGTACAATTTTCTTTTAAATAACGCCTCTTCTCCGTTAGCAAAATGTCAACACCGAAGGGTCCAGAGCGGACTTGGTGTAGATGCTCAGAACGCAGACCCGTTCGCGCGTTGTCCGCTCGCAGAAGCCGAGGACGTGGGTAGGATGTATCATCGGGATTGCGACGTATCCTCCTTCTTGTGTATGTCCGCGTGCATCAAAGCTGGCTCTAATTGTCTCGTCGGTACTCCAGGTCCTGGGCCAGCTCTATGATGCATGTGTAGATTACTCAACGGGCCAGGACTGGGGTCCTTGCCCCTCAGAGAATTTACAGGTGGTGGGGGATAACCGGCGTACAGTTTCGCCCTTTCCTCTTCCTCCGCGCGGAACGCGGCAGCAGCCATCAATGGGTTATACCGTAGTTGCTGTATATGATCGTAACGGTAATCCCTCAAAAAGTCGCCGGGCCAAGGAGCTCCAGGTTGACCGGTGGGCGCTGACGGTGGTGCGAAGTGTTGTATCGGGTGCCCACCCAAACCGGTTAGCATGGTTCGCGGCATGGAATGAGAAGCGGGCATACTGTGCGGAATCCTAGCCAGATACGTATGCGGATGATGGTACCTCGCGTCGGGCAGTGGACTAGGACCAGGCCCTTGCAAGGGTGGCGCTCCAGGACCGGGTGGTCTCGAAAGCACCACAACTTCGTCGTCCTTGCTTCGCGGCTCCTCCTTCACGCGAACTTCCCCGGCATCCATCGGTCCTGACCCATTTCTCATAGGCGATCTATCCCGACCGACGACCACGTGTTGCCGATTCTGATGCATCATCCTCTCTCGCTCCATCTCTCGTCTCTCCATTTCGCGACGCTCCTTCTCCCGCCTTTCCCGTTCCCTTTCGGCAGCCTCCTGCTGTTTTCTCTTCTCTTCTTTCTCGCGTTCCCGTCGCTCGCGTTCGCGTTGCTCTTCGCGTTCGCGTTCCCGTTCTCGTTCCCGTTCCTTCTCCCGTCTCAAACGTTCACGTTCGCGTTCCCGTTCTCGTTCTCGTTCGCGTTCACGCTCCCGTTCTCGCTCCCGTTCCCGTTCCCGCTCACGTTCTCGCTCCTCGAGTTCGGCTCGTCTGTCGATTGCTGGCGGTTCCGGTTTCAGACTCCAAGTAACAGTGGTCGGCGGGAATCCTGTCGAGGCTCGTTGCAACCTGCGATTCGATCGTTGATCATTCAGGGAATTTTTATAGAATGTTGTCTTAGACGATTTTGTTACAGTTAACACGTTGAATGTCGCGATGGTCACCGACGATTGTCAGAAAATTAGTAAAAATTAGTAAAAAAATGAATCAAATTAATAGTGTAAGGTGTAAACTTGGTTATCCAGTAACTCGTAATAATTCTAACGTCAACGTGTTAAAAGTATAACAGGAGCTTCATTGATAGACGTACCCTCTCCAAGGATCGTGCACAGATCCAAGCCCACCCAACGGTGGCATTCCCCTTGGCGGTGGGAAGCTAGAAAGACCTGGGAAATTGGGATTCGGTGCGCCAAACGTTGACGGATATCTGCCAAATGGTGACATTCCTGTTCCTGCAATTGTTTACACGTGTAATCTATATATTATTAGTATCTCGTTAGAGTTACGAGCGCAATATATTACCTAAATGTGACGTCGGTGTTGATAGGAAGCCTGGATGTGGTGGCGGGGGTGCAGGATGGGCTGGAGGTATGTTTGTAGGAAATGGAGGTGCCATTGGAGGTGCTCCAATCCCAAGACCACTTCCTGGCCCTCCTGGGTAAAGATGACCCGGCGGTCTGAGCAGCTCTGTTTTAGTACCAACAACTCCTCCGGCTTTGGATTCCGCTTGTTGTTTCTGCTGATGATGATAAATCTCCCAAGCAATGCGCACATGCATCGCGTTCCATTTTCCAGTTTTCTAAAATAAGATACGAGCATGAAGAGGAAGCGATTCGTACAGAAACCTGAGATACGGCGTGTATACAAAGATCGTAAGCGATACCTTCGGTGCAAACGATGTTAAATGATTGGGTGCAACGAAAGGAGTCGAAGGCGGTCCAATTCCTGGATGCAAGAGACCGGTGTTGAAACCCGAGTAATCGGAGAGATTTAAATTGCCACGATAAAATGGTGACTCGACTCCTCCCAATTTAGGGATATCCTTAAACTAATGGTACACGATTATTCGTAAAACTTAAACGTTCACTTTTTCAATCGTTGGCTATTTAAGAGTCCAATTGGTTCTGTTACATACAATAGGTGGTGGGAACAAGGTTGTTGCTGCCGTTGGTGGTAGTAAAGGTGTCGTGTGCTGATGTACATGAGTGTGTTGATGTTGATGATGGTGCATCTCTGTTCTAAGGTACGGTGGTGGGCCCAAGTTGCCGACTCCGACGTTTCTGTCTTGCGACGCCAAAAACCTATTGTCGAGCTCTCGCCTTAACAGGTCCGCCTGACCTGCGACATGAGTCACCCCTGTTTTTGGTTAGTCTCGTTCCGCTTAGGGTTCTTACTATGGCTAATATCAGGTTCTCGAGCCGGCGATCGAGTTGCATCGAGTTTTATGGATAAGTAAGAGCTTTAATTCTGAAGTGATAACACGTAGTACGTCCACTTACTTGTTTGAAAGAGTGACTCCGCGGAGAACGGGTTCGGATTTGTTGTCGGCGGTGGTAGCGAAGGCAATGACGTGTGTGGACTGGAACTGGAGACGGGAGGTGGTAACGGTGCGGCGAACATTGGCGGCGGAAACGTGTGCATGCCTAATGGTACCGGTGGAGGTGTTGGTCTTGGAACTGATGTCGCAGTTGCCGGGGACAGTTGCGAAGTTGTGCTGCTACTGCAAATTTTCATTCGAAAGTTAGACATTATAGACACAGTTTCGTAAAACTATCGACGCACGTTAGATAAACTAAACAAGGTTTGTACCTAATCCATCCTTGTGGTTTGGAGTAAGCAGGTAGACTAGAATTCGCTGGAGAAGATGTGTTTGGCACACTTACTGGTGTTATGCTACCTCGACTTAGGCTACTCACGTTACTGCTGTAACAAGTAATATCGCTTTAAGTACTTCATCATACCATGCAGAGCAAACTGTGGGATTACACACAGAGTGCGCGACATACAATTTGATCGGGACGCTTTCAAGCTAAATCTTCGCGAAAGATTTCGTGTATGTACGGCTACAAGATTATACCTGTAACTATCCCTTTCTCGGCTCGGGCTGTGTCCGCGAGGCGAGTTATTGTTTCTTCCAGTTAGACTACAGGCTACCATGTCTCTATGAGCGATGGTGTTCGCCGTAGTGACTGTATTGGTTATCGTGGATACGCATGTCGTGGTGGCAGCGCTCAAGGGAGTATTATGGTTTGTGGTACTATTTCCTACAGGCTGTTTACTTATATTAGTACACGGGGAAGCTCTACTACCTCTCTAGAAAAAAGAATAGGAAATATCGATATTAGTACATACCTCGCAAAAAGTTTCATATGTAACATTAGTTCAACGAAAATCCATAGATAATAAGGGAACACACCGAAACGACTATGGGGCGAAGCCTAATCATATTTTTAATGGAAAGTAGTTTTTACAAAAGATGTTAGACACATACGATTTGATTCGAATTGACTGCTAGAATAAATTCGAATGTAACACTAGGTTCATGGGACGCGTTCTAATATTTTCAATTTGCGATTGTTGAGATTGTAAAGATGCATTCATGAAGAATTGTTCAATAATATTTGTTATTTTTATAACACGTTGACTGCCGGGGTGGTCACTACTGACCGACAGTGAACGTTTCAATGACGCCACTGGTGGTCATAGCTGATCGGCGCAGCCGATCTCGATACAAATGCGTAAACAATGTTTCTAATTTTGTAACTGCAACTAATATGAGAATAGTGGTTTCAAATGACAAGTGTACATGCGAGCATGTCGACATACATACATTTATATGATGCGATTCTAATAGGAACAATTTCACTCAAAAACCAACAAGATACGCTGGGCAGTGAACGTGATAAACTAACGTAAAATAGTGCGTTTTAGTGGTCCGTAAACCCAGTGTTAAATGGATCTAGGTTCTCGGTACGTGTTCCCTTACGCGAGACCAAGCAAATATAGATGACTTACCACTTCCGCTCGTGATGAAGCAGAATGAGAAGGAGAGGGTACCGCGGGTGGAAGATACGGGCTGTGGTTCAGAGCAGTGTACGGCGTATAAAGGGGCGGATAAGACGGTTGAGTTTGAGGATAAGCGGCCATGGGTATCGACGGTGGATAGCTGGTGGTGGTTGCTCCGTTCGAAGGTGCCGCCGGGGTGACACCTAAACTGGCTACCGCGGGACTAGTTGTATGACTCGACGAAACGAGGGGCACATTAGGTGTGTGTAACGCAGGTATCGTAGTATGAGGCTGTTGAGACAAGGATGGTGGTGGCAGAGCAGGGGAATCTGGTCGCTGTTGCGGAGCTATTGCACGTGGGTTCGCTGCCAATGGACTAGTCATCTGCAAAATTCATTCGACCAATTATACGATGCATTTGCACGCAGAATGAAATCAAAGTTAACCCTTTGTACTCGGAGCTACTATAATTCCCTTCTATATGTTTTTTTCACTTTATGGATATGAAATTGATATATAGCCTGCAGATCTTTATGCATTTATGGCTCGTGGAAATTTTCAAAAAATGCCAGAATATAAAATTCGATAGAATTCAGTACGATTTCTATTTGTTTTAGATCTACAAAGGCTGTTCCCATTAAAAAAAGGATTTCATTTCATTCCACTTTTTAAAAATTGGAAATTGCATAAACGTCTGCAGTCTATTGATATAATACGTCGTACAATACTTAGATGTCCAGTAATTGGTTAGATTTAATAATAGTGGTGACTCTTAGTCACCACTCGAGTGCTAAGGGTTAAAATGCCTAGAAACACGTTTACTTACAGGTGGCTGGGATATGTGAGGGGGTAGAGTAGGACTGGGAGGGCTCGGCGCTGTTGGTACTGGTGCAGATGCAGGCACAGGTGCTGGTATAGGTGCTGGAGCATCCGTTGCTGGATTGGATATTTGTCCGCCAGTGTCTGGAGGAGAACCTCCGGCCCCGTTTGCTGGAGGCAATACGTGTGGTGAAGATGATGGCAACTCGTCTACAAGTTTAAATTCAATAAGAACGTATGGTTACGGTCGCGTTGTTACGGACGTATTATTAATACGCGTGTTGCATACATTTACGTGCAAGGGGTGGTGGGGTAGAAGATTCAAAGAGTATCGATTCAGCATCCGAGCCCTGCAAAAGAAACGTTGTTTTTCAGAAACCATCGATTCTCCATTGAACTTTTAATAGACCGAGTGTAAATCCACGTACCTTATCGTCTTCTCCTTCACTATCACACTACAAGGGACAGAGAAAATAAGAAGGTGTTAGGTTCGCTTCCAATGTTTCTAAGTAACGCTTTAGCTAGATCAGTTTCTATAATACTTACGATATAACCTTTACCCGAACTGCAATGACTGCTAGCCTGTGAACACACAAACAAAGCAAGCATGAGCACCTGATTTTACATGCAACGATAAGAATAATCTGCACATCGATGTGATTCTACTTACATCGCTGAGGTGGTCCCTGGAACTGTCTGCGTCCTGGCAATCCCTAGGTATACCAGGGCCGTGCAGTTGTTCAGATGCTCTACCACTATCGTCGCTTGTACCTGCATCTAGGCCCTTGGAAACAAACGGTTTACAGTTAGTTGATCGTTCCACCGCACAGTATAATTACGTATCTAGGAATTTGAAAGCTTACCTGGTTGAGCGTCGAAGGTGTCAGTATGGAATTGTGTGTATAATGGTTGTGCTTGAAATGATTTTTGATGTGATGCTCGTTGTGTCTATTATTCTGTCCTGTGTCCACCTTTGGTTTCTCTTCTACTATTGACAACAGCGTGTGCAGCTTCTTGACATTATTTTTACCGGTTAGTTTTATTGCACTCTGTAATCAAAAGGAAGACAATCGTATTAGTTGAATGGTCTAACGGGGAAGAAGAAACTTATCTTACGTATATACAGGTGTATTTTTACAAAGATATGTGCAATGAGTTCTATAAAAAAATAATTGCAAATCGAACGGGTAGAAATAGTCGGTGCGTCAACAGTTTTTTTTTCGAGGATTACGTTCTGAGAGAGTCGTCGTTATTTACACGAGCCTGCGGATGCTGTTGCAAGCGGTATCACGATAAACGGTATTGTAATCCTTGACGGCGAGGCTCCACGGGATCTCGAGCTCGACAAATGCGAATTAAAACAATCGAATTTCATTGGTCACGGTGTTCGTTACGCCTGACACACGGACACTCGGTTTCGTGGGTGCGTGAATCGTCCGCCGTATTTGAATTCGAAACGCATATGACTGGTCAGCAACCAGACCAGCGATCGAGTATATGCAACACGTATGGTAAACACTGCCACAGTTTTGCACCGGCGCGAACGGAGTACACGTCGGCCTTTGTGTCGGCCGCGAACGTCGAATTTATCGGCAGCGAGAGACAGGCAAGAGAACCGCGAGATACTCGAACGTCGGACGTCGGATGCTGGTCGCGCGCGCACAAGTAGAAAAAGCCGCACGAGAACGCCTTTCCTTCGGGTGGCTTTAAACCGCGATGTCAGTGCACATTTCCGAACGGGTGGCGCTCAGCCCCCCACCTTTTTCCTTCCCCCTCTTTCCCCCTCTCTCTCTCTCTCTCTCTCTCTCTCTCTCTCTCTCTCTCTCTCTCTTTGTTTCTCTCGGTGTATTTCAGTGTATTTCTCCCCTCTCCCGTACACCTAAATACCGTTATCAGTGATGAACGTTCCGCGTATATTCGTACGGCGGGCGAGTACGCACACGCGTATACTTTTTCGATGGACAAGCGATTTTCCAGTGATTTTCCTCGATGGTTCGAGCTTTCGAGACGGACGAGAACGTTCGCAGAAGATGACAGCAGGAATCGCAGCCAGCAACCGTGTGTCTCGTGTGCGCGATGCAGCACACGAATGGTGGGGGAGAATGAAAGAGGTAGCCCGAGCGGGGAAAAGGTGAAGGGAGGCGAGCCGGAGGAAGGATCGGAGGACGTAGAAAGTGGGGGCAGGCGCTAGTGGGAAAAAGGAGGGGTGGGAAGGACGAGGAAGGCAGCAGAGGAAGAGCGAGGAAGAAAGAAAAGACATTGACCGAACGAGCAGCCGCGCGACAAGGCCTCCTTTGCCGTGCCAGGCCAGCTGGAAGGAACGAAGCCCCGAACCCTGACTTCTCTTTCTCGAGACACCGTGTATTACTTTCCTTTTTCGATAACCGCCCTCCCTTCTGCTCGCTCCCTCTCTCTCTCTCTCGCCCCTAGCTTTACCATATCGCTCTCCCTCTCTCTTTCTCTCTTCCTCTTTTGCTACCCCACCTCCCGGTTAGCAAAGAAACACGATGGGAAAAAACCACTAGAGCCCGCGCGATGTAAAAAACCACCAGCTAGCAAAAGCCGTGCTCCACCTGCGCACGTGTGCCAACTGCGAATCGAAACCCCCTAGGATGTGTAACCGCGGTTGGATTACACTTTTCCCTGTCCGAGGGAAATTAAAGGGGTATTCTCATTCGAATAACCGACGGATCATATTTTTCTGAACCTCGCTGACCTTTCGATTTTGCGAAATTGCTAACATTTCATTTACCTAAGTGGAATTTACCTAATGGAAAATGTCGAAAGAAGAGTGGAAGATTTCGCAGATATTCGACGTTAAATAATAAATCAATTTTTACACATTTGACATTTAAAAATTTTAATACATTAATTAATTAATCTTCGTCCAAATATCGAGAACTATAGGCGTTTTGTGTGAAAGATTGGAAACTTTTGTAACAGATTATATGATTAGCTTGTATAATGAAGATGTAATTTAGATTCCAATCGAACATTCGAATACAAAAATTTAAATAAATTCTGGAGAAAGCGGATCCTTGGAATTTATATTAAAAAAAAAAAGAAAAACAACAGAAGTTTTATAACGAAAGATTTAGATGCAGTGCTTCGTGGGAGATGCATAAAAATCGCGAAACGTTGCGAGGCTACTTTGCGGTAAAGTTTAGTCGCACAATTCTTTGGTGAAAAAAGGTAAAGAGCTGTTCGAGTCTGCGAGGTGAGGTTCTTCGACACAGGACGAGTAAAGGAAGGTCGTTCCCGGACGTGCGGACGTTCCACCGTTCCACCGGTCGGCTACTCCGTGCTTTGGCTAGCCGGCTACTAAACTCGTCCGTACAACGTTGCCACGTCTATCTGTTCGGTGTTGACACGATCGGGCTCTAATTTAGCTAGTACCCGCGGTTCGGGTAGATTCGAACGCGATGTTAATGCATTCGCTCGTGCATACACATACGGTTCGAACAAGTTAACGATTCCAACTTTTACGCGTCGCTCGAGTCATTATGTCATTAGAATTCGTTCGATCGTCGCGCGCATCGCATACGATTTTAGGTTTACCCGGGATAGATGAATTTGCAGAAAGTTGCCTACAAGAACGGGCCAATTTATTTGACTGTAAACGATTGCAAAATACGTTTACATTTATATGTGTAGCTTTTTCGTTTTGTTGCACACACTTTATTTGTACTGTTACACTTTAGAGATTTAATTGTTGTTGGCGGCATTGGCAACGAGACGTTCCAACTACCAAACAATGTGTTAACCTGTCACGATCTGTTGAGGACAGCCCTATTAAATACGACGACAGTGTACTTCTTTTTTGGCGGGGTATCACTAGCGGCACGATTAAGCATTCTTCACTCTCATTTGTAACAAGCGGATAATAACAGTCATTCGGACATCTGTTCGACGAAAATTTCGGCCGTTTGCCAGTACCAAATTGACGTACCGAGCGTGAACCGACGCTGGCCTACATCCAAAAATTGTCGGAAAGTAAATATGTATGTATCGCGGCAGCGTTGTTTATATCCGGTGTTACTGTCTCCGATATCTGTATTCTACGTTTCCGTTTGTTAACCCGATACTTTGGCGGGAAAAACGTCGCCGCCATGTTTTTTCGCGCGTCTTTTAAAAGGCTGGTATCAGATTCCCAAATGAGTATACAATTCTGAAGCGATTTTCAATTTTTTTGAATCGATTTTTTTTAGTTATGAACTTATAAGGCGAGACAGGGGAGAATTCGAGATTAGAAATGGACGATCCATTCGATAAATGGACATTGTGGCCTTTAAGTGAATAGTTAATAAATAATGATTAATGAATACTTAAATTATTGTTAATTCTTCCTTCTTTCAAGTCCTTAATGAATAAACAGATATATCAATCTAATTTAAAAGTTTATATACAGTATCTCGAAATAGGGCTATAAACGTTATACTCTTAACCCTTTGCACTCCGAATTATTTTTCAATTTCGTTGCCAACAACTCCCTACTACTTGAAGTGTTTTATTTGAAATTTACTTCAAAGAACAGTTCCTTCACTGCTACTTAGTTTAAACAATTTTGTTTACTAATTATATTAAATATAGAGCTCAGACTTTGTTGAAATTTTTATTTGTGGAACTAATATTTGTTTCAACTACAAAATTAGAATTAAATAAATAAAGGAAAAAGACCATATACATATAAGAACTCGTTTTATTTACATTTTCTTTTCTGCGATGTCGAGTCGCACTCGACAAAGGAGTGCAGAGTTAATATCGAGTTAATATTTTTATTGAACAACTTGATTTTTTAAAACGGTTCTAAAGTGCCAAAAGAATTAAAGCATTGCAATTTAGGTCTGATTTGCATAATCGGATTTCGCGATATATCAATATACATAAACAGGTAGTATGCACTCCGATTGATTTCTTTTTAAATCGATTTTTCAAGATTCGATTGTTTATCGAATCGATTCTTCAAGGTTCAATTTTTTATTGAAATTGAATTTTTTATCGCTGCGATTCAAAAATCGATTTTGTTTTGCAAGTATCGCCCATCCCTGAATGAAATGTTCGTGTATCAATTCACTCAGCGTCTCCCGTTCGAGAGGGAAGCGTTTATTCTCGCAGATTAAAGTGTTGACAAAATAAACGTCGATGATTGTGCAACGACCACGATCAACGGTCGAAAACACGGTTAATTCTCGACTGGGAAAGATCTTTATCGGGAAGGCGATGTATTTTAACGCGAGCAAGTGACGCTGACACGTCAAACGGAATGCAGTGACGAAACAGACAGAGAAAGAGGGAAAAAGAGAGAGGAAGAGGGGGGAGAGAGAGAGAAAGAGGGGTCCAGAATCGAGTGCCGGTATCCATGTTTCGTCTAGTTGGTCCAGCCGACCAATCAAGTGGACTTATGTAGTTCTGCGAGCGCAAGGCAGAGGGAGAAAGTGGAGACGAAGTCTTGGAAAGAGGGCAGTGGACTCGCCGTTCTCGAGAATAGAAAAGAAAAAGAAACGACCAGTAGTGGTAGCAGTAAAAAGATTTACAATGCTGTAAACGCGGCGATAAAGCGGACCATCGTGTCGCGGGATGCGGTGAAAGATTATTTTCGTTTGTGAATATTTCCCGCCGATTCGCGTAGGTTACCGAGCCGTATCGTGTCTCGCGAACAATTGCGCGCCGCGTTTCGAAGGTGTCGCGTAATTCGGATGATTTGTGAATAAGTGCCGCCATTATTCATCGGGTGCAACGTTTATTACCGACATTACCGGTCGCTGTCACTTTTCCGCGAAAATCGTGAATTTTGAGTAAAGAAGCAAACAGATATTATTTTCTTTATCACGTTATTAGAATACCTATGGGTATTTCCTTTTGTATGGGAAATTACTCGGTGTATCCTAGTGTCAAAATTGACGTATTTACAAGCCGAATCGAGATTCGCAATCTCGACCACTCTATCGTGCATCTTATCATCGTAAAATCGTTGACACCGGTCACGTCTTGAGATTTTAATTTTCGACTCCTTTCCGATCGACAAGATTAATTAATTCGAGATACACGCCGACATGCGAGGCGGCCAGATGAGGGGAGGGAGCACGAATTAAGGGGGAAAAGTTACCCTCTCTCTGACATTGTGGCACATGCACGATAACGAAACGCGTCACGTGACCGACCCGCGGCGGAAGCATGGAAAATAGCGTCGTAGAGGGGGAAAGTAGAGTGGGGACACAAGTTTTAATCCGGGGACTCTGCTTCGACTTCATGTCAAATTATTGCGGAGAGAAGTGGGTCAACTTGCAGGTGCACGGATCGCATGTTTTGTCCGTCAACGATACACATCCCTTTTGTCGTTTCCTGTATCGATTCGCAATGCTTACGCCCACCACTCGCGCAATTCTTTCCGTTTCGGTTTCTTCGGTGAAATTTTCAATCTTGGTAAGGAATTTTCTCGATTTCTTCGTGTACCGATTTCAATCGCGCATTTTTTACCATCTCTGAAAATCCTCGACAACCTTCCCGGAGAAGTCTCGAGCGTTCCCTATGAACGAAAATCATTTGCCACGCCGAAGTTGTTGCGGAGGGTATGCACGGTAAACAATTGTACAACTGCATTGAATTATTTTAAAAATTTTAAGAGTGTTTCATACAACGACATACATATGTACTTTGGAAATTTTGTAAATTCTAACCGTAACTGCTACTGCGTTGTGTGTTGTAGCTTTATGACTGTATTTTTATATGTATACAATAAAAGTTCTTAGTTTCGAACACTTATATTTTTAAATTTTCCATTGTTTATGTTTCAAAGTGTTTTCACATTTCTTCCGGATGTACAGCAAATCTTCACGGTGTCCCGCGTCTTCCCGTTCAAGTCGACCAGACCGAACTACGTAACACAGGGTGCGCGCGCAAACACGCGAAAACAAAGTCCGGTGCGCTCGTCTGTTTATTATTAACATATTTCGACTCGTTACTCGGCCCGGCTAACACCGGAAATAGCGACGCGGCTCTGTAATTTGCGCGACGACGGAATTATTTCGTCGGTAATCGAATGAATTACGCGTTGCCTTCGAGTGTTTCATTAATTACGGACCGTGCTCGACCACGCCGGAGTTACCTGTCTGCCTCCCTTCCCTCCCTTGCTTCTACCGGTGTTACACACCGACACTCTTCGCCGAAACGTTCGAACCAATTAACATCTCCGCCCCTCCCCCCTCCCGGCGGCCCTGCCCGCGCGGTTAATCGTGCATCGACTTTCGCTGACGCGATCCTCGATATTTCAATCGGCGCCGTAATGCGATTAAAAATCCTCGTTCGATTCCCCCCACCCCGTCTGTCGTTTATTCGATTAAGGGTATCGATCGGACGCCATCGCGCCGAGAATTCGAATTCGCTACACGTTTACGCGGGCAACTGCATCATATTTCGTAAATCATTTTCGAAAAAATCGAATGTAAATCGTAGCCACGGGGGAATAAAAATATCTTCAATATGTATTTTCGAAATGGCATCAATATTCATGATCGGATCATGACCTAGTTTATTCGTGTCGTCGGTGACCATTGCTAGTTATCGTTCCCTGTCTTCGTCATCTATGCATCGCTACCCTACATATTCACCCGGCTGCTCGTGTCCCCTCGCGTATTTTCCTTCTTTTTGTTTCCCTTTATGCCCGTTCCATCGTGTTTCCTCCCTCTGACCGCGTGAACGATCGACGTCGACCGAATTTGTCGTTGCACGTCACACTGCGCGACGGACATTAATTACGTTAGGGTAAACTCGTCGTGTTCAGAATCAACCGAGCGTATCCCGCATATTGCGATATCCGACCGGACTGATTACCGGGGGCCGTTGCCGCGCGCTGTATCGGTCCTCCCCCATGTCCCCCCTTCCACCTGCCCCCCCTCTCTCTCTCTCTCTCTCTCTCTTTCTCTCGACCAATCGGCTATCGCTGTCTCTCTCCTTTCCCCTTCCTCGCGGCGGGACAGTCCGATGAAATCGTTGAAATCGTCGCCGGCTTGATAATTAACAGCCACACTCGTCGGGCTTAGAGCGAGGTCAGTGTCACGTCGTCGACGCCGAACTCGCTCGATTACGTAAGAATCGTCTTCGTACAAGACCGATTGTGCCGGCTGTTTGTACAGGGTGTCCCGAGAAAGACGAGCTATCGAAATTGTTTCTCGTTCTTTGTCTATTTTCAATCGTGAATTGATACGCTACGTAGACACGGTTATTAATTTTAGGTCATTGGGTCGAGCCTAATCTGGTTACCTCGTACCCGTCAGACGTATATAAATATATTATGATTGCGAATTTTATACGTTTACGATGAAAATGAATATGTGCAATATGAAGTTGTTGACGACAGCGTACCAAAAATTCAACGACATGACTGTACTAGTTTCAGCTTGTTCACATTATTAAGGGAACGGTTGTTCGGCTGCCATTCATTGTAATGGATGCAAACAATTTTCATTTTGCATGAAGATCCGCAGTCCAATGATTATTATTATTTACTATGTTGCACAGTTCCCAATAGTTTGACCCCGTGTATGCCGAGCGAAGGTCAAGACATAAATTGTATTATGTAGTCCATTGTTTCTAGACGGGGTGAAGGTCACCGTCATTTTTCAATGTCTCGCAGCTGCTCATTGACCCGTCGGTTGGAAGCTACTGCAGTAAACCCTTCTATAACGCGAAGAAATCATCGTAATCTTATCTGATTTGTACTAATTCCAAGTTTCTTATAACACGGTTAATAAATTAACTTAATCGTGCTACAGCAGCGTTGACTGTATATCTACGAAAATGTACAGTAGCGGACAAAAGTTTAAGACCGTTCTACAGAAGACGATAACTTTTTAAATATTGTACTATACGATTTGAACTTTTTTAGGAAGCTAGAGCAATTAGTTTACTAAAGGATTTGAAAAGAAATTTTTTCAAAAATTGCAATTGATCGGAATTGTTGAAAAGATACTAAAAGTTGATTTTTTAACTTTTTTATGTGGACTTATATTGAAAATTTAAAAAATACGTTTTGTAGATCTATGTGAATTATATGCATTGTGAAAGTTTCATCGAAATCTTATTATAATAAATCTACAATTTATTGCCGAAAATCGTGAAAATCTGCAATTTTTACCATCTTTAAACGTTTGTAGCTCATTGCAACGTCGACCGATTTTGACGAAATTTTCAGAATATGTTTAATTGACACAGATCTACGAAACGTATTTTTTAAATTTTCGATATAGGTCCACATAAAAAAGTTAAAAAATCAACTTTTAGTATTTTTTCAACAATTCCGATCAATTGCAATTTTTGAAAAAATTTCTTCTCTCATCCTTTAGTAAACTAATTGCTCTAGCTTCCCAAAAAAGTTCAAATCGTATAGTACAATATTAAAAAAGTTATCGTCTTCTTTAAAGCGGTCTTAAACTTTTGTCCGCTGACTGTATACATATGTTCAGCTGTATAGACTCCACTTACAAGTAACACTACCCAACCGATACTCATTGATTTGAATTAAATTTAACGTACTTATTAAACACCGGAAAATATTAAATACGTGTTTTTCTTGTTTCGGCTAAATACGCTTTTTAAGGGTAGAAAGCACCCCTCAACTTCTGGAGATGGAAACGTTTGTGGCTAATTATTTCTTACAGGATACAGTTTCTGAAAAAAGTTCTAGATCCAGAGTTGTACAGTTCAGAGTGATGCACTTGATGGCGTTCTTGAAATCGACCTTGAGGTCGATTTTCAAGGTCAATCAAATTTGGAAACAATAAGTCGGACTTGCCGGATTTAGCAGTTGCTGGACCTTGAGCGCATCCTGTATCTATAACACCTAACAACCTAACCTAACAACCTAAATCTATCTTCAGAATTGATTTGTTGCGTTATTTTCCAAAAAAAGAAAAAATCAGACGTTATGGGAAAATAGGCTCAAATTTATAGAAACAATATGAATCCTTTAAGAAATAATTAGCCACAAACGTTTTCATATCCAGAGGTTGAGGGGTGCTTTCTACCCCTAAAAAGCGTATTTAGCCGAAACAAAAAGAACACGTATTTAATATTTTTCGGAGTTTAAACCTCATCCGTCCCTCATTTTACGAACTGAATCTGTCCCTCGGTGTCAAATTGACACAGTGATAAAAAAAATCGATAAAATAACAAGTCAGACAGTCACTTTTCGAGTTATTTTTCATTGATTGATGAGTTAACATTTAAATCTTAGGTTTTTGCAGTTATATGTTTCGCATTAAAAAAATAAAAGTCACTAAGTTTCAGACAAATTTACCTACAAATAACAGAACAGTGTAACTTATTTCAGTAAAACTGTGTCAAATTGACACGAGGGACGGATGAGGGTTAATAAATATACGTTAAATTTCATTCAAATCAGTGAGTATCAGTTGGGTAGTGTTACTTGTCAGAGGTCTGGGTGAACTTAAATAAATAAAAGCAATCGCAGTGATATTCCTCGTGAGACGAATACTTTCACATATCTGTCAGCTTGAGGAGAGATTATGTAGTTCGGCCTGGCACTTGTGCCCGATCGTAGCCAGGGCAATGGCGTAATTCTTGCATCCTCATGTTTGCAGCATTTCCAGCAAAGGACGATACCAGTTGTTCGTCTTTCTGTGTATTTCCGTGGAAGGAAACGGGCACCGGTGTCGGTTTAACGATCCGCGTAACGAAAGAAGCAATGGGCAAGGGGAGGTCGTAATAAATGAAAAGACCGCGGCGAGGAGCGACGAGAAGCGGCGGTGAGAGAATAGAATGAAGGGGGTGGCCAACGGCAGGCAGGCAGGCAGCGATGGTTGCGAGCCAGGCTGAATGGGCCAGGTTCGTTGCACGGCCGTATAATTTGGACTCTGGGGCTGGATATCGTTGGCATTCGCAGGGATTACCGAGTGCTCGGCCGGTGTCGTTAGCCGTGCCGAGAGAGAGTGAGGTCAGCAACGCCGCGCCACTGCTCGCTACCGCTGCCACTCGATAAATCAGCCCCCGGCCACCACCGCTCCGTTCCGCTCTGCTCTGCTCTGCTCCGCTCGGGTTCGCTAGGAGGTCCGCTCCGCGTCGCTCAGCCAGTCGGAGATGCCTTTGCATTCTGCCACGTGATCCGTCAACAGACAGCTCAGCTCGTAATCCGGCGACGCGGTTCGGCGCGGAATGGCGCGGAGTCAACCCGTGAAAATCGACCGCTGCCGCTGCCGCGGGTGTCGACGACGCGGCGCCGCTACTACCTCGCCTAGCGCCGCACACAGACAGATATCACGAGGAAAACTGACTCGCGCGACCCATTTTCCTGTCCCCTTTCTGCCCTTACCCTCCCCTCCGCTCTCCTTGCCGCTCCTCTTCATCCCATCCACGACCCCGTCTCCGTCCATCAACCCCCTTTGTGCCTATGTTGTTTTTTCTCTCGCGTTTACAACTGCGACCAGGTCGTCGTGAACCTTGACACTCGAAACAACTGTTCGCAACGTCATTGTTTAACCTGTTCAAGGACACGGAGTGCGCCCACCGATAAGGAGGTGGTCCGTGTCCTTGAACCTTGAAATTAACCGGAATCGCCGATTAACAGACTTTCCATTAGTTATATTCTTCAATGTATCAATATATTGTAAACAAATTGATAAATTGAAATGCATAGATCGAAAAACGTCAATAAATTGTAACATCAATGCAGTGTTCATAAAGTATTATTACTGATAATAGTCCCAGCATTTGTTTTATTGCACACCATCTTGAAAATGTTTCATCAACCCCTTACCAGTCTGAGACGTCGAACAGGATCAACTAAATATGTAAGGTTAGAATTTGATCTAGATTTTAAAAAAATTAATAACCTTAGATATTTACTTGATCCTGCTCGACATCTTCGTCATTAGTCTGACTCGATGTTACAGTACAAGGGGTTAATAAAGCATTTTCAAGATGAAGGTGTGCAATGAGCCAAATGCTGGCACTACATATACTATCCGCTCAGTAATAATACTTTATTAACACTTGTTTTGCTTTCGTTGATGGTGTGAACATCTATATTCAAATACATTAAGGAATACAAATAATAGAAAGAGAATTCAAGGACATGTTCCTCATCTTCATTATCATTATACAGGGTGTCCCAGCATCGGTGGTACAACCGAGGTGGGGGTGATTCTACATAAAAAAAAACAAATCGAAAATAAAGAATCAAATTTTTTCATTTGAGGTTTCGTTCTCGAAACAATCGGTTTTGAATATTCAGCGAGTACGCGTACAAGTAACTATGGTTTAGATGGATGGATCCCGATACAAGTCATATGTCACTAAGTACATAGTACTAATGTCATTAGTATCAAGATGATGTGCTGTAGTACTCATTTCTGCCTATGGATTTAGAATGAATTTAAATGAAAATAAGACGTGTAATTTCGTTACTAACTTACTTTATTAATTGCAAAAATTGTTGGAAATGCTGCTCATTGTGCTGCATATAAAACTGTACTCGCCGAATTAAATTCGTATTTTCTCGAGAACGAAACCTCAAATGAAAAATTTTATTCTTTATTTTCGATTTGTTTTTTTATGTACAATCACCACCGCCTCGGGTGTACCACCGATACTGGGACACCCTGTATATTGCCAACTATGCTGTTGTTGCCAATATACATCCACGGGAGAAAACACAGGCATAGAATAAATATGTATATGCATCCTTCTTCTTGCGAATTTTCGAGACATTAAAGGAAAGGAGAAGTACTCCTTGAAGGTTAAGAATCGGTACAAATAATGTAGATTTCTTAAATAAATCTTTGAATAGTCTTTTGATACCATCATTGAACGCTTGGCAAAATGGCACCGTGGGTCTACGGCGACCCAGAGCATCGAAATCTCGATTTCGATCGGACATTGTCGGGATAACGATGCTGGCCGACCGTAGCCGAATTAATTATAAATAAACGTTCCGGTTTTGACGCGTGCCTGCTACGCGCGCGGAGTATTTTCGGATTCCATTCACCGATTCACCGATTGTACTGTCATGGTTGATCGTGCAAACGGAATGGGAATAGGAACAGAGCCGTGTTCGATATTAATTACCCGGCTGGTGAGATCACGATGACCTCTTACATCCAACGAGGAGGCAGCTGATTCTACGTGAGAAAGCGTGTTGCCTTAACTCGCTAATAAAGACTCGGGAAGTGGAAACATTGTTTTCTACCTGTCGACAGCGATCGCTATCTTCATCGCTACCATTATAAATAATCCGCGTACTCGTACAGCTTGCCGATCGCTAACCGCGTCGCACCCAACATTTACCACCTATCGACGTGTGTATTTGACAAATACGATAGACTCGATTCAAAATTTATCGACTCGCCTGTGCAGCCCCCAAGGTGTTCCACAGATAAAGATTAACCGGTCTAAAAATATTCGTCATTATCTTACAGCGATTCAATCGTTCCGACCCGGAATTCACGAACGCTCGAAATAAAGTACGACTTTGTCTCGCGATTGCTGAGTCTGATGCATTTAATTCGAGCGTAATCTCGAACCGATAATTCAGACCGGAGAACAATAAGACCGGAGTGTGCTTCAGTCGCTTCGGTAATCGGCAAAGATAACAACCACCGGTATATACCGGTTAGCAGAGTGTTCTTCTCGGTATCGATACGGTGCTTACTACTAAAACCGAGGTATGTACCGAGGTTCGCTGTAAGGCAGCCCGAGGTGGCCCTAGCGACCCTCTATGTATATCAGTGGGCAGAGTCGCCAGATTAAAACTTGTGTCCGCACTCTACGTTCCCAATCCTCCATACTCTTGTGTGATTTTCAAATTTTCTGTATGTTTCGAGATGTTCGACAAGTATGAAAGTATAGATGCACCTTCATCGTTTCTTTTTTAGTACATATGTGTACGTATATCATCGTAGATAACCAAATACATTTATTGTTTGTACAATTATCTACAGTTACACAATGCAGAATCGTCAGATTGAGTCTTGTGTCCCCACTCTACCTTCCTCTTCCCAATCCTTGTATGATTTTCAAATTTCCTGTATGTTTCAAGATGTTTGATAAGTATGAAAGTATAGATGCACCTCCATACTTTCTTTTTTAATACATATGTGTACGTATATCATTGTAGATAACCAAATACATTTATTGTTTGTACAATTATCTACAGTTATACAATGCAGAATCGTCAGATTGAGTCTTGTGTCCCCACTCTACCTTCCTCTTCCCAATCCTTGTATGATTTTCAAATTTTCTGTATGTTTCGAGATGTTCGATAGGTGTAGGTATATCATTGAAGACCAACTACATTTATTATTTGTAAAATCAACTATAGTTACCCAATTGCAGAGCCGCCAGATAAAGTCTTGTGTCCCCATTCTACTTTCTCCTTCCACGATGCTATTCCCCACGCATTTGCCGTGGCCCGGTCACGTGACGCGTTTCGACTCTATGGTGCATGTGTCCAGTACTGGCAGAGAGAGGGTAACCTTTTCCCCCAATTCGTGCTCCCTCCCCTCATCTGGCGACTCTAGCACGTTTGCCTCAATTACGACAAAACCGTCCCACCATAGCGCCGACTGCCCCTTCCAGTAAGCGCCGTTACCAAGGAAAGAGAACGCGCTTCGCCTGCCACGAGTATCTACGAAGGTGCACGCTGCAGGAAACAGAGGTTGGTGGGGGAAGCAAACGTTTGAGGTGCCCCAACCGTGTCCAGCACTGTTCGGTTTCACTCCACTCGAAGGTAGCCCAAGTTAGGTGTTCGTGTTCCGCGTTCCCTTGTGCCTTATGACGTCGCAATACACGATACGGATCAATTAACATCGCGGAAAGGAAAAGGATGTTTCCATACGGAAGCTTACGGAGCTTCGTGCACAAGGTTGAGTGTATTCTTAGCCGAGTGTATTTTCAGGTCATTCATAAACGTTGCCACCGAGCACGCCGAACGGAACATCTCCTTAGTTGTACCTCCCACCCATCGCACGAAATCGGCAGAGAATTCTCGAACGCGCACCTAAAAGGGATCAACGAATCGGAAGAATCTACGAAATGTATAAAAATCGGAATTGAAAGCGACCTCGATCGAACCCACCCAGATAAGGATCTCGAAGGATTGGTCAAAGTTGCGCGAAATTAAACAGAGACGGGACAGCGTACGGCGCGGCGCAGATGACGTGGCTCGAAATAAATCGCTTTAATTACGGAACCGAGGGGAGCGTTATCAATCCTGTTATCAATCGCATCATCCAACTATAAATCGAACGTTATTATCTCTTTTTCTCGCGGGAAAGCCCGCAATTTCGAGTATGCCAGATAGTAACACTTTCTCGAGGCAAGTTTTATCGCGGTTTATCGCGCCACGGCTGCAAGCGGTAATCGACACTTTTGCTTTAATCGGGACACCGACGCGAGCCTACCTGCAAACTAAGGTGAAATGCCCTGAGCCTAGACAGCATTTTCTGTTGCCTTTAATTTTATCAGTTTAGATAAACAAAAATATCGAATTTTATTAAATCTTCAATGATTTACATATTAAAATATTATTATAGCAAATTCTATCCTGTTTAATTTTCAGTTGTTGTTGTAAAGCATCATTTCAAGAGACAATACTTCTTTCTCCATATTTTCTAATCAAGTGCATAATTTCGCTTTCTTTCCTTTAATTTCATCTTCATTTTCACTAGTTGCTTTAGACCTTATTTTTTCAGATTTATCGTTGATTTTTAACGTAATATCTTTAATTTGTTGTGTAATTTTTATTGATTGTTCTTTTCCTTTTTTAATTTTGATTTTCCCTTTTTACAAGCTAATATAAAACTAATTATACGTACATTTAGTTAAATAATTTGTCCTTTAAGTGTAAAAACAACGAGTTGATTTTAGTCGCAAACATGTGTAGCATGTAAGCTTATACAAGTTGGACAGCTACTGCCATCGCTAGCTACCATATGAATTAAATTATATCTTTTTTTCTAATAAAAGTTCAAACTATAAATGCACATAATTTGCATGAAAATAGACTATTTTGTATACTGTTTTCAGATAAACTTTGAATTTATTTTTAAATTTCAATTGATGTCTTAATCAAATAATATTCACACCTACTTGCAGCTAGGGCCTCGGAATATATAAAATAATTATTTAATCTCTTAATTATCACTATAAAAATTCAATTTTCTAGATTTAGGCATCACTTTTGTCCACATTTAGGGCATTTCACCTTATTCCTCGATGTTCGAACTGCATCACTCGTGCCCGAGTCCGTCGCAAGCCCATATTTTCAACATTTCTATTATTTACAAGGGGTGTGCGGGATCCCGAAATTTCGAGTACCTGAGCCTCGGGTCGGGTAAGGCCGGGCGTAATCCCGTAAGTTTGTCCGAGCTATAAATATCTTCGGGCACCTGAAAATTTCAGGTCCCGAGACACAATCGGGGTCCGATATTTGATCCGGAACATAATTCCTCCAACGGATATTTGCATTTGAAAGCATTTTTTGTCGCACCGCTCATTAGTTGTAATAATTATTCATAATTGCAACAAATAAGCGGTGAGAAAATGAAATGCTTCCAAGATAAAAGATCAGTCCGAAAAATTATGTTTCGAATCAAATATGAGGTCACGATATTTTCGTTTCGAGTCCCCGCACACTTCTATTATTTACTTGAACGCTGAATCGAAGACTTCGATGCCAATCGCGACAGAAGTGGGTGAAACGTAAAACGGTAACAGCTCAGATTCAGAAAAGTTTACAAGCGCCATTGCCTCATTTGAAGCATATTAAAACGATTTGAATAAATTGCAAAATGATCCGTAAAGCTGGGAATTGAAAATCCGCTCGGTCCGTCGATAAGAAATGAAAATATTTGTTCAACGGAAAATGTGGATTCGGGTCAAGACGAACCCAGCCGCCGCTTGCCGGAAACGCCGGCTCCCGAGGACCGACGAGCAAACATTTTAGCCAACCGATAACTCGCGTACTCACCTGGCCCCTCCTATCGACGCCGTTCATGCGAATCGGAAACAAAGTACGGTAACGTCGAAAGGGATCGCGGTATATCGGACCGGTCTGGTTTGTGTTTGCGATAAAGATTGTTCTGGCAAAAAAGAAAAATAATGGCGTGCGTCAACCTGCGTTCGGAACGCTCCGTGTGCTTCTTGAGCGAGTTCGAACGGCGTCGCACCTGCTCAAAAGTTATTCAATTAACGCTCGAACGTTTATCGGACCCGCGTTGCTGCTGACAGCTCGCGACTTCGGAGTTGTCAACGGGTCCGAGAGCTTTTCTGCGTCGAATCGAAGCTCCGTTCAAACTCGAAAGCTACAATGTCTTCGGCGTTCGAACTCGGAAGCCGTTCATCGACAAACATTTTTCCTGGCGTTTGAATTTCCCGGGCGACCGGCCGTCACGCGACTGCCATAGATCTCGGAACTCGGAACACGTCGCATTCGAAACGAGCCGAGGAACGACTACAAATTCACGGTTATTATAATTGTCCTCGTTTGCCGTTCATCATTTGCTTATGCAGCCGAAGCGATAGTGAATTTCGTGCAAGCCGATGACTACTTTGTCCCATTAATTTCGCGTAAATTCCCGTAGAACGATATCGGTGAGGTTCGTTTGCACATAGAGCAAAGAAATACCACCCGGACTAACTCGTAAACCCGTCGGGAGGAATTTAAACGGGAATAATGGAACTCCTTTCGAACTGGTCCTGGGACTAACGAAAGTTGCCGACCGCATTTTCAATGGAACTACAAACCGCTGTTCGTTCCGTTCCCCGCGACACGACGTACAACTATCTAATTCGCTAATCGTCCGTTCTCATTGCGCCGAAGAACCGTTTTTGAAGATTACCAGTTTATCGGACGAATTCAGAGCAGCGTTCAACTTTTACCGCGGTTCACCGTGTCTACTCTGTGTCGCCATTACACTGATCTCATATTTGAAATAATCAACTTCTGTATGCAGAGTGTACCAAAGATGTTGTACTTCCTTGAAAAGGATGATTCCAGAGGTTATTAGAAGCAACTTTTTTCTGTACATCGATCAACGAAATCACGGATCAATCACAGCGCGGCTACAACTGACGGATTCCAGTTCAGCCAATAGTAACGCCAGGTTCAGCGGCAGCCGCAGCAACCACGCTCTGATTGGTCCGTGTTTTTTTTTGTTAATAACTCCATAACGAAGACGCAGAAAACATTTTCCGTGCAATATTTTTCGAACACGCTGTATATGATCGACTTTTTCCCTGAAAAATGTGTCGCGATCTACCTACTCCTGTCACGTGACTAAGAGAGAGGGTGACTGTGTCCCCTCAATTCGTGCTCTCTCCCCTTATCTGGCGACACTGTTGCCAGGGACCTTCTTGTCATCTCACCACAATATACAAGACCATTCCATTTGCAACTTTTCTTGTTATTCCCACCGTTTTAGGAATCTTTCAAATTCGAAGAAATTTCAGCAATTAGCACGCATTGAATTTCTAGTCGAAGAAAAGAAGCCGAATCGGTTGGGGATCTAGCTCGTTGTTCTTTGTTCCCAGGGTTTTCATAATTAGTGGTAGTGGCCGGGGCCAGGAGATGCGTATCTTTCGACGGCCGCTAATTGTTTGACACCGAATCAACGTCGCGTTTACATTTCGAATAGTCTTATCCGGCTAACGGGTAGCGGATAACCGACAACCGACAACGGATAACGAGGCGTCTAGGCGTCCGCAGCCTAGCAGGCGCTAGTAACTCGCGATTAACCGCGAGCTTAGCGATTTCTCACATTTAATTAGAAGGAGATCGTGTCTCTAATGGCTGCGGGGCCGTCGAGTGGGGGATCTGAACGCCTTTAATTGGAGGAATTAATAACAACAAAGAGGGGAAAAAGGGGGCATAGGACTCGGCAGAGAATGTCTGATAAGCGGAGGGGGCAGAATTCCGTTTGAAGACCGACCGATAAGCAAGGATCCGGCATTTCCTGCTCCCTCTCTCTTCTTTCTTTCTTCCTTTCTTTCTCGCTCGCTCGCTCTCTTTCCTTCTCGAGCCTTCTTCTCGGCTCACAGCTGTTCCGCGACGGTTCGTCCAGAAGCTTAGGTTGTTGTTGTTGGCGATGTTGGTGTTGGCCCAACGCGAACCCGTTTACCCGACAGGGGGACCGGTTTATGCGGTTCACATCCGAGTACTTTCTCCGTGACAATAACAATGCACTTTGTGCCTCGATAATGCACCGATCGCGCCAGCCTTGCAACCGGAATGACTCGAGCGTTCGCTCCTCTGCCATTTTCTTTTCTTTTCCTTTCTTCATTTACGCCGCGGATCGCGATTCTCGTGCAACGCGTCCCGGGTGCATTGTACTCTAGCAACCGGGCAGATCAGCTTGAAAACGCCGATCGAACCGGCTGCTCGAAAAGTCGCTGATCGGAGAAAGCTTCCGTTTCAGTTTCAATCTTCCGTTTATTTATATTTACCGACTTTCAAGAAAGTCAACTGAAGCAGTAGTTTTTAGCTGGTATACCGCGGAACAAAATTTAAAAATCAGTGGAACATTCATTCATCGTACTTATGCAAGCTTGGTTTTTCAACGTCAACGAATATTAAGACGAAGAAACGTGGAACGCTGACAGATATAGAAGAGGAAATGAAAGTAGCTATTTCACGCATGAAACCAGATGTAGGAAACATTTGTAAAAGTCATCAGACCTAAGCTCCCATTAAAAAAATTGTGACAATTTTCTTTTCTTAATGATGTCATCCTCTATTGACTGGTATGTAATCTATTATGTATACGATTTTTATGATTATGCAATATAAAAAATATATGTACTGTTTTATTTTGTGTTCAATAAAAATCTTGTAAAATTGTTAGTGTCCCGTGATTCTGCAAAGGTTCAGGGAACTACTAAACTAAAGAATTTAATGGGGATCCCCCTTCTGATTTATTATTCCTCGACTAATATTGAAATTTTCGATGAAATCATGTTTGCCCCCTAAATAATTTCAATAAAATATTCCTTAATAAATTTAATTACTATATAAGCTATCTTTAAAATTCCAACATAAAATCAATGAAATTTTAATATTTTTTCTCCACTAATATTGAAATTTTCGATGAAATCATGTTTGCCCCCTAAATAATTTCAATAAAACATCCATTATTAAATTTAATTACTATATAAGCTATCTTTAAAATTCCAACATAAAATCAATGAAATTTTAATATTATTCCTAGACTAATATTGAAATTTTCGATGAAATCATGTTTGTCCCCTAAATAATTTCAATAAAACATCCATTATTAAATTTAATTACGATATAAGCTATCTTTAAAATTCCAACGTGAAATCAATGAAATTTTGATATTGTTCGTCGAGACTAGTATTGAAATTTTCGATAAAATCATGTTTGCCCCCTAAATAATTTCAATAAAATATTCCTTAATAAATTTAATTACTATATAAAGCATTATTAAAATTCAAATGTAAGATCAATGAAATTTTAATAGTATTTCTCCACTAATATTACAATTTTCTATGAAATCATTTTTACCCCCTTTCGAAACTTTGTATTTTTTCTAGAAAGAACATCGTTGTAAGGCTGATTGTCTGCGATGCGGAAAACTTGCTGAAAATGGACGCTCTCGAAATTTGTCGTTAGCAGCGCGGACAACGGTGAAAAAAGACGAAGAAAGTATGCATGGAAAACAATGCGTCGCGCGGTCTCAAGGCAATCGCGTGTAATATCACCGGTAAAGCTACACTGTGAGCGATATTGAATGCTGGCCGCGAGTCGCGGGTCGCGTCGACTGCCCCGAGGAATACCAATCAGTCCGTTTCACTCGATCCCCAAATGATTCCTAACAGATTGTAATTCAGTCGTGTGAGCCCGGCGTGTCCATAATCGCGGCGCAAATGAAACGTGAAATGTATCATCGTCCCTGGCTCCGGCGAATCATTTTTCATTGGTGGCCGAGCGAGTCGGATAAATACGTTTCGATCATTGAATGTTGCTAATTGCCTCCCGTCGGTGCGGCGAGCCTGTCAAACGGCCCGAGATCGCCTGCATCATAGATTCCAGAGGCCGTTTGCTACAGAATTTGTATTCTTCTATGTGTGTATCTTCGCAAGCACGACTATTTCACTTTACACTATTTTAAACTGGACAATCAATCGAGTCTCTCGACCTAGAACATTTGAAGACTGGAATTCGAAAAGACTGTAAGTGCCACAACGAAAACTCCGAGGAAAATTCATGTAAAACTTGCAATGAGAATGCAATTTATTTCAGGGGCACTTAAAACAATTACAATCCGTAGTAAATACAACTTGAAAACAATATATGCCTTTAAAAGAGAAAGAGAGAAAAATGGAAAGAATGAAACAATCCTCTGATAAACTAAATAAACTAACCAATCTTCAGGGAACTTTTTAATTCCAATCTTCAATTATAAAGTGCAGAGGTCTGCTTCGGAGCAATGAAAGTGAAAGACATATTCAAATTCACCGTAAACTATTGGCCTTCTAAAAGTGAATTTGTGTAATGTTGTTGCATATGAAGATATCAGAATGCAAATACATATTATGGAGGGCTTCGATCATGAAATGCCATCATTGAGGCGTATCTCCAGTTTGTAATTTGAGAGGGTGACGCGGAAATACACAAAAATTAGATTTAAACGACCCTCTGCGTCTCGACGGCTGCCAGTGGGAAACAATGAGTTAAACGGTCGTCCCGCGGACAAGATAATTAAGTATTACGGTACGGTTACGCGTGCGTGATAATAATCTCGCCTCATGTCGACACTCTCTTCTTGACCCGACGTCGTGTAGTCGAAGAATGTAAGACGATGACACGACCCCGGGAGACACGTACACATAGACTGTAGACTACGAACACAAATACGAACACGGACTAGTAGCGAGGGAAGAAGATAGAATAGCGGTGGGGGTGTGGGGCGAGATCAGAAGAGAACACGTCGGATAAGAAAGAATCTATGGTAAGGACAATAACCCCAGGGTGGAGGGGGGAGAGGTCGAACCCCGTTCCTTGTTGCGAGACGACCAAAAAGTACGAAAAGGATTTGCCAGGCGACCGGCGATCGGCGATCGGCGACCGATCGGCGGCTGGACGAGGAATTCGGAAAAGAAAATCAGCGACGCGGGACGCGTGCATTCCGCCGGTAAAAACACCGTTGATCCCTCCACAGATTTTCCGCTACCTGGCAACCCACGCCGATCTACGGGACCGGGACGACCTCGGCCCCTGTAATTCGATTAAAGAAAAGGAACATCGCATCGGGAGGATACAGTCCGCCGCGTGAAACGCGTACACGGTTCGTGAAACGTTAGCGTTTCTCCCAGCGACCGTGAAAATCAACCGGAAACACACGACCTCGCGAACATGTGCATTTCAACGCGTCGATTGTCCGATAATACCGCAAGATCGAATTAATTTGCTTAACACTGCGAGTGTCGCGTTTCCAGGAGGGACGGAATTATTTCTCAGATTTACGAATGAATTCTTGCGTTAACGTATCGAGTGTAGCGAATTTTCTTAGGGTCTACAGCAGTGATGTTATTGAGCCCAACTTTTATTGCGCATGCATGAGAAGACAGTAACGTATCTACTATTGGGATGATGTGGTAGCAGAGCGGCTAGAGCACTGAGGCATGTTATATCGGCGGGAATGTATCGAAACAAATCTGTACCGGACAAAAAGACTCCAGGACGTGTCCTACGAGTTACAAAATATACACAAATACACTTGTTATACATTCATTTTCCAGAATCAAATCATATACATTTTTTAAAATTCTGCAGAAGCTTACGTTCCTGAGGCTTAAATCGCCGCCATCGCACGAGAAAAGTTGGGCTCAATAACATCACTAGTCCACAGAATGCTAGACGACCGGAAGAGTACTTCCAGCATCCTAAATCTGAACATTTCAATTTATATTTCATTCGATACATTAGTTAGATTTGATGGTATTTTCGAAGTCGCTAGATTAAGACTTGTCTCGCCGCTGCTCTACCTTCCCCTTCTACAACCCTGTTCCCCCACGCGTGTTACAATGTCACGTGACTAATCCGGTACTGGCAGAGAGAGGGTAACGTTTTCTCCTCAGCTCGGGTCAATTCCCCCGATCTCTGCTCGAGTGTTAATGACGCCAAAACTGCAGAGTTCGTAAGTTTTCTTATCGCGACGACGGTTGCTCGACAAATCATCCGGAGTAACATAATACGGGTGGCAACTTTCATCCACACAGGGTACAGTTGTTAACCCCGTGTCGAGTCAGACTCCCAACGAAGACTTCGAAAAGAATCTGCTAAATACGTGTCTTCTTATTTCCCATTCAATCGAAATGTAGTCAACATTTATGTGTGTATGTAGTCAATATCGCGTTCATATACGTCGGTATACAATAAATATAAATCAAATAATGCAAGAAAGCATATAGTAGTGCAGAATCTATGAAAGTTTGTCGTCAGTCCAGTACCTGAGCTTCCACAAAATAATAACGGGGAAGTCCACGCAAGTTATGGCCAACAGCTGCTCTTGATCACCTAGCGGCGACGAGAACGGAGGATCGAGTAATCTTTTAAAAAATTAACGGTAAATTATGCTGATAATCGCGTAATTGCTGCAAATGGTGAAATGATATACGTAACTTACAAAGCTTCGATCTAAGAACACGGAAACCGTAGGGTCTATGAAAAACCCCACTGCGGGGCGAAGAAGCTGCTTTGGTCGTCGAGTTGTGTGAAGTGTAAACATGTCGGTGTGAACCACACTAATGCCATTTTTTAATCGGACTTTGGCCAACCTATTTCTGTCATTTTTTTCTTAAAATAACACTAGACACGATATAATTTGAATTGTATTCATAAACTATCCTTTTCTACGTTCAGCGCGGTCACAAAGAAATAGTAGAACCACAGGATCTAAGAAACAGCACGGACCCGAGGGTTTCTCTTAGATCAAGGCTTCACTGTACCAGGCTCGCGAGCGATTTGCAACGACAAGTGTTCGCGTCTCAGTTGATTATACTCCGGTAAGACAAAATACGCGTTCCCTGAGCGAGTGTGTCGAAGGCTGTGTAATTGAGAGATCGCCAGGACGCATTAATTGACGGCCTCGCGTTTCCCAAAAATTAACGGATAATGGCGTTCGCACACGCGTCCACTGTAATCACGGTTAATTCGCATGCCTCGACGAAACAAAAAAGAAAGAAAATCGTCCCGCGGAACGTTACGTTCGCGTAATATTTCCTGCCACTTTCGCGGATCATTAAATTACTGGGAAATAATTATAGTCGGCGAGGAACCGGGCGAACTGCATTCGCTAATGCGATTCCGGGGCCGCGTTAGCGGGAAACAGAGAGACAGCCGGGATTTGCCTGCGCGAGCATCCCCGCCTGCTGATTGCCCCTTTTCCACCGAAAGATTTCCATTATTTTCTTTCCATTCGGAATGACTCCAAAAATGATTAAGATGCTCAAAAGTTTTCGCGTTTTTCTGTACGACGATTACGTTATGTGTAAGAATAAATTTTCTAATATGTATACCGAGACAACACTTTATTATAAATGGATAAAATGAGCAACATCTTTCAACCGTTTTTATACATTTCTTACTCAAATTTTTCTGATTTGAATAAAGGTAATCCGTAGATACGACACGGCCATCGTTCGAAATGAAAACATTTATAATTCAACTAAGCCTATCAAGCACCAAAACCGATTAGAATGTTTTACCTTACACAGTCCGTGTAATATAAGAAATATCGTTGGGGTACTGAGAGACTCCGGTATACCAGTTAAGGGTTAAGAAACGAATGTTTTGGAAATATTGAGTGAACAAGTGTTCCGTAGAATGCAGAAGAAGAGCGGAAAATGACTGATTCGGTTGGACCGCCTGTAAGAGGTTGAAGTAAACAGCGGCGGCTCTCTTTACGGTCGGCCGTTCGAGGATTAAACGGTGAATCGTGCATGAATCACGGCAGACAATGCAACAGTGTACACTGTATAGTGTAGGGCCTTCTCGGGTGGCTACTCGCCGTGCGAACTAGTGTCGCTCGCGAATCATCTTCTGTTTTTCACCGCTATTAGGCGTATTGTTATCGCATAAAGGAGCCTGAAGCAGGAGGTCTGTCGGTCGTTCGTGACACAATACGGAAGGAACGGTCGCCTTGTCTAGTCTTGCCTCGTCTTCGAAGAAATACCGTTGAAACCTTTTGTTTCCCACTTTTCTAACTTTCCTCCCGTTCCTACCTGACCAACCAATTTCACGAGTCGCCGGTTATTGCTCGCGCGACCGAGTCACTATTATTTATCCTCCTTCCAAGTAGAATCGCGGAAAATTCTGTTCAACCTTCCACCGGATCAATCTCGGACGCAACGCATCTACAAGAATACGTATCTAGGTGCACGGTAGTGCATCAGCCAAGTTCTCCTTTTACACGAAACAACTTAGCCGTTTTTTAGAAGCTTATAACTCTGCACTGGAGGCAGATACAGAGATGTAATTTCGTACACTTGTTAAATGGTATCATGTCTCAATATTGACAAAACATTAATCTTCCAACATTAGTAGGTTCCGAGATATAGGACCTCAATAGTCGCTAAATTTGCTACTGACTGACAGATCATCAAAACCTTTTGGATACTTCCCATTGACTTACAAGCTTGAAATTTGGTACATAGGTCCACCATAACAAACACTCAAAGGAATAATGATCAAAGTTAAAAATTTTACATCTTAAAGGAGTTGTATTGAAAAAAAACACTACGAAATAGGTATAAATAGGTAGTAAAACGAACATGCATTTATTAATTTACTTAATGTCCACCTTAAAGATAAAAAATTTTTAGGATTTAATGAATCAGGGATGAGAGTAATACCTACTTGATAATTGATGAAATTTCAACAAAAATCGATGAAATCCCAACAAAAACATCCTGTAAACAGGAGCTAAGTTCCTATGGCCGTAAAAAGTTGTGAGATCAAACAAAATACGGCCGAGTTCGTTAGCTTAGAAATACTTCTTGTAATACTGAAAAAAGCGTTTGTAAAAATTAGTTTAAAAGAACGCTATTTAATTTTTAAGGAGTTACATGGAGGGCTAAATTATTCAAACTTGGCCGTTACTTTTTAAACCAATGACCATAAAAGGTGTTAGGTAGCGGCCAAGTTTGACTAATTTAGCCCTCCATGTAACTCTTTAAAAATTAAATAGCGTTCTTTTAAACTAATTTTTACAAACGCTTTTTTCAGTATTGCAAGAGGTATTTCTAAGCTAACGAACTCGGCCGTATTTTGTTTGATCTCACAACTTTTTACGACCACAGGAACTTGGCTCCCGTTTACAGGATGTTTTTGTTGGGATATGTATTACTAGATTTTATTATCGAATACCCATTCGTGAAATTATCGGTCCGTAAGTATCGCTCTTCATGGAGTCGCTATATTTTATCAAAGTGAATTCACAATTCATGAAGTACTTACGGTGTCCGACGTTCAACCCTGGATTGGATTGAATTTTGACAAATGTTTTCGCGTGATTTTATTCATCTTGATTCCTTGCAAGATAGAATATAGATTCACCGAACTTCCACGTGAACTTCGACGATTTCCCAGTGACAAAAACGAGTTGCGGGTTGAGAGCGAAATATTTCAGTTCGAGGCAAAGTCGAGGAATTCGATCCGCGAATGATTGAGAAGCGTGTATTCGCACGGAGTGGAGCGGGGCGAATCGTATCGGGAAGAGTTCCACGGTGGCACGATATCGCGTATTAAACCGCAACATCGGATATCGCGTTGCCTCCGCAAGGTCTCGGAGCGTTGCAATGCAAATTTATGTCGTGGACGGGCCTCGACGCGGCCCAGCAAAAACGAAAAAACTACGTCAATCTCGTGGAAGTACCTTCTCGGCGTCGGCATCTTCCGAGCGACTTATCTAGTTTACGTTAACTTCGAGTAACTTCTCTGTTTAGTCGGTGAACCGCACGCCATGCATCACTCACGCCGGAAGGACTACGTTCTGGGCGAGAAATGGACCTCAACTTTGTCGGAATGTTTTCAACGAGCAGCAGTTTCGGACACCACGAGTGCGAACAAAATTGTCAAAATTACACTGCTGACCTGACCGTGTTCCTAACCTAGAAATCACCCGACCGCACAGTAGGGCATTTGACCCGAAAAGTTGGAAAAACTTCAGCGTTACTAATGGGCTCAAGGTCATAATATTATAAAATGCATTTTAACCCCTTGCCGTTACAGTGATGGAAACATCTTTATTCCGAAAAATGTCGTAGAAGAGAAAAGAAAATTTATACTTTTCATATGGCTACATTTATTGGGTTGGCGAGAAAGTAATTTCGGTATTTTAAGGTGAAATAGAACTCAATGTTTTTATTCGAGCAATGAACGTTAATCAATAAAATATTTTCCATTTTGTTGGATGATCTTTTGCCATCTTTCTGGTAGATTCACTATTCCACGCTAATAAAACCTTAATGCTTCTATATTGATTACGAACGAAGCAAATTTTGTAATATTACTAGAGGAACATTAACAAATTGTTGAAAGAAATGTAGTAAATGAGTATCCGGTGGACTACACAAGGGTTAATTTCCATCAGAAGATATACGCTGCGACTGTTGTTGCTCATTTCTACTTAAATTTGTTATAAACTACTTTCAATCTGTGCAAATCTGGGACTAATTTCTTTTACACTACAACCATAAACCTTTATCGAATGAAATGATACCACAAAGAGAGCATCGGATACTACTCAATAGTAAATGTTGTTAATGTTATCGATCGTAAGATTGTAAAACAAATAAAGTGTTTCATGATTTTAGCGCAACGGTTCGATCAATTATACATAAAAAAGCAATTTTACAAATTTATTTTAAACTTTCAACGTTTCGATCCTTATGTGGATCCTTCAGTACCCTGTGTAACGACCTAGAAACAACATGTGTCAGATAAATATCAAATATCTATGTTAAAGTTTTTTTCTAAAAGCAAGTGAGTAAAATAATAATGAATCTTAAATATTTGTTAAAATTTGAGTATATCGAAACTGTATCTATTTTTCATAATTTTCAGACGCAGTTTTTTCTTCTTTCTTGAGAAGGATCCACATAAGGATCGAAACGTTGAAAGTTTAAAATAAATTTGTAAAATTGCTTTTTTATGTATAATTGATCGAACCGTTGCGCTAAAATCATCAAACACTTTATTTGTACTACTCAATAGTATAACAAAATCGCCAATGAAGTTTTATAATCGTAAAAAAACTTACAGAATGGTTGATTATATTCGAATATTAATAACTATAATAATTTAGATGATAACAAAATGAAATCTATGCGAAAATGCTCAGTATACCTACTTGAAAGCTTCTGCAACGTAAGAATTTACACAATTTCCTCAAAACGCTTGAAAATCGTCTAATGAATGAACGCTGTTTCAGAGATTGTTCGAGGGAGCGCGTACTATGAAATCTCTTTACTTTCGATGAAGTAGTGTACTTCACGGGTGTACAGATTAAAAAAAGAACAAAACTGAAGACTTATTCTTCAGACCTTTAACTACGTCAACAGCAAAAACTTTGAAATCGACTTTTCTCCGACTTTTTGGGCCAAATACCCCACTGTGCGTTGTTCTTGTCCTTTTCGTTGTATTTCCCACAAGTCGAAAGAAAATTAGGCTGGGAAGTTTGAGCTTATCGGGTTTAAGTAGAGTGACTAAACGAATTCCACGTAACGAGATACACGTTACAAAAATGATGCCACGGGTCATAAATAACCCGACGTTAGTCATCCGCGTCGTTATTAGACGGCCGGAGCATGGCGGTCAGTTCGTAAACACGGCAGATTGATTTTGGGTAATACGGCGCTGGAGTTATTTTTTCATTAATTATATTGTAGCGAGCGTGTCCGTTCAACGAAAAATTGTTCAATTAGAATTCCTCCTGTAATGTATTCGAATCTGCATGGGCGTATGTACTACAGTTCCTATGGAGCTACACCCCTCTCTCTCCTCCACTCTGCCCTTTGTTAATTAAGTATCGCAACGGGGAGGAAGGGGGTTAAAAAGTTAATAAATTAATCCGGTCGAATCAACGCAGCAAAAGTTAAACGCTGACCCCTTTAATCGCACGAGCTGGCAATTCCGCCTAATTGGTTTTTATTACTCTTCTCGAATAATATTTCTGTCTGGTTGAGCAACCACTTACATTGCATCGGATAATGAAATTTTACCGATCTCTCTCTTTTTAGCTGTGCAAGCATCGGTTTAATCGAAAGCAATTACTTATTAAAAAATATTCGTTGCGCCGCCGTCGAACAACAAACTCCGGCAACAGATTGTGTAAACAAACCCAACCTGATCTTGTTTTGGCCATCGATAAATGAAATTCGTGCATCGCAACAAGAATGTTTATGGACGTGGCTGTTTTCGTACAGAAATGTACGATGAAGATCGAAACGTATCGACGTCCTTGGAAGTAGTTGAAGGTAGTACATACATACATAGATACACCCCCGCTCAGAACTATGTGGACACTTTCTATGAAATTTTCAAAGTATGATTTACCTCATCATTATTCTTCTTGCATTCCCGAAATATCGCAATTCGTTTTCCTGCTGGTTAGCAATGATTGGACTCCGGATTTTATGCATTTATAACAAAAATGAGCAAGTGCAATTTAAAACGGTTAAAATATTAAAAGAGATCATTAATGAGATCATTAATATATCATTAAATTTAATCACATTAAAATCATTTAGCTCCTGCATCTTGTAATTGATGGACAAACTTTTTATTTTGCATAATCGTCCGGTGTCTAGTAATGATTATACAGCAGATCCTTATAAAAAATATAAATGGTTTGTTAGTAACCAATCAAAATCTCTTCCTTTAATAACGTTCTCAAGTGGAAGATACAACGTTCTTAAATTCTTTTAATTTTTCTACTGGTTGAAATGTCAATCATTCATTTTTCCATTTATAAATGCATTGAATTTAGTAATGATGTTAAGTACTAACGATGTTGATATTATCAACGTATTGAAATCAGTTATAGTTCGTGGTATTTGTATGTACTCGATCATGGCGTACTGTCTCAAACGAGTGTCCACATACTTTTGAGCAGGGGTGTAAATGCATAGGTATTTTTCTTATAATGTCTAAAAAATGTTACGAATAATGTTCCATTTGAGGGAGGATTAGCGAAATGTGTGCAGTATGTATTACTGGAAACAAGCCGAGCTTGCTCGGGCCTATGCGTCTATAGGTTATGATGGCGACGAGGACAGCGGACAGCGGTGAATGGAGGCCATAAACCCGGCGAAAAAACGAGCAGAAGGAGAAGAACGAGCCGAGTACAAATCTTGGAGCGCTCCGCTGGAAACGGTCGGTTTTCTATAAACAAAAATCTCGTTCCCTCGCGCGACCCGTGATTATCTCGAGGACGACAAATTCTCGAGGGACTAAGGGCCGTAAACGTTGAACCGCGTTAATGCGGCCGCCGCGCCGTGCTGCGCCGAGGAGAGCAGAGCAGAGTTGAGCTGAGCCGGTTCTCGTAACAGAGTGTAAAAACTGTTGGCACGAGCGACGGCAGCAGAGAAGAAAAAAAACGACTATGCGCGTAGGTTAGCAGAGGCCTGCACGCGCGCAACAAACTACCGACGATTTTCTCCGTCGACACATAACGCCACCAGTGACAGGTGAGCCACCACCGTAAGCTGGTCCAACACCGACTCTTTACTATCGAACTAAAAAAACACGTTCTCAAACATCAGTTTCGCTTCGAGACATCATTCAACGATTCATAATACTTTTCGAATCGAACTGTCAACGCGTCCCAGCCCCGTTGCTTGTCGCTTATTGGAAAGCAGTCCGAGGGATTAACAACGAAAAACTATCCCTAGACGGTATCTAGTGCTAATTCCAATGCGTCTCGAGTTACCATTCAATCTAGCCCTTTAATCTATGGCGGTAAGCGCATCCACAAAGAAAAATCGACTAAAATCTATTGCTTATCGATTCAAACTAGACACGATAGTCATTCCTCGTTTTTGCCTAACAATGTGTAAAGGTAGCGATAACTTGTTAGAAGCAAAGCATAGAGTCCAGATATGCCCTTCAATCAAATGCTCGTGTCGTTAACGGATCACATAACAGTTCTAGCAGTTCGCGTAAACAATGCTCCTACACATCCGACCAAATCTGCATGAAGTGTTATTCCGTGTTTCTAGAAAGAGAGATAGAGACGCGGTGCACTAATTATTTCGAGCAAGGTGGTGTAACAAGTTTCGAAGGTTACGCTGATTTTTGTTTTTAAAGCCTAACTAGATCGGCTGTTCTCGAACTTCTTTTATGGCACGACCGAGTTTTCAAAACTTGGTTACGACCATTCCTAAAGGAAACAGGTATCGGACACATCACTTGTTATTTTTTATGTTCGAAATTGCTTATATCCCGACGAGCAAACTAAATATTTATGTCGCGGTTCCCACTTCGCGCCCCACTGTCCCAGATAATTCATGACGACTGTTGACGTTCATCGAGACTCGTAAATCAATTTCTAATCGACCTCGAGCAGGATCGATTTTAGAGTTTGCACGTGTCGAGATCTTTCTTTTTACTCGACGATTAGCATTCCTTCCGAGTGCCATAGAGAAGACGCAAGGTATCGAATTTAACCGACGCAAAGTAAACATCGAAACTCGAGATGTAAACAGCGACGGAAGGAAAATAATCATTGCAGCGCGCACTCTATCGATATCACGTAACCCGTGTAACACGACGACACTGTGCGCGTGGAATAATACTTTCGTGCGAATGCCTGCTTCGCTTGCAAACAATACGAAAATTCCAACTAGAAAAGCCTATAACCTGTTAACCGGGTCCACCGTCAAACACGTATACAGGGTGGTCCACCTAAATTTCTCCTTTATGTTTGATGACGTAACAAATATTTGCAATGTAAATGGTATTTCTTTCTCAGTCTTTTTTCCCGTAGTTCTCAAGGTCATCGATACTTTTTTTTGTGTAAATGTATATTTTTCCCTTGCACACTTGACAGAAATATTAATAGCACGACCTTGAAGTAACCTTCGACTTCTAAAATTGAAATTAGATTTGATATTTATTTCGATCGATTTATTATTATTAAGTCTGAAAGCTTAATTACTAATTTTGTAAGCCATCTGTCACTTACTTTTAAACAAAACGATGTCCTTCCACAGATATGCATTGTCTAAAAGGATCGATGCCAGATTATAATGATCTTTCAATGGAAGTCACACTTCACTTCAAGGTCATGTTATTAATATCTCTGAATGTGTTTTAATGTCAACTATAATATGCAAGGAAAAATAATATACACATACAAAAAAAAATATCGATGATCTTGAAAACTCCGGGAAAAACGACCCCAAGAAAAAAATAAAATTTGCGGAGCATTCACCTTGCGATACCATTTCAAATCACAACAAAGGAGATATTTAGGTGACTACATTTAAGTGTGTTACACCCCGTAGATATATTATACAATAACAACACAACAAGTATGCTGATATCGTAGGAACCGTCTGCATAATAACTGATAACAAGAACGATGCAGAACCGATACAAAAACAACACCGAATTCACTGGTAACACTGGCAACGTTTATCATCACGATTTTTTGAATGCAATTCGGAATGCTTTCCTCATTCGAATAAATCGCGTGGGACAACAGTGCAGCTAACGATTGTCCAAGTATTTCCGCAAAATCACTGGACTCGAATATCAGTGGTGGTATGTATTTATGTTTTGCGGAGCTTCTGCACTCGACGTTGAAACGTTTCTGGTCGGTCGAGACACCCTGTAAACTCGGGGAATAAAAAAGAACGGTGCCGGGGATCACGTAATCCGCGGATAGTCCGTCGTGTAACGTGCAGAAGATCGGGGGGAAGGGTCGATGGTACGGTTGGCAAAAGGTTAGATAGGTTGGCTTCTCACCTCGAGTTCCTCGTAGGTGCGGAAGGCGAGTATGGCGAAGCCGTCGATAATGTCCTCCTCGAAGGGAGGCTCCTTCTGGTTGGCAGCCGCGAGGGAAGACTTCTTGCGAGGCCTCGGTGGTCGCGGTGGCCTGGGCGGTCGGGAATGGCTGTCACGCGGGTGACCGGTCCTGGCGAGTCCGAGACCGAGTCCGGTGGCGGGTTCCTCGTCCTCGCCGCTGTGGCTGTCCTCCTCGTCGTTGTTGGCAGGCCGTTGCCTGGTCTGCTGTTGTTGTTGTTGCTGTTGTTGCTGGTGCTGTTGCTTCGCGGTGGCTAGGCTCTCCCTCTGCGCCAGCATACGCTGGGCTCGTTCTCGCCTCCGGTTCCTCTGGTTCCGTTGCTTCGCCTCGATCTCCATCTCGTGGTAGTCCGTCGTCGGCCCCTGTTCACCCGTGGCAGCGCACCGCGGTCGCTTCGTTACGTGGGCTCGCGAGTTTGCTCGCCCGCGGGTCGTCTGCGCTTCACCTCACCTCACCTCGCCTCACTTCGCCTTAACGGGAGAGAGAGAGACCGAGAACCCTCACCAGATTCGTGTCCACGACTCGATGCTCGTAGCACCCGTGAGAAACGGTGGATCCGGGCACTGTGACGACGCCGGTGACGACCACGACCACGACCACGACCACTGGAACGATGACAACGGTCGTGTCGCGGTATCGTCGACCATTCTACTACGCTCCTCTTTAATGCTTCTTTGGAAGAACGAGCGCGCGAGCGAAACGGATTATTATACCGATGGAGGGACCGAGAAAACACCGGAGCAACAGAGACGGACAAACAGAAAAGGACGACGGTGGAATGGAAAAAGAGAGAAAACGAGAATAAGTGAATAAGACAGACGGAGAGGTGGGGAGGAGAGGTGGCGGTGCTCAGAGACTGAGCGAGAACGTGCGAGGGAGAGAGTGAGAGAGAGAGACCGAGACAGAGAGCAGGGAGGAGGGGAGCACGAGTAAGAGAGCACACACTGCCTTCGGATATACAACACTCTCACGGGACGTTTACCGACGGGACACACAGCCACGCATGCCACACCACTGGGCCCCCGTCGTCGTTGTCTTCGTCGTCGTCGTAGTCCTCGTCTTCGTCGTCGTCCCTGTCTACCTCTCGTTCTTTTTCGTTTCTTTGCTTCTTCTTCCCGGGAATTGTAGGGAGATATATTGTTATATGCGCTTGTCCGTCGAGATCTGGTGCACGGACGAGAAAATTCTCGTCAGCGAAAAGACGTTCACAGGCGGTCACACGGTGTCACCATCGATCGCGCTGCCGAAGGAAGAGGAGAGAGTCCGGTGCGTGGCGAGGAGGCACGCGAAACACGCACGCAGGGCGGACAGACGGAGAGCGAGCGAGCCAGCGACACACGACCGAGAGAAACGGAGAGGGATGGACAGAGAGACACTGGCACCGTACGAACGAACGAACGAACGAACGAACGAATCAACCAACCAGCCAACTAGCCAACTATCCAACGAGCGAACGAACAGAGCACTAGATAAAATCGTTGAGAAAAAACACAATAATCACGAAGAAATCACAGGCACCCTCCAACAGATACGTTCGTATTCCAATATATCGGCTGTTCGAGTCGTTTCTTTTTCCCCATGATCGCTATTAGCATCGTCGTTCTCGTTCCTGTCCTTGTCGGTCTCCTCGTCATCCTTCCTTTTTCTCTTCTTCCTCTCCTTCGTTTCCTTCTCCTCTTCCTCCACGTCGTCGTCCTCGACAACGTTCGACTCCGATTCTGATTCCAATTGGAACTCGGATTCCAGTAGCACCAGCACCACCAGCACTGCCGGCTTCCCCGAACTGTCCCGTCACCCTCTTCTGACCGACACCGAATCCACCGATCGAACGGAAACTGTCGCGTATTATCGCCGTGGGCTGGTGACTCGATGAGCCACCGTCGCTGGATGCACCCTAAGAGGGTACGAAGCACACCGATTGTTTGGAATGGCGGATCGAACGGGCAGCACACACGGTTGCCGCATCGTGTGGTAAAAATGGCCGCGACCTGCCCACACCGTGCTCGCGGCCTCGCACCACCTCTTCGCCGCGCGTCGCCGTCACGGGACGATGACGCGTATACCGCACTGCCACCGATACATCCTCGATTTCCAGCCACGAACACCAGCTAGGGAAACCGATCGACCAACCTAGCACACGCCCCGAATCTAGCGTGTACGACGACGCGATCTATTCTCTGTGCGCTGCCTGCCTGCTGCTGCTGTTCTTGCTGCCGCTGGCTGCTGCTGCTGCTCCTGCTGCTAGCCACGACTATGCATTTCTGTCATCCGTCTATCTCTCTTCCTTTTTCACTCTCCCACCTTGTCTCTTCCCTCTCCCTCGCTCCTCTTACACCTTCTGGCCTGTCCGTCTCTGTTCAACGACTACGCCGTTTCTCTCTTAATACAACGACCGAGGACATGGCGGACCTATGCTCCAAAGACGGACATACGGACCATTGGTAAACGACACGGTTCATAGATCGTCCGCCATTCTCGCGTCACCGTTGGCGCCGTCTACCAACAGAGTCTCGAATTACCTCGGCGGCGCGGGAAATCCAGATGTATTTGAACTAGAGATCGCGTCCGGTCAAATGACTGCTTTCACATTGTTTATTTTTTAATTATTGAAATTGAGTCTTGTAATGTTTATAAAACGATATATATGTCCGATACATTTTGTACCCGGTACAAACTGCGGAACATCTTTCGCATGATAGTGGTTTTCTAATTGCCCGAGTTATTTTACTTTAATCCAGATTAGTCAGATTAGTATCCGTTTTTTGTTAACTAGTGATTCAGTAGGTAAAACGTAACTTATCCAGAGGTTTATTCAAGAATCAATGCAATATTTTTTTCGATTCTGATGAATTTATTCGAGACAGGAGGATTATTCTGTTTTCTTTTCTTCGCATATATAGTGTCTTTTCATTAGTTAGTTTTATTTTCTCCCTAGACTTGGTCGCAGAGCCCTCTAGACGCATCGAAGATGATTAGTGTGACATATCGATACCAGTTGTCGCCACGTGTCGCGCAAACTTTGTTAGCGGGTAAAGTATCGGTACCGTAATTTTTGGAACGAAAACCACAAGAGATTGTTCGCCGACGATCGTTTCGAGTATCGAGTAAATCGAAATTGATATGAAATCTCGAACTTGATGTTTCCATCGATTCGAATTCGATTACGATGCTCCGGGGAGTATCGACGTTCGCTTTCACGCGGTCGTTGTTGATCCATAGATAATTTGTGCTAACGTTCTACTAGGAAGCGATCATTTATTTAGAAATGCCTCGGACTTTCTCTACTCGAGGACTATTTGCTTGAAATCCATTAACTTTCCGTTCCGCGTTGTCGCTACATTCGGTCTTGTACGCGTCCGCATCGACTGGAACGTAAATCATGATCGAACTACGAAATGTTTTGTACGAGTATTATTTTCCGGAACCGAACATTTCAGAACAACAAGCTGGTATTTTCATAAATCATTTGAACGTATCCGTTTGGTATATTCAAACGTTTGCTGTATTTGATCGCATTATAAGTTTTGTGCATCCTCTAGGTTTCTGCGCAACGAGTCCGCGCATCCTTCAGTTACGATCCACGGTAGAACGTTCTTCGGTCTATTTTGCGAAACAATCGATTGTTTTCTCCTGCCGGTTAATAACGCCTTTACTACCTTGGCGGTCCATTGTTCGGAAACTCGGTTAACAATCTCTGGGGACGATACTTTTGTTCGAGGAGCATTCGCTCGAGGAAAGAGCCCGCAAGTTACGACGCGTTGCAAAGCGTTGCGGCGCACCTGCGATGGCGCGCCTCCTTTGAATCAGTTTACACGGAGCAATTATATATCTACCTGAAGAGCGCGCGCGAACCCGTACCGAGACTCGCGACGATTTTGTTCGGGCTGCTTTTGGCGATGGCCACATTTCGAAATCCATACAAGCTTGCCTACCTGAGTGGCGGTGCGGACACAGCTGACGCAGGCTTCCCAGCATGCACCGAGCAGTAGCCCGTTTCTATAAAGTAGGTGGAGTTCGTCTGAAAATTTAGCTACCTCAGCTCTCAGCTCTAACCATGAAATGACGTTTCGGAATGAGTCAGAAGCAAGAGAGATACAGTCCCTGGTCATCGAATTAGGACCACTTGAAATTTTCAGCAGTTGAAGGTGCAAAATGTTTTGTATTTCGCTAGAAAAACAGTTTACCTTATACAGTAACAGAGGATACATGAAAAGAAACAATTTTATTTGTTTTCCAATGTAGTCAAGGATTAGTTATCTTGGGAGAATTAAAAACAATTTCAATCAGGAGTTTCTTGGGAACGTTTTAAAGGTACGTCTGTAAAACGTTAACACGTTCCGTACCAACATTTATTTCGTGGCATGCATTCGCCATTGAAATGTTTTAACAGCCTTACGAAATATTAACACACTCTAACAGAAGACAATGGCAGAGTCCTTAAATATTATATGTACTCAATGTACAAAATAAGTTGACTAACTTCAACTAAATTACGTGAACGTCACACGTGTGTGACCGTGGTAGCGGACCTATTAATTACTTAAAATCACATTCTAAATGAGTTAACAAAACTGTTCTGTTTGTAATTACCGACGCAAGTACATACAATTAACAGAGGAATGAATTTTGTTGCAAGATGGCGTATATGGTATTCCCCCGGAAGCATAATTCGAGGTCGGTCGACTCCCCTCGTCGTGCGAAGACGCTTGTTCGGCTAATTGCTCCAGTTGCTTGGTCCCCTGTCGCAGTTTCCGTTATTGACATTGGCACCATTGCACGACGGTGCCTCGCGGCGCCGGCGATCGTCGGTCCAAGGATACCGTCGCGGCGATCACCGACTGCGTGCGGAGAGCGGGATTAGCGTCAAGGAAAACCAGGAATAACGAGATTACGAGGACAAAGCCAGAGAATGCGATATGTAATGCAGGGTTCGAAAGAGTTATGGAACTTTTTCGTCTGTCCTCTGTCAAATCTGTACCGTATAACTTGTTTCGGAAACGTTCGCGCGTTATCGTCACCCGTGAGATTTAATTTCGCAAATCCTGTAAGGGTACGTCGAAAATCTAGCCAGCGACTCGGATAACCCTGTTAACACTTCGAGTGCTGGGTGAACAGCCTCAAAAATTACGCGAAATCAAGGTAATTTACTGAATGAAACCAAATTTGAAAAGCCAAGATTTATGATACTCAGAGTATTCTTCTAATCGTCTCACATTTATCAGATTCTAACTAAATTTTCTACTCCGAATATACATATTATCGCGAACATTCATTTTGAAGTGTTGCGAGGACGTGAAAAGGTACCGATAAATAAATGCGTTTGAGCCGCTGGTGCAATCCGAGGTCAAAGAATTAATGTTAATGAGCGGTCGCACGAACTAAACTATCCGTTTTTTCCCCGCAGACTTTTTTCCCGTAGCCTGTCGCGGGTTGCGCAATCGAGATGCAAAATTCGCCTCGGGAAACGGTTTTTGAGCCGTGCAACAGCGGCCAATAACGCCTATTGCGCGGCCTCGCTGTTGAGCGTAGAGTGTAAACAGAGCGCATCGACGCGGTATTGAGTCACGGGATAACGATCGCTGGCGAGCGTTAATGATAATTATTGGAACGACACGCTCGCACCGTTTTGCCGATGAAGAACGGCATTACTTAATCCGTTTCGGAAAAGACACGGGCTCGGCACCCCGCGTATTTTGACCGTGCGACCTCTTCCCTTTTTCGGAGGGAGGAGAGCGCGCCCTTTTTTCCGGGGGACACGCGCGGCCGAGCATATTAAGATACAATATTTTGATTATATGCATATGTTCACGGACGAATCACTCGGCACGCACGCGATATACAATAAGGCATTCGCTTGGAACACCGCATTTGCATATTAACGACCTCGGCCTCCAAATAGGGTTACCGACTTTATTCGGTGGTAGAGTCTCTCTCGTTCGAATTTCGCAAATTTTTTCCTCGGCCTGTTTGTCGAGTTGCTCTTATCTGGAATTCCCATCTGGTATTCGAAGCAATAATTACTTGCTCGGATTTCGAACCGAAATTAAATGTCTAGAAAGGGCATCTACGGCCGGATAAAATGAGCAAAAGGGCCCGTGGACCAAATTAAACGGCCTATCAAGTATTCGACGGGGCATCAAAAAGAAGATGTGTAATATTTTAATCCTATATCTCGTCCGGGAGAGTATGGTAATTTCTGACCCGTTTTCCCTATTTAGGCACATGCGAAAATACCGCAATTAATTCGGACTTTTTAATTGAAAACACTGGTGTAAACAATGAAAAACCTCAGATACATAGATCCGTCTGGCCGACAGTATCGAGTGTACGCGACCGCCAAGAGCGCCTGGAAAGGAAAAATCGTTCTCTGTATAAGGTTGGCCTATCAAAAGTAAGGTGCGTTTGTCACGGTGACGACGGCGGCGCGGCGCGGTCCGATCAGGGACAAGACCTGCTAGGTATACCGCGAGAGTCGAGGACACTGGAGATCGCCGAAATCGGTCAGCAGGTCATAGCCGACTCTCGGAATTTTTTTACTTTCCGTTGTCTACTAATACTTATGAGATAGAATGCCGTTGACCTTGCATGTTCTATGTTCGAAAAATGAAAAATGATGTCCATGCGTTTAATTACCTACTAGTTGACAAGATAACGACATCGATGTAGACCATTTTTCTAAATAATTCTTCGCGCCAACCCGCAAAGGGATTATCCTTTTACAAATCATTGAATAGCACTCGACACTCTGCTGTGTCCACAGAAGAAAGTAACAGTGCGCCTGGTATCCCATCTGACCTCGCAAGAATGCGAACGTACTTACGACTATTCCCTTGTTGCTCCGGATTGTTCATTCGAAGACGTAAAAGAGTGAGGCCAGACAAGGGGGGGCAAGAATGCTATTTTGATTTGATTTCTAATCCTACAGAGTCGTATGTCGCAGTTGAGACACTAAAATTTCAACGGTCCAGCGATTGAAAAATCGGAATAGCGAGCGAATTGCAAGGCTAAGAGGACCGACCAGGACTCGATGGAACCTGGAGTCTATATTCATGTAAATTGGGAAACTGTAACGCGGCCGGATCACAGGATCATCTCCTACGACCCGGATCGTTCCGAATGTCTGTTTCCGAGGTGAGAGAAAGGTGTTTGCGTCTGAGCACTATGAACCGGTGGGTTGTTCGCAGAGTGCGGTACGTGGGAGCAATTTGGTAGCCGGTGGCGTGCGTAGCCGCTCCGTTCAGGAGCGGAGCGAAGCGGATCGGATCGGATCGGATCGGTGCGGCCAGCCGAGGAAAGTAACAGTCCCCGTTTGGATCCAGCCTGATCTCATCACTACCGATAACTTCGGCCGCGCTTCGTGCCGCTCCGGCGATCGTCGTCTCCTACTGGGAGAGTTCGCGGTGGCTCGCGCGGATCCGTCAGAAAGCGTGCTCGATGGACGGACAGTATCGTGAGCGCTGGCCACGGCATGGCAGCATGCGCGCGGCAACTTTGCGTTCGCGGATTGGTTCACAGTTTTTCACGTTGATTCTCGACCAGCCGAACCACAACCGACCGACGTCACTCGAGGCTCCCTTCAACGACTGGTGCTCCTGATCGCCCCGTACCTCGATCCTCCTCTTCGAGAAGAAGTCACTCGCCGAGGAACCCGATCTCTCGAATCAGGTGAACGTAAACACGATTATATCTCTCGATCCTCTCGATCGGCGTTGTTCAGCAGCCTCATCCCCTCGCGTTTCGACCGCGTTTCGACCGCGTTTCAGCCACTGCCCAGGAAAAGGCTGGCCCGCTTCCATCGAACCGCCTTTTTCCGCGAGGATGTTACGAGACCTGGCATTGTCAGCCCCTTACGTAATCCGCCGTGCACGAGAAACGATGGGAATCTTCCCAGTGCATCGGCTGAAAAGACACCTTCGACGCTACGTTCACGTTCTCCCGACCGCGGCTGCTGTCCGTTGACGTTGATGCATACGTCGATTCTGTGTGTGCGACGATTCACGGCACGGTGTGACAGTCGATCTCGATTTTCGCTCGGCGAACAAGTGCCAACGGGAAGAACGGTCACGATTATTTGCGGGAGTACCAAGCGGCAAAGTGTTCGTTTATGCCTCGGTTGGCACGCTGACATTTCGGGCACGCAACGAATGCAATAATATAATTAACGCCCAGGATTCGAAACGGAATGAGCACGCGAACCTACGAGCTGATAAAAATGTTCGTACGCGGGGATCGAGAGCATACACAGTGGAAATTCGTTCTTCTCTGACTAGTAACCGAGCTTCCATTATCTGAACTACATTAATCGAATGTTCCGGTGGAAATTGTTGTTTCATCGCAGTTGTTCGGACACGGTGGGTATTGGAAAGTGCACGGACGTGTTTGCTAACCACTGTGCACGTTGAAAGAATACAGGAACGTGGGTATCGCGAAATCGCCTGAAAATCGGAAAATCGGCGATGCACTGTCATCGACGATTCCGTATCCAGCGATACGGGAGAACCGTAAAAGCGAAGTGCTCTTTCGGGTCTCGTGGACTCGAGAATCGGGGACGTGGGTGTGCACAAACCTGTTTCGAAATTGTTTCGATTTTGGATCACGTCGACCGAGCCTAGTTAGGACCGAGAAGTTGAACCGTTTATTCCGGAGAAACTTGAGCGAACGTCGGGATCACTGGTTTGCCGCGCTTCGTATTTCTCTCAAAATGGCGACGTCCTTGCCGAGGTCACGTGTCCGTCGCATTGCACACATACCGCCCACGAGTGTCCACCTGCGCCCCCCGATCTCTCTATTCGCTCGTTGCCTCGCGGTGCCTCGCGTCGAGCCGTGTCGCTTTTCGTTTCTCCACCACGCGTCCAAATCACCGGGTCATGCACCAACGATTTAACGCTAGGTCTACGGAAACGCGTAAAATGGACAATTTTGAATCCGCCGTTTCATTAGATCGATGCAAACGCTCGTGCCCGATGCCTTGTGTTTATAAATCGAACACGAACTTTTGTACTCTCGGTTACATGTTCTCCTCCTGCAAGAAACCGAGCAGCTTAAAGTCTGTTGAATGGCCGAGCATTTAAACTGATAGCTGGCAATTACTAATTGGCTAGCATTTCGGCGACGGTGATTTGAACGCTTCGCGGAATTTCGCGGGCAGCTCGTCTAACCGAGACTCGCATTTTTGCCACGTTCCGCCGCTGCTTCCGATATCGCGTGATATATACACCGCACGCCTAGAATACTGTCACAACTCAAGAAATACATACAAGTTTCCAGTAGCCAGGAAAAACAAAATTGTAAAACGAAATTTATAATGTTTCTTAAACAGATATTCTGTAACTGTGCTAACGTTAAACTTAGCGAGTTTAAAAGTAACTGGTACATATTCCCTTATAATGATCATTTAGACTTTGTGCGGCTCCTATTGTAACACGCGCTCTACTAAAGATATCGATACAAACGTTTCTTATGAAATCATTTTTATTATTTCAATAATTGTAAAATAAAAACTCTGGAACCGATCATTATTCTGACCGGTGGTGGTAGGTTTGGTGTTAACTCTCTTAAGTCATCGGGGACTGGTTGCCTGGTGATGACTGATGATCAACTGGTTGAGAAGGATCATTTTTTGAGTTGTGACGATGTTCTGCTAGAAAAACTTGCTTCGAATTGTTGTATTTTTATTCGAAGATGCAACAGCGGTTTTATGGACATGTTTTGCTAACAACCATTCTAAAAAAATGAGTTCTCGACTTGCTGGCCGCTAGAGGCGTCCACACGTGTCACGGGAGTCGCAGTCGCAAAAGATGCGACAAGTAACTTGCCGGTGTGTTCGCACCTTAAAATTCCGTAAAACCGTAGAATAGCTAATCGTAGATGCGCTCATCGTTGAAACGTTCAGGAAGGCTCGTCAGCTCCGATCGTGAAGCAGAAAAATGCCTCCTCCTCGTCGCGCGCGTCGGTCAGTTTTCGCTTGTTTAGCCGCGCATACGAGCATGACGCATCCCTGACGTCACACGCATATCCAATGAGACGGAGACAGGATCGACACGGTCGTATATAGAATCGTTGAGCCGAAGCGTGATGTCAATGCGAATCGCACTCGTTTCACGGCCTCGGCAGCCTATGCCCATAGGTATCTGCCTTTTCCCTGGTCTTTTCGTCGCGCGAACTTTCAATGAAAAACCGCTGGTCGATCGTTGGCGATTCGCGATTCGCGGTAGCCATCAATCGGCTGAAGACCGAAAACCGATGATCGAAGACTGCGCCTGTTACAAGCCTAGATTCTAGGGGCGGAAAAATCCCGATACTTACGTACCTGTTTCAGCCAGGACGGGGAGAGCTCGTGCGTAATTTCAACCGCAAGGACGCAAGTGCTCAATGGCGTAGCCTGACTCGCCTCCGTTAAACAGGATCCCCTAATTTCTGATCGATCACTCCTCTCGTCGAGCTCTTCTTCAACCCCTACTCTCGCAACCGATTATTTCTATCGGTGTCCGTACATCAACGAGAGATTAATAACATGTTCGATTGATTATAATTATTCTCTGTGCGATTTCGATGTACATGTTGGCGCAGAGACATATTTCCAGCGTTATTGGCTGTACAGATCGATTATGAATTTGAAATTGGGGCCGACCTAAGTACCGATCCAAATTGGACTTGCCAACTATGTACTCCCTGTACTTTTCGCTTCGACTACGGCGCGGCGCTGAATTTGCGGAGCGGGCTCCGGAGGAATCTGTGTTATTGGACCGTTTCGGAGCGTGCGGCGGCAACAATCTGACACAGATACGCCACTGTAATCGGCAACCGGTGGTACGTGGCGCACGCGTGTCTTTAACCATCTCGATATCGTATCGCAGCCCATATCGAGGTGGTCGTCGCGACCACAGGCCCGCGTGCCACTGCGGCCTTCGACTTCCATGCAGAAGGCAGAAAGACCGTCCCGATGAATTATTACACCCCGTTCACGAGCACGACCACAGCTAGTGATCAGACCGATACCAAATCAATACTATCGATACCAATCCGCAAGTTATGATGCCGTATCGAATAGGTATCAAAAGTAAAGTATCAAAAACATTGATGCCCATCTGATACTTCTACGAAAGTACCGATACCCGTTTGATACTTCTATGAAAGCATCGATACCAGTTTCATACTTTACAAAAGATTCGATACCTGTTTGATACTTTACGAATGTTTTTCGATACCTTACGAAAGTATTGATAGTGTTTTGATACTTCACGAAAGCATTGATTACCAGTTCGATACCCATTTAATTAATTAAAAATCTTCTTCCTTCTTCTTACAAATCTTCTGAAATTTTTGATACTCATTTACCGCACATTTCATCGGAGAGTTGATACTTATCTGACATTTATCTAAATTAAAATATATACCTACCCGTTTTTGTCTCTAAACGAAGTAATACTAAAGTTTTGCTCAATATTGTTCATAAGCAAGATGAATTACTAATTCAAGGCAGCTGTAGCATTCAATAACACATAACACATAATTCATTATTCTTAATTTGAATAAAATCAATCAATATGAATAAAATCAGATCTATAACAAACTATTAAGAAACAGTATTTTATTGACAGTACTATCTTTTAATCTGTTCCTCTTTTTACTTATTAATTCTCCAGCGTTAGAAAATACCCGTTCCGCCGGTACTGAAGTTGCCATCATACAAAAATATTTTTTCGCAAAAACTGACATTTGACTATACTTGTTCGTGTTTTCTTTCCAATAAATAAGGAGATATTGTTTTCTTCCCAAAACGGGTTCCTTTAAATAATTGTTAATTTCTGCAGTTATACTATTTACTACTGATTGTGAGGCTATGATATTTTTCATTTCTACGGAATAATCAAAAGCAGTCCAGTTTGATTCACCTTCTTCGGTCGTCGCCGTTTCGGAGAATGAGGCTGAATTTCGTTCAAATGTAGGTGACAATGTTGACGAAAAAGAAAAATGTGGATCACCAAAATTTTCCAAACGCATTACATTATTCCGTAATGCTGCGAAATTCTCATCATTTGAAAAGGATAACTCACGAAATCGTGGATCCGGTAACGCAGCGATACCGTACGTTTCATTTGTTTCAAGGTCGCTGAAATATTTGTTCATTTGTGTTGTCAATTCCACACGGAGTTGTTCTTGTAAGCTGTGTTCCTCAGAAGTACAATTTAAAAAGGAACATAACTGGTTTTTCATCAAAATAACTTTTGAAATAGTTATTCTTTTCTCGGCACATATTTTCTCTGTTGCAAAAGAAAGGGTTTTAGAATTGGTATAATGTGATCTATTGTATCCCGCTCAACGTCGACTAATGTTTCAAAATTTAGTTTTATCGACGACGATGGTAGCACAATTGCTTGTTGTTGTTCTTTTAATCTGTTAAACATTTCGAATGTGGAGTTCCACCGTGTTTCTACCTCCATTTTACCACGTTTTTATTAGCTCGCTTTCTTGTTTGTTTGTTCGGTGGCAAATTTTGCAATTGATTTTAAACTAACTTCCTGATGAGCTAGAGACTTGAAATCGGTTACATGGCTCAGAACTGGATGACAATGCATTATTCAAAAAAAAAATTGTTAAAAAGTCTATCCGTTTCGGAGATATAACAATTAAATATTTACCTTTTCACCCCCCCGCGAAACCTACGTCATCGCGTTCAACGGTCGCCACGGCGCGCGACAGCGCTCCCTACTCCACTACCCGTTCCCTCTCTCACTCATCCCCACTCCACTGACCCGATTCGCACCGAAGGAGCTCAGTGTGCGTCAGTGTGCGTTTGAGTTCCGTGCGGTGTTTACAAAGTCACTACGTATTATTATACTACAATGTTTGTTTACCAATCGAAGGGACAGTTACACCGAGATTATCGGTCGAACCTTTATCTTTGACATATTACCACGGCGTTTCGATATGATGCGGTCCCAATACCGTCTGAAATTTACTACATGTCTCTGTTATAATCTCAAAATAATGTCTACAAAAAAGGAGCAGTTCGTTAATGATGATTTTCACAGAGAAGTCGCCAAATCACCAGGTATGCCATTAAATATTTTACCACGTTTTTATTAGGTCGCTTTCTTATATGTCTGTTTGTCTGTTCGGTACAAATTATACAACTGATTTTAAACTAACTTCTCGATGAGCGAGAGACTTGAAATTTTAAACATAGCTCAGTACTATATGACAATGCAATATTAAACAAAAAATTTTTTTAATTTACAACAGCCTACGCGTTTAGGAGATATAAATTATTAAAAATTTAATTGTTACACGTCCCCGCGCGACGACCGGTAGTGCCCACTCGGTTCCCACTCCACTGACCTGCTTCGCACCGAAGCAGCTGAGTGTGCGTTCGAGCTCCGTGCGGTGTTTACAAAGTTACTACGTATTAGTATACTATAATGTTTGTTTACCAAGCGAAAGAACAGTTACACCGAAATTCTCCGTCGAACCTTTATCTTTGACATTTTACCACGGCGTTCGTTTTCGATATGACGCGTCGCAATACCGTCTGAAATTTACTACATGTCTCTGTTATAATCTCATCAAAATGTTCAAAATCGATTGTAAAATTTCACACATACAAGACTAAAAAGCAGAAAATAATTATTTAAATAAAAATAAATTTTTAAAAAAATACCACGTTTTTAAAACGGACTAAAAAGTATAAAATAAATTTTCTAAAAACCACGTCTAAAAAACAGACTAAAAAAGTATAAAATAATTTTTTCACGCCCCATACAGATTCCTAACCCCGTACGGATAGTCCTGAAAATTTGTGATTGTGAATTTTGAATAGCTATGAAAATACTTGTAAGATTTAAAACGAAAAACGTGGGGCGCAAGATAATACATAGTAAGGAGTGTAGAGAGTAGCTGCCGCTGAGAAAACTCGCAAAACAGTTCATATCATTTGCAGTGTAATAAAATTGTTAGTGATTTAGGTGTTCATGCATCAATTATCTATTGCATGGGCCCCACGTTTTTCGTTTTAAATCTTACAAGTATTTTCATAGCTATTCAAAATTCACAATCACAAATTTTCAGGACTATCCGTACGGGGTTAGGAATCTGTATGGGGCGTGAAAAAATTATTTTATACTTTTTTAGTCTGTTTTTTAGACGTGGTTTTTAGAAAATTTATTTTATACTTTTTAGTCCGTTTTAAAAACGTGGTATTTTTTTAAAAATTTATTTTTTTAATTTATGATTCGGTAAACCTGTATTGAACTTCAATTAATTTATCTGTCTCCAGTGAACATTGCCTGAAATAGGTTACCATGCGTCGACATTTTTCACGAAGTATACGTATATCTTCAATAGCATTTAATGATTTTTTTACAACTAGTGTGTGGGCGAAACTAAATTTTATTGAAATTTGCGTAGAAATATTAAATCGGTATCGAACTGGTAATTGATACTTTCGTGAAGTATTAAAACACTATCAATACTTTCGTAAAGTATCAAACAGGTATCGAAACATTTGTTAAGTATCAGACTGGTATCGATACTTTCGTAAAAGTATCAAGCGGGTATCGATTCATGAAGTATCAGTATCGAAAATTAATACCAAATACCTTACACTTCAATACGTATCCGTATTGATACTTCCTGTTGAGTACTTTGGTATCGAATTGATTGAATATAATCAATAGTATCGGTATCGATCCGATCACTAACCACAGGCACGAGCACACGGACGCGCCGGCTGACGATTACGCTTACAATTAGAAGCGTTAAATAGACTGCCTCTAGTCTTCGTCTCCCATGCCGCGAGACTCTCCACGATGATCCTCGCGTATCCCGGTGTCCTTGCTCGTTCCTGAAATCGAACGTTTATCGTAGACATAATCGCTGCCGAGTCGAACACTATTTTTCCAGAGATCGTAACAGTCGCGGAACTTTTTAATAGGTTTCAGACGTGGAGCTTTTTTTGTTGAAACGTTCTCGCGTTACACGGTACCACGGGAACAGATATTTTTTAGAGGAGATTGTTAAAAATCCTTTCAATCTTTTTCTACATTTGATACGCGACCGGTCGCGTTAGGCACTTTTTACCTGATCTTCTTTTTGTCGTTTTCGTCGACCTAAATAATAGAACATTTATTATAATGAATACACATATAAACATAAAACACTTATTTACATAAAAAACAACCTAACCCAGACCTTCTTCTTATCGCTTTTACCGGTCTAAATACATCCAATTATAATAATATAAATAGTATATAACGTAAAATATTTATGTAGAACAATAATTAACGAACAGACTTATACAATGGAACAGCCTATCATCAACTGCGTGTTACTGAGGGAGTGCAAGTTGAGGTAGGTCTAGGTGTGACGAATAAAAATGGGTCCTATAGGCGAAGGACTCAAAACCAAGAACTAAAGGGAAACAAATTGGAGCTGGGTCCTTTTCGCCCATGCACGACGATGCTATTTACCTGGCAACGCCAGAAATTAATGAAGAAAGACATCGAGAGATTTTCAGCAGAGATAGATATCGTGCAAGTTCGATCCTCGGTTTTTCTACATCGACTGACACGTCACGTGCGCCGCATCTTTTTTCACCGCGTTCCCTGATTCCCGACGGTAATTAAACGCGATATCGTTTCAACGAATTTGCATGCATCAATGGCAATCGTCGCCGCATTCCGAGAGACTTGAACGCGTGGCGAGGCGCCATCGCGAAGCCCACGAGGCAATTCGAACCAACGCACGGTGCTTCGGAACTATGTATGTCTTGACTGTGTAGATTGTTGTAAACAGAAAAACAAACGACGTGTTTTTCGAACATATTAGATCAGCCCATAAGTTCGTGCCGATTTTTGTGTATACATTTCATGCGTCGATTTATAAACTTTACAATGCACTTGAGCGCAGCTGTTCGGGAACGGTTTAGAGAAGGTTTTCGTGGGTATAAGATCGTGAAATAGAAAACACAGTGATTTCGACGAAGATAAAATTCGAGGCCTTGTACAGACATCACGAGGTTTATCAGTTGAGGAGATGTCAGATGTTCTGAAAATACCTAAAACAAACTTAAAGGTATGTTTACAAAATTAACATATGCAGAACCGCTCGAAAAACGGCACGAACTTATGGAATGACCTAATATTTCGCCGATACATACTTGTACTTGGATAAAGAACAGTATGAAGCATGGCGATCCGAGTTCGCCTTGGATTTAGGACTCGAGCTACGACAAACATCCTCTAAACGAGTTGTTATCTTGGATTCCAGCAGGGAAGCCGGGTTATCGGATCGCAGAGCGGCTTTTTGTTGGAAGAACCCGTGAGCCAACAACTCGACTTCCTGTCACGATCCTCCAAGACCATCGGAATCCACCAGCAGGCATGATCGAATAATGGAGGTGATTTCGACACGCCGATACGAGGCTCGTCCACCGCCAGCGAGCCATCCGCCTATCCTCGTGAGTAATTCTCATTCGAAAATCTACCTACTGTAAAGTCCACGTAAATATATAATTTACTCTGTTGCCGCAACGTTCCTTAAACTATTTCGCAAAACGACCACTCGCCATGTCGTTCTAATTGCTGTCGTCTCGTTCTCTTGCAGATCGACCCGGAGAATTCCATAGCCCTGGTGAAGGAAGGTAATTCCCCGAAGCATTGTCCACCGACGACGTTCCGACGCTCGTAGCTTGCGACTCGAGGCTCGAACAGCCGAGATGGCAGATAAGGGGTGTAAGGCGTGTCGCGTGCAAACCGACATCCTATTCCCGCGCGAAACGGTTCACTGGACTTTGCTCGACTCCTATGCAACGCGCCGAACCGCTCCGAACCGCTCCGCTCCGCGCGGCCGTCGAGTTTTCCTCTTTTTTACTCCCCGTTCGATTCCACGCGCCGCGCCGCACAGTGCTCCCAATTGATCTGCTTCGTTGTCGACGAGGGGACACTCTGCCGGAACAGAGTAGTCCTACAAAATAATAGCATTAGCGCATCGTTAGACTGCGGATCTTTATGCAAAATAAAAATGTTGTACATCACTTGTACAAGACAAGCGATACATTTTTGCTTTCTCTGACGCTTCTAATAAGTTTAAAATCATACGTCTATGTTCCGAAGTTCTTTTAACCCTTTGCACTCGGAGCTATTTTAATTTTAGAATTGAACATTTCTTCCGATCCAGAATAATTCCATTCTACATGATTTTGTTAATACCGTATACAATATTTAAATGTTTAGTAATTGATTAGTAGACTGCGGATTTTATGCATTTATGGCAAAAAGTGGTACGTACAACTTAAAACAGTGGACGTATTAAAAAATTGAAGGCCACCAGTGTATTAGTTTCACCTTAATAAGATCATTAAAAGAAGAATGATATTTTTATTTGGCTCTTGTGTCTTGCAATCAATGCAAACATTTCTTATTTTGCATAAAGATCCGCAGTCTACTGATTAGATACCAACATATTTAATAATATTTTGAATAATGGTACAGCAATTTTCAGTGGTGACTCTGAGTCACCAATCGAGTGGTAGGGGTTAATTTGTTCGCTATTTTAAATTTCACTTGCTCCATAAATGCCTAAAATCCGCAGTCTCCTAATCGCTTTTATCATTGATGCATCAAATCTAGGTGCACGGTAATGCACCAACCAAGTTCTCGCACTACCTCCTTGTACACGAAACAACTTAGCCGTTTTTTAGAGGCTTATAACTCGGCACTGGAGGCAGATGGAGAGATGTAATTTCGTACACTTGTTAAATGGTATCATGTCTTAATATTGACAAAACATTAATCTTCCAACATTAGTAGGTTCCGAGATATAAGACCTCAAAAATCGCTAAATTTGCTACTGACTGACTGACTGACTGACAGATCATCAAAACCTTTTGGGTACTTCCCATTGATCTACAAGCTTGAAATTTGGTACATAGGTCCACCATAACAAACACTCAAAGCAATAATTATATCAAAGTTTGAAATTTTACACCTTAAAGGGGTTGTATTAAAAAAAAACATTACGAAATAGGCACGTAGGATAGAACATAGCAGCATAACATACATAAGTATACGTTTTATTAGCTTTGAAGTCATACTGATAAAAAAACAATCGCTCTAACGTAAACAAAAGAAACTGCACCGAGCATCGTCTATAGCGGTGGGGGGCAAACGGATCCGAGCGTCGCCGGCAGAATGTTGATCTTCGATACATTGAATTTGGATTTTGTCTTGCAGATTAGAAAAGAATTTTTTTTCTTTGATGTCTACTGTTAAGAGATGACAAGAAGTTCCCGGGGGGGGGGGGAGGGGCGCAGAGAGAAGAGGGGTCTATCGTTCTGCATAGCAGTAGTAATGTGTGTGTGACCGCTTCGGCCAATAGAAGGCGCGCACCTTCCAAGCTAACCAATCGGGCGCGCATTCTTGCCTACGTCATCGCATTCCTGCCAGGGACCTTCTTGTCATCTCTCAGCGGTACTTGATAATTGATGAAATTTCAACAAAAATTGATGAAATCCCAAGAAAAACTTGGCTCCTATTTACAGGATGTTTTTTGGGATCAGTAGTCTACTGAAGAGCGATCATATATCTTAGATGATAACTGACGTGCTTTTAAATTGATTCCGTTCAATTCTGTTCTTGTATACAAAAACCGTCGAACAGTTTAAACAGCGTAATAGGTCGCTGTGGAGCATGGCGTGCGATCGTTTGTCCCCGAAGTCGGTTTTTTTGCGTCGACCGTCCCGTGACGAACCCGCAGTGAACCCACAATGAACTTGCTTCCGGTGTTGCAGAGGAATGGGAGACCCGCAAAAAGAAGGAAATCACCACCACCAGGCAGATCGAGACCAGAGTGAAGCGGCAGGTCGTGCTCGAGGACGGCGAGGTGGTCGTCGACTCCGGCCCCCTGGTCACCACGAACACCACCGAGGATGTCGAGCAACAGGAGCACACCACGCAAGAAGTACTCGAACCTTTCTTGCCGTTGCGGCGACTTCTAATCGTTTGAGCGAGCTTTGCGGTTCGCTCTACTCGCGGACATCGATTCTCCTTCGGTCCTTCGACCCTTCGATTCTTTGAAACGGAACAGGCTGATTCTACGTAGAGAAACGAGTCGAAATTACAGAACAGTATCTTTTAGCGCAGTCCGAGACATCTGTAAAGGTACAGACGCATTGTACTATCACGTGCTATCACGTCGCATACAGATTAAATAATAACACTTGTACATGACTCACGCTCTAATAATGTCACGTGAAATTACTCGTTTTCACCGGACGTGATAGTAATGTGTCTTTACCCTAATCGACGACACGAACGTTCAACGACCGTTTAAGTAGAAACGGTCAGCCACGCGCAGACTACATTTTATTCGACGATGGGCGTGGCCGAAAATTGTATTTTCCACGTAGAATTTGGAACTTGGTAGGCGTGACAGGATAAAGAGTCGCGCGTCTGCGCGTTTCGTTTCGAGCTGACGTTCAAGTTCAATGATTGCGCAAGCGAACGCTAGGTTTTTCACTCTTTGCACTCGACTCGTTTGTTAAAACACTTATCGGCAGCTCGAACGTAATTAATCGCCACGTACGAGAAATGGTCCGAATCAAATGTTAGGTCAGTGCAAAATGATAGTAAGTACTTTATTTAAGTGTGTACTGTGATTCTCACATCTCTTAACACTTTACCTACCGAAAGCCTATTAATAGGATTTTCAATAATTGTGCTGTACCAATAGAAAGCATAGAAATATTCTTTTACATTACAATCTTAAATGAAACTATTAGATGACATTATTCAGGGTGACCTGTTAATTCTCAATGCAAATTGTTGTTGCTAATGAAGGTTCCATTACAAAGTGTTACCATAGATTTTTCAAAATTATGCAATAATTACCGGTCGGTAATGTGTTAAAGATGATGTTCGATTTAGCTGACTAGGTTCATACGATCCTTCTTGGAACGGAAACATACTCGCCTAGTACCAGATCACTGGATCGCCTATTTATTTATTTATTTATTTCAATATTTAGTTATTTATACATTTAGTATTTTATCTATCTATTCAGTTACTTACTTACTCCTTTATTTCATCATTTATTTATTCATACACTTAGCTATTTACTCTTTCATTAATTTTTATTAACTTCCCGATTTTATAGGGAAGTTATTGTAATGACCCCGAAAATCGAAAATCGATTTTTTAGCAGATCTTCACGTTTCATGGTCATTGCAGTCATTTTAGACTATTTTCAGCAAAATGTTCGTGTGTGTGTGTGTGTGTGTGTGTGTGCGTATGTACGTTTCTATGTAATCAAATTTTTCGTTAACGTTTTCAGAAGAAGTAACAATGTGATCAGGATGATGAATGATGCAATCGATGTGCCCCGTCGTAACTTAGAGCTGATTAGATTTTGGTCCATATTGGTCAAGTAGTTTTTTAGATTTTTAGTTTTTTTTCGAAAAGAGTTGATTCTACAATGCAATTTATAAGGGAGGACGAAAATTTTCCACCAAAGAACCAAACGCAATTACATAAAAAAGAATTTTTTTCTTAATATTTTTTTTAGATTTAAAAAAAATTTTTTTTTTAGATTTACGGTGAAGTCTACGAAATGGCGAATCACTGTACTCGTAATGGTGGAGGGGGTGGGAGTGGGTGGGATGAGAGAAGGAGAAATAGTTAGAAGATAATATTGGAATTAGGAAAGATTTGAAAATCAAAGTAATAGAAAGCTGTGGGGCGGGTTAAAAAAAAGTTGACTGGCTTGACAATGCCCCTTTAAAGGGGACGGTCGAGTGCAAAGAAGAAATGCCTGTTCCGAAGAACGCGTTTAGAGATTTGCAATGGCAGGCGTGGCTTCGCTGCTCTAGATTTGGTCGGAGCTAGCACGCCCCAAGGGGCAATCCGAACATTAGACTGTATCGTAGACTGGATTCGCGGAGAATCTAGCATTGATCGAGAAAACTATTGTTCCCCAGAGGCGGACAACCGGTGACCAGCCGCAAGAAGTCGACTGGCCGTCAGGTGGAAGAAGATCCGCGGACAGCGGCAGCGTGGTGCAGAAGGAATCGAACGAAACGGTGGTGAGGAGCCGCGAGGAAATCGAGGAGAGGCTCGAGACGGAGGATCGTCAACAGTTGGGAGATATCTCGGACGAGGTATATCCGCGCGCGATACACCCACACCTGAATTCCACCTGCGCGTGCCGCCACACGCATTTCTCTCTCCCTCTCGCTCTCTGTCTCATTGTTTGCCTCTTTCTCTCTGTCTCGCCGCGTGGCGCCCGCGATACGAACGTTTAAACAAAGAACACCGTTAACCAGGGATTGGAACGAACCTTTCGTTTTTCAGTTCTGTTCGAAATTGTCTCTGGGACGTCGCACAGTGGGTAAAACCGACGAAATCTGTGTCAACGATCACTTGACGTACCGCTGCGATTGTCGCTAATCTAATTTAAATTAGATATCTACTTTCCATAATTATATTTTCATTTACACAGGAAGTAAGGTAAGTATTTCATCATTTTAACTTACTTCTCATCAATGAATTTTTTAACTACCGGTGATACCTTATTTTTTTATTTTTAGCAAAATCCTAAAGTCGTAGACAAATTTTGAGACCAGATTTAAAATCAGCGTGAAAAATCTACGGGAAATAATGTGTCGCATGTTAAAAAAAATTTATTCCGCGCGTGGTTTTGGAAAAACCACAATTTTCTTGAAGTTGTGCAAGGTTAACGAATTCTTTCAAGGTTAAAAAACGTTCGTACCACAATCTCCATAATTATCCTATATTCTGCAAAGTATCAGCTTTCATTAAAAAAAAATTTCATCGCTCTATCTCATTTCTATCGAAAGTTCTTTGATTTTTATACAGATTTCGTCGATTTGGCCCACTGTGCGTCGCACATTAAAACGACAGCTGAAACTTTGTAGAATATGAAATAATTATGGAGATTGTGGTACGAACGTTTTTTAACCGTGAGAAAATTCGTTAAACTTGCACAATTTCAAGAAAATTGTGGTTTTTCCAATACCGCGTGCGGAAGAAATATTTTTTTAACATGCGACACATTATTTCCCGTGGAATCGCAGCGATACGTCATTTTTTCAAACCACATTTTTTCAAAAAAATCTACTGAACATATAAGTACAAACCTTTAATATTATTATAAAGTAGGATCCTTGGGCGTCGACACATCTTTTCCAGCGCGATTTCTATGCTTCGTATGTTCCCTAGAAGGCGTTATCTGTAACCTCTCATAGTACCCTCGTCGCAGCCTCGTCGAGCACTTCCAAACAAAACTTTTCCGTAGACTACGGGGAACACAGTAAACGATACTTCTTAGTTGGAAGTGCTCAAAAGACTCAAACAAAGAGTCGACCGCGTGAGAAAAGAGATCGCCGCCAACTTAAAAAAAATTTTATCGCTCTATCTCATTTCTATCGAAAGTTCTTTGATTTTGACATAGAATTCGTCGGTTTTATCCACTGTGCGTCGTCCGTACCTCGTACCGACTCTGCGCAATATTTCAAAATTGATCAGAGGAGGTAAGATAATTATGTGTTTCCATGAACTATTGTTCGTTTGCTAGAATTTCGGGATAGCTAGGGAAATTATCGAAATGTCTAAATCGTCCAGAAATTATTGTAACATCTGTAACATCGTACGACGTCGATCGTACATCATCGTCTCCGAAGAGTTAACCCCTTGCACTATGATTTATTTGACTTTTGGTCATAAAGATTCGAATTTCTTTGTCGTTCGTAATTTCTTAGAAGAAAAAAAGAGTTTGTATCTATTGTATATTGTATGTTCGCCAATGACCCTTAAAATTAAAAGTTTATAGTAAATTTTAAATTAAAATATAAAGTAGTAATTTATATCAACAACGACAAAGTAGAATTTTAGTTGGATTCATAGGGAACATATTTAGTAGATCTTCGCCACGAGTCTGACTCGATTTATAGTGCAAGGGGATGAACAGATTTGAAGATGACAAACAAGGTGGGAACAAGTTGTCTTACCACGTTTATCGTTGGGCATTCGCAAGGATCGAAGCGGACTTGTTCCATATCTCGCCCTCCGAGGGTAGAAGCTTTATTATAGCTTGTCGAGGGGTCGAAGCAACTGTGGAAGGTCAAGTGGCGATTCGGCACACGCGTGCCGGATTCGCGTTTTCGAACAGGCACTTCCTCTCGAAGACTTTCCCCTCCCGACTGCTAGAGATTTCGGATCCCCAAGCGATCTTGTGCGACACTTCCTTCGCCCTTTTCGGAGTCGGTCAAGGCCGGCTCGCACGGTCATCGCGACTTTTCGAAGGCTGCATTATTACGCATCGTTGCTTCGGTTATTATTAGACCCAATATTCCTCGAAATTCGCTGGATCTTTTCCTGCGACGGTTCACAAATTTTTACGATAATTTGTGAACACCATTCTTCGTCTTTGTTGGAATAGATTGGAGCTCCTTGAGCACGCAACCGGCGTTACAAGGCGGTCGATGATTGCCTGTCAAAATGGCGCATGGTTCGCCCCTGATTGAATCCTAAATGGTCTGTAACGGAGTCGGATTTTAATTTTTGTGAATGTCGTGGTTCAGCTTTTTATAATAGATCCTTCAATCGTAAACCTGCAAGTTACCCTCGGTAACATTTTAGGGATTCTTGAATAAAAGATGATTTTTAAGAATGTTCTGGAGGTACAATGGGAGACAAAAGTACAAGAAAATCGAAATCCATGAGATATTGGCAATGAAAGCCATTCATGAGTATATTTTGCATTAAAAAAATAGATTAATTTAAAAAGCTTTCGTTTAATTAGCGTTCGATTATTTTTTAATCGAATTGTCTTCATATTATAAAAAATTGTAACTGACTTTTGCGAATAATTGTACCCTCTGATTGCTATATTTCTGTGTACACCGTTGTCGCGTTTCCATGCTAGTGAGAAGGACACACGATAAATTTGACGTAATCGTTTCGTAATCGATCTGTAACCGTTTAGTGAATCCTAATAAATTTTGAAAGTAATTAATTACATAATTTTTACTATACAGGGTGGGGCAATAACTATTAGCACCTCAGATATCTTCGAAACTATAAGTGTCACAGAAATATTTGCTAAAATAAAATTGCACAGTACGAAGGGGGCCATCCGGTGGCGATAATAGCTTTTTTGCAGGTGGAGGTACTTCGGACATTTGAAGGTCATCTTCATTTTTTTAAATGGAATGAGGTATTTTTTAATACATCAATCGATGCAGCTGGACATTCGTTATAAAAAAAATACTAGATATTTCAATTTAAATGACGCTAAAACACCATTACTGTCGTACTAATACGTTACACAAGTAAGTAAACGCTAACGTCTTAGTACGACAGTAATGGTGTTTCAGAATGATTAAAATTGAAATATTTCCTGAACTACTAACTTTTCAACATACATAGGTTAGTGCTTTTTTATAACGAATGTCTAGCTGCATCGATTGATGTATTAAAAAATACTTCATTCCATTTAAGGAAATTAAGGTGACCTTCAAATGTCCGAAGTACCTCTACCTGCAAAAAAACTATTATCGCCACCGGATGGTCCCCTTCGTACTGTGCAATTTTATTTGAGCAAATATTTCTGTGAAACTTATAGTTTCGAAGATATCTGAGGTGCTAATAGTTATTGCCCCACTCTGTATATAAAAAAACTGGAGTTTCTAGTTGCGTTTTTTCAAGGTTGAAATAGGGTTTCAAGTGGAATTTTATGACTTCTCCTTAAGAAGACGTGTTAAAATGTGCAAACTTTAAGTTGCTATAATCCTTAAACGGTACAGTGAATCGAACCCAAACTTTGGTAATTGCATTAATTTAGTAAGAATTATATCTTGTCAAATTTTCAAAAATTTTGTTGCGTTTTTATATACCTCCAGAACATCCTTAAGCATCGGTAGACTGTGGACCTAAATAAAAAGTCTCCAAATCGATTTTAAGGAGTAGCAGCTAAATGAAAATATACACTACTGTGTAAAAGAAAGAAGCACCCACAGTATAATTATAAGATATAATGACAACCAATATCTTTATGTAGAAATTGTATTGTACAATAACTGCATTTAAAGTATTAGATAATCCGCAATAACACATATTCTCAGAACTATTCAATTAAACAGCGGAATCCTTTTTCAAAGCTTACCGTGTTCTTATTTGATTTTTTACGCTTTTCTATTAAATATGACCGGATGATTTTTTCTTTTCACAGTAGTGTATTTCTCCTTCAGACAATTTTAATATATCGACAATATAATTTGCATTCGTAACTGCATGAAATCCGCAGTCTGTACATCAGAATTATTCGGAATCTTATTAACAGGCTTTCGTTAGATAAAGTGTTAAGGTTTAGAAGCACGGAAGTTCCCGTCGAGCAAGAACGATGTAGGAATAGCTCCGTACCGTCCCTCGAGGAGACGCGCAACAGGTGTGGCTCGGTCCCGAACCTACTTGTCGCGCCGCTTATCAGGAATCTGCGATTAACGGACCCGATCCTCCGAGGGCGCGGTTCTATCGGATGCGATGTTCGATCGCACGCGATTTCAGAACGTCGTTCGATTTGTTTTACATCCGATCAAGCAGGCAAACGGTCGGCATTTGTCCACTGAACGACCAAGACCAGACAACGTGAAAACGTTCCGGCGAGTTCCGCGTCGAATTACATTTCCGCGAACCGATCGCGAGATAAACATCCGCAAAGGTCGGCCACGCGTGCGGGAGAGAGAGGGGAAGGGAAATAAAGAGAGATAATAGAGAGAGAAAGACTTCCCCGTGGCACAGTAACATTTTCGATGGGTCATTGTTCCGCGGGGAACGCGAGGGAGGAATCTCGTGGAGAAGAGTCCGCTCGAGAAACGAAAGTGTAAACTTCCCCTCCTTCGTCGTCGCAGCGAGCGCGAGCCCATACAGCTTCTTTCGATTGCAAAATCTCGGCAACAGGTACAAAACGTTCTCCTCGTGGCGGCTCTACGGGAATCGCAAGACAGAGGCGAATGAATCTGATATTAGAACCGCTAGATCGCGAATCTCTACGCGTTATTCCGTTCTCATCATGCTAAAAAAGAAAATTTGCAAGGAAACGAATTTTTGCGAAACATTACTGCTGACCACGTTTCAGCAGCTTCTTCTCCGAAAGGGAAAGATCGATCAACACATTATCTACCGGCGATTGTGTCGTAATTTTTGGAAGTTTATGATACATGGCTGGGGATTTTTTAATACATCCGTCAACAGGAACTTTGATCACGAACCAACAACCCAGTATCGTATACTAGTAATGTCGTTCGCGATTATTGTGTGAAAGAAAAGCCTAATAGCATTCCGGCAGATGAACTGTTGGTCGGTGCTTATTCAACGTCTCTCGAAAACAAGAGAGAGGTTAGTCAAATTGTTCTTGCGAGTACGACCGAGTCATGAAAAGTAGCCCTCGTACAGCGTTAGTCGTCTAGGGTTAACACTGAACCAGCAAGCACAAAATATATAAAAGTGACATGCCCTATAGAAGTCTGAATTTACTTAAACTTTGTACGGCTTTCATTGTAAAATGTGCTTGAACAGAGAAGTCAATTCAAGTCAATCAATCAATCAAGTCAATTCAGTCAATAATTGAAGACTGGAATGAAAAAAGGCTGTAAGTGCCCAAACGAAGATTCCGAGGAAAATCCATGTACAACTTGTAAGATCGTCTTGTAACCGATCTTGTAACCAACTCAAAACTTACAACCAAACCTACAACAGAAGTCAATGCAGTCGTTTCCTATAGTTTCTGTAGGAATTGTTTCTGTTTTGATAGTTTAAATAATTGAAGACTGGACTTATATAAAGCAGGCTGTAAGTACCCAAATGAAAATTCCGAGGAAAATTCATGTACAGCTTGTAAGATCGTCTTGTACCCACTCAAAACTTGCAGCCAACCGTCAGGGAACTTACATTGCGTTGGAACTTGTATCCTTTCTCGCGGAAAATACAGTTTTCGACGAACTGGCTCTTCCAGCTTTTTCCAATTCCAGTGTTCAATTGTGAAATAAGAAACCGGTGATTTGACCGTGGTAGGCTTAGTGTTAGGTTAGGTTAGCAGGCTTGCGGTCGATAAATTGTCGAGGATTCGTCGGCGTTGCGTGGATCGGTGACTCGAGCGATAGCGTGGCCGTTCCTGTTGGTGGCAAAGTCGGAATCGTTCTGGACGAGCAGGGCCGACTGTCAGGTAGGAGTAACTGCACTGACATACACGGGTGAACGACGGAGAAAGAGAAAGGCAGAGAAAGGGAGAGGCGGGAGGAGCTGGGAGAGACGGGAGAGGCGGGAGATCGTTGGAAGAGGGAGGGCCCCGAGAAGTGGAAGTCGATGATCTCTGAGGTCCGTCGGTCGTCGTGCTCTCCCTTCACCGATTCACCGAATGCCGATGCCGATGCCGAAGCCGATGCCGGCTAACCGGCCGCGACGACTCGCGACTCGCGACTCGCGATGCGGATCCAGTCTCGCCAGCTGTTCCGTGCCGAACCGCCTCCGGGACGCGACGGGTCTCTCTCGCGGCCAGGACATTCCACGGGCTGCTCCTCCGTCGTCTCCGTCCCGACTTTGCTTCTGTCTCGATCCTGCCACGCGATAGCACGTCCTCGTCCTCGTATCGTCTCTCCGCGAACTCGTGATTGGGCCCCGTATCGCGTCGGATCGGCGAACCACCGGATCAGTGTACTGCGGTGTCTCTTCGACGATCGGGACGACCAGCGTTTTCTCGCGCTGACTGGAGAGACAGGTCGCGACCGTCTTCCTCGAGAGCATGGTGATAGAGCAACGGACGCGGTTACGTCACCGTTCTTGTCATTTCTCGGAAGAATTGAAGGTTTCGTCGCTGTCGAGGCACGACACGAAACATTCAAGAAGGAATTCCCTTTCGTTCGATTTTGACGAACTCGGCCGAGCCTTTCGCGCTCCTGCAAGGCCCTCCCGAGTTTTATTTTGGTCGAGGGGGCCGGGTGTCGTGACCTCAGCCGTTAGAAACACCTTTCCATCCACTTGTTCGGGCCGGGCCCGAAGGCCGGACGATCCGGTTTGTCGCCGTTTGTCGGGTTCGGTGTATTTCGACCGGTGCGCCGTGAGAGGAACGCGGCACGATCTCGGACGCTGACACGATCCTTCGACAGGATAATCGCGTCGGGACAAACGGCGTGGCGCGGCGTTGTCCTGTGTTGTCGCGACACCTAACCGGACCGACACTGGTTCCCGCAGGCGTACCAGAACGCCGTGAGGAACAACAGGGGCGACCTGAGAGCCGCCCTGGCCGAATCCTGCAAGCAGTTGGCGTCTCAAACTGGTCCCAGGGTCGTCCAGCACACGACCAAATCGAACAAGGTGATCGACACGGAGAAGACCTTGGAGAAGAAGGAGCTGAAACCCGATGGACTGATCGTCACCGAGAGGAAACGTACTGTCGAACACGAGGAGGTCGGTACATATTACGTTCTATCGATCCTCTTCCGTTTCGTGTCGAATAGTAGCACGTCAAACGCGAAGCAATTCAGTCTCGCTTTTTTCATTTCATTTTTGATTCAAGCAAGAGTTTAAGTTTAAATACGCCTGTGCAAAAGATCATTCGCTTACCTGATTTCTGTTCAATCCGTTTCAATCAAATCTATTAAGACAGCGTGTACATTTTTTAGTTAGCACTCAAATATGGTGACTCTGAGGCGCCACTATTCAAAACATTATTTACATTATTAAGTATGTCGGTGTCTAATCAATTACTAAACATTTAGGTATTGTATGAGGTATTATAACAATTTCGTATCCATAAAATTTTTAAAATCATAGGGAATGGAGATATTCTAGATCGGAGGAAATGTTTAATTCTCAAGTTCATATTGCTCCGAGTGCAAAGGGTGAAATTTATATATTTCCTTTTTTTCTTGCTCGGAGCTCTTGGTATGATCTTATCTTGGTATGAGCAGATTATTATTATTATTATTATTATTATATACGGACCGAGGTCCTTTTATACAAATGTTAACAGTTGTAGAACTAATAAAAGCAAAAAGAAACATAACAAAAAAAAGTGTTAACCTAAAATTTACATAAGCAGGGACAAGCGCGAAACTAAACAAATACAGGTACGGCATTAACTAATAATCTTGCGTAATTTTCTTTTGAATGCCTGTAACGTGTCATTAAAAAAATCAATATTATTATACAGTATGTTTGAGCTTGCAATAACACGATTTAAATTATTTATTACTCCATATGTGGATTTGGATTTCATTGTTTGAAATCCTGCGCTCGTTCTCAAAACACGTTCAGGTATTGTACGTAGAAATTGATTTGCCTCAGGAGTGCGGGACAGATCTATATTATTATTTATCAAAGTAAAATTAAAGCTCTGGTCGGATACTATTCTTCGATCAAATAATGTTTCCAGGTTGACTATGTTTAATATTTTAGAGTAATCATAATCGAAGATTGACATTGGATTGTTTGTCTTATATGCACACAAAACCTGAGAAATTAATGCTACACTCTCTTTCGAGTATGATTTCATACTTAACGCTTTTCGGAGACCATATAGTTAAAGCATATTCTAACAGGGGACGGACAGGAGTAATATACATAGCAACCTAAGTGTATGGATTGAATGAAAATCAGTGGAAAAACGAAGTACGAACCTGAGCATTCTTGAAGCGGAGTTGACAATGTGATATAACATGGTTGGAAAAGTCTAAAGTAGAGGAGAAGTGAATTCCTAAGTCCTTAACTTCTGTTATTGAGGAGAGAATACAGTCATTAAGGCGGTAAGAATATATAAGAGGTACGAGATGATGCTGGAGATTTTTAAATCATCTGCAAATAGGAGATACTTACAATGTTGTAAAATGGTAGTTAAATCATTAATGAACATTATAAACAGTAGAGGACCCACGTGGGTGCCTTGAGGTACTCCGGATAGAACATTTACCGGGGATGATAGGCAGATTGAATTTTATCCGAACGACTCGCAGTATCCGCGTTGTCCTCTGACAATTTAACGAAACTATGAAGTGTCCAACAAGACGAGGCAGTGAATGCAAACGTAATCACTCGAGTGCGACAGAGTCGAAGTTACCTTTCTCAGATAGTTAGCAAAGGACGCACGCTGGTGTTTCGCTGCCTCGTCTCATTGAACAGACTATACCTCGAGACAAGCGTTGATCGTTCAGTGACTATCCGCAGATAAAGGACGACGAGGTCCCCGCAGAGGACGATGCGAGCGACCATCTGAATGGCGACGAGGCGACGGAGACGAAGAAGGAGAGCTCCCAGAGGTTCGTCAAGAGAAGGGACGAGGACGTGGTCGATTACATCTCGGGCGGCGAGAGGGTTGGTCGAGAGATGCGCTACGTGGCCGAGACGACCGAAGGAGAACGAATCGGCGACTGGACACCGTTGTCGACGGCCATGAGGACCACCCGTTTGCACAAACATTCCGGTAGACACGCGTTTATCGTCCCTTCCATCAATTGTCAATTTCACGCGCGAAAATTCAATTTGAAATTCGAAAGCGAACTGCACAGTCAAATATCTAATTTAATGATGCTTTCGGCGCTACCGTTTCGATCAATTGATAAATCTAGCAATTTTGCAAAAAACTTTTGTTCTTTCCTAACGTTTCGGTTCAGTTTTGAACCTTTTTCTAAGGTAGAAATTGCGTTTGCTATAATAACTTTGGTTATGTACAATTGATTAGTACACGTTGTTGGTTTATAACCACATTAGTACGTTAGTAGCACATTAGTACGTTATAAACCAGTACATTAGTACGTTATAAACTAGCAACGTGTACTAATCAAATTTTCAATGCTCAATTTTACGTAACTAAAGTTATTATAGCAAACGCAATTTCTACCTTTGAAAAAGGTTCAAAACTGAACCGAAACGTTAGGAAAGAACAAAAGTATTTTGCAAAATTGCTAGATTTATTAATTGATCGAAACGGTAGCGCCGAAAGCATCATTAAATTAGATATTGAACATTTACGATCAATAATTGGGATTATTTTAGCACAGTCAAATGACCGGTTTTCTATTTCACAATTGATTATTGAAATTATGAAAACGCTTCTGTAAGAAATTACTGAATTAACTTCTTTGTTTGAGCACATTTAGAATGAAAACCATAGAAAGTTTAACCCCTTGTCCTGCGATTTATTTCACGATTTCAGTGATTAGAACTCTTTTATAGTTCGTATACTTACCGAAAAAAGGAGAAAATTTATGTCTATTGTATGCTCATATATTCTCCAATAGCTGTACACTAACAAAATCAAAGTAGAATTGTATTTCGGTTTAAAGGAGATTAGGAGCATACATATTTATTAGACTCTGTTCAGAATCTTCATCACGATATTGTAGGGGAAGGGGTTGAACAACATCAACCTTCTCGCTTCTATAAGGCGCTTCGAGTTCCACACGTTTTGTTCTTGGTAGATCTAGTGTTAAAAATTCCACGGTAGATGCTAATCGTTGCGTCGCGTGGCTACGCTAACGGTAACGGTTGTTTCAACTCGAGGAATCGTCCGCAGGCTTCCCAGCGGAGGGTTTCCCATCCCGGAAGGACGTGTTGACGAAAAAACCGCTGGACCTGGAGGAAGAAGATGAGGCGAGGAAGTTCGAGACCTCGAAATGGTTGGAAAGCCATTTCGGCAGCGAATCGCGATCCTCCCATGGCTCGATCGAGGCCGACGACACGCCTCCTCCGACAAGCACGAATACCAGTTACATCAACGTCACCATGAAGTCTTGCACGTCGAAGGAACGCGACTGCCAGAACGGCGGTTTCACAAACAGACATCCGATCCGCACCACCGGCAAAGAGTCGAAGTCGCCCTTGGGCTACTTCCACGGGATCACCGATTGGTCCGAGAGATATCAAGCGAGAGGTAACTAATATTCAGAGGGAAGCATCAATGACATTTCATCGAATTTAGATCAGCGCCCAGGTCAAATGCAATGTATAATACATAATCGGACTGCGTATCGATGTGCAAAATAGAAACTGTTCAAGTCGATTGCAAGAAATAGGATCCGCACAGACGGTTCATTTTATTAAGCCACAGCTTGTGCTTTAATCACTCATTTTTCTCGTAAATCCATAGAATCTGTAAGTCCATTTGTAGTCGAGACATCGTTGCGTTTGTTTTGATCGTTAACCCCTTGCCGTACGTTAACGAGTCACACTCGTCATGAAGATTTTAAACAGAGTCTAACAAATATGTATGTTACGCTTTTCTTTCTAAACGAAATCAAATTTGATTCGTTTGTAATCAATATTTAAGCATTCAAATAAATATTTTACGACATTTCTGGGGATGAAGACGCTTTAATCACTGCAACTATAAAGCAAATGATACGGCAAGGGGTCAAGGGGAACTTCTCATTCCTCGATAGTGCAAACATGGGGTTTTTCAGTAGCCAAAGGCGCTAGATAGAAAATCAATCTAGGCCGTGATCGCCCTCAAAAATCCTATTTTTACGTTTACGAGGCGTAATTTGCATTATTCGAAAGTGTATAGCTGTCGCAGCTTTACGAAAATAGCTACATGTTCAGCTGTATGCTTCCGAGTAGTTCAAATTACTTAACGAATAAGTTCTAACGACAGACTCTCGATTCGTCCCTCCAGAAAGACAGAATCCCGCGAGAACCAGCTCTCCGTCGCAGTACGTGGAGATCGTGCGCACGAACGGTCACGGGAACGAGGTCCCGAGGAGTCGGAACGAGGTTCAAGAGTCGACGTACTCGAAAACGTACGAGTCCGTGCACCGATCCGAGCACCAGGAGTCGACGAACGACCGGCAACGTACGCCCTCTCCGCCTATTCGACGAAGATCCAAGGAACAGGTTCGAGTTACCATCGAGTTACGACGACTAAAATTAGCGTAAGATCTCCGGCAGACATTAACAGAATGTTTCCAGTGGTCGACGAAGTCGGAGGAGCGAACAAACAGCCTGAACGGCTCGACTTCGGTGCCCGTCCGAACCTCGAGCCCGGTCCACGTGGTGCAGCGGACGTGGGAGAATCGTGGCCGAGATAGCCGAGAGGTGCACGAGCAAACGTTGGATCGAGAGACTCGGAAGAAGTCCAGCTCGAGGTCTGGGTCGACCTCGCCGGCGCGAGAGTCGTCGTCGAGAAACAGCAAGAAGCCCGGCGAATCGACGACCGTTGTTCGACCAACGAAAAGTAAGTAATCGCGACGTTGAACGCTCTCCTGGGATGTTCGATCGGGTAAGACAAGCTGATTCGTTTGATGACCGTTGAAGGCTCGGGACACTCGAAGTACAAAATAGGCGAGTCCTTGAGGAAACTGGTCGGGAAACTGCGCTCAGCCAGCTCCGAGAGGAAGAGCAAACGCGCCAGCAGCAGTTCTACCTCCCAGTTGACTCAGACCGACGACAACGGGCCGACTTATCTGCAGTACAACGTGATCGACAAGAATATCCCTCTGGTGAACGAGAGAGACGCCGACGAGAAGCCTCCGGAACGACCACCGAGGTCGCCCAGGAACGCCGCGTCGAACAACAACGGTACCAAGATCGGCAAAACCGTCAGAACCAGCGATCACATTGTTCACGAGCAATGGCAGAGGAGCGAGTCAACGCCACCCGTTCACAAGTATTACCTGGGGGAGGATCCTTTCGGGGGGAGCATCTACGGCCGCGAGAAAGGGTACAGAGACGGAAGACGCTCGGGGAAGCCCCGTAGTAGAGCCGCTGCCGAGACAGAGTACAGGTAACCCAGCTACTACTAGCAGAGGCTATCCAGTCGATGCATACGAAATGTCGTTTCCCATTAATCGGGTTGCCAAAGGACGTGCACGCGTACATATCGAACATTTATAATCGAATTAACCGTTGCCCGACCTTTCTGCGCCCGTCTGATATACATACATATACACCGGTTGTTGGATAGTTTCATCGTTTACGGTTTACGTAACTCTTATATCTCGTCATAGTCTGCTTTCCGAAAGAAGAACCCCAACCGATTCTTTCGAAAAGCAGGTCAAGGTTGGCGCACCGATGGCAAAGATCCCTAACGACAGATACACGGAAATGAAACGCATCGGTGTGCACCGGGTTGCCGTTGACAGGCGGGGTGCAGAAATAACGTAACGTAACGCACGAGGAAAGCAATGTTTCCCGAAGCGGACCGACCAAGAGCGACATTTCGCGTGCAGAGGCCTGAAAAAACCCTTAAGACGGCTAATCGATCCGCGTGGTGCAAGCTAATTATAAGATAGGGTGTCGCGTTACTCGTCTGCGAGCGGATCGTGGCGAGATAGCCGACGCGCAGACGGTAAGCCGATACACAGAAGGCTTATGTAATCGTGATAGAACCGAGAGACGTTGCGCTTCGCTTGCCTATAAATCGTGTACATCGACGCTTCGAAAGTCGGTCGCTTCGACAATGGGTGAAGGCTGCATGAAGTGGGAGTATACATAGGTAGCATGCGTTGCCGCTATGGCTGTATGTAGTGGTTTCGGCTGACCGAGCGCGGCCCTTCTCCCCCGGAGAAACAATCGCCAGTGAAATTCTCGAATCGGCGCGGGTTTCAGCGCCGCCTCCAGTTCCCTTGGCAGGTTTAGCAAATCCACCGGTCGGTTGGTCAACGATCACGAGAGGGACGACCATCCGAGGACCACGCAAACTTTGCCGAGGAACCTGCATTCGGTTGGACAGGCGAGCAGATCGGGCAACCACTCGGCGGCGCGTTACCACCAGCCGGTAAAGCAAGCTGCTGCATACCGTACCATGGCTCCGTCATCGAACCAATCCCGCCAGTACGGGAGCATGATCAATATCTCGATAAAAAATACGGTGAAATCGCCGAAAATCCCCGTACAAACCATACAGACCGTCCTCCAGGCGCCCGTCAAACCGGAAAGAACCTACAAGTCGTCGCTGTCGCGCAGCAAGAGCTTCAACATCGAAGCAGCTCGGAACGGCGCGAACTCGCCGTCGCCGAGGATACCCTGCACGTCCAGCTTACAGTTGAATCGACTCGACGAAACACCCCCTTTGAAAAGTCCCGGAATATTGGCTAGTATCAGTCGCAGCAACAAGGATTTATTGAGAGACAGTAGATACGAATATTAAATCGCGAATCGAACTGTTTGTTCTAGGTTAGGTGACGTCAGTCGCGGATTCAAGGTCAACAATGATACTTCGTCAAATTCAATTTCCCCCCACCGATAGTTTGGTTCTTTTCTTGTCACTGTAATCGTAATCACATTCTTGAAATCTTCACTTGAAAACAACTCGCCTTATTTCCGTTGCGACATTGTTCTGTATAGTGTAACTCGTAAGTAATAAGGTAACGTTTATACGTTTACGTTGTCTACAGTCCACGGGCTACGGCTACGGTATCGAGTGCTTAATTTTATTATTATTATGTGAGATTTAATTTTTTATCTCTTGCATTGGCCGACAATCCAAGATTACATATCAGATTTGTAGAGAAGAATAAGACGATAACGATTCGTTCGTAACAATATATATTATTCGCCGATATTGTACAAAGATACAATTCGCGATAACTTACTTTCCCTAGTAACATTTGCTTCCGTAAGATTTATATCAAAATAATGCATAAAACTCCGCCGATACGACTCGCGGATGTTTATGTACATTTGTATTTTTATAGACTAGTTTCCAAAAACCAAGCGTAGATTTATGGTAGAAGTAAAGCCTGATCTTTGCCTGCGGTATAAATGCATAAATTTCTGGCTAGCAGATAACAAATCTAAGTAAAATGGAACACGACCACGGACCTTTTCAGAAACCTATTTGAAATAAGTTGAGATAGCAATCGATCTGATACCTTTATTTGGTGATAAATGAAGTAGACACTGTGGACGAATCGTAATTGTAAATTTTCAGCATTCCCCAAAATCTTTATTCCGACTTGTTCTTCTTTTTCTTCTTCTTGTTTGTGCCATCTCGGAATAATTTACGATGTTTCTTAACAGCAAGTATTAGTATAATAGCGTTTGTGACGTAAGTACTAACACAAACCACGCACAGATTATTTAGAATGTACAAAATATAGGCCAAGTAAATCGAACCAAGATTCGAACAAACTCCTAACGTTACGACGAGGGCTGAAGTAAAATATTTATTAAACATACCTGAAACAAACACTTATTAGAACGTTAATAAAGAATAAAATATATAATATCTCATCAATTTTGCTATAACGCGTGCCTTATTAATTTATTGCTACTTGTTACTGCCTCTGTACGCGGAATAATCGTGTTTCCTCGTTGGTTTTTGAATTGCGCGCGCTATCTAGAAAATCAAGAGAATCTGCGCCGCGTTATAGCAGAAACACGAATGCAATACGTACAGAGTATCGCGACCAAAGCATAAAATATTAATCCGTATACAGAATTTGGCATGTAGAAAGGAGATGTTTCTGGAATGATTCCAAAACCTTTACCGTATCTGAAATAAAATGCTTCTTTCAATTATAAGTTCATTGAAATATTTTTAGTTTTACTTTTCCCTCGCCAGCTATAATTTACTTCATATTCGTTATTATAATTTCAATTGCGAGCGTTGTTGAGCGTCAACTTCACGCAGCTAGAGTTGATGACAGCGTGACTGACATCATTATCGTAAACATACTTACTCCGACATAAACGCTTTGGAACAGCTGACGTTTTCGCTGATATCGCACATTGCCTCGTAAGAATCGTTTTCTTCTTTCGCCATTTCCACAACGTACCCGTAGTAAGAGAGAGCAAATCCTTGGAGGCAAGCCGATGCGATCGCAACGTTTAATTTCCATGCCGATTGCTTATTGTTAGACATGATTCGATATATTCCGCATATATACTCGTAATTTGTATGCACCGAGTCCGTTCGGCCGACGATGATTCCGTACGAGCAACCGGCACTGGTTTTCCACTTGAAAATTTAGTCGAACACTAATTCATGTTTCGCGATGGACGCAAGTAACTCGGATACAGTGATCGATAATCAAACCGGCGTGAAACACGTAGCAAGATTGAACTTTGATCAACGCTAAACGCTAAGTATCATTGCGAGCTAAGAAGATTTCACTTGCCCGGCACGCTGCGCCGGTCCCCACCATTCATGTACCCGTAGTCCTAACGTTTAGGCTTTCACGGCAAACATTACGTACGGTAGTACGTATACATACAGGGTTAGTCTGTTAGTCGTGTAACGTGACGATCTCAAATAACTCGTAAGTTATTTGTCGTACAAAAAAAATGTTCAAACAAATGTTGCATGATTCCTAGGGGGACATATACAGTGCTGCAATCTGATTTTTTGTCAAGGTATGAAGGTCAGCTTCAGTTTTTTAAATAGAATGACCAATACTTTTGCTCGAACTCGAATGAAACACAAAATTCTGTTTAAAAAAGTATTGATCCTCGTATATCATAAATCTAATAATTAACGAGATATCGAAATAATTTTCCATATGTACTTATTCAAGTTGAGGGATATCAGTTCGAGCACCTATTAGCTTCCAGGTAATAGCTATTATAATTATTACCTTATTAGTTATTTGAGATCACGTTACGAGACTCATCCTGTATACGTGCGACCGCAATATTTTGCTAGAGAATGGCTTATAGAATTTATTGGCAGATCTTCCAATTTTCAGTAGGGCAAACGGCATTTCAAATGAATCGGAATCTTTTATTTCATAAGATTTGTACAATAGTTAAACGAGCCTTAAATACACGTTTCTTGGAGGCACAGAGTGCTTATGGGTTGAAGAGAAAATCGTCGTCGTTTTCCTTCTCATTTTTATTGTAGAATCGGGTTCACAGTTCACCGTAGACTTATCAGTAATTGCCGGCAATCCTTACGAATGAAATTTTAATTTCGACGAAAATGCGTAATGAAATTAAATACGGGCAAACTGTTAACGATTAACATCTGAATGCAGATTAACTTGTATATGGGAGACGATACGTAACAGCTGTTTTTAAGGGAGGATAATATATCTGAATTTCTCGTACTTAGCATAATCCATAGAAAACACAGATCTTGCGCAAGAATTTTGTTACACAAAAGAAAATGCATATAATAGAAAATTAACTATGTTATACATTAATGACACTTATATAAAAAAGATACGAAACGTCGATCGAATATTATACTATAGGTATACAATGACTTCTTCATACGTTGGAATATTTGAATTTAATGATACTTAATATAGACTTATTCCTGGGGAGCCATTGCTCTAGCTTGAGCTCTGACACGTTTTTCATACTCCAAACGATTTTGACTGCAACAATAACAAAGTTCGGTTAGAATCTGTGTCTTTCCCTGTTAGCTCAGAATAGATTCAACCTAAAGTATTACCAATATATTGTGTACGCTTCTGCTTGGGCTGGATCTTTGACGTTAGGTTCGTTTAGCAAGTCTTGTATGCCGAGTAAGATCTGTTTGATAGTGATGGCGGGTCTCCAGTCTTTTTCCTCGTCTAACAAGGACAAACACACTGTCCCCGATGGGTATACGTTTGGATGGAACAATGGAGGCTCGAATTTACACTTTGGCGGGCTGGAGGGATAATCATCCTTGAAGATCATGCGCAGTTTATAAAGTCCACCCTCCCATGGTGTCTGAAATGTTTTCCATTAGATCATATTATTCATTCGCCGAACAGCAGATAAAACGCATTGTCAGAGTATTTTTCAACTTACAGACTTCTTGCCAGGAATTGCACATTCCCAATTCATCAAGTTCAGCGTTCCATCGGGACTTTTAGTTGGTCTTGCTACAAATCCCTACAATGCAAATAATTGAATGTAACCCATTGAACCGGGTTTGAAGGATCTTCAAAACAATACATAGCCACATTAAAGCACTGTGAAAAACATTGGATAGAAAGGCTGTTCACACGCATAGCTTTTTTAAACAGTATTCCGATCGTATTATAAGGGGTAGCAGGGGGTGTACTGTATACAGTAGTTCGAAAATAGAAGGGTTTACGACCTTTCGATTCTACAGTAGCTAAACCCGGAAATAATCTGTCAAGTGAAAATTGAAAGATAATAATTATCAGTTTCAATTTTCTCGATCGACGTTCTTTCAACTTTGAAAGGCGGCTTGGAAGCGTTAGGTTAGGATATCAGTAGTCATTTGGAAGAAAATGATCCGCCGCGAGCTGTTGATAAAAAAGCGTCGTCGAAGACGTTCTGTTGAGAAATATTTCAATTTTACTGAATGGCAAAGGAGGGGTTGATCTAGAAGTTTCAAGTAACAGATAGCGAAGTTGGAAACGCGCGCGCGACTCCAGACTGCAGCGAGTAGTAGCGGTAAAGTATATATCTTACAAAAGGATGGTCTTTCCTCCATGCTTTCCGCTCTTCGGAGAGCCTGGCACCCGATATGCCTGACATTAATCTGCAACAAGTATATGTTCGGATAACGTAACGTGTTTGGGCGCGAAATATAGTCAGGATCGTAGACAGACGTGGACCGTGACGTTACCACAGACTTTACCACGGTGCTGGACGATACCGATCCCGAGATTCAATTCCAGGCACTTTATGCGCCGAAATTTCATCAAACGCGGGCAGCACAAGGGTGAAAGCACAGAGTGTTCCTCTGTGGCGAAACCAAAGTCCCCAAGAGACCACGAGAAACACAGAAACCGAACTCAAAAAACCTCTTCTGCGAAAAACGATTCGCGTGTATGGGGTGCGCGTTCAGAAAACCTATGGATCCGCAACCGGCGCCCTACAAATCCACAACGGATATATATTCCTTTTTGCAAAGTCCCGATCCACATTATATATATAGGACCTCTGCAGTTCAGGAAGATACGCGTTTTCAATAAATCGTGCAGAGCAGTACCAATCGAATAGCAGTACACTTTTGTCCAGCTCAACGATTGGCCAAATTTTCGCGATAGGTTTTGGTGTATTTGCCTCCGTTGATAAAAAAGGAACTCTCGCCGGGCTAATTTTTCGACGTGACACCAATCGAAATGTAGAACGAGCTTGTCCAGGCCGATGGTTGGTTAACTATTTATCACTATTTTTAGCTAATATGGCTCCTATTTCTATTCGACGTTAATTTAGGTGGATCAATAATGTGGTTAGGCTCTCGATCAAACGTTCCGAATTCGCTATCATTGTAAGTAGACCAGTGCAGCAACCAGTGCAGTCAGTTGGCACCCAAACGAGTGCCAAATACTGCCAAATACTCTCCTCCTTTTCCCCTTCCACTATTCTATTCCAGCACCATGCGCACCACTATGTAATACCACAGCCACAGCCTACTCCAGTACTAGCCGTGCTGAAGGTAAAAACGGCAACACTGCGAGAGTCCGATTGATATATATATATACCAATATACCTAACCCAACCCACTGAATCAGACTCTCAATGTCCCCTACCGGCCTCTCAGTTTCCCGCGTAGTTTTCAAATGCTCTCATCAATGTGTAGTACACATCGTGTACTAATTATTATGTAGTATAGCTAATTTTCGAAAATAAAAAAGTGCAATAATGGAGATAAGTACTATTTATTAACTGTTTAGGTCTTTATCTTTTTGTGTAACACATTTACTTAATATAATCTATTATTCTTTCAATACATTTCAATTTAGTATTAATAATAACATTCTAAAGTTTTACAAAATCGTATGTATTATATACATAGAGAGTTTTTCGAAAATTTGTTTTACATAGTTCTTTTCACAAGTTTTATAATATATTTATTAGTTAATAATGCCACGGTGTCCCCACTGGTAAGGGAAATTATGATAGTACGCTGAAAGAAAATAATTATATTTCTATATTTAAATTCCCCAAAAATGAGCAATTGCGGAAAAATATGGATGGCTGCTATATTCCCCGTAAAAATTGGACACCAACAAAATATTCTGCAGTTTGTAGTCTGCATTTTGCAGAAACTGATATCCAAAGATATCAGAATATTCTATCTCCTAACGGTGTACTGGAGAATGTTTTGTTCAAATGTGCAAGACTTATTATGGAAAATGCAATACCTTTCATTTTTTTTCCAATTCACCATCAAAACGTGTGCTACTATAAAGAAAAGATCCTGTAGAGCGCAGGGAAAGAATAATTGAAAAGCATGAAAATTTAGTTATAGACTTTATTGATTCTGATCTAATTAATGGTTTCTGAAATTTAATAAACAATTATAAAGAAAAGCTTGTAATTTCGAACCATTGGAGTATTAAAATAACAAATTCAAAAATTTATTTTTGCATGCTTGTAATTACAAGTTTTTCAAGAAGGTAATGAATTATTATTTCGTGAATTGCGATGATGATAGTAATGATCTTCATAATCTTCCTGTTGATGTCAGCGGTTTTTCAGTGATTACTTATCCACTTGTATTGTTGATGATTCCATTAAGATTAATATATCCAGTTATGGGTTCCACTCTGTTGCAAAAATATTAGATTTTAATATATGTAAATTATTAATTATGGTGGATAAAGGTACAATTGTAAATAATGTATATTTTGATCATTTACAAAGGGGTGGTCTTTCCACTCCTACAGAAGATGTAACAAATGTATTTACTCACATGTGTGCAATAATGGAAGCCACAATAAATGTTCTAATTTGGAATCAGATTTTCAAAAATCTGAAAATCATAAACATATTTTATGTAAATTAACATATATTAGTATACAATCAGATATACATCATTTAGCATTTTTAGATAGATGCATTTGTGGTAAAGATTATCACAGTATTTTGTTTAGATTATTATCAATTTTTTCGAATATTTTACTAAATGATTATGTTAAAACCATAAATAATAGTCAATTAGAAATGAATGCACATACCATTTCTAAAAATCGTAAAATAAAAACTTTCAATAGAACCTAATTTTTCAATTCAACTTTTTTTAAAGCATTAATTTTTATATATTTAACTTATTCATTCTAATATGCGTTAGTTAATACATCAACAGAGTTTTTTTATTTGTCTTAGTTTATTTATTATATTTTTATATTTTTATTATTAATGTTAGTATATATACAAGATTCTCAAGGTTGTATTAGCAGTATTTCAAGAAAATAGCAGAGTATGGTTTGTTATTAATATTAAAGATTATTTATTATTGTTGAAAACTTTAATATTTTATTTTTGTGTTTATATGTGAAAAGTTATTTTTTTGTTTTCTAAAAATAATATCTACTAAGATATTATCACATATAAGAGAATATCATAAGACAGAATCATCATCGAGGTTATTTTATTCATTGTTATCTATTATAAAATTGAATGTTTTCTCATTTGTATTTTCTTTTTATTTAAAAAAAATTCGTTTTATTTTCTTCCTATTTTAAAAAATGTATTTCATTTTGTAAAATGGGATGATATGGCTATTGGCGAACCACCCATTATGATAAAAAAAAGGTAACGCGCCACAGTAATACTCCTAGGGTGGTGAGGAAATTTACAACAATTATAAAATTATCATTTATAAGACGATATTATAATAAATATAATATATTACCTGCACAACTTTTCTCTTCAGTAACTGATTACCCAACCTCTTTGACGTATACACGCAGTCACTTAACCTCTTCGACTTCGTCACAATAATTTCGTCTATTTCAGGCTTCTATTGACTTATATATCCCTTCATTCAGTTTCAAATGTTGCATTTTAGTCCAAAGATGATTTCTCATTGCTTCATGCTTCTATTTTCTTAAAACCACTGGAAATATTTCAAATATTATGTATCACAACACCAAACTGTTCCGAGAGTCCACAAAATGTATACCGCATTTATAAATACTAGTATGCTTTAATATCACTTCTACTTACCATAGTTATAATAATTACACATTGCTTAAACATAATCAACAATGAACTGTGTATTTTAACATAATTTTCTATGAAAAAAGCGTTAATTATAATCTTAAACACAAGACTCCCATTATTGAAAATCGGACTCTCGAACTGTAAACACGACAGTGTTGTCAAGTTGTACAGCACGGCTAGTACTAGACAGTACTAGAGTAGGCTGTGGCTGTGATACTGATATATATACTATGGGCACGGTGTATTATACAGGTGTGCCGACTTCCCTCAGAAATTGAAAAAGATGGGTAGTAATTCCCCGGCCGCCGCCAGGCGGCGCAAGGACATGGGTCCCGTACGTGTGCGAATGAGATTGTGTGTATTCGGACGCGCTGCTGACGTATAATATAAAAGAAACAGGAGTAATAATTATTGGAATTCGCAGAAAGTGAATAGTAATTTTAAAAATGTTTCTAAACATTAAACATTTAATGTTTAATGTTTTAACATTTTATTTTTTTTTATTTTCACTAAATATGCACGACAAAACACGATAAACAGTAAAATACACGCCTGCTCCAAACCACGCTGTAAACCAAAATGGTTAAAAATGGTCGTTCTCCCCAACGCGCAACTACATTGCGAACAACGCCACCTGAAGAGTGGCAAAGTGTAGAGCACTACGGGGGTGAAGAGGAGTACGGGGGGATATAGTACAGCGGTGTCCTCCTAGCAGCGCTGGCATGTAAAGCCACTTCAATATGTTTCACAGCATCTCGTATCCATAGTATATATATCAGTGGGCTGTGACATCACTGGTCAATGCGCGTGGAAAGCGCATCTTATATTTGCTTATATTCAGCTTATATTCCACCTATCAGAGCACTTATATTCTCTGGTATAGGGAAGTTTGTTTTTGTACTTTGAAGTGCTTTGAAAAGAAGTGCAACCACTGCGGAGTGAAGTAAGCAATTGTTGTTCAAACTCAAACTGACTCAAACGTATCTTCCACAAATATAAAGCGTAATCGAGTAAATAGTTCGTCCGACAAATCATGAAGCTATGGCTACAAATTCTATTGGAATGGGTAAATAATAATGCATCAAGTAATACGTCTGATACATTACTTAAATAATAATTATTCTTGAACAACCATCAGATCATTTCAAAAGTTTTTTGCGTATTTCGTAGGATGTAATTGTGACACATTTTACGCATTGATCTTTTATACAATATTTCTTCTTAACTTCTATTTTGTAGAAAATCTTTTTTGTATATTTCTGTGATAATGATTCTATAAACTTTTGGAATAACTTCGATTGTTGTTCCAAATAACACTAAATAAATAAATATTTTCAGATCAATTGCTTAGCTGTATTGAAGATAAATATGAAAGACATAAAAGAATTAGAAAACGGAAAGTTTTACAAAAAGTTGTTAGAATTGTGGTAAGTAATTTTCTGTTCGTATTACATTTATACATTTGCAAGAGCAACGATAATCATGCATTTTTGTTTATGAATTAAATATAAAATGTGCTTATATTAACATTGATTTTTATTAGAATCGATTAATCAATAATATAGACTATATTTTATATTATACTTCATAGCTCGTGGAAAGACACCGTAGACGTATCGGATACAGAAAACATAGTTGCAAAGTTTTTACAAGGTACAGAGAAACATAGTAGTTTTCTATATGATAGTTGTTTCATTTTTTCTTGATCGTTTAGTATGTTATCTTTTTAATCGTTCAGATACTAAGTGATCAAGTTGAATGAAACATCCTCTATTTCAGGCTTTTCCTATAAAACATTCATACCTTTTATGTTGCATACAGATAAATATCCAGAATTTGCATGCAATACGGAAGCGTTGGAAGAAATGGATCACATAAACATTGTGTCTTTACTTCTGTTACATATATGCCAATACGAACCATCTTTTCATCAATCTATGTGTAACAAATTGGAGTCTGAAACTCAAATGAAAATTAAAATGTTCCTAGAAATGGTTATTCCTTATGGAAGCGAAATAAACAGAGAGTCTTTGAGATCAGCGATATTTGAATTGCAAGATAATCTGCCGAAAACACCAGTGACTCCAAGAAGGGAAGCGTTGAAAGATTTTTTGAATACCCCTGTTACAAAGTCTGCTCGGAGTCATAAATTATTGAATGATCGAAATCGTGAATTAAGGAAACTGATGAATGAATTAGAAATGGAGCGGTTTGAGAAAGCAGACTTACAAGAGGAAGTGAAGATACAACACAATAAAGTAAAAAGTTTGCAGAAACGATTGGAGGAGAAGACTACAGAATTGAGAATGTTACGAAACGAAAGAATACCAAAGACGCCGCAATCTTCTAAGAAAGAGAAAAATACAGCAGATTGTGAATACTTTAGAAAAGCAATTGATAGTTTGGAAGAGGAGTTAATACAAAAGCAGTCCGAGATAGATAAGTTGGAAACAGACAATTCTACCTTGTCTAAAGAATTAATAGGAATAGAAAGAAAATGTAAGAACTATAAAGAAAAACTCGATACGTGTGAGAAATCTGTAGAAAACATGCGAATTCAAGGGGAAATTAGAGATAGAGAATTATTGTCTCTTAAAACGACTAACGAAGAATTACACGCTCACTTGAAGAACCTCAATAGACTGGACGAGGAACGAAGTTTTGAAATCGATGACATAGTACCTTTAAATTTATCCGCTGCATTCCTAAACACCAGCGAAGCTCTTAGCACGGTAGTTGAAATACAATTACAAGAAGCGAAAGAGGAATCCGCTTCATTGAAAAGCCACATAAATGTTCTGAATAAAAAGTTAGAATCTACGAACCATCACTGTGAAAATGTAACACAACTATTACAAGAGACGACAACAAGTTTACAAGATACAGAAGCTAAATTAAATTCCACCACAAACACATTTACAAAAGAGATTGAGTCTCTGCAAACAGAAAAAACGACGTTAATAAATCAGAGTCGAAGTTTAGAATTAACATGCGCTTCCCAGAAAAATTCATTGTTACAAATGGAGGAAACGAAAAATAATCTAATTGGCGAAGTAAATACTTTCACAGAAAAAGTAAGAGTGTTAGAGGAATTTTTACAAAATGAAAACATAAGTAATAAGAAATTAAATCACGAACTATCTGAAGCAAAAACACAGATATGTGAACACGTTAAATGTATAGAAGATTTGACACATCAAAATGATGTACATAAAACAACTATTGAATGTTGTGAAAAAAGTATAATAAGAATTACAGAAAAACTTGGAATATTATTGCATTATTTTGATGAAGAATCTACTTCTCAACAAACGAGACTTGAATCTTTGAATAATACCATGGAAGAAATGAAATTCAGAGTACAATTGTATAAATCGCAAATATGTAAATTGGTAGAAAAGGACAAACAAAGTGTTGAGGAAATATCAAACTGGAAGATAGTCAATGAAGAAAATATAGCAACGATTAATAAACTTGATAATACCATACAACAATACTCGAACGAAATTTCATCTTTAAAAGAAGTTCAACTTCGAAAGGAAACTGTAGAAAAGGAGCTCGTAGAGAAATTGGCAGAAATGGAAAAACAGAGTGTTGAAGAAGCATCCAAACTGAAGGCAATCAAAGAAGAAAATATAACAACGATTAATAAACTTAACAATACCATACAACAATACTCGAACGAAATTTCATCTTTAAAAGAAGTTCAACTTCGAAAGGAAACTGTAGAAAAGGAGCTCGTAGAGAAATTGGCAGAAATGGAAAAACAGAGTGTTGAAGAAGCATCCAAACTGAAGGCAATCAATGAAGAAAATATAGCAACGATTAATAAACTTGATAATACCATACAACAATACTCGAACGAAATATCATCTTTAAAAGAAGTTCAACTTCGAAAGGAAACTGTAGAAAAGGAGCTCGCAGAGAAATTGGCAGAAATGGAAAAACAGAGTGTTGAAGAAGCATCCAAACTGAAGGCAATCAAAGAAGAAAATATAACAACGATTAATAAACTTAACAATACCATACAACAATACTCGAACGAAATTTCATCTTTAAAAGAAGTTCAACTTCGAAAGGAAACTGTAGAAAAGGAGCTCGTAGAGAAATTGGCAGAAATGGAAAAACAGAGTGTTGAAGAAGCATCCAAACTGAAGGCAATCAATGAAGAAAATATAGCAACGATTAATAAACTTGATAATACCATACAACAATACTCGAACGAAATTTCATCTTTAAAAGAAGTTCAACTTCGAAAGGAAACTCTGGAAAAGGAGCTGGTGGAAAAATTGGCAAAAAAGGACAAACAGAGTGTTGAAGAAATATCAAACTGGAAGGCAGTCAATGAAGAAAATATTGCAACGATTAATAAACTTAATAATACCGTAGAACAATACTCGAACGAAATTTCATCTTTAAAAGAAGTTCAAGTTCAAAAAGAAATTCTAGAAAAGGAGTTATATGCACATATGGATGAGTTGAATGAGAAAAATGAATTGTTAAAATCTTCTGTAATCTCCATAAAAAATTTGAAAGAAAATTTCAACGCATTTGTAACAGAATTCTGTTCGGCAAAGAACAATGTATTGAATCAGCTGAACGAATGCAGTAAACAAAACAGAGAAACAGTTAATAACATATTGAATACTTATGAAACGATGTCTAATAATTTCATTCGAGAACAAAATCACAGAAAAGAGGTGGAAGACAAGCTTAATAATAACGAAAAAGAATTGAAGAATATTGAAAACTTAAATACCTCGTTGAAAAATAGCTTGGCAAAAAATGAACAAAGAATAAGTGAACTGGAGGCAGAATTAACAAAGGTGAAAGAAGAACTAAAAGAATCTGTCCGAGAAACAGAAGATCTCCAAAAAGCGACTGAGACACTTATAAAAGAAAAGAAAGATATGAAATCTCAGAACGAGAAAGTTTTGGTTGACTTGCATGTTCTAAACGAAAATCTGAAACAATCTCAAGAAAAGGCGTCTAACGTATCGAATCAATTAAAGATTAGTGATGAGAAAATTGTGAATTTAATTGAAGAAATCAGTTCTCTAAAATTAAAAGAAACACAGATCATTTATCTACATAAGGAAGAAGTATTAATATTGGAAATTAAGCTGTCGGAAAAGCAACGCGATCTAGACGAATTAAAGATACTGATAAAATCAATGCAAGAGACGTTAGAGCTTGCAGAGAATAAGTTTGAAAAATCATCGAAAGAAGCAGCTGCTTCGGAGGAGAAAATGAAAGAAATAATTATGAATCTTCAAGAAGTAAGGACCACTCAAGATGCACTTTTAAACACTCAAGAGAAAGCTCTGAAAGAAAAAAGCATGGAGATAGATCAGCTTCAGAAAGAGTTTAATGAAAGAAAGAGCAAGTTATGTAAGCAACTGGAGGATGAAAAATCATTATCGCAAAGTTTGCAAAGTAAAACTGCCGAATTACAAATTCAGTCATATAAGCAGAACAAAACAATAGAAGAGTTGCAAGAGGTATTGAAAAGGGAAAAGGAGGAACATGAAAAAAGTAAGGAATACTGTAAAGATGTGGATACAGAGAAGTTTGAGATTGCGCAAGTTTGTAACAAATTAGAACATTCGATTAAAGATTTGAAACTGATAATAGTGAAAGCAAGTCCGACAACTGAAAACTTTTATTCCGATAATGTTTCCGATGCATCCGCTGCAACTGGAGGTGGTGACGTAACCAATAATATTTTAAATATTGTAAGAACATCCATTAATGAAACACGTGTATCACGTAAGTTGATTTCCTATTTGTCTAATGTAAATATCAGTTTAAATGAAATCCTGGAGAATCAAACACATAAGCTTAGCGATTATGTGAAGCAGTCTGAAGAAATCGAATCATTGAAGAATCAGGTGCACGGGATGAAGAGTGCTGAAGAAAAACACGTGAAGCATTTAACTAGACTCATCGATTACAAGGAGTCATTAAGAGATTCGTTAGAGGGTATCGCCAAACTAAGAAAAGGTTTGGATAAATCGTTGGATGGACTGAAACAAAAGTGGGATAACTTGATGTTGAAATGTCATAATATTCTTGCGAATGATAAATCTGCATGCGACGAATTGAAAAATTTACAGGCGAAGAAATTGTACCTCGAAAATACTCTATCGCAATATAACACTTGTCATTTACAAAATATAATGCCTATGCATGGTATTCTATGGGGAAAGTTCTTATGGACTGAGAATATATTGAAAAACACATATTTGAATCCAACGATAAACGAAGAAACTCCAGATATTTTCTCTGACACTTTTTCAAATGAGAAAGCAATAATTGAGACTGAGTTACAGAAGTGTGTAGCATTGGAAAAGGATATCAATCGATCTGAAAAGGAGATAGACGATTTTTCTAAAATGATTCTTTCATTGGAGGATGATCTTAAATCCGATGAAACTAAATTTCGGTCCGAGGTGGAGAAAAAATTGCAATCTCATATCGATGAACTGGTCGAAGAGAAGAATGACATAGTAAGCAAGCTGGACTGTGCACGAATGAAGAATGCAAAACTGGAGGCTTATATCGAAGAACTTAGAAAGAACATAGACGAATCGGAAGCCACTATGACGAAGCAAGTGGAATTTTTAGAGAAGAACAGTATTAAACTAAAGGAAGATAACTTAAAGTTACAAGAAGAAAGGGATGAATTAATTAAGAGACCGAAGAAAGAAGACGTCGATGTTCAGATAAGAGAGATTCATGAGAAATATAAAACTAAATTAGACGAAATTAAGCAAAACATGGTAGGCACATATATAATATATTTTATTTTTGCAATCATTGCGATTCGTTTATTCCTGTAACGCGTATTACAGAAAACAGCATATCACGAACAGCTATCTAAATTACACAAAGAACAAGAACAAGATGTACAGGAGAAATTGGAATTACTGCAAAGAAAAATGGGAGTACAATGTCGGAAACAGGCAGACGAATTAAGCCAATACAAAGCGCACGTTGCATCAGTGAGCTCGCAGCTTTGGGACGTAGGAGAGAAACTCCTAAGCGAACGACAAGAGAAAGAAAAATTACAGAAGGAGTTGAACGAACTAAAAGCTAAATATCAGCACATGGATAAAAAAATGATTTCCGCACTTGAATATAAAGTTTCGAAGTAAGTGTAAAGTATACTGTAAGAACATTAGAATTTTTTAACATTTTACTAACATTAACGAACACCTTCAGATTCGAGAAAAAGGATGTGTTGTCCGGAGACAGAAAAGAAGAGACGTTACTGAAAGTTGCAGTAGTACAAGAAAACACAGATTACGAAAGAAGATGCAGTATTAGAAGTATACAATCGATGGGTAACGCGTTCAATCCGGAAGACGAAGAAGGAGAAGTTTTCAATAATATATATTTAGGTGAATTGTATAATATTGATAAATTAAAATTTCGAAACAATTCTAACGTTTATTCATTTAATCGATTAGCTGACATGAAAAATGGTCATCATATTGTTAACACGGACACCGATCGATTATCTACTCTACAAAAACGGAATGCTCTTTGCAAACCGCATTTGAAGTCATCTTACCCTGCTGAAACACAATTTAATCCTTTACCATTTACGGAAGAAGAAATCAAAGTAAGGAGCTTCTCTGTGTTTCTTATTATATTCTTAATAATATTTTGTACATCAAATATCTCGCTTATTTACAGTCAGGCTCGGCACCAGAGGATGTGTTTAACGATAGCTTAAGCCAGAGTCTACTGCCTGAACAAAAAGCAAGGAAAAAGGATAAAGCTCAGGTGAATGATTTAAATTGAATTTTATGCACAAAGCAAAGGGGTGATTGTAATCTTATCGATACCAACTTAACTCTTGTAGACATCGTATAAAAAACCTGGCCCGCCAACTCCCAGTAGGAATGGTGGAAGATTGTCGCTACAAGTAAATTGTTTGGGATATTACTATCCATACATACAAATATTAGGTTACTAATTACCTATTTCTCACGTTATTTTTCAAATTACAGGGTAATGATTTGAAGAGTCCAACTTCGAGGATACTAAGAGAGAGGAACGGTAAAGATAGATCGACAAGTACACCACGCACGTTGAAGAGTCTATTCATTTCAAGACGTCAAGATGAAGTAAGAATAAATGATACGAACCATTTATTTCACTCTCCATTTGTCTCATAAAATGTAATAAATACAATCTTGTTTGAACAGAACTCAGCAGTTACGCCACGAGACCGTAGAAGAAGTAGCATTTTCCGTAAATATCGTGGCACAACTGATAGATGAGGAGGATTGCGTATGTAACAGGAAATATTACTCGACGTCGAAATTTATTTCTTCGTCTATATCTCTTATTCTTTTAAAAATTGTACAAAGTAACGTAGTAATTATAGTTTTATCAGTTGACTAGTTTAACTACGAGAAGAAGGAGGGAAATCTTTGTCACTCATACATTGTAGTCATTTATTTAGACAAGTAATTAAATAGTTTTTATAATAACGGTAGTACTTGAACGTTTTGACAATTATAAAAGAAACGCTGATATCGTGAAACAAATGGTGTGTGGTAAGAACGTGTAATTTTAAATAACAAAAATATTTTATGTAAATGATTTGAAAACACTTATAGCGAACTTATCAACTTAAAGAAGAACTGAATTGTTCGATTAGAAGTTTTCTTACTCCATGTTTGTATACACACCCGACTGAATAAGTTCAATGTACTGTACAATTTAAAACCTATTCAATCTGACACGTACTTAAAAATGTATCACAAATTCGCATCCTTCTAACATTCGGCCGTCTTGGATACAATGAAACTTTCCTATTTTCTCTCATTATTCGGAATCTGATTCCTACAACAAAGACATATTATCATTTTTACGGAGAAATTCTGGTTTCGAAGTTCCAACTACTGTGGTTTCGATGTATATGATTTTTCCAAAGTAGAATTTTATAATATATTTACGATTTTACTGTATACTATGTAAATGGCTACTATAGATAAATGAACAAACGAATTCATTTAAGAAAGTAATTTTAAACGATTCATTTGGAAATATATATTAATTTAGGAGATCAACATTTTAACTGTAATCATTAGACTGCGGATCTTTATGCAAAATAAAAATGTTTTACATTAAAAGCAACATTACAACATTCTTGAATTTTTTAAATCTTTCACTGTTCTATATTTCACCCGACCAATTTCTTCGTAAATGCATAAAGATCCACAGTCTAGTAATTATATATGTGAGAATATTGTAAATGACGTAATTATTGAATTTTTTATTAAATATTAAAAACAATATTAAATATTGTTATTTTTCAATGTAAATTAACTTACCATATATTGACCTTCTACGTAGCGACCAGAGTTTCTAGATGTTCGCCTTAGTTCTCTTGGTTCCGAGTGATCCTGACTTCTTCGCCTGAAAGTATGAAAACTATCATCGTAAGAAGATCTAGCTTGATCAAATTGAACTAAAAGGAACAAATTACTTACGACCTCGACTGGATCTGCATTGTCTTAAGTTTATTATCTATATCCTGCGAAGGACTTGTGGATGCATCCTCAATTATAGCCGATGGCGATGTCTGCATTTGTGCAATATCATTGACTTCGTAAAATCCAGCTGTCCTAGATCCACGAGTTATTGTTACTTTATTAACGGCTAATCTGAAACGAAGATCCAAACTAATGGTACTACAAAGGACGTACTACATTAACAAGTGTTTCGACGAACACCATTCACATTTTCTTGTATTCTATATTTAAAAAAAAGTTCTCTGAATATACTCAAATGGGAGAGAACTTATAGATGTACAGAAACGAAGTAGAGACTTTTACTCACTGATGCTTCCTCGGACCACGTTTCTTCTTGTGTTTACTGAAAGAAAAAGGTTTTATTGGTGGAATTACGTTGGAGTGAATCTTTTTAAGTAAAGGGACAAAAATTTCAGAGTTCTTTTTCGTGCATAGTTCTATACAGTCTGAACATACATATATATATAAGAGAATCACACTTCGCGTTACATACGTGTCACTGCGTTTCTACGTCCAAAAGAACGATTAGAACAAAAATTCGTGGTACTTGCCCGAACATTAACAATACCAAAGACGTGTCTGTAATATTGCGATGATTATATAGAGAACGGCGTGTTGAAAAATACTAAAAAAAAAAATAAAATTCCATGATCAAAGCAGGAAATGCGAGAAAATTTATCTCTGCTATGGTTTTTGACGAGATTTTTTTTAAAAAGATTAGAAAACCGTGCAAAATACAACGTCGTCTCGAATATGACGAATCTTCTAAAATTTTGAATAAAAAGCAGGATGCAGGATACTCGTTGGGGAAGAGGGTCGTATTTCAATTAATATCACAATGTTTATCGTATCTATCACCAATTTGTATATTATCAATATATAAACAGAATACACAGTAATTAAGACTTATTTGCTTTTCAGGTTCTTAGACTCAACAAAACACACATCGTTCTCTATGTACGTTTCTTTTGCAGGCATTCCAAAAATATTATCGATTCTGTCTATCAACAATATTAATGTGTAGTTTTTTTCTTTTAATATTATTTCTTCCTTACGCTATAGTTTTTCATAGAAGTTTGCGAGAGCTCATTTAAATATATATAGGCGTCAAGAACAATAGGTTTCATCAATTCCTTATATAAACTTTTGTCGTTTACATAAATATGTATACGTTTGTATATATATGACTTGTTACTTTGACAATATTACATGTGTATAAAGCATATAGATATATATATGTGTATATTATATGCGTGTCTATACACATATATACATATATATCATGAATTCCTTACGCTAGTTTCAAAGTTGATTTTAAAACAGGCACCGAGAATAACAGACCTCATTCAATTCCTTATACAATTTTTGCCCCTTATATATGATTACATACATTATATGTATAAATATATATATATATATATTTTGCTAAAAGGTAATAATTCTTAGCTTGAATAACGATCAGGTAGCCTGCAACAAGCGATTCATAAGAGATTACTACCCATGCGAAGACAACAGATTTTTATGATTTACGTAAAGACGCTAATGATAACAAGTATATATTAATATAAATAAAGCACAAGCATGCAATTAAATTATGAAAGTATAAACAGCTGTTGCTTAAAGAATATTTTAGTTTGCAGGGATGTATGTATCGAATGATCAAGGAAATGAATATTAATGTGTAGAAAATTAAAATTTTTGAATTATTACAGTACACAGTATTAAAGAATAGTTTTTTTTTATACAGAGTACCTCTCACAAATTTAGTCGGTTATTTGGTTTTACCATTTTTAGTGTGAAATCCAATGTTTTCTACATTCTTCGATTCGTGTGTTTTAACAAAAGCATAAAATAATAATGCGATAAAGAAAAAGCTAATTTTAGGTTTAGCATTCAATGATTATTAAGGTGCTATGACAACGATAGTTGAAGATATGTGCACATTACACGTTAATTAAATAAACTACGCAAGCGTGTAGATATCTAATATCCAAATTAGCAAGATTTTCTATAATTATCTGAAGTGTTCGTCATTCACAGCACGATATACAAATTGAGAAGCAAACAAAAAAGCGTATTTTGCATATATTAAGATTACAGATTAATAAAACAACGTTATAAATTCGATAGCGTTGCGTGTTGCAATCGCTTGAAAATGTAGAATTACGTCTACTTTTGAGAGATTGGTGTAAAAGAAATCAAATGTAAAGAATATATTACTATGATTAGTTTGGTGTGAACACCTAACTCACCCAGAAAATTCATGATCAGAACCTTCTTCAGGCTCATCTACTTCTTCTTCCTCTGCAAAAAATACAAAGACACGTGAATAAAAGATGAATTGATTTCTACCATGAATTAATGTCAAGTATATCGTTTTATTTTTTCTTAAATAAATTATAAAAACATACCAGCTAAGTGATCCTTCTTGCGTCTAGTGTAAGCACGCTTACTCGTTACCGGAACCTGATCTGTTTCTCCGTGTAAAAGACTGTTTCTGTACAAAAGTAATGGCTGCCAATCCTCTCCCCGCGAGGAAGGCATTCCTGCTTGTAATCTTCTATCGAGGAAGTTCAGCCTGCAATATATGTACACAATTATTTATAATCCAAATAAAATCGAAATTAATCGATAATTATTAGGTTGGAAAGTTCTGTCGCATTTTAAAGGAAACATTCGAATCAATTTATAAAAATACATGTTCAACATTATTCAATGATATTATTTCTTGTTGCCATCTTTCTAGCAACATGTGTTTTTCATTTACAAGTACATGTTTACAAATACGATAGAACTTTCCTTCCAACCTAGTAACTCTTTATGGTTTCAAATCGATCATCTCCATGCGCTGCGTAGTTCTTGAATAAAATTTAAATCCAATATTATGTTATGCTTCCCTCTGTTTCATTTCATGAAGTTGATCAATTTGCTTCTTCAGAATCGCAACCATAAGAATAACACTTACACAACGCGTTTATCCTGTTTCAGGAGTTTGTTCGTGAACTCGGACAAGATTTCAAGGAATGATAAATTCGGTGGTGGTCCAGTGGGATCTTGTTCGATGCCATCCGGTGGCGTAATAGCGAAAAGAACACCTGCTCGATGTAATGCAGTAATCGCTTCACGATTTTTTACTGCGTCCAATCCAAACGACAAAGCGAATCGTTTTGCAAGCTCCTAAAATCATTTCAATATTAATACACATACTATTAGTCATGATATAAATACTAATGAACGGATGCAGACCTTTATCGCAGTGAACTCTTCACTGTTTCTGTAGACTTTCCCTTTCTCAGATATTATCTCGTTATACAAAATATTCAAACTATGCTGCATCGTCAATGCACAATTTGTTTTATTAATATCTCTAGCCTTCCCTAACGTTGTTTTGATAATATCTCCGTAATCGTTGTAGTATTTTACATAATGTTTAAACACGTCTGCTGCTGCTTTGGTAGGGATCATATTATATACAATTAGCTTGCAGTAACTCGCTAAGAAGTTTCTCCTTTTGTGCAGTTCTTCAATCTTCGAGTGTTCGTCGTGTTCATCTGTAAGAGTAAAGTACGTTGATACATTTTCTTTATTTTTACAGGAAGAACCCGATTCGATAACGTACCATCTTCTTCTTCGAAAAATACGTATTCTTGTATAAACCGATTCAGCATGTTTTGCATCGCTTGATCTGGCTCGTATACCAACTGGTGCATCAAAGGATTAGAATGCGACGTTAATTGGTTACAAAACAGTACTAATAAGTCACATATTGTGTTGTATGCCTCTTCCCTTAAAATTGGCGGAGAAGGCTGCAAAGAACGTACACAGATTTTATGTATTATTTACGATCAATCATTCGAGTGGCAGAAAAGTATGAATAATAATTACTGTGCCGCTTCCATCGCCGCTAACAAAATGCCGCATAGAACCCATAAAAGAGTGCAATCGTTCTTTCAATTGTCGACACTCGTCGTCACCTCGATTTCCAGAATCCACTGACTCCATAAGGTGATTCTGTCCCCACAAAATTGCAAAGAAGCACGCGCTTATACAATACTTTATTGCTTCGTGCGGTAAACATCTGCAACAACATTTTGATTTTAGAAATACATTTAACAATTTATAATAAAAATAATAAATTCGTACTTAGATGGATCTTTGGCGTCTTCAATATCCTTGTACAAAGAATCCCATATTCCCCAGGGATTCATATTGTGACATGAATAAAATAGCGACACTTTCTTAAGAGACTGAACAACATTGAAAATTTCATCTTCGTCAGGATCTTCGTCTCCCTCTATTAAATTTCTGTATTCATCGATAGCTTCTTTATATTTATTCACAATAGAATCGATTAACGTAGAACGTGCCACGTCACATCTAAATTGGAACACGATAAGCATTAAACATTTCTATTCTTTTAAAGCTTCTTCAAATACGTTTGCAAAACTTCACCTGGTGAAAATAGCATGACCCTCTATACACATATGCTCCAATGTTTTCGCAGCTGTAACCAAAACTTCGGTGTCGTGCATCTTCTCTACGATCGTGTGAATCTTATTCAACAACGATTCCAAGTTTTGCTCTTGTCGGGACTTGATATAAATATCTAAATCGAAATACTGAGGGATAGCGAGCAAGTTTGCAAGCTTCTCAGGATCCGCTCTGTATTTGTCCAGTAGTAAAGGTAGGGTTTGAATAAAATGCTCCGTCAATCGTTGTTTGTCGTCGTGAACTTGTTTCACTTCTTTGGCGGATAGAATCTTCCTGGTTGGACCTCTACCAACCGGGGCTTCACCTATTTTTGAGAAATAGAAATGAGTTTCTACCGTGCATATAATTTTGTAAAAAGAAAATACAAAATTACCAGTGGCTGCCTGTTTTATACAACAGACCATCAGTTCAATTAGCGATGTTTCCTTTTGGTTGTCTAAAGCCTCCTCTTCGGGCCCAGCTTCTTCCAATAACAAATCAGTCATGCATTCCCAGTCTTTCATCATCTGATTCGTTTCGATCAACGAATCCACCAGATACGCTCCGTGTTCGTGAAGTTCTGACTCGATGAAGAATAAAACAAGATCTCGAATAAGAGGAGTGTTCGGTAGACGTTTCTTCCCCCGTTTAGTCTTCATACCAGCTACTGCATCGTCATCGGGTCTGAATAAACGTTCGTTTAAGAATTCACCCGCTGCCTGAGCAACAGCACGATGAGACGAATAAACAAGTTCATAAACGTGTTCGCAGTCCTTGTCGGTCAGAATTTCTCTGTGATGTTTTAAAATCGAGATGACAAGTTTGACGGCTTGCACAGCTACATCGTACTCTTTATCCAGCGTCATTGCAACAATTCGGTCTTTAAATTTACTTGTGAAAAGTTCCAGTTTTGTTTTCAGTTCTTCTGAGGCGTATAATGGTTGTAACGCTTGAAGACACTTTAATCGGACTTCGCCAACTTTATCGTGTAACGTCCAACCTGAGAAATTACATTAAACAAACGTAGCTATCGATGTAGAAAATCTATACTCCACAAAAATGATATTTACCAATATATTTTAAATATGAATCGTCTAGAAAGTTCTGATGAAATTTCTTCATCCAAACTCCAATCTCTGCCATACAAATTGCTCGTATTTCTGGCAACGTATCTCTATAACGATGTACAAACACAGATTTGAACATGTACGTGAGCATGTTCTTGATTTCATCCATGTTCTCTTCAAGCTCTTTCCGTTTAGCCATCAACGATTCCAATCTATCCGCAGCTCTCTTTTCTCTAGCTTTCTGTCTTTCCGCTTCGTATTGTCGTTGCGTGTTGTCTAAGTTTATCGATACAGTGAGAGCAACGTCGACTAACGCTGTCATAAGTTTCATAGCTGGAAACAACATGGATATTTTCGAATATGCAAATACATTTGTAATTACGTACACATTTGCGTGTCTTACCAGCTAGCGTGGCCGTATGCCTGAAAGCTCTCACTTGTGAATCCGAGAGACCGGTTAATAATGAGATTACATTATCCATTAGAAATTGATCGTAAATTATGGAATATTGGCATTGCCGAACTAAAATTTGAACGAATTCGCAGAAATTCGCCCGAAACTTTTTCCACTGCTGTCCTGTCATTATCAATGGATATTCCCCGCTTTCCTCATCAAACTCTTCGGTCATTTTTCGAATAATTGCTACGTGCTCCATCGTTGATTGCATTTCTGGAGTGATACGACCTTTACAACCGCTTGCATTAATGAAAAACTGCATTAACATGAGAAGAGCGTTTTCTCTATTAATTTTGTATTTTTCTATCCACTCGTCAACAATAGTCTGGAAACAAATACGCCAATAATACGACTTATTAAAAATAATGCTAAAGTTTATCGAAGACAATGAAAAAAGACAGAGATTCTCCCCATATACATACAGTTAACGAAGAGCGGTTATTTCTGATAACATAGTAAAGACTAGCTTCATCTTCCAAACTATGCGAGTGATGCGTTCGCTTTCCACGTCCACGTCCACCGCCTCCTCTTCCCCTACCAGTAGTAGTTGGAATGTAGTCAGTATCTATTTCTTTATATTTCGGTTGTTGTATCGCTCCTCCTGCAAGGAATAATAATTATTCGTTCTAGTCGATAACAAAGAAGTTACTAATACCGTAGAACATACCACGCAACCTAGCACGCGTGTTCCTCGTGATTCTCATATTGGTTGGCGTTGCCGGTGTCATAGGTTGTTCAAATTGAGACTGACTCTCGAAATTATTTGTTTGTTCCTGATACTGATGTTGTGATGTACCAGGCGAACTATAACTTTCGGACGAATAATGTTCAGGGCTAAACGAAAACAATTACGAATGTACATGTATATACACCTCGAATGTATGAAGCAATGTTAATTATATGGACGATAATATTGTTACGACGGCTTGAAATCAAGTTGCCTCCTCCTGTGATATTCTGAAAATATTGCAGATCATGATATCTGGCCAATGGGGTTGTTGTCGACAAGAAGAAAGATGACAGATCCTCTCGAGTCGTTGAAGCGAGAGCACGTGCACTTTGTTACCAATTTTAGACATTGTCCGTCGACAGAGAATAAAGAGTACCGTAATTGTTCCACGTTTGTAATTGTAATGTGTTCACCGAGGTGGGGCAGAAGTCTCCGTAACAATATTATAACTAGATTGCGGATCTTTATGCATTTATAGGAAAATTGGGTAGATGAAATTCAAAATTATAGGAAAATTTTCAAATTATATGATTTCTCATCTATTAAAATTATTAGGGGAAGAAATAACATTCTGTTTGGTTTCTATTTCTCGCAATCAATACAGACAATTTTTATTTCGCATAAAGATCCATAGCCTAATTATAACTTAGATCAGCGGTTTCCAGCCTGGGAGGCATGAAATTTTTTAATAAGAAATTAGTTTGTATATAGCTTTTACTATATTGTAATAAAGTTTTTATTATTTAGAACGTGTCTATATTATTATATCTATTGGAAACTGTTGACTTACAATTAGATGGAATTTAGCGATAGTAGATTAATTAACACGTTGACTGCCATAATGTTAACAAATATATAAACGTATACTCACGTCGGATTATGTATGGGTGTCTGAGGTGCCTGATTATAAGTAGTATAATTTGAGTAAGACTCGTTCGCTTCTCCGCCAGAATTATCATTCATAGGAGTCATCGGAGTCATCGGTGCATCGTACTCCGGAGGCACCGGGTCATCCATACGTATTCGTTTACCTCCTCTTCTGTGCATCATTTTGTTGTTGTTCTGTTATTATCCCTGGAGAAAGACAATATGCCAATTTTCTGTCCAACTTTTACTTTAGGAACATAAAGCCAAATATTGTTTTATGATAGATGTTTAGATTATTTTGTGTTACAACAAACCTGTAAGATACTCCCCGGCGTGCGCGGGGATTAGGGATTTCCGCAGAGTTTCACGTTCTCACGATTTCCAGCATTTAAAACGCATCGATTCGAAAAACATTGGAAATACACATCGACGTAATTCGTCAAATGACCCCGGCTTCTTGTGATCATTCACGGTTCGTTTTACAATGCATACAAACGCGTACTGATAAACATGGTTATTGGCAGTTATTGGTCGCTTGTCAAAATACAAAGTAAAGTGTACCAATGGGAGAAACACAACATCTTGAAATTCAGTTTCAACTTATATTCACTTTACGCGCGGAAAGTTTCTTACGACCGCTAAAAAAGTGATAGTCAACAAAAATTACAATGCTGTATGAACCCGTTATTTCGTGAAACGCTTTAGTGTGGTGCTCATCTTATAGATAAATAATTATCTATAGTGTGAAAAAGCACTACTGTATTTTTTGCAGCCGTATTTTTACTATATTTCGGATATTTGAAACGCTGATTATATGTGATTATATGTACCACGTATTTCATACACGGTGCATTCGAATGTATGCAGTAATAATTATATACTATTTATATACATTGTTACCACATTTTTAGCTATACATAAATCAACAATAGCAAGAATCAAGTTTTCAAATTGCGTTAGGTGAAAATTAATTTGTTTCTCTGTATTGCTCTGTATGTATTTTCAATTTTCAGTTGTATAAATTGCAGCGCGGAGTATTGTATATATTTAGAGAGAAGGCGATCTATTATCGCTAGTGAAATAATCTGTGGTTAACGGTTTTGTGTGGGGATGGGAGGCGTGACTAGAGATAAAGTTATCAAATCACGGTGGAGATTCGTCAGAAAATATAAACGAATTTTCAAATAGCACTTGATCAAGTTCAGCCTCTCAAACGTACGCGCTTTCTCCGTGTTTTGTCGAAAGTACAATGGATACGTACGAAAGTGTATTACTTGTGAAGAGTGAAGTATTTGTATTTAGTATACCACCAAGGTCATTGAGTAGGGGTTATCGGTATGAATTCATTCTTTTTCACGATATTTCCTTTGAAAATCTTTTATCTCGATCAATGTACTTCGCACGCTGAAACGCGTGGAAAGCATACTATTTCTTTTGTTGTACTGACAAGGCATCTTAATTTTTCGAAAACATATAATTCTGATCATCTCGCACAATTCATACGTCAGCAAATGTTATACCGGAAATTGTTGACAGAACAACATATTGTTGCATCTGGAACATACTTTTACACGATTTATTATCTATGTATTGTGCGTGATTCATACGACGCCAAAATCGTTTTATTCTAATCGATCGCGACGATCAAGTTTGACAGATATTTTAAATTTTATGATACTGTACAATTCTAATTTTGTCAAGTGAAAAAATGCATTTATTCGAAACTGTTATGTTCGTTTAACACATATTCTTCTGTATATTCATAGAGCAGCCGATTGGAACCTACAAGACCCGACATGGACTGGTCGGATGCGTCTCGTGTCTCAAGGGAATGCAGTAGCGATAAAACTGGAAGATAAAATTACAGGTGAACTGTTCGCCAAATGTCCGATCGAAAAGTATCCAGGTATTGCTGTCGAACCGGTCACGGATTCTTCGCGTTACTTTGTTCTGAGGGTTCAAAACGATAATGGACGATCGGCCTTTCTTGGTATTGGGTTTTTGGATAGATCGGATAGTTTTGATCTAAACGTCGCTCTTCAAGATCATTTTAAATGGCTAAAGAACCAGGAACAGATAGAAAAGGAGAAGGATGAGCCGAAACAAGAGTTGGATCTGAGATTTAAGGAAGGGGAGACAATCAAAATCAACATGAAAATTACTGTAAGATCATTTGACTATTTTATAAATGAAGGAGTACTCTCCATGCCTCGCAACAAATCCCTCGAGATGTCACATACTTTAGCTGATAATTCTGCTAGAACCAGAAGCACCAGTAGAACTTTCCTTTCAAATTCCTGTCGGGAGAATTCTTGCAAAGGCACGGAGAGTACTCTGTGGTTGGAATGGGCGAGACAAGAGATAATATCTATAGATATTAATTTGTAAATAAACATTAGGCTTCAAATTAGAGAATGAAAGATCAAATTCTTAATTGCGATACAGAAAAAAGATGGCAGCGAAGTTTCCTCCAAGGCAAAACAACGACCCACCACAGGTATCGGTTTACCTCCGCCACCAGGCGGCGTAAAAATTGCACCTCCACCGGCCAAAACTCCAACTTCATCCCCTGCTCATAAACCTGCCCAGAACCAAAATCAGCCAAACGCGGAGTGGGGAGAGTTTGCTAGCGCGTCTCAACAATCTCAAGCCCAACAACAACAACAACCGTCAACAGTAGGAAATTCCAGTTGGGTGCAATTCTAACTTCTTACAAGTTGTATTAAAATTTAGTGTAGCTGTGCTATAGAATCATAGGCAGTGCATATGTATATTAATTTGTATATGCACATGTACTTTGACATATACGCATACATATACCTTTTAAGGGTAATTATTGACAAAGATGTTTCTGTGTACATAGTAAATTAGCTACTATATATATTTTTAGAATATGATCTTTACTGTATTATAGTTGAGTACTTATAAATACTTATGAATTTCTGTTGTGACTTAATGGTGAAACCGACTATACAGAATGAAACTGCATTGATTAATCAACTATCCAAATAGAAAATTATGAAGAGTATTGCATTGAAAAAACTTGAACCACTCGTTTCGGTGATTTGAAAAGAAATTTTGAAGATTCATAATATATCTACATGTTGAGAAAGATTTATTTGATCTTAGGTAATTTGAAATGAAAAATTGAACACAGCATTATAATTTAGATTTTTGGTCCTGCCACATATATTTTTAATACATATAGTACTAATGCAGAGGAATGTACATATAATTACAATTCTTATTTAAATAAATTATAAAAAGAAGAGTAATACTCATATTTTTTATATAAGTAGGTACCATATAAGTTTAGTGCCTTGTACAGATTTGTCTTTGAAAAATGAGACAGCCTGAATTAGAGAAAAAAAAACAGAGAATTAACACGCAGAATAAAAAGATGATAATAGAAATTTGTGATGTCCAAAATTGAAGATTCTATTAGCATAAAATGCTTTCCTGAAACATTAGTTCAGTATTACGAATAAAATAGAAATGAAATAAATACATTTGACATTTCCTATTACATGGATACAGTCTTTGTTAAAACCCTTAAAGGTGTATAAAATTAAATATGGTGTATGCAGTCTTAGTTTATATTAGTTTCCAGTGTTGTACATAATACAAAAAATTGAGGAGGCTACTGCAGAGAAAGGCCTAATCGTATGGATGTTCGAAATTTTTTTTTTATTTCATCCTGATTTTGTACGAATAGGTTTCTAAGGAGATAATTTTTATATCATTTTCGTTATATCATCAAATTATATATCAAATATAAAATTTTTCTATTGTATTTTTCTATTTTAGAAAGTTATTTAACCGGATGTAAATTTTCATTGAATACTGTATGCAGAATAATTAAGGTTTAGAATGAGAAGCTTGTAAAAATATGTGCTTGAACGCATTTGAAGAGGGATAAAGAAATGTAAAGCGCTGTTTACATTTAAAAGAAAATTGTTGACAGAAAAGTTTACGAAAAAAATATTATTACTAAATCACAGAGATGTAATCTATATTCCATATAATCCAGAGAGAATAAATTTATTACACATATCTTTGTTCGCAAGAATGGAAAAAAAGAGTTCAATGTTTCATGTACATATTATGAATAATTATCGAAAGATGATATTATGTCCTGAATCGTATATGTATACCTGTAAATTATTTACAGATATAAGAAGTTTGATTTTCTCGCGCGTAGATAGAATAAGCGAGAGAATTACTTATATAGTCCGGTATCATTGTACATTGTAAATGATGCAGAGTAACGTTGTTAATAATATGTATGTTAATATTTAGAGTAATGGAAAAAGAATATCTCTTGTAATTCCATAAGTTACATTCCGTTTTTAATGTATAAAAAAAAAGAAGATTACTATACGATACATGCGTATTTGTGTAAGTAGTTATATATACATACATATATATAGCGCAATTCGTCTCGTTGCAGTAAATGAAAAAATGCTGTTGTTTTCTATTGTATATTTTCGTTTGTAGTTATAATAAATTGCATAATTATTAATACGCTAAAGAATTATTAAAAATCATATTACAAATAATACTTTGTAGATAGATAAATGATAACAGCAGTTGGAAATTTTATTCTATCGCAAGATTATTTATCTTGGTAAAAGATCAACAACGTTTATTACGAGCAACGTTAAGCCTTAAACTTCGCATGGCCATGTCACGACTAAAATGACGTTGCACAGGACGTTGAAGTTGTCCGTTGACTAGACTAGAATCATCGTCACATTCCACGTTGCTTAAAACCACTAATAGTACTCCAAGCACCTGTAAAAATCAAAGTTAACATAATTAGACGTATACATACGTATTCATTTGAATACGAAGTATATATACAAAGATAGTACAATATTTCCTTATCTTATTTACCAGACATATGATTATCAGTAATGTATAGATATGTATGCTCGCAGCCGGAAGTGACTCCACTTCTCGTAGAGCTTTGGCAGCTTCAGATAGATCTGGTTTTAATTCCAAGGCATGTCGCAGATGTATAGCTGCTTCTTGATAATGCCCATACGCCTTCGAAAAGACAAAGTTTCTTAAATACTCAGACAACATGCATAAAAGTGTGGTACACTAAGGTTTTGAAAATGTTTGGATTACCTTGAATATTTGACCAAGCGTAAGGTACTGTTCCCATGCATTGCGATCCGGAGGTTGCAATTCCAAGGAACGTCTCGCTAAGTATGTTGCGTCGTCCAAGTATTGTTGTACCAATAACACCCTAGCCAAATTTAACAAAACTTCCGCGTTATGTGGTGACACAGCAAGTGCCCTTCGAAAACACTCGATCGATCTTTGTGCGTCTCCTTTTATGCGCCAGAAATTTCCTATTTGATTATACAGTTGCACCGATTTTGGTTTCTAGAAGAAATTTCATGGAATTTATAATAAATAATTCATTTTTGTTACAGATAATCTATGCGTAACTAGGATGTACCTCTCGTTTAGCTTTTATTAATCGTTTCTCTAATAGATCGATGTCAACATCCATAGTTTTACCGCCGTTCTTCTTGAACATAAGAGCTACATTAGGTTCGGGAACTAATGGATGTTTATCTCTGTTGGCAACACCGAGCAAGTTGTCGTAATAAGTGAAATTAACAGGTTTTCCACAGTCCAAGATTACATCCTCGCATTGCTGACCAGAAGTGCATACAACTTGTTCGCCCGATGTTTGAGACGATAGGGTGAAAGGCTCGGTGGCATTCGGATTATCCTTCAACACGTATGACGAGAATCGTCTGCCAAGGGGACCAAAGTTAGGGCTTTTTTAACGCTGAAAGAATAGTAAGCCACACACAAATACTAACTACAGGAAGAAACAGAAAATTACATCGGATTATTTGTAACAAGTATTTCAAACAAAATCTCAAATATTGTCAAACATAATTATAGTTTGATAAAGCAAACAGAAGTAAACAGATTTCGATATATTTCTTAAATTAAAATGTTTTCCGCATAGTATGCAATACACTTGTTACTAGAGGCTAGTACCTTCTACCCAAGTAAGCAAGATACTTGGGTAATTTTTGTTTACTCTTTCTTTTGAAGACTTAAAAACTTAATAACTTCTTATATTTTTCATAAATTACAAAAAGAAAAATCATATTTTTATTATACATGCAGAATTACTGTCTATGAAATATACTCGTGTACATTTCGAATAAACAATAATCCAACCGTTAAACATGCAACAGTGACTATTCTTTGCATCTACAAGTATGATGTACCTTCTTATGTGTGAACAATGTAACACTAAAAAAGAACTGTAAAATGTTCTAATCATTCATATATTGAAAGGGGTCGTAGACGTATTTCTTATTCTGATATTCGAATTGTTGCTTAAGGGGTATTCTCCTTTGAATACAAAATTGATGTAATACCTCGTATAATACATAAATGTTTAGTAATTGATTAGATGCCTAGATATTAAAAAATGTAAGCAATATTTTGAATAATGATACAGCAATTTTCAGTGGCGACTCCGAGCCAATGCTAGAGTGCTAAGGAGTAACACTAAACCTACAGAGCCTTAAAAGTAAGTGGAACATGTTTCCTTATAAAAATGACTAGATTGATTTTATGTAGACTTTGTGTGGCTCCTATTGTAATGCATGCTCTACTAATGATATCTATACAATCATTTCTTATATGAAATCATTTTTATTAGTTCAATAATTGTAAAATAAAAAATCTGGAACCAGTCATTTTGTCTAGTGGTGGTAGGTTTAGTGTTAATGTAAATAGTATATTTCAGGCACGTTAGCTTCCGAAACAGGAATATCGGTGTAATCTATCGTGTAGAAGAAATCTAAACAACATACTGATTGAATATTCAGAAGGAAGAGACATGCCACTCTGCTCTTACCTAAGACTAACCAGAGCATCGGTGGGGTTCCTTACCGTTCATGGTTTCCAGAGAGAACATTTTCGCAGTCTTGACAGTAAGCTTGTACTTTCTCGTGTTTATCAGAAACAGCGGTTCTACTCCAACTTTGTCCATTACCGACACTGATGCTACTCGCCAAGATATCAAAAATAGGATCATCTTCCACCGTACTCGCGAAGTCTGTTGTCTTAACAACTTTATCAGCACTGAGCCTCCAAGAAGTCCTCGAATTCGTCAGTTTCGCTTGGAGTATTAGAAAGCAAAACAAATAGCCGACGAGACGACCGTCGACCCCAACAACGTGCATTCTCCCGCTTCAGAAAATACCGATTCCAACACGTTGCTAACTCTCGCTGAGAAATCGTCTGCTTCTCTACTTACAAAAAAAGATGATTTAGATTTTCATTCAGATGACTCTTTCCTCTAGGAACTATTGACTTGGCTGCCAACATTTCTAAATCCCTATTACCGTATCACTAGCAAATTTTAAATTTCAATTTCTCGTAAGTTCATTTATTTTGGTTCAAATTCATCGAAATTTATCGTTTCTCGAATCTCTTGCTTGTTACCTAATCTAATAATTCAGCGAATGAAAATTTTCAATGAATTATTGGGCAATGAAAAAAGATTATTTCTTCAAAGTGAACTATGTATATATGCATATCAATGCATATATACCAATACTTTTTCACTTCGACTCACTTCGACTGTAATTTGAAACAATTCAATGGTAATAAATATCTAATTTCATAATAAATAAGATATGTATGTAGGTATGGATACTATTAGCTCGTGCGATTTCTTATCATTTTATTATATCTTGTGAAATGTGACGGTGTTTGAATCCGCGCAGGTAACCCGCACACTTACATATGAGCACAAACACGAGATTCTCGTTTCTTTTCAGATTTTTTCGATAACATGGAAAACGAGAATGATGTAAACAAAAATAGAGAAACAGAATGTAACGAGGAAAATCAAAATATTTCTGACCGGAATGATTGTCATGATACCGACAAGAAACTTTCGGAGTCCGATCGAAATATTAGCAAACGACAACTGAAAAAAATAAAGAAAAGAGAGAAATGGTTAGAACGAAAGAGTGAGAAAAGGTTTTTATTTCTTGATTCTTTCACTTCTAAGTTAATTTAGTAGAAATTTTATATATTGTTTATTAATTCTACATTATGCGATTTCTAATTAAAATGTGTTAACATATTTTATAGATTGAAGGAACGGCAGAAAGCAAGAGAGAAACGAGCATATGCTCGTGCAAATAATATAGATCTTGGTCCATCTAGGAAAGCTTTGAAAAGGAGTACGATGGCTGATAGTAGTTGCAAAATTGAAGTGACTATAGACATGTCTTTTGATGATTTAATGATCGACAAAGATATTGCAAAATTGACCAAGCAGATATTAAGATGTTATACATTGAATAGGCGAGCCCTCGCTCCGATGCAATTTTCCCTTACTAGTTTTAACGGGGCATCGAGAACACACATGCAAAAGCATAATGGATATCAACATTGGGACGTAAGTACTGTACTCCTGAATCCGTTAATGGGACAGTCTCGTTTCCAGGATTGCAAAGATGGGGCTTTTCAGTAGTCAAAAGCGCTAGATAAAAGATTGCTCTACATAAAGCTATGCATGTAGCTATTATCATAAAGCTGCGACAGCTACACGCTGCCAAATAATGCAAATTATGCCTTGTAAACGTAAAAACACGAGGGCACCTGCAGCCCAAATTGATCTTTTATCTAGCACTCTTGACTACTGCATAACCCCATCGCATACATTATTACTATGTGCTGCTGAATAATGCAAACTACACCTTGCAAACGTAACAATAGGACTTTTGACTACTGAAAGACCCCATCTTTGCATTATCAAACAAGTCTATCCCCTTAAGAAAATGATGTGCCTAAAATACTTAGAAATATCTAATATGATTTTGTAGGTAAAATTTCATGTGGAAGGATATTTGGATGTTTATCCAAAAGAGAAAGTCATATATTTAACTAGCGAATCAGAAAATGTGATCAATCATCTAGAACATGATTGTGTGTATGTTATAGGTGGTCTTGTTGATCATAATAGTCATAAGGTAAGCTAGCTTATTTGATATGTATAAGTCTTCTTGTACCGTATTTATATTTTTAGGGTTTGTGCCACAAAGTAGCTAATCAGGCTAATGTAAGGCACGGACGACTCCCTCTAGACAAATTTTTACAAATGAAAGCTAGGAAGGTTTTAACTGTTGACCATGGTACGATTAGAATATATTATATATTTTTCACATATGTATACTAATTGTAAGTATACAAATACAATTTATATTATTCCAGTGTTTGAAATCTTGTTGAGAGTTAGCGAAGGAGAAACATGGCAAGAAGCGTTTTTACAGGTACTGCCGGAGAGAAAAAATGCTCAACCCATTTCGTCTATAGAAGAAAATAAAAGCGAGTTAGATGCTTGTGAGAAAGAAGAAAATATTTGCAAAGGAAATGGTACAGTTTACGTGTATAAAATGATAAACATTGATGATACATGTATACGATAAAATTTTGTTACAGACGAAACATCGAAATTTCTCAAAACTTTGGAAGAAGACAAAGCCATGCTGAATATTTATAAAAATGAAGAAAATATTTTTTACACGAACAATACAACAAAAGCAAATGTGGAAGTTGTAGATGATGAGAATACAAGTAATGTATGTACATAATAAAATTACAATATACAGATTAAACAAATCAAACGAAATATTGCATTGTACATAAATACGATTTGCATTTCAAATCGAATTCACCTTTTGCCATTGCATAATACAAGTTCTCACAATTTTCTCATTTTTTTTCTCCTTTATTGTTATTACTGCATTGCACGTATTTGTTGTCAAAGTACATTCTGAAATTTTGCAGGAAATAAAAAGTATGTATATATAAATGCAAAGCACATTAACAACAAATTTCTTCTTTTGTATAAATTATGTATTACGTGTACATAAATTTACGAGGGATCTCAAAATGTATAATAGAATAAATTTATAATAAATTAAAGAGGTCTGTTTTTATTCAAGACAATGTATGACAGATTTTTACCATAAACATGATATCTCTTATGTAGGGTAATGATAGAAAGATAAAATGGAAATTTTCAGTCACATTTTTCGAAAAATATTGATCAATTTTTCTCAAATTTTGCAAGAAAATTTCAAAAATATTGTTTCTATATTATTGTACTAATTATATACATATTTCATTTACAATACAGTAGTTTTAACACAACAGTGGGACTGTGAAAATAGATTAGAGATATACAAAGTTTTGTATATATTATAAAAAGTACCGTACATAATGTTATATTCAATACAATTTCACATGATTAATTATGACTAGAAAATTATTGCTCCAACGTTTCAATACAAATTAGGCTACATTCAATTTGAAAATATACAAACTTCCGAGTTCTTAATTTCTGAATAAAGCCAACAAAATTTTTGCAAAATTTGGGTAAGACTGATTATTTTGTAATTAAAGTGAAGTCCGTATAATGTGTATGACAAAATAAAATTATATTTACATAAGTGGTATCATTTTTAATAGTAATTAATTTCACAAAAAAAATGTTGAATTAATTTTACGATTGTGTAGTACTATTTTTACGATTCGTGTAGTTTCGCTTATCAATAAATAATTACAAAATTGATTTTTGTAGGTTTTAAAAGAAATTTACGAGATCTGCATAAACAATAATAAATTAAATTGTTATTTATGCATCGTTCAATACCTAAACCGAGTTAGAAAAGTGAAATCACGTATAACTTAATTAGAATGCAAAAATCACATCTGAGTATTTATGAAATATATGAAATTCTTTTTCTTGATAGATCTCAAATTCTGTTTTTATAGGTAACTTTTGCAATATCAAAAACGAGATTGATATTTACTATGATATTATCTACGTTCGTTTCTCTGCCTGCATACTGATACTATATAATTTCTAATTTCTTAATTACAATTTACAGACAAAGATTTTCTATATATGATACATATATACAAAATTATCTTCCTCCGTGAAGGTCAAAGCGATATTTAAATTGACAAAAGTTACTTATTTCACAGAGATCTCACATTTTAATTTCTTATTGATAATCGAACTTTTATACAATACACCAAAAATTTCGTACACGTACTACAAGTATACTTAATCTGTTTGTATATTAACGAAAATAAAAATCAAAGGTGGTAGAGTTCCTTTTTTTTCTGTGTATAATATGTACAACTTTGTAAGTATACTTCAACATAAGTATACATCAAGGTAAGTAAACTACTGAGAAGCTATCATTCGCACAAAGTCAACAAAATTTCTATTTCTAGACATTAAAATTTTTTACTTCAGTTATAAATCTAATAAAATAACTGACATCATTTTTCTAAAACTGTTTCCCAATGATGCTAATAGAAACTTTTTGAATATTTATTCAATTGAATATTTATTCGAAGCGGGTAGCTAAAATGTAAGCAAAATCATTTTTGGTAGGTCATTGTCGAATTACAATGTAAAATAGATTACTGATTTGCATTAGTGTGCCTGTTTCTATCAATATCAAGAATTTAAGCCTGCTAAAGTCTATTAATTTGATGAAAAATTGCAAAATAAAACAATTCCTGTATAAAATCAGAAATTTATTCATTTATGGCACACTAATAGGAACCAGTATGTAAAATGTATGTAAAATTACCAGCTGCTTTAAGCCTATTCTGCATAATAATAACTTCACAGTTCACATATCTGTAATTTTCATGCAATGTCTAAATCATCGGCATCCTGACTATCGATCATTTCGAATTCGCTACCACTTTCATCACTATGACTAATTGATTTTCTCGATAGAGGTTCCAGTTCTGGTTCTCCCTCGGATGACGATCCTTTGTCGAAATTATCACTTTGAAATTTACTACCATCCACATCTGTTTCCTCGACACTAAGTTCTAATTCAGAAACTTCTACACCGTCAGTGCTTCCATCTTCGTGGGATGGCATTTTTAGACCCGTAATGTCGTCTTCATTGAAAAATTCTGTAATACAAACATCTTTGTATTCATCTAAAATATTTAGTGAAGAATGAAATTGTGAAGTAAATACCATTTTGAGCATCGGACAACACGCTTGTCGGTGTTGGAGATTGATCCCCAGATTCTCCAGCTCTCGCAAGCACTTGAAGATTGTCCTCGGTTACTGCTGGTAAAAATTCTTCAATTTCGCTATCCCATTCTGTTAGACAAGAAACGATACATTAAAAATTTGTTATGTTACTAGACGTTACACGTCTTTATATTTAACACTATGTTAATCACCTCTGTGTGATAACATCTTGTTGGGCAGCTTTAATAATAATGCGGGTCCCAGTAGAATGCTCATGCATATTGTATACGCGAGAAGCACGCCGTTTATAGTGCGACCGATAATCCACAAGCCCAAAGAGAGAGAACAAACTGCGGTGCAAAACTGAAACGAATTTGAATAATCATTAAAGAACTTCATACTGTTCGCACTGTATGAAATGTTTAATAATTAGACTGCGGATCTTTATGCGATTATGGCTTTTGAAAATTTTCAAAAAATTCTAGGATATAAAATGCAACAGTATTTAGTAAAATTTTAATTTATTTCAGACCACGGAAAATAAGATTCTATTTGATTCGAGTTTCTTAAAATTCATCTAGAAAAATTGCAAATTGCATAAACATCCACAGTCTATTAATAATACAATGAGAGTTTACCACTCCTGGCTGATCCTTTCTCAACTGCTTCAAACTATGAATCGCTGATTTCACCTTTTTTCCAATTTTGTCAATTTGTTCTGTTTTTGCACACGATCTACAAAATATACATTTTTGTACGTGGGCTTCTAAGGTACTGTAGCAGAGTACTATGACCAGCGCAGCACTGCTGGCTGCAGCCAAGCCACGTATCTCTAATACGATAATACCCCTGAAACATACAATTACAAATTAATACTTTAAAAATTTCTTTATTCGTTTAAATATTACGAATTCGTTCAAACAATCGAATGTTCGATAAAACGGTTACTATAAACACAAAATAAAAGTTTTGATTACGACGTGTGTTTTTTTGTCACTTAGATTTGCAAAAAAATTTACGTCGCTTTTACACGTCAAACGATTATACTTTTTAATAATCAACGCGCACCGCCATCTACTAGAAATAGTACTATGGATCTGGTGGGAAAATCCGTAGAGAAGATGCAATTCATGCGACAAAGCAAACAAGAGTGTCATGAATAAATGTAATTGCGGAGAAATAGAGCGAGTTGAACCGCGTATTGGTTGTACTCGTACTACCCGTAACGAAACTCATCAATGACCGATTATAACGTACTCGCGGAGATACGCGAGGAATCGTGGCTCTCGAGTATTGATAGATAATGTTATTTACAATCGACATATCAAATGCCGAAACGTACACGCTTCGACAAACCTTGACCCAGAAGGCGGATAACTCGCGGAGCATTAGAAGACAGCTGCGACGATCTTCGATGCGCGACATTTTTATTGATACAGGTACCGTTCGAAAATGTTCGGAAATTCTGAACGGTCGATTAGACGACTTGTTTAAGAATTTCATCAAATCATTCGAGCAATATGCGAGGGAGAAAAATCGAATTTTACACATCTACTTAGTATGTGTGTATACATGACGGATGGCAGGAACTCACCAAAACAGAATGTTGAACACGATGACGACGGAGATGCTATTGACGGAGTTCTCCCAAAGAAGGATACTCTCTAGAATGCTGCAAAGCCGCCTGGATGCTTCGAAATTGCATCCGACATTCTTGCACCGTTCAACCTCGACGTTATTACGATCGTCTTGTACAACCTTTTCGGTTGTATCGTGATGTGTCGCGTTTCTCATCCATCGAAAATAACACGCCACTCTCGAAAACCGTTCCATGACAGTTCCAGGTCGATGTTGACTGCTTTTGTCGTCCTAATTTCCGTTCTCCTTTGGCATGGTACACCCTCGGAAGACTGTGCGGGAGTATTTTTAGCGCGTGACAACGAGTAAGAACTTTTGAGAACGAACGTGTATAACCGCGGGGGTTTTCTTCTGCTTCTCGGAACGAAATAACAGAGTGTGGCGAACAAGGAAAAAGCAATAGAGATAGAGAGAACAGTGTATATGTATATCAGTTGATAGAAAAGAGAGAAGAAGAAAGAACGGAAAGTGAGAGGGAGAGAAAACGAATATAAACGAAAGGATAGGGACTAAAAGACTTGTGGCGATCACTGACAAAGAACGAACGATTAAAACGCTACGGAATGGAGAGGGAGAGAATCACTAAGGAAAGGAGGAGGGAATACGATGTATATGTATACAGTCGAACAAGGGAAAAGGACAGAGACAGAATTCTGTACACCCTTGCGATATATTTTACAAGTTCGAACTTGTTTATTTCTTGATTATATACCTTCTTCCGTATTACTGGACCTCTTTCTTTGTTCTTTAACTTTTTCTTCTTCTTCTAGTTGTTTTTTTTCGACCACACCACTCGGTGTACTGTATACGTCGTATCTCTCACCGTGCTACTGACGTACGTACGCGCCTGAGCGATATTCCATATTACCCTACCTTCGTCTGCTGCAACACACGTGACAACCGCGACACGAGACGTCGTTCTACAGCGCACAACGTGTACAGTGGAACTGCGTATAATCCTTATAGTTTAGTCGTCTTCACCGTACCAAACACGATACGTACCGTGACTTTTGCATCTTTACAACAATTCTAGTTCGAACGTAAACAGTATACCTTTTTTCCCAATACGCGCTCTGTAGTTCGATCGCTCTCGCCGCTAGGACAAAATTATTTGTCAGCTTTTCATTACAGTTTAGCATTTTATTTAGCAAGTGTTACTGTTATATAGAGATATTTCGAATACTATTTTCGCAGACTTATTCCTCATACATAGGCTACGCGATCTTTATGCGCATTTATAGCAAAATTGAATAGATGAATGAATGAAATTGAAAATTGTTGAAAAATTTTGAAAATTCAAGATATCAATATATGATTTCTCCCATCATTATAAAGGGGAGAAACATCATTCAATTCAGTTTCTATTTTTTGCAATCGATGCAGACAATTTTTATTTTGCATAAAAGATCCGCAGTCTTTATATGATCATAAACAATTATCATCATAAACATTATGTATTATCATAAACAAATTTTATCTTCGAACTGTCCTCCTTGTTGTATTGCATATGGTCTTTTTATCGTTAATTTTGATCCAATTCATATAAGATTTAAGATTTAAGTGCGTTCTAACGAATTTACAAAATATCTTTATCGATTATGAGTCACTGTCTGCTGTTACGTCGAAGTTCGCCTAATCCATGAACATTAATAATTAAGATTTAACGTTTTCAACGTTTACATACATAGAGATGTACTACATGTACTTGCATAGATGTGCATAGCTGTCCTACACACAGTCAGTTTTTGTTGATCTGAAAATGAATTTTGTCCAGCTAATTATGGCATTCGAACCGCTACGACGCGTCCCGAACGACCTGAAATAGCAAGTTCGTTCGTTGTTCGCTTTCTCATGCTGCGATCTTTTGCGCATTTCCTCGGAATTTCCGTTTTATTTCGAATACTATTGTACTCGAGAGAGCTTAATCTTTTATTTGTTATACTTAAGCCTCTCTTCTAGAAACGATTATTTCAATCAGCTGTTATTAATTGCGAAACGATACGATATACGACTTTCATAAAAAGTTTGTGACCTGTCCTTCTCAACTATCACGGAATGCAACAAAATTGTAACTGTATATTTTGAGACTTTTGGGTCTATGGTGACACTGCTAGGCTATTATTAAACCTCTCATGTCCTGATGTTACTTTAGCACCACTTCTATTAAAATAGTGTTGTGCATCGAATTTCCTTGCATTTTGATAATCTGTCTTAATTTAATTTATGCGCGCGATACGTGTTTACAGCATACATTTACATTTGACATATACGTTGTGTGTAAATATAGCTTTAAAACACTTCGGATAAAGAAAACAGTAAAAGATCAAATAAGATGAGAATGGATTTGTTTGAAATACAACTAGAAAAAGCTCATATTTCAATTTTTTAAATTACACCGCTCATTTTCGACGAAGGATATATTATTTAAAATGATGCAATTATTCAAATTTTCCCGCTTTGAATGTGCGTCAAAATGTTTGACATTTGACAGATATATATATGTATGTATGTATTATGTGTATATGTCGGAAGAAAACATAATGATTCGAATGCAGCACACGTGTAGATACGAGTGCATGTTTGTTTTAGATAAGACAAAGTCAAATGTATTTTTCTAAATTAAATATTTGTACAGTGACTCCCACTAATATTCGGACACTGTTAAAAAGACGATACTTTTTTAATATTGGACCATACGATTTGATTTTTTTTTCTTTTTAAAAGCTAGAATAATTGGTTTGCTACACAATGTGACAAAAATTTTTGAAAAAAATTGCAAGTTGTCGGAATTGCAGAGAATACTAAAAGTTGCCTTTTACAACTTTTTTATGCTGGACCCATATATTGAAAATTTAAAAAATATAAGATTTATTAAATTTATTGCAGTTAGAGGCCGAAAATCGTAAAAAACTGAAATTTTTATCATCTTTCAACATTTATAGCTGATGGCCAGTTATATATATTCTAAACCAATTATTCTAACTTCTCCAAAAAGTTCAAATCGTATGCTCCAATATTAAAAAAAGTTATCGTCTTTTTAACAGTGTCCGAACATTAGCAGTCACTATATATAATTGAATGTACCATACAGACGACTTAAATATTTTAAATAAATATCGTTACAATGCATAAGCTTGTTCTTGGTGCCTTTCGAATGGTCTTACACCATAGCTGTTAAGTTAACGTTGCTGCTGAAATCCGTCTAGATTGTCTAGATAATAGTCTCTACACTCTACTGTCGTTCTTTGATCATTTCATTCTACTTAAATCGCGCGAGGTCAGCTGTTTCAGGTTTTCACTTTTACCATATCAGTAACGTTATAGATGATCGAGCGCCCTGTACCTGGAAATGTCATAATGTTTGCGTAAAGTCTTAGTGGTCGTTTGCAGATTGCACGTCATTAAGCAATTCTCAACCGAAAATCATTCGCTTTATTCCTACAGAGATCATTCTTCGTCGCGTCCTATTTTTATCAATACTTTACCCCTTGCAAAAGCATACCTTTATCTCGTATATACGTATATAGTTGCGTTTACAACATTAAAAATCATTCTGATTTATGAAATATATACATATATATTCGAAAAAATACCAACGCTAAATGGTTAAGAGAATGTTACAAGTTATCTTCTTTTCAGTTGATTCGATGAACGAACGTATTGCGAAATTGTAAAAGCTATTCCCCACGCAAAAAAATCGTTAAATTTATTTCTCATACTATAAATGTAACGAATGTACAATTATTAATAATTTGTTCATTCGTATGATTACATTACGTAACATATTGTGAGATATGTTGCAACAAAGTATATACACGCACCTCTTTATGAATTGCTTCGACTGAAAGATCGTGTTTCTTTTTCAATCAAAAGTGTGTTTCTATCAACTCAAATTGTAATGGCAAATATTTACAACGTAAATTATATATAGACTATATAGAATCGTTGTGGAGATACACTCTATTTCCGTCGTGACCTTTATTAATATAGTTTTCGGTAATATCATTTCTCTCTGCATATCATATATCTATAGTTGCAGATACTACGGACTATCATATTACTATCATAATATGCATTTCTCGCATACCACAATTTCTCGGTAGTGATAAGCTTGCACCGGATACCGTATACGTTAAAATATTCCTTGCCTTGCAAAATCGTGCTGTTTATCGTAAAATTGCAACTGTGACACGTCATTATACTACGTTCTAATCGTGCGGCCAATTTTACGCGCAAGTCGAGTCTATATCTCTTACATCGATAAACAGATTTCTAGATTAATGAAAAGCATATACAAATTCGATTTGTACGGAAATATTCTGTAATTCAATAATAAATAGTTTTCAGAATTTTCATGAAAATCGTTCACGTTGTAATCGTATCAATAGAGACTATGTTGTAATGTTTCGTTAAAAAGAAATTTTATATTAAAATAATTCATTAATATTCGTAACATTCGTATCCATATGTAGAATAGTCGTTCTAGTCAGTTTAATTTATAAAGAACACTCATATAGAAGTAGTTTATTTGTGAAAACAAGGCTACAATATCAACATATAAATGCGCGCGTAAAAATACATGTATTGTCACAGATGATAATACAGTGTTGCACATGTGTTCGTGTTATCTTACCATTAAAATGTAAGATAAGGTGATAGCTTAATTTATTATTATCACCGTCGACTTAAATTTCAATTATTTTCTTTGCGATCTCTAATGAATTCTGGTATCTCTTCTTTTTACGAGTTCTTTAAATATTTAAATATAATATAGCATCATGTAAATAGTTGTGAATCAGATCTTGCTAGGCGTGATTAAGACTCTGATTTATATAATACATTGTAATTAAACTAAACATAAGTGTAGTGTTAATCTGTCGAGTACATATACTGTTAATTTAAGTCGCTTTCAAAGAGCTGCGTTAATTTTGTATCTATTTTTAGAGAAGACAGAAAATAGAGTCAACAAAATTTTGCAGTCGTGTCTACAGAATTATTTTGTACAGCTAATGAAAAAGATCGTAGCATTCGTAGTTCTTAACAGCAATATGATTTATATACTTAATTACTATGCTTCTTGTTATTTTATACATTTATACAATTTTCTACAAATATGTTCATACCATTTGCTATAAAATTTGAAAACATGTGTGAGAACAAGGAAGACGTAAGAAGAGAACGATCGTCGTTTCTTAAAGTACATCTGTAAACAATGCTTTCAATCTTGAAATATCACATTCGATGTGCCTTATTCGCATAGTTCACTTGAAATATATTAAATCTATGAGAAATCTTGATTATTACACGATACTAAAAAAAAAAAAATGAATTCGAGCCGAGGCTCGAAGAGCCCGTACGAACCCCTTTAAAACAATTAACAGTAAATTTCAGACTAAAAAAAATGAGATAAAAAATGTTATATATCCACTTTTGTGTCGCGAGACAAAAGGCACTTGTATAGAAAATGCACGGTGAGATAAACTGTAAAATGTTACCGTATATGATTCGTGCGGATATTCATTTCTTCGTTACAACATTCCATTGTATAGAAATCATTATTCTTTGCACATAAATTACACTTACTCGCATGCACACGCCCATTCATACATAGCAGTCTAAGTTATATGGCAGTATTATAATATCGTACTTAACGAAATAATTTCATGAAATATCATAACTACATTAGTTTCCATTAAATACTTACCAGTAACAATGTTAAAAATTATCCTAGTTTACTGCTAAAGCTTGCTTCTCTGCGTGATAAAAGTTCGTTCGCCGTTTAAATATTAATCTGTTTAAAATTTGTATAAAAAGAAACAGAATTGACTGTAATGTGTCGTGATTTTACTTGCTCTATTAAATACAGATCGTTCCCCTCATTTTCCAGCGTACGTTGGATTCTTGAATGTCGACGTGGCTTGCTTGTAAATTGGATTTTCTCCCTGCAAAGAAAAAATTAACGATTAAATCTAGAATTTAGGATTTACAAAAATATTCAAAGGGCTTACCGTATCCCATTTAGCCATCATTCTCTCCCTTTCAAACCTTGCAAACTCTCTTCTGTCGTGTATAGTCGTTAACAACTTCCACAACAGTAATAAAGCAAGTCCAATTAAAACAATTGCTGCTATCACACCAAGTACTATGCCCAGCATATAAACTTGCGGAGGACATTCCCTTTCCTTTTGTGCTCGTACCACTAAGCAATTTGTTTCGTTATAGTAATAAACGAAATTGTATTTACAGTCATCCTCATCTATTCCAAAGCACGCGTCTTCGTTCTCGTCCGCTATAACTGTATCCACTGGTTCGGGAACGAACTCTTTACAATTTTTAGCGCATTCTTCTTTGTCACTGTAGTTTCCGGTACCGTACATTTGGCACAAAACACAGTTCTTCAATTCTTCGCAGCGACTCGGACAGGTTGGACATTTGTTACAGTGTCTGCCAGAGTATCGCATGTTTCCTTCCTCGTAACAAATGCATTCGCCACAAACACAGTCACCCTGTGTAACAAAAATAGGATGTTGTGGCAATCGTCTGATTTGTCTTGAGAAAAACAAGATACAACTATTTAGAACCTTACATGGCCTGAACACAATATTCCGTTTGTAGTGCCAGGTGCGATACAAGAATCGTTAGAGGATCTGCAATTACAGGATGGACCAGTCCAGCCAGCGTTACAGACACACTGACCACATTCGCAAGTTCCGTGGTCCGAGCACAAGAAACCCTGATCTCGATCGCATGAAAAGTTATCGCATTCACAGAAGTGTCCCGATATTATCTGCGAAAAAGGAGTAATATTAGATTAACATTAGATAAATTATCCTTATAACATTAGATAATTAACATTAAATAAATAACATAAGATAAACAGATTATTAGATTAAAATTGCCATATCATTATTTGAAACAGTTTTCAAATTATTAAATTCTTCCGTATTCTAGAAATTGTTAAAAATCCAAATTTATGAGAAAACAGGCTCAATTTCATGTAAATAGTGTGAAAAAAAGATTACATAGAGTAAAAGTTTTCTAGCTTGAAAGATACGTCTTGATTTCGGAATTCAAATTGCTTCGACTCCGAAGGGTTAAAAGATTAACTTGAATATGTATTTACTTCTTCAAGATTTTCTCTTTCCTCGCATTCGCATTGACCGCAAGCACAGGTTCCTCTTCCTGAACAATCCACTAAGGATGTATTATCAGGTCGACAAGACTGGAAGTGTTTATCGAATCCCGTCATCTCGTGATGAGGACTGCATTCGCAACGTTTTCCAAAGAAACCGTCGTAACACTCACAGACACCACATTTTAAGGTTCCTACACCGTTGCATTCTGGCGACTTTGGCTCGTACATGGCGCCTTCGCGTTCACATTCGCAATCGCATAACATTTCCAAATTTACTGTCAGAGTTTCGTTAATGCCAACCTAAAAAGCATTAACGATTAAATTATACAAGAACATACAACATATACATCTTTGCATACTCACTGGATAAATGTCGAATTTTTGTCTCCATTCCGTTCTATTCTCTGGACAACTGGTGACTTCGATTTCTGCTATAAATTCCACCTGCGTACCAACTTTCAGTCCATCGCATTTCGATGTTTCGATAAGTGGCCCTGTACCCAAACATCTTGAGAAATATTTCACCTTTACGGCACTGCTGGCCGTGTCTTTCATTTCGACAGAGCTTGAAATCGCATCGTACTGCTCTCGAATTAATTCTACAACGTTGCTCGAGTCATCCGACAATTTACCAGCGAAAGACCCCTCAACGTGTTTAGTCAGTCTTTTATATACATTTATTTGCTCCTCTGTAACAGCCCATATAATGTTAATGGCGTTCTGCTTCACTTTTAAATTAATTTGAGAGATACTCGGATAGTCTTGTAAAGACGAGTGTGTATAGAGTCCAGTCATGTCTAAATGACATTCGCCATCGTTCGGCTTTATAATTCCACCTAATTTTCCATCTCCAGCATAATGAAAACCAGCATCCGTAGAAAATACCAGAAGTCTACGAGCTTTCTCGCGCCAACCAATCTGTCCTCTGCAAACGATAGCTTGCATAATCGCATCGAATCCTCCTTCCGGTGCATCTAAGTTTCCAGACACCGATGCGTTGCGTACTAGACTCTGGATAAATAAAACTAATAAATCTGTGTTTGTCGTAAAGGTATGAAATTTGATTCGTCCATACTTACTGCAAAATGACTAGTATCTCGCGACAGTGTCATAATGTTTTTGTAGCCATACGGTGCTGCGCAACCATCGCATGGTTCTATTAGCCTGGAATACAAAGAACACAATGTATAAACCATAGTTAAAGATTGTACAAGCGGAATAATTATAATATTTAGAAACTTACGACTTTGGCATTGTATTAACGTAAGGCATTACAACTTTATCAACAAAACTGCCAAAGCCTAATCTGAAGTTACTCGTAATTTTACTCATACTTTCTACTAAGAGTTGTCCTAAGTCTGATAATTTTTTTTTATCATCTTCCATAGATTTACTCAGATCCATAAGATAATACAGATCGACGGGATAGTCTTCAGCTTGCGAATAGGCAAAATTCATTCTATACGCTTCGTCTAGAAATATTAGCGTTATTAGAAAATTATAGAAAATGGTTATTAGAAAATGTTCTAACATACTTATTCGTAGTTTCAAATTAACTTCTTGGGGCCAAATTTGCACAGCTTCTTGCCGCTTGCCACTGTTGCTACTGCTACTACTGATTTCTTTAGTCGATTGAGAGCTAGAGCTATACGAGCTAGAATTCGAGTACGAGTACTCGTAACTACCAGCACCGCCGACGGTATAGCCACCTTTTGTTAAATTACGATGTCTTGTCATACTGAAAACATTATCCGGGTTCCAAGTATATTCTGCCGGACATGTTGCAAATATTTTGGTATTTATATTTGGTAGAAAGCACCGTTTTTCAGAAAATTTCTAGAAGAAAGTAAATCATTTTATAAATTTTATAGTTCATTTGAATATTGCACGGATGAATGTAAAACTTACTGGTGCAGCACACCAAGCACAATGTGGCGTTTGAATGCATTCATGGCATGTTTGCTTACTAATGCATGGATTCATTCCTGTCAGTCTTTCTGGAGGCGGATAATTTGCCTTTGCCAACGACGCAACAATCGCTAGTGTTACGACCCATCCTAAGCTGCCAAGCATTCTAAACATATGTAAATAAAACAAATGAAAATTATAGTTTTTACTTGAAGAAAAGTTTGGATATTTCATTAATAAAAAGCTACGTAAGAAAATTAGTTTTTTAAAAAATGATAAAAGTGAATTGCTGTATATCTACAAAATACAAGGATATTCTTTTATAATTAAAAATCATAATGATTCAGTATGGACATTTTTGGAAATGAGGAAATACGAGGTATGAGGTAATATTCCTGTAATTGTTGACTCATTGGATTGTTGACACATTCTCAGAAGTTATTTTTATACTTGTGGTAAAGGGATATTGAATGCACTTTAAAATGATTTTTACAGTAATAAAAAATAGTGTAGTAAAACTAATATTTAAAATTGGGACAAAATGGTAGCTTCATTTATAAATACAGAAAGATTAGAAGTGAGACTATTATTAAATAACTGAGTCAACTCGTGAACTCGTCAGCACCTTTTATTTTCGATAGGAAAATGAAAAATCTTTTAAATCGTTAATATCTAAGAAGATCTTTAAAATCATTTGGTATATTCTATTAAATTTTTGTATGCAGTAAATACAAAGACTCGGAGGGAAAAGTAGAAAGTGAAGTAGAAATGTTGAAAAGTATTTTTAATCAATTATTTTTCGAGCGGAAGAATAAAATGCAATTGAGGTGCGGCTATACAAGATCTCCCACGCTTTAATTTCTAACTTGAGAAATACCATTTTTATTATTGAACGTAAAAAATTCGAATCCATGTAGATCGAAAAAATTTTGTAGGCATCTGAAAGGTGTGCCCAATACCTGTAAGATGTAATTATCCACGGCTTAAGACAGGTCATTCATTCATTCACCATGATGCCGTCATCTTTATATTTACAAAGTGCTATCGCTTTGCAAACGGTGAAGGTAGACGTTAAAACACTAAAGAATCGTAAGAAAATATAATCGGTTAGACAATATGAAAAGCTTACTTTTCTTTCAAAGGTTCTCTTTCAATCTGCTATTGAGGCATCACAAGTTTAACCAATGTTTTCTTGGTACTTGAATCACCATAAAAGGTAACCCATCAAACACACGCACTCCACAAACAACTGCATCCACAAGATAGCGATGGACTCTCGCGAACTCTCTGACTCTGTGACTGTGAACTGTGACGGATACTGTGATTGGATGTGTGCCACGAAATAATCACATATAGATGCGCAACTCTTTATAAATAGAAGGAACTGGGTCGCTGCGCCAGTGTCACGGGTATTCGAAGTGCGAACTGTTTATCCAAAATGTTCGAATTGCGGCCAATATGAAAACACGTGAAAACATGTCAATGCTGCTTAATTTATTATTGTAATTTGAATTAATAAATCTGCGATTACTGTAATATAGAACGTTATACATATCATACTTATCGTGAATCGTCCTTAATATTTTATGTATCTAGTTCTAAATACAATGTGACCCAAAAATGTTATACCTTATTGAAAAGGATGATTTTTGGGATCATTTGAAGTAACTTTTTTCTTTTGGAAAATGTTCTCTGAAAATACGGACCAATCAGAGCGCGACTACAACGGACGGCCGGAATCCGTCCGGCCACATTTTTGAAAGTTTCTTGTGAATCGTCCTTCATGTTCTATGTATTCGACCGTATATTACCTATACATATGCAAACATACGAATCCAGTGCAAGATATATGAAGATACATAACAGATAATAAATGTTAAAATGCATAGAAAAATTGTATTTGATAAAATTCACACGTCAGTGTAAATGAAATATATAATATGTATAATGCTGTGTAACATCGTTTGTATTACAACGTATATGTGCTGTTTAAGCAAAATCAATACATAGTAGCAGAACCTGCGCAGAAATCGTAAATAGAAATCTGCACATCCCCACTTTCGATACGATCAATTTTACCTCACATCCGGCTTCATGCTAAATCGTTCTTTCTGTCTCTGGAAGCGGTGAAGGTAAGACGTTTGTCCGTTATCTAGGTTTTAGTTTTTCCTTTAATCAATAATTTGGTTATATTCTTGTAATCGGCTTGCAGTTTAATTATTCATTTTTCTTTTGTCTTTTTTTCCTGTTCGAACGTGTAGAATAATTTTAAAAATATTTAATTTTAGAAAATCTGCATCGCTTGTCGACTCGATCGAGTAGAAGAAAAATTACGTTGAAACATCGGTTTATTCGGGGACTGAAAGATCATTATTAACATCAAATATGTAAGTAACAATCTACATTTGAAAAGTTTTTGCAAAAAACTCGTGCTGTATTTAGTGTCACGATTTGATTTTCTTAACGTCCATCTCTAACGCACAGTTTCTATCCTCGTTTCTTACAAAAATTTATTCTTTCGTCAGCCATTTTAAAAATATCTGCAATGCGTCATTACTAGACTTCTCCTGCAGCACTGTAGAAATTAGAAAAAAATTAGTGTTATATAACCTTTACGTTCTTTTTTGATTTTAATATTTCTCTGTGGTAATTGCATTTGATAATTTTCAAATCGTGTGAACAATAGATTTTCTTTCTCTAACAGTGTCGCTTAAAGAATGTTACATTAATTTGTTTATAATGCGAGATTATTTAAATTCATGAAAATAGTCTATTTAGTTACTCATTTAAATTATATTGAAAGTGATTGCCTATTAAAGGTTACGACAAGTAATTGGGGCTTTGAGCGCTTTGAGACCTAGGTGTGTATAAAAATAAATATTACATTTTACACATCCCAACAAAACTTAAGATTTAGTCAAATTTTAATCTTTTCGGCGAGGCGTGGTTAAACTATGTACGCCATGTTATCCAATGGCCGAGGTATACGATCAATACTTTTGCACTATGAATTTTTCGCAAGCGATATTACTGACTTAATGAGAATTATATAATAGCCTGATGATGTCATGCAAGGAAAATTTATCAAATAAAACTAGAAACGTGTAATAGCTTGAATGTTATCTTAAAAAGCGAGATAAATTAATCAAAACACATCTATCTATCCTCGGCGGCCATATTAAATATTTCGGCTTATAGCTCCACGATCGTGCCGAAAAGATTAAATTAATATTTTGTTAAATCTTGCTAAAATTTATAAGAATTGATAAACAGGTTTGAAATTAAATAAATTTTAAATGCAAAATCACAGACGTTTTTGTTCTTATTACTTCAACAATAAATTATTGAGGTTTCATTTACACGATTTACGAAAAACAGAAAGCCTCGTTAATTAATTGTTTACGTTTTATGTACTGGCTGTCACATTGTACAATTTACATTCATACAAAAATACAAGTTTGTAGTTCTATCAGTTTATCAAGGCATTATAAAATGTACCTCTCATTTTGGCATGCCTCCATAATGTTTATCAATGGAGCATGAATGCTTGTGGGAGGAAAAGCAATGTGAATATGCCTTCGGAATCCACACATGTCTGTCTGGAGCCGTTTCTCAATGTTCACTACAGTTATACACATCCATATTCCTCGAATACTTCACCAATAGAACAATCTTATTAATGTTATGTTCTCTCTTTTCTTTTGTAGGACGTACGGAGCTATGTCGAACGGTTACAGCAATGGGAACTACCGAGGTGGTAATAAAGCTCCTAGAAGAGGATACGGAGGAACGAACAGCACCACCAATGGACGTTTTGGAAATCGCAACAACCAAAACTCGAAGAGCAGTGCTGGTACTAATCTAAGGAAACCCAATTGGAGTTTCGAGAACCTAAAACCATTCAAGAAGGATTTCTATGTTCCTCATCCAAATGTACAAGGACGTCATCCACGAGATGTAGATATATTTAGACAAGAGAATCAAATTACATTGAAGGGAGACAAGATCCCCAATCCAATTCAGCATTTCGAAGAAGGAAATTTCCCTGATTACGTGATGCAAGGTATTAGGAAACAAGGATTCAACGAACCAACAGCTATCCAAGCGCAAGGATGGCCAATTGCTATGTCCGGTCAAAATATGGTTGGAATAGCGCAGACTGGATCTGGAAAAACACTAGGATATATTTTGCCTGCTATAGTACACATTAATAGTCAACAGCCATTGAATCGTGGCGACGGACCAATTGCTCTCATCTTAGCACCAACCAGAGAATTGGCTCAACAGATCCAAAGTGTCGCTAACGATTTTGGTTCGTTGTCTTACGTAAGGAACACCTGTATCTTTGGTGGTGCCCCGAAAGGAAGTCAAGCACGAGATTTGGAACGGGGTGTTGAAATTTGCATCGCAACTCCTGGAAGACTGATCGACTTCTTGGAGCGTGGCACAACCAATTTACGCAGATGTACCTATTTAGTGTTGGACGAAGCCGATAGGATGTTGGACATGGGATTCGAGCCACAAATCAGGAAAATTATCGAACAAATCAGACCCGACAGACAAGTTCTCATGTGGTCCGCTACTTGGCCGAAGGAAGTCAGAAACCTCGCAGAAGAATATCTTACGAATTATACACAGTTGAACATTGGATCGTTGACGTTAGCTGCCAATCATAATATTCTTCAAATCGTCGACGTCTGCCAGGAACATGAAAAAGAAACGAAGTACGTAACACTCTTCCGATGTCTATTTTATTATTAAAACTGCGGATTTTTGTGCATTTATAAAATTGTCGTAAAATTTCAAAGATTGAAGATGGTTTTAATACCATGCTATATTAATTTTGTCCTTGTATGAATATAAAATTGATATAATACCTTGTGCAATGCTTTAATGTTTAGTAATCGATTAGATAGCAACATATTTAATAATGTAGACAATATTTTGAATAATGGTTCAGCAATTTAGTTTCTATTTCTTGCAGACAATTTTGATTTCGCATAAAGATCCGCAGTCTACTCGTCATCAACACTTTAGCCTCGTTTTTCAAAATGTGTTGGCATAGATGATATTTTTCCTGATGATACTAATAGATGATATTGTATGATTCCACGTAATTTACCTCTAAGAAGAACTGACTTTCGGTTCTGCATAAAAACCTTTTCTTTTTTTAATTTAGGGAAATTAAAACATAGTTTCTTTTATTTCTAGGTTGGGCTCGCTCCTTCAGGAAATTGGTAATGTCAATGACGATGGTGGAAAGACTATAATTTTTGTAGAGACAAAGAAGAAAGTGGAGAATATCACAAGAAATATTCGTCGCTATGGATGGCCTGCAGTGTGCATGCATGGTGACAAATCACAACAAGAACGAGACCACGTTCTTAGAGGTATATATATATATATAATATTCTTCGAATATATTTTCGAAATTTGTATTTTTTTGTCTATTAACGGTCGCATTCTTTAATTTTTAGAATTTAGGAACAACAGAGGTTCAATTCTCGTAGCAACGGACGTTGCTGCTCGTGGATTGGGTAAATATTATAATCTTCTTAGTTTAATTAAAGATGTGAGACTTTCAAGAATGCGTTGATGCTTAGATAGATAAACTGCATTTGCGAAAATCTATACTTGTCTAGAAAAAAGGGATAGGGGGTAAAAAGTGGCGATGTAGCACAGACTGGTTATATGAAGGTGATGCCTCACAATATTTAGCATAAATGTTAAAACTGAAATCATTTGAAAAATAGTTTTCAAACTTGCCGAAAACAAAGTGTTTACAACATCTTTTGTTGAATGAGTATAGAAAATTACTCTGTAGAATTTGGTGATGAATGAATAGGGTATATCAAAGTGATACAAAAAAATTAACATTGCACCGAAAAATGTTTCTAATACAAATTCTCAAACTTTACATAAGCTTACAGTTTTAAATAGACGGCATTAGTTAGCTGGTATATGTTTATATGTTTTTATTTATTTGTATCACTTAAACTCACGTACATACATATATACATATATAAATATACAACCTTGTTTTAAGTTCTTATTTATTTATTAAGCTCTTATTTGTGGAAATATTCATTCGCGTTTATAGTGTTCTATAAGAGGTACATAGGTCATAATACGAGGGGTTAAAACTTTTAAAGTAGGTTTATCAGTATTTTATTTATTTCACGATTGAAAAGGGAAATTAGTGTTGATTTTTTACAAAATTTCTATAACTAGCATATCTCGCAGGAATATTTCTTTTCGTTAGTTTTTACTATTTTTACCAGCGTTACAAAGAATCTACTAATGCAATCTATTTGTATATAAATTGAAAACGTAAAAAAAAAGAAAAACGGAACGATGTTTAAAATCATGCGCTTGTGTTAAAGAATTGAGAGCAAATATTGGAATACAGGAAACTAGGAGTAAGTGTGGGCATCTTATAATTTATGTTAATCAGTCTGGTTGTCCTTTGTTTCAGAGGCACATGGTGCACAAATTGTGTTGAGTGTGCGATGAAAACGATCGTTCGATAAGAAAACATGGCTCACTCACTGTACATGCGCAATTGTGTTTTGCACATAATACTGTACTTAATGTGCCTCTGTGTTCAGCCTGTGTACCACGCAAGTAGTAAAAGTGGTGCGCGGGTGGTGCCGTTATCGCGCTGGTTGGGTGTGAGACTTATCACGGGCTTAACCGTGGTTTGCATTTTGGTACAACCGTCACACTTCATAGCCAATGCTCAGCCGGTGTCAGAGACAACAATCTATTGATTTTGCTACTATCGCTACTCGCTGGTGATGCTTAGGACACAACATTGCGATGTGTACTTGCATTCAAGAATAGCGCCTCTGGGGCTCTCTGGTATGCAGTCACATGGAATGCAATGTTCAGCGGTAACAGGGTTTGTATTTATTACTATGCAGCTAACTTACATTCATATGCATTTAACTTGGTTTCTCTGAAGTTGATGCAAAAACTTCTCGAAATATATTCTTCGTAAAACCTGTTCGCATTGAAGAATTGAGACCAGGATCTCATTTAACAACACTGGAAACGATTTATTCATTAAAACTGTAGTTTATATGACGTAGGTATGCTCCTCTATATCATATAAATAAAAAACAAAACTTTTAGGAATAGTAAATTCCGAAGACTATTAGAACGTTGATAAAAGCTTACAAGAAAGCTTCTTTTAGAGTTATATTTAATATATATTTCAACCCAATGTGAAATATGGTAGTAATTTTCTGTTGGCACTAGTATTAATTGATTGATTAGAAATAATTGATAAACAATATATAATATATTCCATCATCTATTAGTTTCCTAGAACTGCGGATTGTCTGTTTCGTACAAATGTATATATGAATGGTTAGTGTATGATTATAGGCTTAGCTGCATACATGTGATACGAAAAGAAAGATAAAACTGTAAAAGAAATTAAATTATTCCTTTTTCTTTGAAATCGAATAATGTATTTACTATCTTAACGCGATTAACGTAATGATAGAAAAGAACATAACAATATGAAAATTTTCTAAACGAATTCATATATTATTAACATAACAAGCATATAACTAATACCTTATATTTAAAAAGAATTTTTCATATTCTAGTAGTACTTTTTCTAATCACGTCAATTCTTTAGATGTCGATGATGTAAAGTACGTGATCAACTTCGATTATCCATCCTCATCTGAAGACTACATCCACAGAATTGGTAGAACCGGCCGTTCGAATTGTACGGGGACAAGTTACGCCTTCTTTACACCACAAAATAGTCGGCAGGCTAAAGACCTAATTAATGTACTTAAGGAAGCAAATCAAGTAGTAAATCCCAAGTTGTCCGAACTTGCAGATAGAAGCGGAAATTACGGTGGCCGAAGTAAGAATATCAATCAAGCAGAACAATTCAATATCTTATGTTAAAGGGATATACCCGTTTCGAGGATTTTCATTTCTCGATTTTGCGGCCTAGATTTATCTTTTATCTAGCGCCTTTGATTACTGAAAACCCCCATCATTGCATTATCGAGAAATGCAATCCTGGAAACGAGAGTCCACTCCCTTAAGTTAACGCGACAAAATAATAAATGTTTTTCCGTATATTTTCAGATCGCTGGGGATACAGTAGCAGAGGAAGAGAAAACATGTTCTCCGGATCACACAAACGATTTGACATGGGCAGAAGTTCAAACTACTCTAGTTGATTTATTTAAACTTTTGATCACATTTCTAAATAAGTGAACTTCTTGGAGACCTAACAAACTTCTTTACACTAATTTAATCTGTGATTAAGGAAAGTTCTCCATGTAGGTTACACATTACCATGTCTTAGTTATGTGCTCTCGGCTGACTTTGTATGTTATTTTTATTTATGATCGTTAGTAATAGAGTAACTTCAAGAAGTATGCAAAACATCCTGACATATTTAAGTTATAAAATAATAGTTTGTTAATACTTCGACTTTTTTTCACGAACACACGAAGACGCGCAAGAAAATTAAGAACAAGTAAAACGGTAGTTAAATGCCGTTTGAAAATATTAAGTAAAATGAATACTTAATATAGAAAAAAGCTGTTCATGACAATCTTGTAAAATCAAATTTAAATTTTTGAAATTAGCCACGTATGCAAGATTTTTTTTATACTAGAATTTGTTTTGAATGATAATTTTCTGGTTATAACCTTTGAAAAATTTGTAAGAATCTTTTTAAATATCTTTCATTTGGCGCGTCTGGGAAGTAAAGGATTCTGTAAGAGGTGAAGTAATAGTAACTATCAGTATTCATTCCAATTCTTTATATACGACCAATTTGTTCTTGGTCGTATTGCAAAGTTATTTTGTTAGTATAAATGTCTGTCAAGTAAAATTGCAGACCGCACTGAGTGTAATGACTGTGAAGCTACACTTTTCTTACATGTATGTCTTACTAAAATATTTCTATTTATATTAAAATAGTCTCAATTTATCTACGAGATTTTTTTTATAATTTATTCCTCTAGTAAGGTTACCCATGTACAAAAAATGTAGTTTGACTTGAACTTTCCATCGATCTGACAGATAATTCAAACCCGCCACGATCCTAAAACTTGGCGTTATATGTATACTAAATGGTTTTGTTAATTCTGTACTTTCTAAACGTTTAAAGCACTCCAGAAATTGTCGCACGTCGCTGTATCAAATTTTTAGTTATCAATAATAAATTTTAAACCGACTATTTGTAATATTAATGTATCACCTGTCCCATTAAATTAAATGTAGTTCATAGAATCATTTATTATTGAAATTCGAACACGCTATTATTGATCAAACAAGTATATAAAAATGGAAGAACCAGTGCGCAAATCTGTACTCGATTCCATTCGAGAAGTTAAAAAAAGCAATATATGTAGACTTATTTATTGTGCAAAAGTTACAAATTGCGAAGACATTGCACCATTATTCGACACTGCCATAAAGGATAAAAGTTCGCAACATATTACAGGATTACTTTTCGTTTATTCCGATTACGTGATTCACTTAATGGAAGGCTTGGATGATGATCTATTCCAATTGTGTAACGAAGTGTTTATCAAAAATCCAGATATCGCAACAAACATGAAATGTTTGTATATTCAAATTGATTGTAAAAATAGATTTTTTAAAAAATGGCACTTCAAAAGAATAATCATTTCTTGTAATACTAAGACCGAGAGCTTAGAAATGTTCGACGATACTTTCGAAAATATTTCCAATATACACGAAACGGTAATCCTAAATTTACATAAATTTTATATTGAATTGTGGAATGTGTATCGATTCAAAAATCACGTAAGTGAATCGCAAATTAACTATATAGACAGCGGATTTTATACATTTATTACAAAAATGAGTAGACGTCGTAAAGAATTATTTTCAACCTATTGAACATAGAAAGAAAATAAATTTTTATTTCCCTACAGTTTGTCGCAGTCCAGGTAGAAAATTTTAATTTTGCATAAAAGATCCGCTGTCAATATATTACGAATGATTTGAATGCTACACAAATTTGTTCACAGCAAAAATTTATCGAGGAACTGGATTTAGTATCGAGAGAAGGTCATCTATGCATTCCGTCTAAAGCAGATATTGAAATTATTCTTAGAAGTCGTTGGGGATACGATCTGAAAACATTAGTGAAGGATTACTGTGATTTAAAATATCCCACTAATTTCGACGATTATTCTCAAATTTCCAAAATGATCCAAGAGATTCTTTACAATTAGAGAGAACATTCCTTTGTACTACAGTGCAGAATAAAAATATTGTTTACAGAATTGTCAACGTAAATAGGTTATGTATGATTAGAGCTGTTCCGAAACGTAAACAATAACGAGTGAGGATACAAAGTACAATGTGGAGTTATGATGCTAGCGAAGATTCGAAATATAATGTATTCTTTGTATTCTGAATTGATGTCTTTCAAATTGTCCTCTGCGCTAAGTTTCATAACAAATAATGGCTTACAACTCTCCGGCTGTTTCGTCGTTCTTTCCACTGTGTAAATGAAACCATTTTCATAAATTGAGTTGACATTTTTGGATTGTTCGTAGCTGAATGAAGTAAAAGAAAAATTATGAGTGTTTCATTGAAAACAAACGATCATAATACAGATCATGCTATAGCAGGAGCTAGTAGTGGCTTTTTAACAAGATTCAGTTGTCAGCCCTTAGACGTTGTAAAAATTAGGTTTCAGGTAAAGTTTCTGCAAACATCAAACAGTTATGATTAGACAGCAGATCTTTATGCAAAATAAAAATGTTCTGGAATCAGAAAACTGGAGCAAAATAGAAATTTATTTTCTTTCTTCACACTTTGCTGACTGTTGATTTGGAGTCAAAACGAGTCTGTGCAGCGAGAAACTGTTCTTCCTATAAATGCAAGATCTAAGCCTTGTGTTTTAACAATTTTAGCTTGAACTAAGATAACTAAGAATACCTAAAATGCTTTGTGGGAACAATGTTTGAACATGAAAACACAAATGCACTGGTAACCAGTCAGCAATGTATTAATAGGTTTAATAAGCTGAAAATAGTACAAAAGTATTTTAAATTCCTCTGGAATCCTTTGTTTTTACCATTATAAATTGCACCTATTCATTTTCGTCATAAATGCATAAAATCCACTGTCTACTTATGATATTGCATATATACAACATTGTTAAAAGAGATAATTAATATTGTAGTTACAAGTTGAGCCCATTAAGGACCATCATGTTAGCAAATATCATTCCATAGCACAAACATTTTCTTTGATAATAAAAGAGGAAGGAGTTCTCGCATTATGGAAAGGACACGTTCCTGCTCAAATTCTTTCAGTCGTATATGGGATGGGTCAGGTAAAAAATAGGAATTACAGAAATATTCTTCTATCAGTATACGCGACGATGATCCATATTTTTCAGTTTTACTCCTTTAATATATTTTTGAAAACTTTCAAAAACCTACCGCAACTGGAAGAATGGAAATTTACAACGAAATTTGTAGCAGGAGCAGGCGCAGGTTGCGTAGCTACGGTTGTATCGTTTCCTTTCGATACTATGAGAACTAGATTAGTAGCGCAATCAAATAAAGATCCGATATATAAGGGAGTACTACATTGTTGCGGGTGAGTTTTTGATGAGAAGAAGAGATAATTATGCTGTCTGAAAAATATTTATTTTCAGTTGCATCGTTCGACACGAATCTCCACGGGCATTTTTTAATGGATTATTGCCGACTTTACTGCAAATTGTACCGCACTCTGGTTTGCAATTTGCATTTTATGGGCTTTTCAGTGATCTGTATAAGAAGTATAGTAGCGAGGCTAATATAAGTTTCTATAATTCTATGATATCCGGCAGTGCAGCGGGCCTGCTATCTAAAACTATGGTATATCCGCTAGATCTGAGCAGAAAAAGATTACAAATACAAGGATTTCAGCATGGTAGAAAAGGTTTTGGAAGTTTTTTCTCCTGCACAGGATTGCTGGATTGTTTAAGACTGACGGTAAAAGTAGAAGGTGTAAGAGGATTATTTAAAGGCTTAGCGCCGAGTCAGATAAAAGCTGCGGCAACTACAGCATTGCATTTTACTACGTACGAACAGAGTTTAGCATTGATAAAAGCAGTAAGAGAATTGTATGATTCAGAAACGAAATGATTACATACAGTACTGATCGATAATATTGTGAAATTCAACGAATTCCACAAATGTTGTATAAATGTTCAAAGGTATAGAAATTGATTGATAAGTATGTACATATAAATACAAAATATTAGTGAATGTATTGGGTGATACAAACTGTTCTAATACATTAATCGTGTTTTGTAGTATTTATACTTATATTTGTAGAGGTGTAGGCATTTGGTCCGGTGTTCCGTTCAAAACTGCTAGAATATTTCTGGCAGTAATTCTTGACATTTCCTCCCGTGTTTCCATGGCAGCGCTGCCAATATGAGGTAGTATCACTGTAACTGAGGTTTATTAAAATTTGTGCAATTAATCATGAATTTTAACCCGTTGCACCCGAAGCAATCTTAATTCCAAACTCAAAACGTTTCTTTGAGTGCAAAACATTTTTACTTTCAGCAATTTATACAAAATCACCATTCGAGTGCAAAGGGTTAAAAATATGCAGGCATTATATTTACCGCAATTGTCTAATTTTAATAATTCACTGTCTAATGGAATGGGTTCCGGAGTCATGACATCTAACCCAGCTGCTCTAATCCTTCCATCTTTTAAAGCTTCTATCAAAGCAAATTGATCGACAACTTCTCCCCTACTAACGTTAATAAATATTGCAGATCTTTTCATTTGATCAAATGCGCTCCGATTAAACATTTGTCTTGTTTCTTGTGTTAACGCTGTTGTAACTATTACGAAATCACTTCTTTGAAGTAGTTCACGGAGTTCTACTTTTTCCCCTCCGAATTCAAATGCTTCTGGTTTGGTAGTTCTACTTGTATATAAGATTTCAGCGGTATTAAAGGCTTTGAGAATGTTAGCCACTCGAACACCTATGCGACCTAATCCTACTATTCCAATCGTGGATCCAGACAATCCAGGACCACACATCCAAGTGGGTGACCACGCTTTCCATTCTCCTCTGTAAAAGATATTTGAATTGTTTAACTGACCTAATAGAGTAACATTCGTATAATGTACTATGGTGGTACACCTTATATATTTTAATGCGTACTTGTAAATAGCTCTGTTCGATTCCACTAATCGCCTAGACGTAGCTAATAACAATGCCACAGTTAATTCAGCTGTCGCATCCGTTAAGATTCCGGGTGTATAACCAACTTTGATGTTCCTGTTTTTCAAAGCATTTAAATCCAAGTGATCCACTCCGACAGACATAGTGCCAACTACTTTCAATTGTGGTCCGGCAGCATTTAGAACTTCGTCATCTATTTTATCTGTCAGTAGGCAATAAACTCCATCAACATTTTGTATTTTTGACAGCAATGTGGATCTTGGTATCGGTTCTGGTTTCTCCCATAAGATAACGTCACATCTGCCAAAAGTTATTTGATATTATTACATGTAAATAAACAAATAATGTATTTCTTTGTCATTGTACCACATGTAGATGTTCAGTATCATATGTATGTACGTGTCAGATTTGAAAGCATGCTGTTTCAGAGGATAAAAAATAGATGTTTAGGTACTTATATACTTGTACATTAATTATTTTTTTAAATGTTCGAAAGCTACTTACTGTTCTCGCAATAAATTTAATCCAGCAGCTGGAATATCTGGGCGAGTAATTAAAACTTTCGGTCGACTCATTTTCGTTGACTCGGCTGTGGAAAATTTTAGGTTGTTTTGCAATGACAGTCTGGAAGTAATCGAGAATAGTGGTTTCCGATTCGCTTTAGTCACTCGGATGAGACTTAGTAACATGTTGTTTTTATTATGTCACTATAAAATTATTTCGTGTATAATTCACTTGACACGCTTCCGTATTGGGGCTAATGACATAACCTCCGGTATTTTGATATTTTTATTGATAATAATTCATACATCATTATACAATGATCTTTCTTAAATGAAAATTTTGTTACATTAATTTACGTTCGAGTAATACTTACAATAAATACATTTACATTTTTGGAAAAATCGAATAAGCATAAAGATGTAAAAGAAATTTCAAGATTTCAAACTACTTTTTCATAGCGACGGTGATCGTATTTTTCATCAGCATGGCTACAGTCATTGGTCCAACACCTCCTGGCACAGGTGTAATATATCCAGCTACCTGTTTTACATTTTCAAAATCCACGTCTCCTACTAATTTGTACTTGTTTCCTACTTTTATTCTCGTTATTCCCACATCGATCACACAGGCTCCTGGTTTTATCATGTCCTTGGTGATTAAGCCAGGAATACCAGTCGATGATACCAGTAAGTCTGCTAATTTTGAAAATTTCGTCAATTCAGTCTTGGGAGTATGCCGATGACATATTGTTGTAGTCATATCTAAAGCTCCTATCTCATCTACAAAAAAATTATATAAATATATACCATGCCTTGGACAATGCTACAGTACTAGAGGTATGCAAGAATCCGAATATGCTTTTCGGGTTCTTGCAATCCTCTATGCAATAAACATGTAATAAAACAAGGTACCTTTGCCATTCGAGTGCAGAAGCAAGGCAATTGGTAAACCAACATGTTTCGATCTACCGACAACTACTGCATTTTTTCCAACAGTGTCTATTTTACTCCTAACTATTAATTCTCTTACACCTAAAGCAGTCGCAGGTATGATGCCACGACCATTTAACGACAATGTACCTATATTTTCTATATGAAAGCCGTCCACATCTTTGTGCGGCGCTATTGCTTGACATATCGCGTGTTCGTTTATATGTTTAGATAATGGCAATTGAACAAGAATTCCATCTATATTTTCGTTTTCATTTAGTTGATGAATTTTTTGAACGAGTTCTTCTTGCGGTATATTCTCGTCTAAAAAGATGGTAGAGCTGTCGATCCCTGAAACATTGAAATAAAGCTTGTAATTTACTTCTCTGTTATTACTAGACTGCGGATCTTTATACAAAATAAAAGATGTTTGCATTGATTGCAAGACACAAAAGTGAAATAAAAATTTCTTTCGTCTTTTAATTATCTGATTAAGCTGAAACCAATACACTGATGTCTTTAAATCTTTTTAATATGTCCACTGCTTTAAATTGTGCTTACCTATTTTGTCATAAATGTATAAAATCTGCAGTCTAGTTATTACGATATCATCTTGTATTCATTTTTTCTTACCAACGAAACCTGCAACTTTCATTTTTCTTTGAACATAGACTTTGCTCGCTGGATTATTACCTACTAGTATAGCTACTAAGCTAGGTTTTCTATTGCCGTCTTTTACCCAAGAGTCAACGGTCACTTTCATTTCTTTCTGTATGTCATTAGCAAACTTGTTGCCATCTATTATTATAGCTTCTTGCCTGAAAGATATCCAGATTTTGTGTGGGAAGCTGGTTTATATTAATTATTATACTTTTGATATATCAATAGACAACATGCAAGTTACTTACGAAATAGTTGAAGCGTGTATTCTTCTTACAGGCCATTGGAAAACAGCTGTTAACACGTTTTTCCAAGAGAACATTATAATTAAAAGAGAAATAGCTAAAAAATCTTTCAAAAGCTGCAGATTTCGCGCAAATTCGTACTCGGACTGATACAATTTTATAGTGTCACCATTTTTCACGATATTGTAACGTTTATAAATACTGTAGTGAAACGACTGCACTTCTTGCGAATGTGTATCAGTTGTCCGAGTGCAATTACGTCCAAACATCTACACCGTACTCCGGTGAAAGGTGTCATTGTTTTTTACTTTTCAAACGAGTTTCGCGGGTTCTTTCTCATTTCCTGAACGTAGAATGCATGCAGATTGCAGATCACTCGCGCAATGTGATTTTTGTTTACAAGACTATGTTATCAATAGTTCTGTGATGACTTTCTATAGTAACCGTAAGAGGGCAAAGAATGGTTAAACTTTATATATATACCTTATGTAACCAGAAATTTTCGCCTTTTTCTTATGCGGTCCTGTATATGATATAGATCATATAGATTTTTCCGAGAAAATTCAAGTTTCAATATTAGGAAATCAGTGATTCATAAGTTTTGACAGGTAAGGACCATGGATATAGGAATATAGGGATGGAGCGTGTCGTTGCGGGGTGGGCAAATTTTTAGGGGGGGACGAGGTAAAAGACGCACATGTTTCATTGGCTGTGTCCGGCGCAAGCGCAGTACGTCATTATGAATGCAGCGTCACGCATTGAAACAGAGTTACATAACCTTCTAATGCCAGAACGGAGAAATCGAAGAAATCAAGAAGAAATAATGTAACCCTCTCTGATGACCAGAGTAACGTGAGTAACGTGAGAGTATGTGACGTTTTCAAAAATCTTTATTTTTACTGACATGTTTTTTTAGCGAAATGTAGTCTTTTCTGCTTATTAACTTTGCTTACAAACGGCTTCTTTCAAGGAATACGACCATGAAAATCATTTTTACGAAGGATTCTTCGACAAAGTTCAGGGTGCATTTGTTGAAGAGGTAGTCTCATAAAAAATCTAAGCCCAGGATCTTTTCCATAATTAAAGTCCCCAACAGCTGTGAATCGCACCTCGGGATTGATGACCCGACAATCCCCATTGAGCGAGAAGCCAGAACCGTACTAAGTAAGTATGTTCCTTTCACGAAAAAATAGTAACCTAATATACTTAGATTGCAGGGCCTGACTCTAACAATTAACCCAGGAACGACCGAAAGTCCCACTGGTAAAACTTTCTTAAAAATAACGGAGCTCAATCGCCAGGGTCGCAAACACCCTTTTATAACGTTTGGCTCCATTATTTTTAAGAAAGTTTTCGGAGATTTTAAGAAACCGTTGATTCAACTTGAAATAATGAATAGAGTACTGCAATGTTTTATCAATGCCAATATATTTAACAAATTAAGAGATCACAATAACGATCAGGGTTTAATGAAAACTCATACGTCACATTTGATACGTTTGATTGCTAAAAGATATATTAAAATAAGATTGCACTATGTAGCGATTAACAGAATCGATAAAGCAAATAGCCATAGATCTTTTTTGAATAAATTGACTTTATTTCGAGGGCAATAAATTCTTTGTGAAGCCTGTAAATTATCTTGTAAAACTGATTTCTTGGCCAAAAGGCTTAAATAAAGATATACATACATATAAACCTATTATGTGTAAAAACTTATTGTACCCTATTTTTAATTATAAGAAAAAATGACATTTATGATATATTTATTAATTATTAAATATATAACACCTATTTTTTTTTTAATTTACTAAAAATAATGATTTTAAAATATAAATAACAAATTATGTAAAATTAGTATGTTCTTTAATTCGTGTTGCACGTTTTAATTTCCTTTCTATATTCTCTAATTTCAGTTTTCTTTTTTAGTCCCTCGTTCTAGAATTTTGTTCACATTACAGATTTATGAATTATTTGAAATTGTACATAAGAACATGAAATATGTAAATAACTACTAATTGCATAAAATTAAAAAATGTAGAAGATTTGCCGTTATCGAAAATTTATACAATTTTTCATTTCCTTCACTTTTAATTATTTAACAACGTTCATTATAATATTTGGAACATAATTCATATCACGAGTGTCATACGTTATTACAGGACAAAGGGTTAACCATCACATTTTTTTCTAGTTTCAACTTGTCAGATATATGTAAGCAATCTGTAAACATTTTTCATACTTGGCGGTACAGAGTATGCGCAGAAAAACCACCAATCAAACATGTGCGTCATTTGGTACCCTGCCTCCTCCGCAAACTTAGACCACCCCCCTTGTCTAAAGTGCTAGTTCACGCTCCATCCCTATATTCCTATATCCATGGTCTGAGTATGCTGCGTAGCCCTCTGCTGGTTTTGTGTAGAAAGCATTACTATAATCTCACCGGCTGTTTACTCTTGCTTTTCAGTTGTTTTCAGTCGAAGTGAGACGATGTTAAAACATATTCGAATGCGGTAAAATGCAGTAAAATGTTTTGAGTATTTTCTGCAGCTATTTTAACAAAGTGTAGGTAACAATTTCCTTCATGTATCGTATTGCAAGTATACGTAAAAGTATGGAGAAGATCATCAAAATTTATATAAAAGATACATTTTCTTCACTGTTGCTTGTGATTGCATTGCTAGGTTTACAATGAACATTCCACCTATACAACAACCAGGAGCTATCGGGGTAGGGCAAATGACCCAGTCCGTAAATCCCCAGATTCCTCAAAATCCACAGCAAGCACAGCCGCAACAGGTTCAGCAACAACAGCAACAACAACAACAGCAGCAACAGACACAAGAGAAACTCGACAATATCTCCAAAGTGAAATCTTTAATAGGACCACTGAGAGAATCGTTAGCGATAGCTCTTAAAACTGCGGCTCATACGTTACATCAAAATAGTTTAGTAGATGTTGGATCTCTTAAAGGAATCGACCAACCAGATCATCGTTTCAATAAGAATATGGAAGAATTTTATTCCATCTGTGATCAAATAGAATTACACTTAAAAACTTCTATAGAGTGTTTGTCACAGAATTCTAGTTCTCTGCGTTATTTACCAGTGTCCGTAATACCGACGCGTACCGATACTATTGGAGCACAAGAAGGACCGGGTTTAACGTATCCTCAATTTTTAATGACTGTAAGAGCACAAGTTGCATATGCTCGTGAGGTACACGATACTCTAATATCTGCGGCGCATACGATAGCATCTGGTGAATAACTAACTCTTTTGTATGTACATAATAGACTTTAAAAGATGACGTGTAATAGAAATAATGTGTGTGTATGAGATATATGTGTATGTTGTAAAATAGGCAGTATAAAAATGTTTTCTATTTATCGTAAGATTACATTAAAATGAATAAATGCATTTGTATACAACTTTACACGAATGCTTTTTTTATTGTTCCTTTCACGAATAAAGCTTGAGATGCTAGTTGAAATAATTTATTATGTATATAGGTGTATTTTCTGTACATAAATTTTAACTTTCATTTAATTACTTTTTTGGTACAACAGTGTGTTGTCATAAAGTAATTATTGTACTGAATGTATACGGATTGTTAGTACTCTGACTGTTTAGCTTGAATGAAAATAAGAAGCAGAGAAGAATGTGAATATGTATTCTAGCAGAAATAAAATGTATTCATATGAATGAATGTTGTAGCATAGGGCATTGATCGGGATGAACAGAAACATATTACTGTTCTGATTTAACCAATTATGACAAAAATGAGGGTGCAGTTTAAAACAGTATAAAAATTGACAAAATGTAAAAGTACTGTTAAAGAAAATAATTTTCTATTTCACTCCAGTTTGTAGCAGTTCAGGCAGAAAATTTTTATTTTGCTTAAAGATCCAGTCTCTATAAATATTAATCGCAATAATACTTCGGTATTACTTGGATAATACTTCCTAGACTGTTTAGTGTGAATGAAGATAAGAAGTAGTACTAAAACATTTAAGGATTGAAAAAGAATTAGCAAGTATTACCATATTGAGTTCTGTAAAGCATCCGGGTTTCTTCCGCAGCAATTCTAGTAGAGTTCAATAAAAGATATTCATATGAATGAGTGTTGTAGGGCATTGATCGGGCTGAACAGAAACATATTACAGCTCCGATTTAAACATGAACGAGACTCTGTTGTATGTAACAAGAGTTCTCGATATATACATACACGTTGACTCTGATTATTCCCGATCGTGGCAGACACCCCCACAGAAACGCGACACGACGCGGTAAAACCGAAACGTAAACAAAGGTTTGATAAAAGCACGAAAGCTCTCGTACGTGCAAGAAAATAGCGGGTCCAAACGCTACATAAAGCCGCTTATCAGCCTTATGTTTTAGTAAGTACGTAGAAATAGGAAGGACATACCGGTAAAAGAGTGAGAGAGAGGGGGAGGAGAGGCGTGCGGGAAGCGCTACTGTCAGTTGGATTGGTGTTTTGTCGCGGCGCGCCGAGTGATCATTTGAAAAGGAAGGACCACCTCTGTTCACCATATTTGGCAAACTTTCCCTAATATGGTAACGTCTACTTCTAAATATGGCAGCCGGGGACGCCCTCTCGTTGATTCTTGTAACACTCCGCGTGAACTTTTCGCATTGAATTTCATCGTACCGAATGTTTTGTCAAGAGTTTCGCTGATGGATCGACGTAGTTTGTGAGTCGATTGATTTTTCCATATTAAAATTTTGGAAAATCTTTTGACAGGAAAGGCGATCGGGAATGGTGTTACTACTTTTTCACTGCGTGTTAGGAAGATGGTGGGGGTAGAAGCTGCGCAGGAACGTACGGAGGCACCGCGTTAGCACGTAGGTCAAGTTACGATACTCAGCGCGCATTCAGTTCGCGGGGAGCGCTCGTGCAGTGCGCGTTGTTGTCCCGTGTTCCTCTAGATGGTTGATCACGTGGGAAACATTGCGCCGACTTTTCGCGATTCCGTGGCGAAGAAGGGCCGAGGGAAAGGGAATAAATGTGTGCGAGTCCGTAATGGACAACCCTAGCGGCGGAAGAGATAGTCGGTACGCAAGTCTTGGGTACAGCATGGGGATGATAGGCAGCGACGCTGGCTCGGAAATGTACGGCCGACCGTCCACCTCCCAGCTTACAACTTCTCAAATAAGCCGCGGTGGCGCCACTATGATGGCCGCGGCGGCGGCTGCTGCAGGCGGACCAAACGCCGGCGTGGGACCTGTACAAAGAGGTATCAAGAGGACCACAACGGACGTCTGTTACGATGACAGCAACGCACGGCAAGCGCTTTCGCAACAACAAGGCATGTCGATGTCCGGAGACTGTGTACCCGACAATTTGGAAGAATCGTTTACCAGTTTGGGCCAACCGAAAAAGTCGCCGCCTTCGAACGGCAAGAAGACCAAGGGACGGGTCAAGATTAAAATGGAGTATATCGACAATAAACTAAGGAGGTATACCACCTTCTCCAAAAGGAAAACCGGAATCATGAAGAAGGTTTGTATTGGACAAACCTGTTTCACCTATTTTCCATAGCTAATCAAAATCCAGAGTGCTGTCGCGCGGCGGGTACCGATGATCGAACCTCGAGATCGATATAACTATTGTGTGATCGTTTAATAACGAGACATCGGGACATCGATAGTTTGAAATTAAACATGGAGATACATGTTTCAGAAATATAAAATTTAAAAAAAAAGTGTGTTCGGCGACAGGATCCGAACACTGGCCTTCCGCGTGAAAACTCGACACGCTACCATCATCGCTATCCCAAGTTTTGCTGTAACTTAGAGAGAATATTGTAATTCACTTTCACGGCGATAATGAAAGTTTGATCGTTAATATCTTGAGAACTATTGAGTTTCTGATGTTATAATGGTATGTATTTATAATCAGGAGATCGAGATCTCTAAGTGTGCGAAGTTTCAACACCATCGGTGTCTCGAAAGTTGCCATGTCTCCTTCTAAGTGTCTTCATGACATATCATGTCGTTAGTGCGTTTTGCTTTTGCTAGATTAAAAATGCCGGTTTCCATATGCGATGTACATATACGCATATCGTATTAGGTTCATCCCAACCTCCCCCGATTGAACATCTAATAAATGAAGTGTTGGAAGTGGTAGCTGGCAGGGTTGTATTATGATTAGACAGCGGATTGATGCAATTATGACAGAAATGAGTAGGCGCGATTTAAAACAGTAAAAAAATTGGAAGGATTTTCAAATATTGTTATATTATCCTTAACTTATTAAACATATTAAGGAAGAAAATAATTTTCTATTTCTCTCTGGTTTGTGGCAGTTCAGGCAGTGATTTTTTTCTCGTATTTAGTATATTAACACAGAACGGTAACCATTATTCGCGTTTTGCCCGTTCTTCCATATCGTCCTTATCTTCCTAATTCGCTCGTTCATTTCCAATGAAAATGTTTGTTACAATATTTGCAACGCTTAAATACGTAGATGATATACAATATTATATCATAAAAAGGAAGTATTTAAAGAACCGGAAGAATAGAAACAGCTTGTTTTCCAAGGAGTACCACCAGAGGGCCACTAACCAATGAGTACTCTAAAGATATATTTAAATTGCGTGTAAGTTTATTTATTTATACTTTGTTAGCGTTGGAAGTAAATGTAAATTCTATTATTAGAATAAAGTGGTATTGATAGAACGGTCGTAATGAACTAAAAACACGGAAGATTCATTCATAGAAAATACGAGAAAAAAAAATGTTAAATTGTTCAATCGGATATTGGAATCATTTATTTATTATAGCGCTTTATTCCTATCATAAATGTTAGATATCACAAATAATGAGTGATTGTTAAACTGCGGAAGTTTATGCAATTTTCAATTTTTTTAGACTAAGATAGATCAGGATTTTCTGAAAATTTTTGTAAACCACAAATGCACTAAGACTCGTATAGTCTAGTCGTTACAATTCATTTTTGTTCTAGACTGACGATAAAATTGCTAGTCTCGATGCATTCAGGATCCGATATGTTTAAATTTTCGAAATCGAGTGTTTCGAAGAAAGTAGAAAAGTATTGCGCGTCAACCTAATAGAAGAAAAGGGATGCGAATCGTCATCGCGTGGCTGCGGATTGCGCGCCAATGATTTTCTGCGAGCGCGCAATTTATGAGTGACAACTGCGCTTTCGCAGGCCACTAACTTCTCCGTGTATATTTCGATGAAAATACACCGGGAAGAACGAAATTACACACTGGAAATCGCGATAAACATATAGCATAAATATTGATTATTATTAGTTAACTCGTAGCTGTTTAATCCGTGGGGCCGTAGAACTGTTCAAATCTTTCAGTTAGGATGCATTACAGATAACAAGTAGCCATTTAGGTTCACGTATCGCTGACGGTAGTCGTTAAGAATCCATTTAGGGTTGGTATTGTTCTTTTGTAATCGTCGGGAATACATCTAAAGCTCTGTACTTTTGATTAATCTCGAGAAATGCTGTAATCCGGAATCCCCTTAAGTCTCGACGATATCGTCGGATAAAGTTGCCAAGAGGATACCTAGTCTGACTTAGAGTCCTCATCATTGTCGTCAATGTTCATTCTAGAACTGAATTATTCATTATCGATGACAAATGTTGAAGGAGTGAACTGTTAAATTAACTATTTAAAGACTCGGCTGTCTCCAGTGTTGTAATAGTTATTTTATCTTTTCGCCACATCTGCGATTGTCTTGTAAATGAATATTTTTAAAAATGGTAATTACTAAATACGCTTCCATTTTGTATTTTAGAAGTAGATCCAAAGAACCTATACCTTCAGAACCTGTCCTGTTATAGCTTCTTCGTATTATTTTAGCATAACGTAGTAGGTTGGTAAAATAACATAGCCGGTGTTGTTGATTCGAAACGTAGTTACACAATTTTTGTAAACAGGTTTCCCGTTTTAAGCCACAAACCGATCAGATTATAGATGTTTATTTGCTCCAAAGCCCGCCGCGGCTAAATCCGTAGAAGAACCTAAAGCAAATTGCATCTTTCATACGAATTTAGAAAACCAAAGATAGATTGTTCCCCTTTTCTGAAGACGGCTCCTCTAAAATTAGCCATGTTTTGACACGAAGCTGACATAATTGCTTTACAACGGCGTTAGAAAAATGAGAATTACTCGGAACCATGAAACAATCAATACATTTCACAGTGAATACAGCAAGGACGAGTATTTCATTCGAAGAACCGTGTTAAAAAAATAGTACATTTTCCTATACAAAAGTAGAATTATATTATAAAATTTGAGAAATACTTATAAAATACAATCTTTAGATTCCTTCGTTTCCTGGACTTGTTTATTTCGTTTTAGTTGAAAATCCAGATATCTATCTCACAAGTTGACTAACTCGGTCTCCGCATAGTGCATTTTTATACAAAATGGCTGTTTTCCCATGCAGAAACGCTTAAACAAATCTCGATAATTGTTCCGTTACCGAAGGAGGTATAAGCTCGCAAATGAAAATGCAAACACAGTTTTTCCGTCGCGCACTTCGAATTAATTATTTATCAAAATGACGTGCTAATGGTTGCGCAGGCGGCAAGGATTTGCATAAATGTGCTCTATAAAGAACGGAATAAATCAAGTGTTTCTGATACGAGCCAAACGGTTAGAGGTCTGTCAAGTAATACTTTCGTTCTTCAAGGATCTAACTTTAAGCTCGCGTTTCAAGCAGATTTTCCTCTTTAAGAAAACTATTTTAACGAGCGAACAGAAACGTGTCTCATCTCTGGCTAATTCGTCATTTTAGTATTCTGAAATGTGGAATTCGCGTTCTTCTATTTAATCGTTGTTGGATATTGATATGGTAAGAAACTGAAAATGGTTAATTCGGGACTGAAACGTGTTCGTTTTGGAAGCTCGTGCGAAGCTTGTTTACAAGGTGCTTGCCTCCCGGACTTCTGTGTATTTATGTGATCCACTTCGCATGAAGCTTCTTGTATCATTAGACTTTGTCTAAATTTGTCTGCACTCTCTTTCTCTCTCTTTCCCTCTCATCATAGTACATATCAAATTTCAAGGTTCCTTTTGTTATACATCATTAAATCTCTCCGCCTCTCTCTCGCGTACATTTTTCATAGTTTATCTTCTTCCCTAAAAATCCAGTTTGCCTCTTCTATTTCTTACTCTTCCCGGATCTTTTTATTCTGTACGTTCGACTTTCAATTAACGCCACAGCGTAAAGCACAGCTTTCTTCTTAAAACGCGAGAAGAAGCGAGCTTACGTTATTTTCTTTTTCAACGATAATGTTGATTAAGAAACTACTGAATACACATTGAACAGATTTGAAAGACAAACAGTGTTGATCATTTGATTGCGAAGAGTCGCTAGCATAGACGAGAATTTGCTATCATCCTGCGATTTCTATGGAATGCAAACTCCCACACAAATTGCAGAGTTATAAGAGACAGCAGACTGCAAGGTGCATCGCTCGAAGGCGATTTGACATTAAATGAAATGGTAATATTTTCACCCGCCAATTAGATAATTACATACACACGATTTGCCTCTTGCTCCTTATCCACTTGAACTTAATAATTGTATTATCATCGCTGCTATTGTGCGAGTTTATACTATTAGCGTTGTTAGTGCTCTCTGACACACGTGATATTTACTATCTATATTTACGATCTTTATTGTATCAGATCATGTATTATGTCTGCGTTCGAATCGGGCAACAATTTTGTTTCTCATTCGACCCGATATACGAATATCCAGAAGCGTGCGAGAACCCGAGAATAATTTCGAGAATTCTCGGGAATCCTGAAATTGTTGATACCCAACATTTTCGGGTTCTCGAGCGCCTCTACGGGTAGCTAATGACTCTAACTGGCTGCTGATGCCTGCTACACGCATCCGTTTATCGGATTCGTATTTTTGGTTTTCGTGCGGTACCAGAATTGCGGTAAATATTGCATAGCGCCTAATTGAATCCATAGTATTTCAGACCGCAATTCCGGTACCGCACGGTCGCCGTACGTTGGAAAAACGGATGTGTGCAGCGGGCCGAGATGTTCGAATTTAGCCGGAGCTAAGCATTTGCAAGAAATGGAAAATGGACCGAGATATCGGCCGTTCGAGGGTTTAATTGATGATCCGTTGTGGTTACAGGCGTACGAGCTGTCGACGCTGACAGGTACGCAGGTGATGCTGTTGGTGGCCAGCGAGACGGGCCACGTGTACACGTTCGCGACACGGAAGTTGCAGCCGATGATAACGAGCGAGGCCGGGAAAGCATTGATCCAGACCTGCCTGAACAGCCCGGATCCACCGACCTCGGGTTCGTCCGGTGATCAGAGGATGTCGGCGACCGGGTTCGAGGAGACCGAACTGACCTACAACATAGCCGACGACGAGCAGAAAGTAAGGCAACTGGTGTATGGCTCGCCGCACGGTGGCTCGCTGCACGGCGGGTATCCTGGTGGCGGACCGACCGGAGGGCCCCCCGGCCACCCGCAACCCCCGCCGCCGCCGCCCCCGGGTTCGCAGCACGCGCCACCCTCGCACGCGCAGCACGCGCACCTGATCGCGCATGCACACGCGGGCTCATCGAGCTCGCACCTGGTCCCGTGCTCAAGCCCGGGCCCCATGCTGGCCGGCGGTCCCTATCAACAATCCTGCCCCTCGCCCCTGCCGCCCCATCACGCCGCCTACCATCCGCACATGTCGCACTCACATCCCCAACGGTAGTACTACCCCACTCGAACGAGCACTCGCTTGTCCTCCGCTCCTCCGTTATACGTATCCGACGGGACCGAGCCCTCTGCCTGTTGGCTACCCTGCCGGTTCCCATAATCACCGCTTATCCTCCAAGTTCTTCTCGTAACGCGTTTCCTTAAGGGGGTAGACCCTCCTTTCTAGTATTGCAACGGTGCAAAGATCGGGGTTTTCAGAAGTGAAAAGTGAGAGATAAAAGATCTATTTATTCGTTTACGAGGCGTAATTTGCATTATTCGGAAGCATGAGCAAATTACGCCTCTTGAACGTAAAAATAGGACTTTTGAAGGCGATCGCGCAGATTGCTAGATTGATTTCTTATCTAGCGCTTTTGCAATCCTGGAAAAACGAGTCTACTCCCTTAAGGGGGAGTTTCCCTTTCCAGGATTGCCTCCTCATTTCTCGATAATCCAAAGATGGGATTTTCCAGTAGTCAAAACGCTCAAAAGTCCTACTTTTACGTTTACAGCGGCATAATTTTCATTATTCGGCAGCATGTACTCTCCGTGCCTCACAAGTTGCCCCTCGAAACGGCACCAATGGTTGGGCCGTGACGTCACACACTTTAGCCAATAATTCGGCTAGAACCGAAACTGTCAATGTTCAGAATTCCTTTCGAATTCCTGCCTGGAGACAAATTGTGAGACACGGAGAGTAGCTATCGTAAAGCTATAAATGACGCCTCGTAAACTGCATCTTTGGATTATCGAGAAATGAGAAGGCAATCTTGGAAAGGGGAACACCCCTTAACAAGTTATGGTTGACACGTCGGCTGTCGCGTTGGTCACCCGTGACCGGAGGTCGTTTTCTCAGTGAGACTACGGTGGTTATCAGAGACATCGGTCTACCTCGAGAAAATCGTATCGCGGTAGTCGACGTGTCGACGTTTCTAGACAACGAGAGCACGTGTAAATAATTATTTGTCTGTTGATGTTTCGTCGTTTTCTCCGTGCTTTCATTTACTCGATCAAGCCATGCGCTTAGTCGAAGAACTATGGAGAAGCCGTATCGTGCTCTTGATTGCAAACGAAAGAAACTTTTGGGATAAGTTGAGACACCTCGGATATAGAAGTCGGGTCGAACGCGTTCGTAGATGTCTGTACTTACCCCAAACAGAATCCGTAACCGGAAGTGCTATCAGTTCCTCCTGAAATTAGGAAACGGCAATTGAATCTGGTGGTAGGAAGTATAGACGTCTCGTCAATGTCGGTAGTCGCAAGTTGCTGATCATTGTTGTTGATTATTCATCCTTGAATCGTCGAATGGATACGAGTCTTTCGCACAAACCTTTAGCAGCCGTCTTCGTGTTCGCACAGTATTGAATGAGCAGTTTGGCTACCCAATTACGAACAGAGAACACAGCTGTTCTATTAACGAAAGGGTTAGAAATGCATCGAACGGTATTGTCGGTTCGATTGTTGGACATTTTACGAAAGACCAAGCGGTCGTAAGGGACCACCTAGCTATTTCAGGTTCGTGTTCTTCTAATTCCGTCCAAAACGCCACCGCGTCGTGCCTGTAAACGGTGCTAGTTGGTTCTGCGGGTTTGTTCGTCGAAGAATTCGAGCCGCGAATTAGAATTCTCGGATGCGTCGATATCGGGAACGCTCGTCTGTAAAATCGTGACGTGTCGGTTGAATAACGAGCGAACGGGACACAGAGGAAGTTGCGGGTGACATCCGACTTTCTTTTCCGGACGTCGGATATATCGAAATTCTCGATGAGGCGCATCGCATCCGGTGCGGATAAAAATACGGTTATTTTATTTCCGTGCTCGCGCTCGTTCGTTCGTGCACGTTGATCGAAGGCAATTTACAGAGTCGCAGGCAACGTTAGGCCGGCTCTCCGGATTAGTATGCCGGTCTGTCCGCGGCATTAACGTTTAATTCGACGCGTTCGTAAAACTAAATTGGGCGTTAACTTCCTCCGCGAGTGTTCCCGTAACACGCTGACGTTTATTAAAATTCGCCGAACGTTCGGGCGATACCTGATTCGCGAAGGGACCATCCGATTCGTTGTCAAATGGGAAGTAGGCGGATTCTACGCTCGTTTGAACCCTTAGCGCTCTGAGGCGCCACTAAAAATTGCTGCACCATTATTCAAAATATTCTTCACATTTTATTAACTTCTTAACTGCGGAATTTAGTTTGAAAAATCTCCCACACAGTGCGCAATTCAAATCAAGCAATGACGAGTGTACACGTCGGACGCAAGGCAAATGGTCCTATTATAAATTTTACGAAAAACTAGGAAGGATTACATTTTTATTCGATCAAAAATTAACAATTCATTCTTGAAAAGGTTATTGTTACTGCGCCGCAATGGAGATTTTGATTCGTCATGTCCCTCGATATCAAATTGACACAGTGATAAAAGATCGATGAAATAACAAGGTAAACAGTTATTTTTTCTTTTATCTTTTGTTGTTATGTGTTTCGCATTAAAAAAAATTAACGACGCGAAGTATCGGGAAACTTTACCTATAAATAACAGAACAGTATAACTTTTTCGGGATAATTGTGTGAAATTGACACGAGGGATGGATGAGGGTTGAATGTGTCGATGTCTAATCGATTACCAAACGAAAGAAATGTTCAACTTCCGAGTTGAAACAACTTCGAGCGCAAAGGGTTGAAACGTTAGCTAATTCGTCGAAGTGTTCTCGTGATCGCGGTGTTCTCGCGTTCATTCCGAATACATAACGGTTCGTCAGGACGAGATCAGGAGCAATTTGCTTAAAAGCACGTCGCAATTCCGATGTTTCTCGTCCCTGGCTCCCCGATATCGGTTTGCTTTCAATTAATCCATTAAACTGGGCTCGCAATTATTTATAGCAAGTTGTGCGTAACACATCGTGCCCGTTAAACGATATATTTCGCTGAGGCTAACTTCTCGTTGAAAAGAGTCCGGGAGCAATTAACTTTTCTTTCGACGGTTGTTATGCGCGAAGGGTACGGCGGCGCGGACACCTGTCATCATTAGGATGGCGTCGACAGTACTTAACATAGCAGGTTTCGGTACTTAATGCACGAGGACATCCATTTCTCGTGCACCGCGACGACGCGTATTCAGAAGATGGGCCGAGAAGACGCCGACGATACGGTGCTCGATGCTTCTTGGGAATCGATGATGATCGTGAGCGACGCTCGATAGCCGACCGCGGAGCGGAGGTGTTTTTAATGATCGGAGCGCGCTAGGAAACGCACGGCGCCCTCCGTTTACAACGTATAAATCTAGTCCAATCGACGCGCACTTTAATGTATACGAGATTTACCGGCACCGATCTACCGGCAGAAGAAGACGATCGATGGATCCTTCCGGGCCTGGTTGCGCGTCGCCTGGATCGCGTCGAAGATGAGACTTCTATCCACTTTTAATTACTCGCACTTAGTATTTACAATCTACAAAATTTGAAATTTACCGTTCCAAGCACGAACAACGGTGTCGACTAAAGCTGTTACTTTCCCGAAAATCCGAAGGAACAAAGGGAACTTCGAAGCGTACGAAGTTTCGAGGTATTGAAGCTTCGAAGTCTTCGAAGTGTCCGAAGTTTCGAAGTCTTCGAATTGTATGAAGTTGTAACTTAATCAGTCTTTTATCTTTTTAGTCTGTAATTGTATCAAATATAACATAGCAGCGAAATTTCGAAGTCCAAAGCTTCGAAACTCCGTTTCTTTTAGTCGTCTAATAATTTACTACGGAGGTTCGAATTTCGATTCTCATCACCTTCGAAGTTTCTCCGAAATTCGAAGCAAAGTAACAGCCCTAGTGTCGACCACGCTAGCAAATGTTTATATTCATTGAAGTGGAAATGGAAGTGGAGTGTGAAAAAATGGTTAATCATTGAACAGAACCACTTCTTGCAAGTGCAAACATTCATCTCTTCGTCGTTTCATGTGTTTTTCTGGGAAATTCTGAGAAAGAACGCCCGAGAACGATCGATCGATCAATTCTGAGGGGAGTATAATGGTTGAAGTTCGAGGATTATGGCTGGATCTATACGTTCATCGAAGTCCAAAGACTTTTTTTCTACGATATTGTAGGAGTGACGGGCGACACATGTTCGTTCGAGTTCGCGGTTCATTAAATAAGACGTGTCAGTTGATACGCAGACGGGAATTTTACCGATCAAACAAGACAGAGAAGGGGCAGTAATCGTAGCTTAGGGTAGTAACTCATGTGATGAATTACTCGAGGAAGCCGCGTTATTTTGTAATCGTCCGTGTTGTCCCTCCCAGTTTTCTTGTTTACTCGAATCGTATTTATGATAATTTACGGCGATGGAAATCTCTCTTCTTATTTATTTAAACACCTTGTACATACATACATTCAGAGATGAATGGATCGACGCCGAGGAACAGGCTGTTGAACAGAGGCGAACCGAATCAGAGGCGTTTCATTCACGATTATATCAGTATTTTAAAGATAACGTAAGAAAGTTCCACCGTGGAATAGTAATTTCTTTCGGGAATGGTGAAATTATGTATTCGTTGTTTGGAATTGTTGTTTGCCGCGTGAACAAATGGTTCATCGATAATGTGATTCGCAGATTTGGAGATGAGATAACTTGAAATAAAATAATAGCTGTTTCGAGTGTTCAATCCTTTGTTGTTTAGTGTAAATGTATAAAACAGTTTCAAAAGAGATTCCCATGACAAGAAGTAGCAGAGGATTAACACGGGATTATGATTCTCTGATCGATTCAGGCGGAAAGGTGATTTTCTCGAACAAGTCTGCGAGTCGAGAATGAAAACAACCAATACAAAGCTTGATGGTCCCCTCCGTCCACGATACGCAATTTTCCAAATAATGGAGAAGCAACGCAACGGTGCGGTGTTGCGCTGTTCGGTTCGCCTCGATTCCATGCCCACTCGATTGTATTTTCATTACTAGACAGCGGATTTGATTGTAGAACAATTAGAAGAATTGAAATAATTTCTGTACATTATTCTCAACCTGTTAAACATGGTTCAGAAAGGAGATCAAGTCGAGTTTGTCGTAAATTCACGCGGAACATTTTTATTTTGCATAAAGATCCGCTGGCTGTTCATTACAAACGATCGTACCTGGCTCGTGGGATTCGCCGGCCCGGAATTCAACGGAAAATTCGAAGCATCGCCGAGCATTTCCCTTTTTTTCCCGACTATCAGTGATCCTTCTCCCGCAGACGAGGCACATCCTTTTTAATACTCATGCTGTTCAGGTTGAGGCCTCGTTCCGCCTTTCCTTTCGACAAACAAAAAAAGCATACGAGTCGACGAAGAAACGAGAAATCGTAGTACGTGGGTGCGAGTCCGAGCCAGTAAACCCGGCGGTGCACGCTTGGCATTGTTGCGCATTAAATATATATACGCAAGTGTATATATATATATTGTTGTGCATCGTACATTGTTCCGTAATGTGTTTGTACTGAAAGTGGCATGTGTAGTATTTGTTTGTTTTTTTTTCTTTTCGTAGATTAAGTAGCTAGTATTTAAAATACCTTTTTTTTTAATTTAATTCCCGAAAACCTCCCCTTCTCTTTTTCCCTCGTCCGATTCCTTTAAGTAGAAACAACTTGACCCCCCTTCGCATTATGCATGCTTACGCGTGTGTGTATATGTGTCGTGTGTGTTGTTCTTTTCTTTTTATACCGCATAATATTGCACAAAAAAAGAGAGTTGAAGAGGTATATATACATATATACATAGATAGATAAATAAATAGATAGATGTTATTTGGTGAGAAAAGAAGAAGAAAAGATCGTAATGCGTAACCACGCAGAAAGGGAGGATAATCGAATCTCTGAAAGAAACGGAAACACGCGACGAAATGTAACAACGTTTCTTCTCCCATCGACGCACAAAGTACAAATAATATATATATACATAAATATAAATATTAACGAGAACAATCACAAATCCTGAAAAACGGTAATCACGAATGTACGGCTGGGCGCGTCCAAGTATGTATCACATGTGTAAATAGTGTACTGTAAAATACTGTGATAATATTTATATTACACGTACGTATATATATTATCGTTCTTAATGATACGGCTCCGACGATTGTGCTCCGTACGTCGCTTTAAACACGAGTTTTTTTTTAACATTTAGCCGATATATAGATCGCACGTAAACGCCGACAGTGTTCGGTGTGCCCGTGGGTGCCAGTTGTTCGCGGACAGGTAGGTATAAAAGCCCACCTGTTGTGCAGCGAAAGTATTTCACGTCGAAAATTCACCCTGTTCTCTCTCGCAAACGTGCACCACCCTTTGCGAAAGCATTTAATCGAGCCGAGCGATCGATTACAAAGACTTGTTCGCAGCAGGAAATATTTCAATTAAACGCGAACAGAATGGAACAAAACGCTTCGCCGCAAATTCTACGGAAATGAAATTTTAGGGGCAACGAAAGGAATGTAATGTCTTCATTTTCATAAAAGGTAAAAACTGATCGAGTGTGTCCTTCCGAATAATTCTGCGGTTGTCAGGAAAAAACGCCGCATGTGACAATTTCAATAAATTTAGTTTTACGTATTTACCAGGAAAAAAGTCATGAAAATAAATCTGTTAAGCTGAGAAAAGTAATGCAATTTAACCGATGCATTCTTCCCGACAACCACAGAATTATCTCCTTCGTTTTGTACCGGTATCATTTTTCACGCTAGTCTTGTGCATGTTTTTAGATCACAATTGTGTGTATAAATAATTTGTAAAAGTTATCTGCCAAGGGTGGTGCACTTCTCGCGTGTGTTACCTTTCGACAGAGACGCAGAAACTCGAGCAGGAATTCGATTAGGTAACGGCTCCGAGCCGCGAAACGTCGGTTCGCGTTCAGAAGCGACTAGACGAAACCGGACTCGTTTCACGAAGGTATTAACAGTTCGTTAACTCGCTAGTTAATTACAAGGAAGAATCATCCGGAAGTTTCCTTTGTTTGTTAACGACGATTCGTCTCGAAGCGCTCGCTTTTCGTCCGCGCGTTCAGCAGACTTTCCGCGAAACTGGAGTCGAACGAATATGCATTGTCTAGAAGAAGAAAAAACTCGTTACCGTGCGTACGAATAACGTCGAACAAATCGAGATTACCTCTGCTGCTTTTTCGAAGGAACTCGCTTCGGAGATCTCGATTTAGGGTTCTATGCTTGTAATTCGCCTGAAGATTCAACAGAAAATATAACATTCTTTTTACGGTGCAACAGACAGATTCTTTGGTAGAGTAAGCGTGAGAGTACGGAAACTAGATTATAAATTAAAGTTACGATAGTTTTCATAAGAATATACAGTTATATATTCCTTCATCACTTCGCCGTTCATCCCTTCAGCATGATCCGCAAGGTAGGTTCAGCTTTCTCGATCAACGCACTTCGAAAACTCGATTTTCCTTCATGCACAGCCTAAACTCCGGATCTTCTTAACTTTAACCATTTAACCTATTCGAAGCTGTAACATTCTGATCGGTAGTAACATAAGAATCAAAGGTTCTCCGTCGCAACCCCTTCGGACATTCTGCATAAAGAAATCCGGGAATGCACCGCAGCATCCCCTAACGATTCGAATCGCACGATAAATTCGCGAGAAAGACACCTCGGAAGAAGCTGATTCTCTTCGATCCCTGTTTCACCAGGGTGGGGGGTATCGAGGGCCACGATTTACGATGTAACGAGGCAGCGATTAGGATGCGTTTCGCTAAGAGATCACCCCGGCGGAGATCGCGGCACGAGGAAACGGCAACGACGAAGACGACGTCGGCAAGAAGCCGGCCAGGGCGAAAGAGAGAAGGGCATAAACAGGTGGGGAGATATTCCGCGCGATGGAAGGGAAAGAGAGAAAGATGGCGGGGGGTGGCGAGAGAAAGGGAGAAGGACGGATAAACAGGGAGAGAAAGATAGAGAGAGATAGAACGCGATGGAAGGTGGAAGCAGAATACCATATACGGTCACCTTTGTCAAAGCCTGGTTGTCGCCATATACAGGCAATGTTCGCGATGGCAGATACTTATATAGAGTCCAACTTAAGAATCAGGAATGTCGGTTTTTGTCGCGCCTTCTATACACACCCGTGGTAATGGGGGGTACAAATGCGACTCGGAAGTGATTGTCGACAACGCCTGGCCGTTGCCGGACAACGGCCGCTTTCGCAGCCCTCCATGCTTTCGGGAATGTTTTATGAACCCGTGTCGGTCATCTTGGCTACCGTTGAGCTTGCGGCGAGCTTCAAGGCTCCTTACCCTTTCCCTTATATCTTGCCCCTACCTCCCGAAGACCTGCGAATCGCCTCGTTCAGCTTCGTTTTCAAAAGTTTCTCGGGTAGGGGAATATTCTAGCTCCACATGGAACATCAAAGATATCAAACTCCTAAAGGCAGTATCAGTAACACAAGGGATTGAAAAATCACTGACAATTTTGAACTCTCTAATCCGAGCATGGCCAGAGTCGTCGGTTTATTTCTCCTACACAGCAGCGACGAAGAAATCGCGAATTTTTGAAGCTTCTTTTTTTCTCGTTCTGAACGATCACTCCACTTCTCACAAGATTTTCTCCACGAACAACGATCCTGTTTCGTCGACGACCGATAGCTTTAACAGTACATTCGATCCGCCGGTTCGATCGAATCTCGGTAGACTAGCCGAATCCGTTCTGATAAAATGAGCCGGCGATCCTCTCATGAGGTTCTATCGGGTCGCTAACGATCGGAGCTGGCGGAGGAGAGACACGTTGTTCCCGGTAGTCCCGTAGATCCATCAGCGGATGGACGAGTGGTTCCTAATCTGCCGGTCGCCAAGTTCCCGACGACGACAACCACGCGATTTGCTTTCTCTCCATGCAAACGCGATCGGCTCTCGCGACATGTGTACGCGTCCTAACGAGGGAGTACGAAATGCATGTATAACGCATAGAGAGGCAGAGCGTTCTCGGCGCGGCTTCGCACGTGGAAAAAAAGGTTTCTTCCACGGTGATGGCGGCTCCGGCCGGGGAAAGAAAGTCACCCGGGGAAACATAGAGTCCTGCGTAAATTTGTGAGAATCTCCCGTGGAAGCGCGGTACGAGTTCAGGCCGCGCGGATGACCATATAAGGTGCGCGAACAAGCTCGCGCATCTCTCCCTGCTAGGTAGGTAGGTAAGTTGGTTGGTTCGTTGGTTTGTTTCGTTGCTTGCTTAGTTGGTTGCTAGACCCCGCTGATTGATTGGTTAGTTGGCTGTTTGATTGGCTCGCCGATATTATTACCGAGGCGTTATCTACGATTTACAGGCCACGCACCATGTGATGCGATCCTCCCTCCCTCCCCCTCTTTCTCTCTCTCTCTTTCTCTTTGACCCCCCTACTTCTCTGTCTTGTTTTCTGACGGCCACTCGTTAAGGGTCTGGAATTTACGGTCCCGTACAGGTGTACGTTATTGTGTATCACTTATGACTAGAGTGCGGATCTTTATGCAAAATAAAAATGTTCTGCATTGATTGTGGGAAGCAGGAGCGAAATAAAAATTGATTTCATCCCTTAATAACTTCAATATTTCTAATCGTCTACTGTTTTAATATTTCACCCAACCAATCTCTTCATAAATGCATCAAAATCCGCAGTCTAATTATGACGGTCGTTCCGCAGTCGCGATGTCGCGATTCCCTCTCGATGATATGCTTATTTTCTATGAGCAACGAGACACTAGAACGTCGTTAGCATCCGATCTCAAAGAGTCCTGCAAGTATTTCTTCAATTAGAACTTCGAAAGAATTTTTCAAAAGCGCATCTTCTTTCGCGCTTCTGAGCGGATGTGATATAATTCGCTCGGTGATAATGGTCCATCGTGAACATCGTCGAAAATCTTACTAAGAAGTAAAAGAATATTTATATTTTCTTTTCATCGAAGAATCCGCTACGTTTCTTTATCACAGTCTCCAGAGTCTTTCTGTTTGTTATATTATTCCATTCTCGTTCCAAAATATTCCATAGATGTGTTTTCGATGTAGGGCAAAAGTTTCGTACCTGTCTATCCAGTTCATCCCATAATTTTTCTATGGGTTTCAAATCTGGTGATTGGGATGGCTGTTTCATAATTTTTTATGAATTATTACATAATATTACGAAGTTGATCCAAATAGTTTGTCAATATTTTCCACGTGTGTTTCGGATCATTATCATTATATTTATATTATGTAGTTAATACAGTTAGAGGTTCATGATCTATACGAAATACCAGAGTTTTGCTAAAGACCAGAGGTGTCCTAAGACTTACGAGCGGGAGTGTAGCTTTCCTGTAAATCTTGGTTATTAAGAAAAGACATAGGTACTTCGTGGGACAATAAACGATCTTTTATGCGACTAGATGCATCGATCGAATGATGCTTGTCATTCGCTCATATGTCAGCCACTTATGGGCAGCGAAACTTCCTGGAACGCTATAATGTCGTTTATAACCCCGTCGTGAATTTTAATACTCCTTGGTCTGATATTTAATTGTTTATTATATTGATTGAAATGTTTTCTTTAAAATACGACAGAATTCCCCCTCCAATACACAGAGAAAAGAGTCGCAATTATCGTGACCACGATTGCATATTCGAAAAATTGTCGAGGCTTCTCGCTCGTAAAAGCAATAATGATGTGGGAGCCTTGCAACGGTGATTCATAAATTTTGTATCGGCGTGACACGATCCCCACCGAACGCCTAATACATATATGCAAACGAAATTAAGATCTGATTCATACAGCATCTTATGAATTCGATTAGACGGTTGGACATCGAAATACGTTATACGCGCGTCGAGCGCGAACGTATCGTCAACAATTTAGAAAGTTAATGGAGTAAAGATCTCATGGAAACGTAAGAATTCATCATGGTTTTTGCTTCGGCGATCCCGCGTGTACACGGTTAGGTTTGTAATAATTACGGAGTTCTCGGAATAAACGCGTAAATGGAAGTCACTTTCAAATCGCACGTATGGAAATCCTCTTGTACTTTGTGCGTCAATTGCCCGACGGGGGAAAAAAATTGTACGAAAAACTATATTTCGTATGCCGGAAGTCTGTGTTTGCTTTTCTTTTTTTAACTAGGACGCTCATAATGAAAATGTTAACGAATTGACATTCCTGTGAACGTATTTGATATTGGGAATTGAAGAAAGTTGAAGAAGAAATAATCTAAAGTGGATTATACGCGATTAAGTATGCTTGTCAACGATTCTTGAGCATCCATATTCGGACGTTGTCTGTCCATTTCAAGCTGAAGCTGCATTTGGCTTCGACTTTCCTATTAATTCAATAACAACATAAATACTTTCATTTTCGCATTGCTCGCGACACCTTCTAACAAATAATATTCTTCACACGATCGAAATACTTGAAAAAACTTGTAGTTCTCGAAGTCAAACTAATTGAATGATTTTTTTCTTACAATTGTTTTTTAGTTCACAATGTTGTACATAGTTCTTGCAGTACGTCTTCGTGGCTAAAATATTCAATGTATCAGTATTCGGAATTTTTAAGACATTTGAGGGTAGTTATTTGGGTTGGCAAGAAAGTAATTTCGGTATTAATTAATTAAGCAATAAACTTTCACTAATGATGGTGACCTGAAATCGCACTTGGATCGGTTTTTGACCGATAAGGACCAGAAGTTTTATGAGCGCAGAATTGTGAAGCTACCAGAAAGATGGGAAAAGATCATCGAACAAAAAAATTGGTTTTTATTGCACCTTAAAATACCGAAATTACTTTCTTGCGGACCCAATATAATCGCTTTATTGTTGTTTTTAATAACATATTGTCTCACTGTTCTAGGAAGACGGCACTTCACCGAGATCGGACGTCTGCGCCAATGAAAGCGACGGGGACACCAGCGATGGCGATTCTCCAGTTTCGAAGGATCTCCCAAAAAACCATTCGGGTAAGTACAATAAATTAAAAAAGATCAATAATATATTAAGGTTTTACTTATAACATCTGAGATGACATAAAAACATTTAAAAAAATATTAAAAGTAGAATATTTTCAAAGGAAGAGAAAAAAGCCGACGAGTTCGCGAATTCGTCGTTCGTTTAATTGTATTGCATGTATCGTCTCCGTGTTTCTGCAATTCTTCAACAGTTTCTATTTACGAGAGAAGGTCAGATGAGCTTGTTGATATGATTTCTTAACATTCAGCTAGCATTTACTTGAAACCTGCTAAGCGTAGCGTCTATCGAGCGTCCACCAAAATGGCGGAATTTATATAATGTATTCAGGCGGCTCGTACAAACTCCCATGTACCGTTTCTGGTGATTCCACAAAATGTATCACGAAAATCAACTGTAAAAATGTTCTCAGACGCTCTTTCGTCTACATACATTTCTAACATGTCTGTCCATTGCTGGTTACTTCTACTTAAGATTCCCGGACATTAGCGTCGCTCGCTTTCTGCTGCAATTTCGTAGAAATGAGTGAAACGAAGATACAATCGATCGAGGAAATGCGCTGTACTATAAGTTCATATTTATTTTAAGTAGAGACGGTTTCTTTATATTAACCCTTTTGCACTCGGAGCTATTTTAACTGGAAAATTAAACATTTCTTCCGATCTAGGACATTTCCGTTCCCCGTGATTTTTCAAACTTTATGTTTGAACACATTTAACTCCTTACCCTACAATATCGTGATGAAAAATTCTGAACAGAGTCTAATAAATATGTATGTTATTAATTTTCCTTAAACCGAGACGAAATTCTATTTTGGTTTTATGTATTCTATTTATGGTTTAATGTGCAGTTATTGGAGAACATGTAGGCATGCAGTAGATATAAATTTTTTCGTTTTTAGGAAGTTACGAACTACAAAAAAGTTCTAATCACTGAAGCCGTAAAATAAATCGTAGGGCAAGGGATTAATAATGTAAACAATATTTTAAATAATGGTAGAGCGATTAGACTGCGGAAAAATTTCAAAGATTAATGACGTCGATATATGCTTTCTCCTCTATTAAAATCAGTAAGGGAACAAATAATGTTCGGTTTAGCTTCCGTTTCGTACAAAATCGATGCAGGCAATTTTGATTTTGCTCAAATAATTACATTAATACGGGTACAAGAAGAACGTGATTGAAGATCGTCACCGTGTCAGTGGATATCGAACAAAGCCGAAATCGCGATTGCGTTGACAATTTTCCCCGGAGCGACACTCGGTACAAGAACGTGACACCGTTTTCTTCCGTCGCGCCGGAACAGTTTCACCTCCGCGACCGATCTCATCGATCCTCATCTCCCGAATCGTCTCCGTGCGTCGAGAAGAAGAAGAAGAAGAAGAAGAAGTCTGATAAAACGAAAAGCGACGGGAGGCGGATGGAGAAAAACTTGGTGATAGTCACCGGAGACTGTTTAGAAAGACGGAGCGACGATGAGGAGGGGGCAATTAGCGAATTTCCTCGTGGGCGTGCCACAGGAGTCGCGAAACCGAGGCAGCAAGCGGTAAAAGCCGGCGTGGAAAATCGTTAGAGCGTATGGCAAGCCGGTGTGCAATCCAATCAGTCAGGTAGGTCGGTAGACAGAGAGGCGAGCGTAGAAAACGACGAGAGAATGGTATCAGAGAGTGTGCGGTTTAAACGTACGAGAGACGGTAGCGAGCATGAGCCAAGAGAGCGCGAGCGAGAAACGCGCAACGCCGCAAGAGAGGGAGAAGATAAAGGAAAGAGGACACTTAAAATGCGAAAAGTGTGCGAGCGATGACGAGGTTATCCGTGTAGGGGAGTACATAAGGAGTTGTACGGGCCGCGATGACCAAACTAAGACAACGACGCGATGCCTAACTGGGAAGTAAGATCCGGTCGAAAGCCGCGCTCCGATGCAGGTGTACACATAAATATCGATGCTAATATATGGAGTGGATGCCATCCGACTTACCGATCGCCGTCATGACGTACGCTTCTTTTTCTTTTTCTTTTTTTCACCTTTCCATTGTTCCCCGTCGGCGAACTGTCCCCGCCGGAATTTTGATAACTCGACACGCGCTCATATCGAACCGGCGATCTCTCGACCTGCCGCCGAACCTCGCCCTCGTTTCTAACCCGCCAGATTTTTGGTAAGCAATCTTTTTTCGCGTCCATTCTTTCCGGCTTTTCTTAGTAGGAAAATAGCTTAGAACTGGTCTTCTCATCGGAAGAGATTCCATGTGGTATGAAAAACTCTGGTGCCCAATGAAACAATGTGTTTACCACTGTAGTGGTAAAAACAAATAAATAAATAAATAAGGATCCAGTCAATTCTTTTTATAGCCAGTTCACAGTGAGTCACACTGTCGACGAAACTTTATAATTGATCGAACCAGAATTATTGAAACTGTGCACGTGTATTTGATCTTTCTCTCTGTAATTTCTTTTCGTAGGTATAATGTACCATCAGATGCCACAAACAGTCATTTATTCACCGAGTCCAGGAGTTCTGCTCGGTATCGGTCAGAACGGTCAACCGGTGCAGATTTCTCAGGAAGGAGGTGAGCAACCGAGAATTTCAAGAACACGTTTGAATACTTTATTATTTCAAGTTGGAGAGAAAATATTTTCAGACGGAATCCTATAGAAAGATTGAAGATCAACCCTGCAATGGTATCCCGGTTAATTTTATCATTAATTTATCAATTCCTTAAGAAGTTGAGAAACAACGGGCCTCGCGAATCCGAAAACAAAGAGCTCTTTATGAAACAATTGCATTCCAGCTTGATGTTCCATTTCAACAGCGCGTACGTCTAGGATGTTCCCTCCCTATGTTCTCTCCCTATTCTCACCGTTCGAGATTGGCAACACAATGCAAGATAGGACTGACCACAATTCTGCAATCATATCGTACGCACTGACACTCAGACCCATCCGCTGTCAACTAGTTTCCATTTTCATGAAAACGGTGATAACACTTTCGAAAGTTTATCAAACGCGCCCCTTGTGCGGGAACGTTTCATATACAGAATGACTCTGGTTAAAAATATTCCTAAACCCTCCGAAAATGTTACACCGACAATTTATTATTTCGGGGACGAATTTCCATCGTTGCAGCACGACAGAAATTCCGCAGAATGTGTTTAAGCTACAAGTCTGCGCTCGGTTCACCAACAAATCACGGGTTCTTGGCCAAATTTCAAAAGTCTGAGACGATTCAAAACGCGAGAAGCAGTAGCACACGAATTGCCAACGCTGATAGAAGCGAAACCATGTAGCCAAAATTCCCCGAAATTCGCTAGAATGTTGAAATGAAATTTCAAAGTTAGCCTCCCACTATGATTCGTATTTGTACACGATTTTTCGGGAACGTGTCTACCGTGTAAAGAAGGAGTTGTGGCATTGCCGCAGTCGAGAGGATGATCGATTTTTATCGAACCTGTGGGTTTTGGGATTGTTCGCAGGCACAGTGGCCCCGGTGAACTCGACGCAGAACAATCAACCGTTCATTACGATACCATTGAACGTAGCGATGAGTGCCGCGGGTCTGTCGATGCCGGTTTCATCCAGGATGAATCTATCGCCGTCGCCACGATCGCCGACGGCGACGACGGCGGGGTCCACCTGCGACCTGCCATCGGACCTGAGCAAAGATCGTGAGTGACACCGTGTCTCGATGATGATCGTCCTCGACGGAGACTGTCGATCATACCCCCCATGGAACATCCTTTCGAGCGATCATGGACGCGTACTCGTTGCTGGAAGCTCGTTCGCGAGACACACCGTCGGAATCTAACGTTCGCCTCTCTGTAACACGCTCTGTAACACGATCTCGTTCGTTTTCGCTAAACTCTTCTCGCGTCGAACAGTCCGGGATCGAGATGAGCAATTCTCGGTTGGGACCCAACGTTGGACCCCTAACGGGTGCAAACGATCACGTCAATTCGGATCATCGGAAAAGTTTCGAGACACAGTTGTCCTCGTTTCCTTTTAAGTTCGGGGCTTGTGTTCTCCTTTCCAGAATTGCTTTTTCTCATCTCTCGATAATGCAAAGATGGAGTTTTTCAGTCTCCCTCAAAAGTCCTACTTTTATGGTTACGAGAAATGAGAATCCTGGAAAGGAGAACACCCCCTCGAGGGGGTAAACTCGTTTCCAGATTACAAGGATGCGAGATGCGCCTTCTCATTTCTCGATAATGCAGAGATCGGCTTTTTTCAGTAGTCAAAAGCGCTAGATAAAAGATCAATCTCGGCCGCGGTCGCCTTCAAAAGTCCTATTTTTACGTTTGAGAGGCGTAATTTGCTTATGCTTTCGAATAACGTTATCGTTATCGAAAAACGAGTCTACCCCCTTAAACGAGCGCGATCAATCTTGATGCCGTTCTTCTCGAGGTTCCCCAAGAGAAGGGAGTATCGAGCAATATTTATGATTTTACGGATCATTTTGTATGATATATTTTGAAGGGCAATATCATTGTGTGCACTATACGTTTTAACGACAATCATCGTTTATAGGGGACTTCGAGTGCTCCTGTCTATAACTGATCTGTAAAATCAGGAGATAATAAAATCGTTACTTTTTCCCCGTCGATGGTTCTAGATGAAGAGGAGCGCGGGAGTTTCTTTCTGTGCCAAACTCTATTTAAACTATTGTGTTTTGCTTACTTATACAATCTCACCATCTCGAAGAAGTAAAAGTTACTTTTCTCGAACTCGTCTCGATCGCAGACTCGATTTCTTCTCAGAATCGCGTCGCGACGGCAACGAGTCGTGCAACGTTTCGATACCGATTTTTCTTTTTGTAACTGTCGTTTCACGAACAGCGTAATTTGTTTTTTAGCAATTCCTACGGATTCACCGTTTCTCGAACGAAATCGTTCCGTGCATTGTCGAAAGCGATTTCGCTCGGCCAAATTAATTTTGTACTACTTGGAAACAATCCGGAAACGCGGTAAAGCGAATTGTTAAGAACTTGTTCCGCTATTTGTTGATTGTTCGCCGGAGAATGTCAAACGCGGAGATAGCTTACCACCCCCGGATACGATGCGTTCAGATGTTTGTATTCGGAAATACATTTTCTGTTACGTGGATTTGTTACGTGGTTGTTTGTTGTCACGCGGTTACCCTACACTTTCGTTGAAGCTGGGTCTCGTTGCCAGCACTTAGTCGATATCTGTGCAATACTAGTCGAACGTTCGTTCAGTAAAACGTTCTTCGGAGCGGCTTTTTACATTGTGGTCCTCCATCCTTCGAGGTGTTCACTGCTCGTTTCGTTGTTGATAGGGTCACTTGCAAAAGGAGTCGGTATATTTTTTAGACTTTCGAAATCGAGACTTTTCTAGTCCGGATCGGAAAGCTCGCATCGTCCTCGGGTCCGCGTCAGGGTGTCGCTATGAATTCGATTGTAAAATTCATTCGCAATTATTTGGGGTGTGCAAGAACCCGAAATATCGGGAACCCTAAATTCGCGATTCCCGGAAACTTCGAGAATATGACATAATGATACTCTTGAAAAGAATTCGCGATGGACAACATTCGTTCAATGATTAAAGATTTATATTATATTACACATATAATATAGTTATAAATAAAGAATCCCGATAAATTCGAGATATTTTGCGTTCTCGCACACCCCTGGGCAATTATCCAAGCATTTTTCTTCTTTAATGTTTAAGATCGATCGTTTTCGTTTCTTTTTTTTTTAGAACGGCGTTGACCTCTTTATCCTACATGGTGCTTTTCAAATAAAACTATAATCGGTGTTATCCTCCTGTTTAAACCGCGGCCGAAACATTCGCAACAGGTTCCTTTTTATTCGCGAGTGCGATTCAGTGTCCGTTTTCATTCACTTCTAATTATACATTGAGTTGTATCGTTTTTGTAAAGTGTCTTGTGCGATACAAGGATGATTCTCCTCGGAATAACGATTTCTTCGCAAGAACGCTTGCATTTAATGATCGCGATCTTGTGTGTATACATGACTATAACGTGTAAAGATGATTTCGGGATCGCGATGATATCGGCTAATTGATCGGACCGTCTAATTGATATCGGTGATATATCTATAATGTTGCCAATGTTCTAATCAGTCGTTCTAAAGGGACAATGTTGAATCATTTAACCGTAATTAGTGATAAGCACGCATTATTGTCAGCCACCGTTGATTTAACAGTATTTTTTAATGACACAATCTCTATTTTACACAACATGGAAATAAATTATTAGCTTGTGATAGATAACACGCGAGGAACTTGTATTTTTTTTTACAATAATACCTGCGATACTTATTTTTCACGCACGAATTCTGTACAATCGATTACGTGTTCGGTACCGATCAAATAGTACCGAAAAAATTTTTATAGACTATTTTATAAAACTTTGTAGATTCACCCTATGTACCCACAAGGTGTAAGGTGATTAGGCAGTTTGAACAGGAAAACTTGTTAATGCAAGAATGCGAGTGCCTTGTGTAAAAGAATATCGAGGAAAGTATGATGTTCAAAATCAGATTTGTTGATTTATTTGATGACCGTATTTTCGGAAAGTGCCTTCGTAATCGATTAAGAAAAAAATTCAAGAAAAGATCTCCATATCATCAGAAATTATCTATTTATCGAGTAAGATAACAAACGTATCTTTTTTTTACTTGGTAATAACAATCGCAGGGTTGCGTCTAGTCATAAAAATGTGCAATGAGAGAGAGAGAGAGTGAGAGAAACGGTCATATATAATTTTTTACAAAATTTGTTCACTCAATTAATATGCTATTTTATGAACGTTTATATCGAACTGACGAACTCAGTAAGTATTTTTACTATAACGATGGATTTTGAATAGTTTTGGTAGATTTAATTCGTTTTAAGTACATAAAGATTGTACTCGAGTGAAATTTTTATTATATTTGAAAAATAAACGTTTTTTTTGCGCTGAGAAAGGAACGGAAGTTATAAGTATTACATTAAAGGTATTCAATGTAAATGGAGCTTTTTTACATTTATTCGAAACCACTACACATTCTTTTTGTTTTAAATCATTTCGGAGCAGGATCCAGGTCTGTTTCTTGTCGAGTGATTTTTATAAGACAGTAGATTTGCAAATAATTGAAACTATTTATGAAATAGTTAAATTTTTGTACAGTTGCACAATCTGTTTTATTTTGCATAAAAATCGACAGTCTCTTGATAATAGTGTAATCTTACGCAGCATTCGAAATTATACTTGGATCTTGGCTCGGTTCTAATGCTAAAGCAATGTTTGAATTTAATTAGGCAAAAAATACTATTCAAGTGTTTTCGAAATGTGTATGTCCTATGATAAAATAAATATAACACAATAAAAGATAAGATACGGAAACAATATAAATACTGTTATACTTTAGGAATAGAACGAGTGGGAATAAATTGAGGTAGGTTTCCCAAAATGTTAGTTTTATTCATTTATTAACAATTTGTAGAATCACTCTACGTAAAAGTACAAACTCCTTCAGCAGCTAAAGTTAATTTTCTATTAGAAGGAAAAACAGTAAAATTATGTCGTACTGCGCAATAATCACGTTGATTATAGAACTCTGTAATTACGATGGAATGTTAATCAGACAAAGTACTTTACGAATCGCGATTTTCTTATTAAAGGGTTTACCATGAAAGTATACTTCTGCGTAACTCTATCATTATGAGAATGCCAAAGAAAACCATAGATGGTACAAAATGTAAAAGGATAAACGAAATCAAGTAGCAAGTATTTGCAACGTATCATACACATGCGATTAAAGATAAAATGTTTATCTGTTATCATATAAAAATTGTATTACTTCAAAACACGATTGGATAAAGTAAGTTTTCAATCCTTCAAGTAAGCGTATAAGTTCAAAATAATATTCAAAATGGCGGACGTCGAAGTAAGAGTAAAATCAGTAACATTAAAAAAATGCAAAAAATTGAAGAAATAAGATATATTTAAATATAAAAGGAAGTATATATTTAAATAAAATCTACTATATCTCGAATATATTCAGTATAAAATAATTGATTCTTATATTCTACAACTATTTGAAAAATTTTATGAAAGCTGAAAACCTATAAGTATATTATATTTTCTTTCTCAGCATTTAAGCCGAAATCGGCCGTCTATTTAAATAGGTTAGAAATACCAGAGAGAGAATGTATTCTGTAATTAGACTGCCGATCTTTATGCAAAATAAAAAATGTTCACAAATAAAAATGGTATTCTTCTCTGAAACGAATACATTGATGTCTTTAAATATTTTTAACGTGTCCACTGCTTTAAATTGTACGTGCCTATTTTTGTCATAAATGCATAAAATCCGCAGTCTATTAGTAATAATATTGCGAAGAATACATACGTATTTCCATTTGAAATTTCACGTACTACTGTAAATCGTTCGTTGCAGCGATGTTGGTAGCATCTATCGAACGTAATGTACCGTCATGGCGACGTTACCGCCACGGAAAAATCCAACTCCAACGAAAATTTCAAAACAACACCTGACCCCATTGCAAACGTTGTTGCAGATGGGCTTTCCTAAACATCGAGCGTGAGTACCATATATTACATTCGTAAAACAGTGTTGCTCTTACGTTGTGTGTCGTCTGAAGCTTGATGAAATTTCACCACTGTGCATTGTAAACAAGCAGCTGTCAAACTTTAAGTATATCACTACTATCTTACTTGCTCTACTACAATGATTTACATTAAGCCATTAATATTGAACTCTGATGTCTGAAGTCTAAATCTTTCAGTCGTTCGCTTTCTGTTTACTTCTATAAAACAATCCATTGCGTACATTACACAATATTATCTGGTACAGCGTTTACATCCTTCATCATATAAAATACTGTTATGACGGCTTGAAATGAAGTTGCCTCCCCCTGTGATATTCTGAAAACATCGCAGAGATCAAGAGAAGTTATCTGCCAAATCATTATTATGGTATCATTAGTGTGGAAAGACGACAGATCCTCTCGAGTCGCTGAAGCAAGAGCACGCACCATCCATTGCACTGTTCTAAGATGTTATCTGTTGTATACAGAATGAAGAAGTGTTATTGTTTCATGTTGTTAACTATAATGTGTTCCGCAACAATACAATAAAGATTATTTGATTACAGGGAGAAGGCATTGGCCGCTACAGGACATCGAGGTGTTCAATTGGCATCCGATTGGATAGTGGCTCATGTTGCAGATCCGACTTTGAATTGTGATACGCAAAGAGAGTATATTCTATATGTATGTCCAACAGGTGCATTGGCTGAGCAACTCAAGAGATTTTGGTCGGAGAGCAAAGAGTTAATGTGGAATAGAGCGCATAATTACATGCCGCATATTACGCTTGTCTCGTTTTTCAAGGTACAGTATTATCGATGTAACTGAATCGCGAACAAGAAGAACATAATAGTTTTGCTTACAGGCCCCGGATGAATCGACCGAAGAATTGGTGAAGGCCCTTGAGAACATAGTGAATCAAGATGAATTACCGAATCGCATTGAACTAGAGACTTATATCTCTCCCAACTTTATGGGTCTGTTTGTGAAAGATTTCAATGCGGCGTGGCTGGAGAACATTGCCCTTCGATATGTAAATAAGTTGACAAGCATGGGCATCTCTGCGAAACCACGTGTCAAGTCGTTCCATCTGACTTTGATCTATCAGTTTCCCAGCAACTTGTACCAACAGCTTCGTTCAATGGTAGAAAAGCTAACGCTAACTTCGTCGGCTAATTGGGAACTTAGATTGTATTCTAGAGACTCGAGGATACAAAATGCACATGTACATCAAGTGACGCATGCTTATGTGCCTAGGGAATACAATGAATTAGAATTGAGGGTGGGAGATTACATATACATTCCAGAAGGGGCATGTATTTTGGCTACGGATGGTCGGGTCGAAGGCATATCCTGGTTAACCGGTATGTCGGGTCATTTGCCTTTGAACCATACGAAGAGAACAGCTCAATCAGATTCGTGGACCTTGCACACTACCATACAACTCACCGATAATAAAAGCGAAACATTAGAAAAGAATGAGATACCTTTAACGCGGAAACCACCAGTATTGTTAGCGAATGATTCTACAGATTGTCCTGATGGATTACCAACAACTACCGAGCCAGTAAATCGCATTACTTTTTATTCTACTAGGTATACTATACAAGATTTCACTCCTAACGTTGTTCTTTTTATACAGCTCGAAGCCTCCGAACCAGTATCACCTTCGGCGAGGCAAATTTTTATATGTCGCCACGGGGAAAGGGTAGATTTTACATTCGGAGCATGGATTCCTTACTGTTTCGAATCGAATGGCTCTTACGTACGAAGGGATTTGAACATGCCAAAGGAAATTCCATCGCGAAATATACAGGACTTCCAAAACGATAGTCCTTTAACAACTGTAGGTGAAATGCAAGCAAGCTTGGTAGGAGAAGCAATGAAATCTTCTAGTATTAAAATAGATGTAGCTTTTACTTCGCCTTCGTTGAGGTGTATACAAACATTGGCCAATATTTTGAAGGGGTTTAATTCGAATATACCGATGAAAATAGAGCCAGGTCTGATAGAATGGTTGGCATGGTATCCAAACGGTATACCTGTTTGGATGTCATCCGAAGAATTGATAAAGGCAGGGTTCAACATAGATAAAAGTTATGACCCAGTGATCAAAGCGAAAGAGCTTCCATTAAAAGAAAACGCAGCACAGTATTACGAACGAAGTTACGAGTTAATTAAACGAATTATTGAAAGTACTGTAGGAAATATATTAATAGTAGCTCACGCAGCTTCATTAGCAGCTTGTACTAGACAATTAACAGGTGGTAGGATACCACCAGCTGCAGAAGTAACTAGATTAGTACAAAGAGTACCATATTTAGCGTGCCTGACAGCACGCGAAGGGTTGGACGGTTGGCAAATTCATCCGCCACCGTTCCCACCTATCACGCATACTAGTAACACTAGATTTGACTGGAAAGTACTATTGTGAAAAGATATGAACATTGTTTAAAGTTTTGTGATCCAATAAGTTTCCTTCGAACTTTTTAATTTATACAAAATATTGTCAAAGAGACGATGATTATTTATGATATAACTTTTTGGGTTGGGATAATTTATAATCAACGATAAATTGAAAACGAAAAGATTGTCGTTCAAAGTTTCGCATGGAAATGATACGGGTATTGGCATTTGATTCTTCCTTTTCTCTCGAAAAGGATCTAGACTAACTAGTACTTTAATCTTGATAAAAGATTGTATGAATTCCATATTTCAATATAATAGCTAATAGAGAAATATTTTGTCATAGCTTTCGTATTTAATGTTTAAGAGGTATTGCGTAAAACAGTACGTACACGGTATATCCAACTTGTGATGAAAGAATATTACTAATTTCATGACTTAAAGAAGTGTTTGCTAGACTGTGCTTTCAAATCAAATTACACGGTACTAATTAAGAATATTTAAAGTAACTTGTCAATTGACTGTGCATTAAAATTTTTTGGTCTATACGTATTTTAAGAATACCATTACATATAGAATGGACGTGACATGTAATGTTACGCACATTTCTTAAAAACTAATAACATTGAAAAGCATCTCTTCACACATATTCTTGTGTGAAAATATAGAAGTACAAAAACAATGTAGAAAAGACAGTGTTGTTATTTACCAAAGAAGCATATATAAATATATAAAATGTTACAATATTTTATTATGAATATAGTTGTATCATAAGGGGACTTGCTGCTTTACTTTGTGCGATAAAAGTTTATTCAAATATAAAATACAACATCTCATGATGTATAAAAATAACTGTTTTATATACAGTAACATTTTAATAAAAATGTAATGAGTACAAAGACAATGAGATAAATCTATCAATACGTTTAACTATAGTACATTATTAGACATGTCCACCTTCCTTCAGTTTCGCAATTAAATTATCAACATCCGGCAGGATAGTACCAGCTTGCCTAACCGGTGGTTCTTCAACTGATAATATATCAATTTTGGCAGTAGTGTCGACACCTAAATCTTTTGGCGTCACCTTTTTCACTGGTTTCTTCTTAGCTTTCATAATGTTTGGCAACGTAGCATAGCGTGGTTCATTCAGACGGAGATCGGCGCTCAAAACTGCTGGTGTTTTCATTTTAATGGTCTCCAAGCCTCCATCGACTTCACGGATCACTGTTAGCTCGCCATTATTATTTTCTATCTATTGCGAAAAAGATTGTATTATTATTTAAACATTATTTTACATTTTAGTACATTCAACATACTTTACAGCAGAATGTTCCAGTTGGCCAGTCCAAAATCCCTCCAATCATTTGCGCAGTTTGATTGCAATCGTCATCTATAGCTTGTTTACCGACGATAACAAGATCTGCTTTCTCATCTTGAGCTAGTTTTGCTAAAATCTTAGAAATATGAAAGGGTTGTAAAGTTTCATACTCCGGTCCAGATACTTCAACATGAATCCCTCGATCGGCACCCATCGCGAGGGCAGTTCTAATCGTATCTTGAGACTGCGACGGTCCACACGAAACTGCAATTATTTCTTCGACTAATTTCTTCTCTTTCATTCGTACAGCTTCTTCGATTGCGATTTCGTCGAAAGGATTCATAGAATGTTTCACCCCATCTGTTACGACACCTGTTTTATCCGATTTCACGCGAATCTGCAATTGAAAACAAGGAAGAATTAAACGGAAAACAATACAATTATTAATTAACGTGAAACATTGTTAACAATCTATGGCATTTGTTACGGCATCGATTATTTAATAATTTCACGAACGTATTAAAATGTACATAAATTTTCATGATCAAATTAAGTAATCAACATAGGTCAATGGTACTCGCACATAAACTTTCTATAGCTATAAACATATTATTAAAATGTACCTTAACTGCATAATCGATAACTCTCTTCACTCCTACGAGCACTCGCGCCATCGTTAACTAAATAATAAACAGATCGATATATCGTACAATTATAAATTATAATTTCTTTCTCGGAACATTTATTGTGAAGTATATGTATAAAGAATTGCTCAACCTCTCTTATACGTGGCGGGTTCGATTCGATGATAATGGTCTAAAGTTCAATTCTTTAGTGATACGAAATAAATGTATGTTTCATTTCACGGACATATTTTCATCTAGTTCGCGCTGATGTAAGTAAACATCAAATTATACAACATGGCTGTTTCGGATTGTAAGTTACAATAGAAAATTCCAGAGAAAAAAAATTCAACAATTACTCGAGTACAAATATAGAACAGTAAACATACTGTTTGAAGTTTTTTGGCCAGGGTGACGTTCGAACTTGGATTACATCTGATTGGCTTATCTATATCAATATGGCTATGACATCGCAGTAAGAATGTTACTTGTGTGCGATAACTCCTTCCATGGATCCTGATCTATTTGTACGAGATAAAAATTGCAGTTATAATCGTGTAAACATATATATATATACTTCTACACGTAGAAGTAAAGACGTCTTACATAATTCCAGTGATATTTAACAATTTACAATGCTATTGTTTATCGCGTCTGTTTACGTTAGCAAACACTAAGGCCATTTTCAATTTCGTAGCTTAAAATGGCGCGTAAGCAATAAACATGCACCGAAGAAAAGAACAAACACACTCGAATCCATATACTTTATTGTCATTATAACAAGGTGTAACAACAGTGTAACAAACAGACAGATTTTCCATAGAAACTTTCGGTGAAGTACAATAATTAGTCTGCTTATAATTACTGATAGATAGCGAATGTTTATTATCTATCAATAGTGGATAAAACCTGTTAGATAAAAAATATCTTGATAAATTATTCATTTACAAATACTAAAATATCCGTCAGCGCGATATATTACATTTGAAGAAAAAAAAATCTTGCACGCATTATAATAATTAACATATAAAAAGACAAACGTGTATTTCGTAATTTTTAATGTTTCCGTGCGAGGAGTTTCAATAAACTGGAAACACGTTCAAGGACGAAAAATTACGTGTATAAACGTTGATCTAAAATCAGAGGGAAAAACGAACGAACATACAAATATCCTCCGGTGTAATTTTTATATTTTAATAGAACTTATCACAAAAGAGATTTCGAGCGATTGCTTCGTAGCCAATCAGAATCCATATAAAATCAAGTTTGCGCCACACATGGCGTCCAAGAACCGACGCCATCTAACGTCTGGCATTCCTGTTTTTTTCGTGCGGGTAAAATCACGGCTTTCTATAGCGCGCAAGCCTTTATCGTTTTTGTTTTGTAGAATTCGGTAAGTTGTGAGTATCTTTGGTAAATTGACTATGCTGTGTGTACTCCGAATGAAATGTTAGCTGAGAGAAAGCGTTCACGCGTCAAGCAAGTGTGTGGAAAAATGAGTTAACCGTGTGTTAACGCGCAGTGGTCAACAATCCGTGGAAGTTTTAGTAAGGGAATATATATCCATATTCAGGACTTGATAACATCGAGGTAATTATACGTTGATGTTTACCGTCGTGTAGATTCTGTGAGTTCTTTACATATTCCTAAGATTTTCAATCATTCAGAGTTTCCTTCGTGTTTATGTTTACTCCTCTAATTACCCCCTCCCTCCGCAGCCACCCTCTGTGCCCCAAACTTTTCCTTGCACTCTCCCTCGTTTTTCCAAACTAATACAATATTTTCTTCGAATTTCATTTCAAAACGTTCCATTCGAATTGTTTGTTGTTTCACCGATTCCAATCACCGAACCGTAGACTGTGTTTCTCTACTCTTTTTTAATCATTTCTGTATTGACAACATTAGGTACACAACAAGTTTACAACCTGATATTTATTTTGACTGTCACGTTTCTTATGTTTATCGTACGTATGCTGTAACCAGGTTCCGTTTAATGGTCAATGATTTTTTATAAGCATTTAGAGAGACGTATTTAATCAGTGCAAAATGAGTGCATCGGCCTTAAAATCAACAATACCTGGAGTAGGTAGCTCGCCAACTTCTACCAGTCACTCCATTCTTCCGATGAATGCGATGGCACAAAAGGTTGTATCAGGCTCGGAGCCAGGAGCTATGAAACCTTTACCTGGAACTGGGTTAAGCTATGTTACGTTGCAACCACCCAGTCAACCTTTGAGTCTAGTGCAAGATCATAGACCCTCCGTGTATCAGACACCGCCGTACGTAAGCGGTAATTCTGAAAAGGAATCGGACTTGGATAAATTGATTCCGAACGGAGTGGAAATTATTAAAACCGATACCGAGACTATCTCCGCAGCTATCAAGCAAAGCGAATCTAATAGAAACAACAATCTAAGTCCAGAGAATCCTGCACAGGGTTCGCAGAGAGAGATTCAAACGGAGCAAGAGATGACCTCTATGGGTTTAGAGTTTCCTGGTTAGTAAAGCTTGCTGATTTATTTGTGTATTTAACGGGATAGACTCGTTTGCAGAATTGCAAGGGTGAAAGCGGTAGATAAAAGATCAATCTAGGCCGTAGTTGCACTCGAAAGTCCTATTTTTATGTTTACGAGGCGTAATTTACATTATCCGGAAGCATGAAGCTATTTTCATAAAGTTGCGACAGCTACATGTTGCTTAATTCCGAAACGAGACTACTCCCTTAATTAATTTTGTTTGTAGAGAATTTTTCCATGTTTCATTTGTGCTCGATAGTTTGTATTAACTTTATAAATAAATTATAGAAGAAATGATTGAAAAGTATTGTGATTTTTTAACAATTTTATATGCATGTATATATCTGAATGTATACATATGTTGCTTTAGCCTCATGTCTGCCATTACAAAACAAAGTTGAAGAAAAGAAAGCTCCTGTAAATAATGGTTCGAAAGAATCGGACGGAATGCCAGTCAGTGCACCTGTGAAAAAGGAAATACCCGTGCATAAACTAGACGATGCACAGACAAAACCTGATAATCAGAAGACAAAGGCCACAGCTCAAAATTTGAAAGTCACCGCAGATAATTCTGGAATGGTGCAATCGAATAGCCCACCAAAGGTCGAGACAAAAGTTACTGGTTCGCCAAAAGCCAATAAAAGGAAGTCTAGAGAATTGAAGGATTTGAAAGGGTCACAGGCATCTTTAGACGGAGCAAGTAAGCCGAAACGAAATCGAACTCAGACACAGCCTTATCAGAGTCCCTTACCGGAAATTGCATTAATCGTCAAGAATTTAAACAAGCTACCACCTTCAAAGGCTCCCGACGATAAACTTATAGTATTCTACAAGTGAGTGAAACTTCTGTATCTTAAAAGAATTGTGTAATTATAATCTTTTTATAGAATTACACACGAAATACACTGTAACGAAAACATGTGTATAGAAATTTCGAATTCTATTAATTTTCATGTGAATATAAGAAAATTATTACCGATGTTATTACCTTTTTTTAAGTATTGTATATTCATTAATTTTTCCTAATATATGTGTTATCAGAAATGAATTTTTGGCTGTGAGAAATGCGGAAGGGAGCTTTTATGTATGTCAAGCAATGCAAAATATATATAAGTCAAGCAGACGAATTCGTATACGTTGGCTTTCTCAAGACAAAAATAATGGAGAAATATATTCACCTGACTTTTATGATTTTATAGGTAATTTTGTAAAAAATTTGTATCTTGTTTCCTTATCATAGTACCGATAATGCTTATTTCACGATGGACAATGTAAGACATGTACATGTATTGAGTCCTCTTCTTTTTACAATTCCAGACTTCGATTGTATATTAACAAATTTAAATTTGAACAAAGTTGATAAAAATAAATATCAACTAACCAAGATAGAATTATTGCGTACAGAGAATATTTTAAAACGAGCAATCGACGTAGAGGCTGGTGTATCCGAAAAACCTCGGGTAACAGAAGAACACCCGGATGGACGTTAGTATATATATATTTCTTCTTAAAAAGAAAAAAAGTCCGTTATCAGTTCTAAATGTACTTTATTATTGCGAACGCGAAATAAAGTAGTGGTAACTCAATTGTTGTTTATCGTGAAATTGAAACTCTAATATCTTATCCACAGTTGACCTTTCACTCTACAAGGATGAGTCACAATTGAAGAGAAGAAAAAGTCACAGCTCACACAAACAGAAGCAAAGTTTGCGTAAAAAGTCGAAACGAAGTGAGAGCTCTTCGGAGAATGAAGCACCCGAAGAGGAATCAGGAAAGAAATCTCCAAAATCGAGTCGCTCCAAGAAGCGGACTCTCAACAAAGCCTTAGCGATTGCTAAGTCCGTAGCAAAAGGTTCAAGTAGAGCGGAAAGGGCGCTAAACAGAAACACGAAGTCTGGAAATGAGGCTGCTGCTAGTTCTGCTATTGCTCCTTCCAATGCTAGCGTAACCGCCAGTACTAACACGGTTGCATCTACGGACGGAGCAAAAAATAATGCTGATGCGAAGAAGAGTGAAAATAAGAAGAGCACAAAACAACCGAGTAACAACAACACGAGTGTGATGTCCAGGACAAAACAACGTGGTAATAATCCGTCTTGTTTATTGGCTTCGATGTATTTAGGATTTCTTTTCTAATTCAGTTTTTCCATTGTTACTTGGTTTTCAGCGACTGCACAAAACACGCAACAGAGTAATAAGACAGCAGGACGCCCGAAACGCATGGCTGCCACGACAGGTATTCAATCAAGCGAAGAGACAGCTTCTCGAAAAAAGCCACGCGGTCGAACATAAGATTAACGTAATTCACACGTTTTTCCTGTGTTACACCTAGAACAGAGTCTGTACCGTAGGCAATATGTACACGTAGTACACTCTTTAAAAAAAATTGCGATCAATTTGTAATGTAATATAATATGATCTCAAGATTCTTATATCTATCAGGTGCTGCATTATATTATAGTCCAACAATGTGGGATCAACAATTTATATAACTGTGCGGCTAAAATCGCATATAATTGATGAATTAAAGAAAGAAAAAAAAAGAAATCTAAGACTCAGAGACTTATAAGAGTGATATTGTGATATCATACAAAATTTGTACATATCGTCTACGTTTCAGATTCCCCCAACAGGAGAAGAAAGTCACGGAATGTATGATGAGAACGGTACCTTGGTTGAGTAATAACTATCTACAGGGTGTCACATGCTAATGCACTCTTGCAATAGTCTATTTTTGATGTTGTGAATGAACTGTACGTGATTCAGTTGAGTTTAAATGTACACTTTCCATTGGATATGATAGCTATGTACAAATATATATGTCTGGGGCTTGCGCGTACTCTACGAAAAGATTAAAACAGAAAAAGTGGCTAGAGTACCAGAGGATAAGAACAATCCGTGAATTATCGATTCTCCAAGTTTATGGATCGATAGATTTAGAGAAGTACAATATCTGTACATTACGCTGAGTCTTTGCTGTTTCAAAAATAGCATACAGAATGGTCCAGCGCCTATTATTAAAGACAGGCAGAGAAAAAAAGTGCCCTCAACTGTAAATCCTTGTCCTGTTATCGAATCCACGGATTCATAAAATGAAAAATCTTATGGCTAAAAAAAAAGAAGAAAAGAAGAAGTAAAGATATAAAGTTTAATTATAGTTTATTTTCAAATCATTTGTAACCAATGAATCGTTAGCATGGTTCATTGTTATAGGGAAAGAAAATCAAGAGAATCATGTTGATTAATTGCGGTGGTGTCAGACTATAATTTAGCCACTTAAACATATTATTATTCCTTTCTTTACAAATAAAAGATAAATAGCAGCACTTATTTACTCTGATAAGTCTGGATGAAAAATGTATAAACATGCTTTATCTATGTATTATTTTATTTTTCAAAGATTATGGACAAAGTGTATATTTACCGAGAGATAGATGATTATCATTTTACATTTCACCAAATCGAAATTCTTAATAGTTTAATGTAGTTTTGTAGTTTTTATTGTGTCGAAATGTATTATTGGGGTATACAAATTTGTGTCAGGAATTAAGAAACGGGGATTTATTAATGTCATTTTATTCCATCTTGTACATTGAACGAAGGTATCGAGACGTGTATTTCTTATTTTTTCTGTTTTCTTCGTTACAGCGATACGGTAAAATACCTTAACAAGTTATATTACGTATAAACGATAGGATATAAAAATATTTAAAAATGCCTTTGGTTTATTCATAAAACCAAAGACAAGATTCGTATCGATTTAAGTTTACAATGCTTTTTTTATAATCGAAAGAATTCTGTCTCCGGAGATGTGTGCACTTACCTTCATATGCATCGGCCGTTGAACATGCACAAAACATAAAAAACGAGAAAGTAGCTTTTTTTCTCGCTTACATGATTTTATCTACGTATGTACATAATAAAGATTAGGTAATCGAAATTGTGAAAAATGATACAAAAATTTACGAGCGTTTGGAATCTTGAAGGCTAATGTATCTTATTCATTTGGTAGAGTGTCTCACTTATAATTATCGTGCGTTGCAATGAAACATTGCAGAGATAACTTTGTCTTTTTGTTTTCAAACAGTCACCGAACCCATGTACCGATGTACATATATTTCATAAGCTTACACAACATAATAACAACAACAGAAGGATGCCGTTTTAAACGATTAGGCATATCGACTTCTATTGGAAATAGGATAATTATTATATTAAATGGTTAACAAATGGATTTAATTCACGAGATGGGAGATGAATAAGATACCAATCCTGTCATTGGTCCATTGCATATTGTATTTAAATATACACATACATAATGTATAAATTTAAAATATAACGCAAACGTAATGTATAAATTTAGTGAAAGGAAAAAAAATTCTAACGACAAAGACCGAGAAATTTGCTTATATTGTTATATCGAATCGTTTCTGCTTCTGAAGCAAACAATCAATTTTCTTTCCGGGAATTAGTTGTACGATTATCAAAGTAATTCAGAGGACGGTGCAAAGTATAAATGATTAACATCTCATCCAACGTCCGTGGGAGACATGTAACATATAAATGAATTTCAAAGTCAATCTGCACTTTATTGTTTCGAGAAGCGAACAATTTCACTACGCGTATAAATACAGCTCTCGATATTCTTCTCTCGTGAGCCACATCTATGTCTAAGACAAAATAGTAAGGAAACTGAATCGAAAAGCAACGATGCATTTGCGTGCGGGCTGATGTTTGTTGAGAATCCTTGAATCTATGTTCAATCCCATGGATTCGAATTTGAATGTACATACTGTGTAAATCATTCACTACGAAAAATCATCTGTCGCTTATACACGAATAAAATTCAGAATCATGTTAATATCTTCTTTACGTACGCGACAAATGTTTCGTTTAAGCCAGTTAATCCCAAATTTTTCTATCGTCGTCGCTGTACAAAACTGTTATTTTTTCATTTTCGAGAACGAACATTTTGAAAGAAAAACAAAAAAGAAGCTAAAGATGTGTTTGCTGCATGCAAGTGTATTTGAAATTCAAAGTACAAATATAGTTTCTCATGAAAGTATGACAAACTTTATGCCCGAATTTGGGACACACTGGTTTAAAGTATTGCGTTCAATGAGATCTCAACTACCTCGTGATACGATTTATTTCTACGATATCGTAAAATTCGATTTCTTAATCGCAATATCAATTTATGTTCATTATTTTAAGCAAATACGTAAGACACTTTCTGTGACCATCCGGAGCATGTCTCTTGTGTATTCTCTAAAAATAAGAATCGATTCAACGATGAATTTTAAGACAACGGAACAGACTACAACATTGCTGTATTTACTGCGGTCAAACATTTTGGGATATTTTCACAAGTTCTACACTGTGTTTCACTGAGATAAGGATGTTTTGTATAGTGATGGGAAGTGTCTTTCGTTTTGTACCAATTCGAAGAAATGGAAAAATCATTGTCAGTTTGCTGTGCCAATTGTTTGAGAACTTTTTAAGCAGTATTCCTCTGACAAGATCTGTCTTAAGACACGTAAAATCGATTATTGGCTCTCGCTTGACTTCCAAGTTCCAGCACTGCTTCGATGAATTTACAGCGTATGTCCCTAATTAATCTGAATGTCACGATTGCATTCTAATTATGTAATAAGCACACAAAACCGTATTACGCGTGTCGCATTTGAATAGACGTTTAAATAATGATTAAAGAAAAGAAAAATGGTTCGAGCGATTATCTCTAAGTATGATTCTAATAAGGATGCATATTTACATAGATAAAATGTACAGCCCACATGCGAAAATATCGGGCTATACTTGAAATACGTTGCGAGAAAGCAACCATTTTCCTTCAAGAATTAGCCACGTTGAAACTAATTAATTCAATTTGAACTATCGTTTTCAATATGACTAATTGAATCGATTTTCAGAGAACTCTTCATTTCTAATCATGTTTTTTTAATGAGTATATATTTATATAATGTGGAGAATCAATGTATATAAAAAAGAAATTTTGATTATTTTAATTAATGTTATTATCAATTTTGTAGTTTATATTATTTTCTCGTTTAGAAGATGCTTATATTATACAGCGTTTATTATTTGGTGATATATGTTGTTTGCAGGATTTTAGTGTGCTCTAGCTACAGTGACTCCCACTAATATTGGGGCACTGTTAAAAATGACCATAACTTTTTTGATATTGAACCATACAATTTGTACTTTTCTCAGAAGTTAGAAGTTGGACAAAAATTTCTGAAAAAAGTTGCAGGTTGTCGGAATGTAGAGAAAATAGTTAAAGTTGCATTTTGAAACTTTTTTATGCGGGCTCATATGGAAACTTTAGGAAACGCGTTTCGTAGATCTGTGTCAATGAAACTTGTTCTGAAAATCTTTCACAATGCATATAATTGACACGGATCTACAAAACGTATTTTAAAAATTTTCAACATAGTATTTTAAAATATCTCTTTGCGTCGTGTAGTAAAGTATAATTGCTCTAACTTCTGAAAAAAGTATCAAATCGTATAGTCCAATATTCAAAATGTTATCATTGTTTTTAGAGCGTACGAATATTAACGGGAATCACTACTGCATGCGCGTGATAGTTAATTATTTGAATATACCCAAGGAAATTCGATTCAAGTTTCGTATTGATGAACGACGAAGATCGAATCGGAATGTATTGTAAATTGAAAATCGCGGCCTACTTCGTACTCGAAAATTTCAAACACCGGAATTGTTTGTATCGAAAACGTGTTTCAAGTAGGCAAACCCGATTCCTTTTGAGATTCATTTTTCTAGAAGTTATTCTATACAATTTATACGCAATTCTACCATTAGGAGCGTTTTAATTACAAACAGTCTCGGATAACTAATTATACGGCTAATACGAACTTACGAAGAACCTTTTATCTGTCGTACTGTGTACTGTTTCCTTTATGTATACGTTATTCCATAATTTTTCTTCAATTAACCACACGAGTTGATGATGGTTGGTGCAATCTGTATGTCCCCTGTGATTTAAGTTCATGATGAATTGAGAATCAACGTTTTACAAATAATAAAAGATATTGTGAGTTTGGTGATACCAGTCGGTCTTTATTCGCGTGGACCTGCTGCGAACCTTCTGTAAATTACTGATCAATTTAACCTACAAATTTATTGTCGATAAACAGCGGATTTGATGCATTTATAACAAAAACGAGTATGTATTTAGATGCAATTTAAAACACGCGAAAAACATTCGCAACTATGGTAACTTTCTATTTCACTCCAGTTTGTTGCAAATCAGATAAAAAGAATTTCATTTTGCATACAAATCCGCTGTCTAATTACAAAACTGAAATCCATGATAAATTGCGGTGTTGTAACGAGCACGGGTTTCGCTGAAATTGTTCTTTATTCGCATACGAATATATAATACATGTAGAACCTTGTTCAACCCTTAGCACTCGAGTGGTGTGGCTCAGAGTCACCACTAAAAATTGCTGTCCACTATTTTAAATACTGTTTACATTATTAAATATCTTGGGATCTAACCAATTACTAAACATTTAAGTATTATATGACGTATCATATCCATAAAATGAGAAAAATCATATAGAATTGAATTATTTTAGGTCGGAAGAAATTTCTCATTTTCAAGTAAAAATAGCTCCGAGTGCAAAGGGTTAAGTCTTCAATTCGCGGTCGATTCGACGTCTTCTCGCGCCTACGGTCCCACAAATTATCGATAGAAACCTGAAATCCATGACAAATTACGATATTGTAAAACGCGCGCAGCAGCCTGGCACCGCATCCGTCGGCAAGCATCGCGGCGGCGGCGGCACGTCGTTTGAAATGCTCTGAATTAGAAGCCGTGAAACGTCTCTATGAGTTGGAATGACGGTTGAGCAGCACGTTCCCCGGAACAGCGTGCTCGTCTGGGGACCAACAAACCCAGAGCACATTCATTGAGCGTCGCCGAAAGATGGTTGCGATCCTTCCACGATACGGAAGAGATAGAACGAAAGCTGGTATCCGCGAGTATCCAGATTTCGGTATCAAGAATAAACCCGACAGAGCAGAACGAGTCGGTTTAGTTGTAATGCGGATCACGGAGCATTATTTATTAATAGCAAAGCTGGTGTGGCCGGCAGCAGGGAGTGGCTGTGCCATGCTAAAGCGAGCGCGACAGAACACCGGATCGTGGAACGGATCTTCGGATCTTTTTCTCCTCCCTTCCTCTATCCTTCCAACAACCCCTACCGCTTTCTCGTTCCCTCTCTCTATTCATCTCGCTTTTGTTTCGTTGTGGTCTCGGTCCCGCCAACTCTTTATACCCAGGGCCGTGCGGTAGATTTTCTCAGTATATGATGCAAGTCTTCGAGTTGCCGCCCCTTAAATGTTTCTTTAAAATAACCTTCGATTGTGATTTGAAAAGATACGATAAATCGTATACATCAATATCGGAATAACGTAGTCCAATACAGAAAAGCGTTGCGTAAAGATTTTGAATTATTGAACGGTTCAAATTTGTATTTTGATTTCGCCGCTTATGCCGCCTCTCTGTATCATAGCGCGGCACGGCCCTGTTTATACCCGTTCCTCTTTCACCATTCGTCCCTGTCGGTGATGCTCGGTCTTTGTCTGTTTCACTTGTGGGGCTCTCTGCAAGGCACGGGTTTCGTTCCTTCTCTCTTGTTTCGTTCTCTCGTCCGTTTCTCTTCATCGCGTATCGTCGCGTCGTCCCATACGTTCCTCGGTCTCTCTGTTTTTCTCCCTTTCCCCCAATCGGCTCGGCGCGGCGCAGCGAGCACCGCACCATTCGTCCCGTCCGACGTTGTTGCTCAAGCTCTTTCCGCTTCTCTTCCTTCTTACTCCGTATCACGCTACCTTAGCCCGGCTGGCTCGCTTTATCCATTGTCTCTCTCGCGTGCTTTGGTTAGTCGCATTGTCGCGCTCCCGCACGCCAGACAGCACGCCGTTGTAGGAGAGTGGATGAACGCTTTGTCGGCGCCCGCGGCCGAGATCAAACGCGCCGACCGCTTCCTCTTCCCCTCAACCCTCCCCACCACACCCTCGCCGCGACCCAGCCGGCCCCGTAATCCAGTCGAGGCTCTCTCTTACACCCTCCCCTGTCCCGCTTCTCTTCTCTTCTCTTCGCTTCGCTCAGCTTTGGCTTCGCTCAGCTCTCCGCTCTGCTCCATGCCGCGCCAAGCGTCGCACAACGCTTCTCCTTCCGACGAATCCGTCCACCAAAGGTACTCTGTCGTATTCCGGATGAGGGGTTAATAAACGTTGCAGGTTTAGGTTAAATAAAACTACTAGTTTATTAATAAAACTCCTCGACTATAACTCCGGTCACAAAGTAAGAGAAGCACGATATAATTCGTCGAAAGTCTGAGAATTTGCGATGGACAGGAATTCGAATATGTAAGGTTTCTTCTAAGATTCGGTGTCAGTCTTTTGCGCGAACTTAAATAGGGAGCGTAGATGACTACAATGATATGTCACAGTGTTGATTTTTGTGTAAGACTAAGGGTAGTGACCGGTCGAGGTTCACTGTCGGAAAACATCTTACTATCGAAAACATCTTAGTCACTATTTATCATTGAGTAAACAGTTGATCATCCAACAGTACCCATAAAAAAAATCTCAGCCTCTTCTCGTCTATCATCCTCGCGGAAAAATCGAACGGAAAACGTCGATAACGATCATCTCCCCTGGACACCGAACCCTGGCCCGCCTCGGGGCCTCACCAACGGATCCATGCCGACAAGTCCGGATAAGCTAATTTCATGGGGACAGACCGCTCCGACGCCACCGGTAACCGTTTAGTCCCAAAAACTGGCCAAAGCCGGCTACAACATTTTCGCCGCACCCTGTCCTTACGCTCGAGTCCTCCGGAGCTGTGCTCATTGTCAGAAGTTCCATTTATCAAGTTGATTAAAGAAAAATCGAATTCCCGTTTCTTCCACTTGCTTGTGAAACTTGAAATAATGGTACCGCTTGTTTCCAGATTCGACTAGCCACACAGAAACGAATGAAAGAATGTATGCCAGCTTCTAGAGCTGTGTTCAGCTAAAGTCCATCGACAACTCCCTGCCCGTGTGCCAAATTTCTACAAACTTCCATTTATCAAATTGATTCAAGAACATTTGACCGTTTCTTCCACTTGTGAAACTTGGAATAATGGTTCCGTTTCGTTTCCAGATGCATTCAGACATGTACAAGAAGCTTTGGGGACCAAATCGCCTCTGCGTCACGAAGCGCATTCAAAATTACCGGAGGGGTCGCATAATCTTGGCGATTATGAGTCGTACGCGACAGATGTTTGACCATGGGATAGAGATGCTAGATAGTAGCGAAATCAGCGTGGCCATTCGAAGATTATAGGGGCTGATACGGATTGCAATGCCTCAGATAAGAGATATCGGCGTGAGTAATCGTCACTCAGGGTCGTGTGGGTACTTCCCGGTGTCTTTGATTATGATTGCAATTAGACAAAACGGATCGCGACGAAAGCACAGTGATATCGACGACGGTATCGCCTTATACCCGCCATCGCCGTTGCTTTCGCCTCTCTGCCAGCTAGCGGCAAAACTGTATTATAGCCTTTCTTGTCGTATCCTGTCGTGCGACGTCCTCCATTGCCGACCTTCGTACCTTCGACGGTACCTCGCGATAAATACTCGCGCCGCTCTTTTTACGCGTTACTGCCTAATTAGCGTAATTATAAGATCCGGTCGTGGACCCTTTACCCTCTCTCATTACCTTCCCTCCTCCGGCTTCCACTCCGCCTTTCTTCCTGTTTTTCCTCGGATAGCCCAGGGGACCCGCACAAAAGACCGTTTCCCAGATTTTCCTCGATAAAGATCACATTTTAGGGATACGGGGGTGTTCTCCTTTCCAGAATTGGAACTGTCTAGCTCAAAAATCCTACTTCTACGTCTCGGAGGCGTAATTTGCATTATTCGGCGGCATGTACACAGCTGTTGCAGCTTTAAATGTCCATTTAAATCTACACGATCCAACGTACGCACACTGGTTGACAGAAAGCGCACGAAACTCTGTCGAAATTCTTATTCTTCAAATTAGAATGTATACTAGATAATTGAGCAGCACTATCGGCGAAGTAAATATTTGATGAAAGTCGCAGTCGCGATGAAAAGAGACGCGCATACCTTTGAAATGAATCTATAGACGAATTCAATTATCATCAATCTTCCGTGTCGGGCGGCAGATCGTAGGAGTGATCCTAGCATTAAAGTCTATTGAAGAGAAAATGGAGCCCTGTCCCAGGCAGGTTGCATAGAAACGTCTCTAGACGACTCGATCGGTCAGAAATATTACAGAGTGACGAATTTTCTAAGAGTAAAGAAGATTTCCATCAATAGCGTGTTAGATAACCGTATGTTTGTCCTGACTCGACTTCTTCGTTCCACTGTCCCTAATCATTTATCTCTTCACGTTAGTCATTAGGGTAACCAATGGTCACCCCGAAACGTCTCTTCTTGCGTCACCAACCCCTCAGTCATTAATCAACGCGTCTCGGACATGTGTACAAGATTATTAGAACTAGACTATCCCGAGATTTCCGTTTCTACCAAGCGTTGCAGCTTCTACTTCCACGTTTATTAAAAATTCACTCCGTTCTAATTTGTACGAATCAATTTTATTTTTCTATGACTTTATTGTATTTCATAGAACGGAATTATTCTAGGTCGGAAGAAGTGTTTAATTTTCCAGTTGAATTAGCTCCGAGTGCAAAGGGTTAAAACTTTAAAACGGAGCGCTTGCGACCCTAGGTCAAACAAGACCCGATGTGATCCGAGGCTGAGGAGACGCACGGTTTTTATTTTGGAGGCTTACAGCAAGGAGATTTTGTTGTAGAGTCGAGCAAACATTCTTAGCGGTGCTGGATACACGCGCTATTCATATGTAATATTACATAAGAACGCAAACCGAACGAACGCGCCGGGAGGAGAAGGCGTTGGACGGTTTCGCGTCGGTGCAAAAGGCCCGGTGTGTGTTCGCCAGACCGATCGGCCACTCGAGGACGATCGTCGGAAGAAGGCTTAACTGAAAACAGTTTATTATTAATAGACGTGCCTCGGTTTCCCGAGCGCGTTGTCGGCTTTATTTCGAGGTTAGTCTGTACTGAGTTTTTGAACGGTACGTTTTATTCTCTTTGCTGCCGTGGCCCTGCCCCCCGTTCCCTCGGGTCCCCGGACCCGACCATTCCTTCCTCAGCCCCTGCTGAGCGGTTGTCGTTTTCCTTTTGCCTCCTCCCCTCTACTCTTCTCTTAAAAACGAGACTCGCCACCGACTTTCCGACAAAGGAATAAAGAAAAGAAACAACTAGCCACGCTACGCGGTTGAGGATGGCACGGCAAACCGTAGCACAGCGCAGCACAGCACAGCATAGCGTGGCATGGTGGGCAGAGACTTTCCGTACAGGGAGAGCAAGGGGGTACTTGCCGAGCCAGTGGCGTAGATACCGAGGGGACAACCGATCACCATCACATTTCCTCATCTTTGCTTTTACTGTACCTCCACGCGTTTACTATACCCTCCGCTTCTATTATACTTTCTTCCGCCAACACTTCCCTTCTAATTAAGAAAAACTCGTTTCTCAACCTCTCCTCGGAAAATTGTTATTCGGTTATCTCGAATTCATTTATTTTTATCGGAAAGACCGTTTACCACAAATACCAAGTTGTATAGTGGTTTGTTTGTAAGAGATTGTGAAGTTACAATTTTTTAAAATGTTACATTTCTTCCGACTTAGAATAACTCGATTCTACATTAATTTATTTCTTTTATGAATACGAAATTGATGCGATACCTCATACAATATTAAATGTGTAGTAATCGATTAGACGCCAACATATTTAATAACGTAAACGATATTTTGAATAATGGTGCAGCAATTTTTATTGGTGATTCTCTGAGGCAGCTGACTTTCGTGGGGAAATTGTTATCTTTCTGTTCTTTCCTAGATGTAAAACGATTATCACGGTAGCTGATTGCACATGTATACGTGACAGAGTGCTTTCCGTTAAAGTTCATTCATCGCATTGCCGAAGGCGACGCCTATGTTTCTTCTGAAACACCGCTAGGAGATAATAGCGTGCGGGTACAGTCTCCAAAAAGAGTATTTCTCATTTATTCCATCGCACCGGCACACTTGCGTATTTCAACCTTGAACAATACGAGAAAAAGAAAACAAATTAATCGACCGATTAGGAAGTGCGGAGTCCCCTCTTGAAAATTCTGATAAACTCCGGAAATCGCGTTAAGCGGATGCAGAACGGCAACAATGTGCGGCCGCAATAACAGTACCGAACGTCAACGCGGTAGCATTTCGCAGTTGCAACATCTTGAAATATGTAATTCGCAGATCAACTTGACGAAGCTATTCTGGGGGTTATCCATTCAAATTTCAAATGATTTCCTAATTTTCCGGCTTCCTGTTTTTCACCCAAAATACAATGGAATACAAGGACGTCTGTCCTTGCCGCAAATTGGTATAATTTCTATGTATGAGATAGGTTAGGTATCGTATGAGAATGCGAAGAAATTGGTTGGGTGAAATATAAGACATTAATAGATTAGAAAAATTTCAGAATATACTGTAATGTTGTTTTTAATGCAACAAGGTCATTAAGGGATGAAATCCATTTTTATTACGAATAAAATCCTAATTACCGGAATACAACATCCGAATACAAAATTAATCGCAGAAGATGCAAAGAGATCTCGGAGGACTTGAAATTTGCAGAAATCAAGTCAGCAGAATCCGATCACGGATGATTCCTGTGAATTACGTATCGCCGGCTGGGAATCTGTGATTCCGTTCCTCGGCGGGTTGCTCTCAAAAGAAGTCTCGTTTTTCCGAATGCTCAAAAACCGACTTTCTCTGGAAGAAACGGATCCGGGGCAACGTCCGCGGTGCGCGCGTTCACACTGACTCGCTCTCGGTTGGATCGTCGCAAAAATCCTCTCGGACTGTTTGTTTGGCGGGTGTCCCTGGCGATCATCGAAAATCCTTTGGAAGCCGATTCGTTCTTCTTTACTTGTGCCGTTGCGGCGTCGCAGCGCCGACATTTAGTGTCGTCGTAGACTACGTTGAACCATCATCGGCTTCCTTCAAAACCCCACCAGCCGTGCGAGAGGCTGTCCTTCTTCGGCGTTCTCATAGACCTTCGCCGTACAAAAAGGAAAGAGAAAAACGAGTAGGAGAAAAGGAAAGTATACGCGTGGTTGGTGCGCGCGCGAAGGCAAAAGGGAGAAGGAAGGGACGGAGCGAAACACACGAGAGAAGAGAGAACGCGAACGAAGAAGAAGAAGAAGAAGAAGAAGAAGAAACGAGGAGGACGTAGGATAGAACCAGAAGGACGGAGAGCGAGGCGAAACATGAGAGGCGGAATTATAGGGAGCAGAGGGAGAGATAGGGTATAAAAAAGAGGGGAAAAAGTAGTAGTTGGCCGACGGATTCTGATGGTCGGACGGAGAGGGTCCGACGAAAAACCAAGGGAACGGGAGAAAGAGAAAGAGAGAGCCGTGAATCGGAGGTTTCCGAGCCGCGCCTCCTACCTTCAGGGCCCGTGTATCCACGACTCGGCACTGTGACGACGCGGCGCCCTATGGAGGGGGAAAGGGAATTACGGGGAACGTGGTTTAGGCAAGAACGATCGTCCGTAGTCGTAGACGGGCCACGAGTCTCGAGCGATGCCGTGTGACCGACCCTTTACAACGTCGGCTGCCGCGTTTCTTTTTCACGGACTGCTTTTACCTGGATTAAACTCGAGCGAGTGTTTGTTACGCGGCCGACGCAGCTGTGCGTGTTACTAAATTCGGTGACAGGGGGCGAGCCTGCGAGAAAACCACGCACGTTTCGTCCCTTGCTCGAGATACACGACGATAAACGGAAGATATAGAAAGTAAGGCAGAAAGGCGGACACCGACTGGGACGCGTTTACTTGGTCGTTTGCTTGCCAGGCTGCGAACGCTGTGCCTGCCTGAAACACGTGTTATTTCTACGTGTCCTCTCTCTCTCTCTCTCTCTCTCTCTCTCTCTCTCTCTCTCTCTCTCTCTCTCTCTCTCTCTCTCTCTCTCTCTCTCTCTCTCTCTCTCTCTCTCTCTCTCCTCTCTCTCTCTCTCTCTCTTGAATACTCCTACTCTTTCTCTCGCTTATTCCCTCTGGCACGAGTGTGTACCGTGTCACTCGATGTCCGACGAGGAGACGAGCATGAAGTTCTCGGGAGTGCGTTTGTTTTCGGTTTCGTAGCGGTAGAGTGTGATCATGTACGGTGGATACAATCGCGAAGGCATACGTCATACGTCGACGAATCGAATTGTTTGGAACCAGGAACAACGTTGTATGATCGAGTCAGGTGAATCAAGGATTTTCTACGGAGTTGAAGCGGAATCCTGTTAGGTGTTCCCGCTCCGCTCCAACGTCAGTCGCTGCTTGTCGCTCTGTCGCGCGTAAAGGATCAACAAGAATTTCTCTACGTCGGCGGCGAGCCTCGAAACAACAGAAAATAAGAAAAAGTGACGGAACAAGAAGCCTGGAAGGAAAGTGTGCGCAGCGTTTGTGGATGCATGAGGGTCTCATGGCTACCGGATTGGTAAAGTGGTGGCGGGCAAGGTTCCTCGCTGGCTACAGACCCTTTTCTGGTAAGCTTCTATTATGTCTCTCTCTCTCTCTTTCTCTCGATTTCTCTTTCCCTTTCTCCGTGTCTCTTTCTCTCCCTCTTGCCACTCGACTCTTCTCTCTCTTCCTCTTTCAGCTTCATCCCCTCTCCTCGATCTCCTCCTTCTCTCAATGCTTTTTTCCTTCCGTTGTGTTTTTTTTTGTCATATACACACACTTGGTATCGATGTTTGCGTCGAAATCACGATGTACGATAGATCCTGTGTTATTCCGTATACGGATTCTCCAGCCAATCCGGTTATAGGTGTGATATTTTGCCCAAGCCGTGAACCGCGACGTGCGTGCTTTTGATGATGATGCTGCTGCAGTATGACAGAAGCGGATCCCACGTGGTGTTACGTCACACTTGCATTTTTCTTGATGGTTTGAGGGGGTAGACTCGTTTCTAGGATTGCAAGGGTTGCACGTACTCATTTCTCAATAATGCATGCGATGGGGCTTTTCAGTAATGAAAAGCGCTAGATAAAAGATCAATCGAGGTCAGGATCGCCCTCGAAAGTCCTATATTTACGTTCAAGAAGCGTCATTTGTATTACATATTAGGAAGCATAAGTAAGTTACGCCTTGTAAACGTAAAAATGAGACTTTTGAGGGCGATCGCGGTCTCGATTGATCTTTTATCTAGCACTTTTAACTTGAAAACCCCATCGGCTGCATTATTGAGAAAGAGAAGGCACATCCCGAAACCTTGCAATCTTGTAAAAGGATTTCCCCATCATCTATCATTGTTTTTCCGACAATAATTTTTACGTAGCTCTTGCTTCTTCTCGCTTTGACGATGTTTTCTATCGTTTCAATATTTTCGCGGTCTCTCGACGAATATGACCGACGTCGTTACCGCCCCTAATTGATCGAACTATGTGGCTGAACTGAAATATCATTCGTATCGATGTATACTTCTTTTTAAAGAGTTAAACATATGGAAAAGGAAGCTATTCTCGTATCGACAACTTTCACGAAATGGTTTTCAAGATCCGTAATCCTGTAATTAACCGAGAGCGGTAAATGCATGAAATCCGCAAGCCTATTTTAGAGAAGAGAATATAAGAAAAAATATCTGAACGGATTGCGTCGAGGACTTAAGTGGAGGAGTAAAAATAAAGCGCACTCCTAAGTCAGCTGTGATCCAGAATCCGAAAAATTTTAATTCATTTCATTTTTAGATCCTAGCCGAGCCACGGAAATGTCGAAACACGAGTCTACTTTTAAAGACGCGCTCCCGAAAATTAGTGAGATCATTTACAGTAGACTTTCCATTTGTAACGCGATGAAAGAATTATTTAAAATTACTGTGTATCTATGTAGTTATCTATCTCTGTGTTTACAGTATGCATACAGTATACTGTACAACACAAAATGCATCCTTTCGTTTTCACATTTCAAGGAATGTTGGAGACAAGAACAGAAATGCAAAAATTTCGCGCACGACAGTGATCACCGCGTGGCTACAATGTTGCCAAAAAAGCCGACGCTACGCTGGCTCTGTCCGATGACTTTTATTACTTTATTTCGCCTATCAAACAACTTTATTACACATTCATAAAACTTACATTTTACTGCATTTCGCGCGCAAGTACGCGCGAGAAGGAAACGCGAGCGGACTGCTTCGTCCACCGACAATAAAATCGCTCTTAAAAAGTTTCTGGTTCCCGGGTTCAGGTCTGTACAAAAAATGTTACGGAAAACAAGCCCCCGGGACAAAGAAGACGAGGCGCGTACCCCCTAAACATAGAACGCCGAAAATAAATATGTCGGCGAGGAAGAAAAGGAAAGGAGAGCCGCGGGGGTGCTGGTTGTTTCGGTGAAAACATATTCTGAGCGGTGAAACAACGCGTTACCCGTCGAATTATTATTCACCGATCTCCTGTGTTGTCTACCTTTTCTGAGAGATCCCGCTTAAATCCCGATCTCTCTCTCTCTCCCTTCAATCTTGCGCTCTTTACGAGTGCTTTCTCGTGCATCAGCAGCCGAGGCGAATTTTCATACCGGGGAAAGCTGTTGCTCGCCGGCAAATGATAAAAGTTACGAGCGAGCAAACAGAAAGGGGTGATTTACAAAGAAGAAACCGTTTGTCCCGCTCCCCCTTCGCTTTTTCATTCAAGAGGGCGCAAAAGCGGCACGGCGTATACCCTACACGCACACGAATACACACAGAGAAAGAGAGAAGAGGGAAGCTATACAGGGTGAGGCATTTAAAACAGGATACCTGAATAACCCGCTTGTTTTTGGTGATTGAGGGAAATGCCTTAGACCAAACTTATTCGATAATCGAGGGGCTGATCATCCGATGTTACTAGTTTCTTGATAGGTGAAGGCGTCGATGAGATATGAAGGTCAGCTCTGTTTTTTTAAATGGAACAGTATGTTTTTTTACTCGCATTCTGATGGAGTATTTCAAGACGAATACAATGACCTATGGGGAAGGTCATCCGAGATCACTCAAGGTCAACTGCAAGAGAAAACTGATTGTCTCCAAGATTTACGTGCAACATGTTATTTACGTACTCACTTCTGGAATTCTATCAAACAAATACATACGGACGATAAGCCCCTCGATACTAGATAAGTTTGGTCCGAGGCATTTTCACTATCTCCAAAAACAAGCGAGTTATTCAGGTATCCTGTTTTAAATGCCTCACCCTGTATAGTGATCTCGCTCATTGTCAGTGTTGAAGTAAGCGAGAGAGGAGAGCAAGCGCGCGTGCACTCTGCGGTGTGGAGTGCACTCGTGCGATCGAGGGGTGGAGTTTAATTATCGAGACCTTGCGAGTTCGTTACATGCATTAGTCCGGTGGTTAGATAAAAGGCGTCCGCTGGCATTCTATTCCTTCGGTATCAAGCAAAGAACACAACTTCTCTCGGTGATCCACGGTGAGAGATCCCCCTTTTGCGGCCCGTTTCCTCCTCCTCCCTCTCTTTGTTCTTTCTTTTTGCTCCTTGGCCCACAGAGGCACGCACGCGTGCACACGTGCACACGTATACGCATTGTCGACTCTAATTTCTCCCATACACCGCCGCGTGTGTTTCTGCATGGACAACAACCACGAACGGACTCGGTTTTTAACGCTTGCCCCCACGAAAGAATTACGGGCGTAATTACCACACGGCAGGTATCATTATACGCGGATGTGCGTCCGTTTCTTTATGCAGATACGATTATTCGGCTTTTTCTCTTCTTTTCTTCCTCTCTCCTCATCCTCGTACTCATCCTCCTACTCCGACGCCGCCGCCACCGACGCCGCCGAAGCCACTGCCGCCTCCAGCTCTCGTTTTACTCTTTTTTTTACCCTTCTGCCTCGAATAATTGAAATTAGCGGCCGGCTTCGTTTATTACGCGTTCCGTATCGCTAATTATCGTTACCCCCGCGGCCCCTTTGATGCCGACGGTTTTTTTCCCAGTGTATATTTTACCGGAATCACCCCACACACCGGCCTTAATGATGTATCGCGCGAATTAAGATAAACCGGGAGAAACGTTCCGATTCGAAGACCACGGCGAGAGAGAAGCACCCGAAGGAAACAGGAGTGCGGAAGGTCGCCACGGGCGGTCGAAACGTTTGAACGTTGGAAACATGGGCCGCCTCTCTCTCTCGTGGAACTCGTTTTATCGAATCGACCACGGAGTATTCCGTTCGATCGAGATTGTACGCCGGATTACTCGATTATGCCGGGGAAATTTCGAACCACCAGATCGTTCCGTTCGGCTTCATTACCGAGGACTAAAAACTTGGACATTTCGTACCGGCCTCTCTTTCGCAATGAAATTTTTATTCCTCTCCCCTTCGCCGATTCCAAGTGTACATACCCGCGAGCCGACGATTTTTCTCGGATCTCGCCGGAATCCGTTCGATCTGTATACTTATGCGAGCTCGAAACTTTCCCTTGGCTGAAATTGTCATTCAATTGTTCGGCTTCTGGCGATTCACTCGACTAGAAAATTTTTCAATGAAAATTTATACATGTATACATGTACAAAGTAGCATTGAAAAAAGCATTGTAAATGTAAACATTTTTCAATTTATTGATTCTTACGATTTTTCCCATTTTCAATCGATTATATTTCATGACAACCTTGATCAATTTCGACGAGACTTTGTACATGTGTAATAACTTACGTAGATTCGCAAAATATATGTTTGAAATTTTCATTGCAGGCACAGAGAAAACAATTTAAAAATCTTTATACAGTAAGCAGCATAACTGATTCCGCACACTTTAAATCAGAACAACTTTTTTATGAATGGACCAAACAACTTCAATTTCTCTGTAAGGCTAGAAGAGTTAGTTTAGTAAATGATGTCTAAAAAATATGTTGAAAGAATGCATTTTGACGGAATTGTGAAAAACAATAGTAAAAATTGATTTTTATAACTTTTTTAGCTGGGCCAATAACGAAAATTCGAAAGATGTGTCTGGTCAACTGGTATAAATTATATACGCTCTGAAAATTTCATTGAAATTGGTTCATTGGTTTGCGAATTATTAACGATCAAAAGTGGTAATTTGTAGTGTACCATAAAGTGGCAAGTTTTACCATTTTTGATCGTTTATAATTCGTAAACCAATGAACCAATTTCAATGAAAGTTTCAGAGCGTATATAATTTATACCAGTTGACAAAACACATTTTTTAAATTTTCGTTGTCGGCCCAGCTAAAAAAGTTGTAGAAATCAATTTTTACTATTGTTTTTCACAATACCGACCAAATGCATTTTTTCAACTTATTTATTAGACGTCATTTACTAAACTAATTCTTCTAGCCTTACAGAGAAATTGAATTCCTTTGGTCCATTCATATGAAAGTTATTCTGATTTAAAGTGTGTGGAATCAGTCATGCTCCTTACGTATATCTAGACTGCGGATTTTTATGCGTTTATAGCAGAATGGAGTAGATGAAATTCAAAATTGTTTTAGAACTAGTAAAATCAGTATGGAGAAGGATTAACATTCAATTTATTTTACATTTCAGACAATTTTTATTTTGCATAAAGATTCGCAGTCTAATTATACAGGGTGGCCTACATAACTCAGAACAGCTCAATATCTCGAAAACTATGCCATCGATTTTAAAGTTCTTAGTCTTAAATTGCATGGAACTGAAGGGCCTTTCTGACTACATAAACGTAAAGTGGCCTCCCTTCCCCTTTAACGGGGGAGGGGAGGTACCTTTGTAATTTTAAATGGAACCCCCTATAAAATGTTACATATTTAGATTCTACCGGAAAAAACAAGTCAATTTTGTCTGAAACATTTTTTTGTCAGATACTTCCATGATGAGATATAACAGTTTGAAGTTTCGAGTTGTAGGTGTACTTGAAGCGCTCGGAAATAGCGTTATGGAATTGTACATACGCGCTTGAGTCCTTTGCTTATTCATGAAGAAACACAAACAATAATATTTACAATTCTTGAGTTTGACTCACTTATCTATGAAAACGTTTTCAGTTTAGAGCTGTCTATTCAAGCAGTAACATTGTGATTATGGCTACTTTTGACAAAGAAGTGAATATGTTATTAACGTTAGGTGAATGCCAAAAAAATTATCGGCGTGCAGCAGTGATGTTTTTTGAACGTTATGGTATCAAAAAATGTCATGCAACATTTCATAATTTAGAAAAGCGGCTTCGCGAGCACGGTGAATTGTGTAAAAAAACTCGCAATAAATCTAAAGCTGTCACTAATGAAAATAATAATGCCAGTATTCTTGCTGCAATTACATTAAATCCTCATATTAGTCAACGTACACTTGCACAAACATCACATATTAGTCTTTCATCAATTCAACGAATTTTGAAACGGCAAAAGTATCATCCATATCACATGGTTTTATCACAAGAGCTTTCGATAGCAGATTACGATCACCGCGTAAGATTTTTTGAGTGGCTGCAGGGTGTTGTGGAAAATGACTTTTTGTGCAAAATACTTTTTTCCGATGAGGCCACTTTTATGAATTCAGGGCATGTAAATAGACATAATTTGCATTATTGGGCCGTGAAAAACCCAAATTGAATGCGATGTGTTCCCTTTCAACATCGATGGTCATTAAATGTTTGGTGTGGCCTAATAGGAGATTTTGTGATTGGACCTTATTTTTTTCAAGAAACTGTAACATCTGCAAGTTATTGTGATTTCTTAAAAAATCATTTGCCTGCGCTTTTGGAAGATGTGCCACTGCACGTTAGAAGAGAAATGTGGTTCCAACAAGACGGCGCTCCTCCACATTTTGCAATCATCACCAGGCAATTTTTGAACGAAAAATTTGGGAACAAATGGTAACAAATGGGAACAAATGGTAAAGGATAAAGTTATGTTTGAACCACCGACTACAAAAGAGGATATGAAACAAAAAATACGTGACGCTTGCGCTTCAGTGACTCCCGAAATGTTAAAAAATGTTAGAACAACTTTGATGTTTCGAGTAAATAAATGTTTACAAGCCCGTGGTGGACATTTTGAACATTTAGTTTAAAGTACATTTTATTTTTTCACGAATAAGCAAAGGACTCAAGCGCGTATGTACAATTCCATAACGCTATTTCCGAGCGCTTCAAGTACCTACAACTCGAAACTTCAAACTGTTATATCTCATCATGGAAGTATCTGACAAAAAAATGTTTCAGACAAAATTGACTTGTTTTTTCCGGTAGAATCTAAATATGTAACATTTTATAGGGGGTTCCATTTAAAATTACAAAGGTACCTCCCCTCCCCCGTTAAAGGGGAAGGGAGGCCACTTTACGTTTATGTAGTCAGAAAGGCCCTTCAGTTCCATGCAATTTAAGACTAAGAACTTTAAAATCGATGGCATAGTTTTCGAGATATTGAGCTGTTCAGAGTTATGTGGGCCACCCTGTATAACGAATTGAAAAGATAATATAGTTACACACTGTAGATTCCTTCAGTGATTCCGTGAATCTAAGAAAATTTCGAGAAATCAATGTTAATAAAAAAATACGTTTTGTAGATCTGTGTCAATTGAACATATTTTGAAAATTTCGTCAAAATCGGTTGATGCAAGAAAAAACGACAGGCATTGAAAGATGTAAGAATTCTTAGATGTAGTGAAATCTGAAAATCGTGAAATCTGCAATTTTTACCATTTTTAAACGTTTGTAGCTCATTGCAATGTCGACCGATTTTGACGAAATTTTCAGAATATGTTCAATTGACACAGATCTGCAAAACGTATTTGTTAAATTTTCAATATAGGCCCACATAAAGAACTTGTAAAATGCAACTCTTTCGTATTTTTCCTACAATTCCGATCAGTTGCTATTTTTGAAAAAAAAAATTGTCTCATCCTGTAGTAAACTAATTGCTCTAGCTTCCCAAAAAAGTTCAAATCGTATAGTACAATATTAAAAAAGTTATCGTCTTCTTTAGAGCGTCCGAATATTTTTTCGAGTAACTGTAAAAAGTAGATTAACTTTCTTTTTAATAACTTTTTTATAAACAACTACCGCCGAGTAAAACATTTACAACATTATTCGGAGTGATGACCTGGACAACATATTAAACAATCAGCGAGATCGGAGGGTGTTACCTTCTTGTCAATGATCATCAATGATTATTAGGACATTCATTTTTATTTATTTAATCGTATCTGTAATTAATGTAACATCAAAATTCTTTTATTTATTCAATAACCACAGTCAAATCTCATATTTCTACAAGTGGATATCCGCGTACTCGCTTGCTGACCAGTTCTTGCTACATATTTTGTTAAATAACTCTGATGTTTGCTAGTAGAAGCAATTCTAACTTATATAATATCAAAATATACTATCTTACTAATACGACGCAATCAAAATCTCAGAGCTACTTGGAGTCACTTTTTTTATCCTCTTCTAAAGATTAGGGAAACCAATAAAACTGAATAGTTTCATTTCAGGTTAATTATTATATTGCATATAAGTATTACAAAATATTGGAAGATGAATTACAATTAGCTAATCCTTAGCCATCATTTTCTAAAAAGATTATTTCTTACAAACGTCTTTTGTTCACAACACAACGGAAACAAGTTACGCTATGAATTGATGTACTATTTGATCTTCCTAAAATTCGCTTTCAGATTCGCTTGTAACTAATTTCCTACTGAATTTTTTGAATTTTTTTTCAAAAAATGATTCGTTTGGACATTTTGACATAGTATGAACGTATGAACATAGTTTTAAATAGTGACTTTTTCGATTTTTGTCAATGACTCCGCGCGGCGCGGCGGCTGCAGGTCGTAAACGGTAACGTAGGCCATTCGAGGGTATTAGTGGCGTTTTCGTAAAATAGAAAACGATTCGACAGTGTTGTTGCGATCGAGGTTGATGGATGAAAATGGGACAGCTTTGTGTTTGTCCGGCGGAGGGTGAGCGTTACAAACATCTCGAGACATTTCGTTTTATCGCGTGTGCCGTGGGCGTTCCTTTGTGCGAGGACCGTTGCGTAAAGGCTCCTTTTCAACGTTTCATTTCGTAGGAACGCTTTTACACGCGCCGTCTCTAGGTAACGGTAAACCCGGCGTAATGCAGACACATTAAAGAATACATTACACCTCCGCCGCGAGCGTGTAATGCCTGCGAAGTAAACGCTGCAAATGGATGCGCCGTTCCTTTTCGGTACACTTTCGTTTAACTCATTAAGTCGCGCGACGTGAATCATTTTCGGCCGGCAGTCGTCGTAGACGAAATGCATTAACGATAATTGTGCTTTTACGCGAGGAATTCGGCCGGACCGATTACGGAATCGGATGCGTTTTATCTGTAATTGATGAATTATGCTGCGGCGTCCATTTCCGCGATCGCCGAGACACGTTCGAAAATATTTCACCGGCTACCTTTTTTCCCTTTTCCTCCCTGTTTCTCATTCGACGAATATAATTTATACAGTGTGTCTCGTAACTAGCGATGCGTGTAATCCGTTAGATTGTAATTGGAGTGCGGACGCTATGCATTCGTAATATTTATGAATATTTATGAATACGCGAGCCATACGAGCTGTATGTTATTAATATCTAATGAAAGTGTTAAACATCGGTATCGAGCGCCCATTTGAATTGCAGTTTCTCAAAAATCAACTTGCCTCTTAGAGAACAACTCAAGCCTGTAATATATTATTTATGATATTCAATTTTCTCGAAGCGTTGCGCGCGTTTCGCGTCGATCGATCGAGTCCTAATCACTCAATTCTTTTTAGCATTATTTGTTTATTAGGTCGTCCGGAGAGTAATCTCGTTTTTCGTTGAAATATGGCATCGCTATTAAGTTACGAAAGAATTACCATTTTTTTCGCTTTATTGTACATGTTTTACGCCGTGCAAATTGCATTTCAAATGAAGTCGTGAATTCAACGAGCACGGGATCTTTAAGTTGCCTGAGAAATCGCAACAGATTCACTAAAATGGTAAAAAGTTCGCTTTGACTTTCGCTTTCCGAGCGACCTAATATTTATTCTTAGAGAAAAAATGATTGATGGTAAAGAAGGAACGTATTGATTTTGTCGATTGCGCTCGTTTCGGGTCGTACGAGGTAACAACCCCTTTAAAATAGTCCGAAAATACTTTCCGCGCTCCATGGACTTAAGTACCGAACAGCACTCGGAAACTAACTATAAATACAGTCTTTACCGAGGCGGATGTTACTTTGATACCTTTGAAATGCTGACTTTTGTTTACGAGGGTTGGTGACGCTCAACCATAGGCAACGGGGTTTAATTCCCTTTGATGAGAAATTCCGGCTAGACACGTTCCTATTGAGAGACATTCCAACTCTCGAAACAACCACTAAAACCGTAACCTCTATTTTTACTGTTTTCCCCGTTACGAAGTCTCGGGCTTCTATTTTTTCGCTTCGTACCGTTACGAGTAGCGCAAAAAAATCCTCCCGGACTTCTGGTTTTCTTCCTTCATTTGCATAGCAATAGAATTTCATTTTCTCCCTTTGTATCGTCGCAAACAAATGATGCGTTTCGTACGACTCTGCGGAGAGAGTGCAGGCATGTTATTAATCTAATTCCAACAATCTTTTCGGTTTATTCTTGTTCGTGTCCACGCACAAATTATGAGAGTGGCTAAGTGAAAATTTCAAAGAAATGTTTACCGTTAGACAGTGCTTCATTCAAGAATTCAAGAAATATATCAGTTAGACCACTTTCATAATTATGGGCGTAGCCATACAAAACATTTTTGGGGATAAAGACGAGTGGTTAATGAGACTTTCTGATTGAAAGGAGATCAATAACGAAGTTACTTGTTTCATAAACGAGTTCTTGACTGACCAGAGTCACTTCGGCGACAGTGCTCGAGGGGGAAGTGGAACGGCACTTTTTTATTTTTTAACGTCACGTGCACTTCGGCGCCTGCCATATACAATTACATGACATCCAAGAAGTACCGGTGGTGGGTAAAGGGGACCCTTCTGAACTAGCTTGTAACATATCCGATTGGCTATTCGTTTACGCCTATACAGCCGCTCCAAATTTATTGTATAATACAAATGCAGTTACTTTATCGAATAAGAATTTGTTTATGTTGGAGCAGTTATGTAGGAAATTGAGTGCGAGTAACTGATGAACATATTCATGCAGAATCTATTCAATTCCTAATGATCGTGGTGTTAATCCGAAATAAGATAACAACAAGCATTATAACGTTGAAAAAAATTAAATATTTCGATTATCTATGAGCTTAGTCTCTGAAAAACTGCACAGCATGCATAATTCATACGCGGCGCTGGAGCGAGGCACCGGTGAATGCATTTCATCGAATCGCTGATAGACGGTGCATATTTTATGTATATGTATAATGCTGCATTATCATTCCGCATAATATTATGCATTAATTAAAAAGGCGCTTCCGGAAGTCTTGTTTCATTTACGCATTCCTAAAAAAAAGCCAATGCGACGTTAACAGTCTTTAAAAATACGGGTGTGTCGTGCGTGAATACTTTTTTTTCATTATTGATTAGCATTAACCCGACATAAAACGGGTTGTTCCGTCTGGATTTATTTCTCAGCGGAGACCCCGGCCAGACCGGCGGCAAATATTTGATGGAAACGGTGAAAAATAAGTAAATTTTTCTGTCGGATTAGTGATATACACGACGGCGCAGGCTGCGCAGCACGCTTTGAAGTATCAGGAGCCATCCGACGAATCCCGTACCGCCATTCTGTCTAGCTCATTCCCGGTCTACCGACACTCACTATCCTTTTCTACGTTCACGCACGGCTGAACTCGATCTGATAATTGATGTGGGGTCAATTCCTGGAACTGAAATAGGTACCTTGCCCTGTTATATGAAATCGGACGGACCTCGAGCGTTTCATGCTTTACCGGGGAGGAAGAATGCGTTCGTCGTGATTATCCATCTGGTGGAAAAGAATTGTTTGGGCGAGGCCTCCTCGAGTCCGAGCAAAAAAATTCCGTACGTTTATTCCGACCGAATTGTGCGATCGATAATCAACTGAAAAGCGATTCGTACGTACTAGCATTTTATACACATTTTTTTGTTTTATTACAAAGTTTCTTTGACGTCGCATCAACATCTAGGTCATTAGCGACGGACTTCCATAATGACTTCAGATTTTGTGGAAATACTTGATTTCTTTAAGGAATTCAGTACAGTATTTCTTGCGCGCTTCTCGGATGTAAGGGCAGTGTTCGAGTTGATCTGGAATTTGTACATATATTGTAATATCGCAATCCCGCAGGAAAAGTGACACAAGTCAAAAAATGGCAGTTTTGAAGTTATGTCATTGAAATATATGTATGAAGTGTCCCAACATGCACGAAAATCGTCACATCTCCATCTCGCAATTTATCATACTTATTTGAAATTTAAAAGAAGCTTAAGCTTATTTCAATATAGGTTTTATAGTATTCTTTAAGTTGATTTTTCTCAAATGGCTGCATTCTTGAGTTGTGTCATTTTTTTGCGGGGGTGCGATATCTCCCCCGATATTGTGAGGCACGGGAGCCAAACAAAAAATTCTTTCTTCATTTAATCATCTTATGAACGTGAAACTAACACGCTAGTGGTCTTAAATCTTTTTGTGTGACTCGTTAAAATACGGCGAGGGGTCATAGTACAGTCATTTGGTTCGAAAAAAAGAGATTACCTGGAAAGTTTTCCGGGAGTTTTGAAAATAGGCAATTTTATAGATTTCGATGTGCTCTTTCCAAATTTCAACTTTGCTACCTCGTATCTTTGCCTCTCGTGCCGCCATATTGGAAAAATGGCGCCTAATAGCAGTTTTTTGACAATATCTCCTTTCCGACTCATTTTACGATAAAAACAATTCTATACAAAATTAAACTAGAGAAAATTTCCTACAATTTATGTAATAACCATTTTTTTTTGTAAAATCAATAGTTTTGGCGTACGAGCGCCGCAAAGTGTACTTCAACATGTGTTTTGGCTAAAAAAACTCATTTCATTTTACCACCTTGCAATGCACAATTCCGAAATTTAGCGCAATCTTCTTCGCTTTGCTAATAAAAAGCAAAAATAAAAAATTTTTTTTTATTTTTTGTTATGTAGCCCATCATACCAAACAACTTTTGTAGGAACACTTTTTTAATAACGACAACGTCTTCTGAGATATCCTGCTGATCTCATTTCAGCAGGACAACCTGTATATATATATTGAATTATGTACATTTTGAAAATTTCTCCATGTTTAAAATGATAAATGAACATTTTTTAAAATGTTTCTATGTTTAATTTAATTATTTATTTTGTCTTTACGCACAGTAAAATATTTTTCGTAAATATACGAAAAACACGTGTTGGTGTAGATGAATAATAGTTTGCGGCGCTCGTACGCCAAAACTATTGATTTTACATAAAAAATTGTTATTACATAAATTGTAGGAAATTTTCTCTAGTTTAATTTTGTATATAAATGTTTTTATCGTAAAATGAGTCCGAAAGGAGATATTATTAAAAAACTGCTATTAGACGCCATTGTTCCAATATGGCGGCGCGAGCGGCAAAGATACGAGGTGGCAAAGTTGAAATTTGAAAAGAGCACATCGAAATCTATAAAATTACACATTTTTAAAACTTCCGGAAAACTTTCCAGGTAAAACTACCAAATGACTGTATTATCAATGGATTGTCTAGATAGGGAAGATGAATAAAAATATATCAGTGGTTGAATTCTGATTAAATTGCTGCGGTAATTTTCTGTGAATGACTATCGATCCACCAAAATCCTAATGAAATTGAAGCACGTTCCCCCTAGTCGGTTCTTCTTCCGGTTTCCTTCGATGTCCATACATTAACCCGTAAGGACCAACGCCCATTCCCTGTATCGACCAACGAACTGTCGCTAGCGATCAATATTTTACAATGCACAATAATGTGTTTACAAATTGGCGAAATGAAATTTCCATCTCTCTTCTCCGGTTCCGTTCAACGCGATTCAATAAGAATAATTCGAAAATATCGTGCAATACCGCTGAAAGCCCCCTAACTCAATATCGGCCGTGAAATAATTTCCATATTCATTTGTAAATGGAAGTAAGATTGGCATGTGCACGCGTGCACTTCTGTGGTCGTATATATTTACTCAATTTATGGAAAGGGGAAGGGGAGCCGATGACTTATCGTGCTAGCAGTGTGTCATACTGATTTCTACCCCTCGCTTTAACGCCCCGGGGGTAGTTATCATTGATCGGGTCTTGCCAAAAATTGCGCGACATGTTTGCACTAGAATTCAGTTTCTCTCGACGCTTTGTTAACGTGTTTGTTCGCTGTAACTTGCTAACATGTCTTTATTAATTGTAATCGCTAGACTGCGAATTCGACGTATGTATTTACAGCAAGGAGCATAACTGATTCCACACACTTTAAATCAGGATGACCTTTATATGAATGGACCAAACCACATCAATTTCTCTGTAAGGCTAGAAGAATTAGTCTAGCGCATGACGTATAATAAATAAGTTGGAAAAATGTATTTGGTCGGTATTGTGAAAAACAATACTAAAAATTGATTTTTACAGCTTTTTTAGCTGGCCTAATAACGAAAATTTAAAAAATGTGTTTTGTCAACTGGTATACATTATACACGCTCTGAAACTTTCATTGAAATTGCTTCATTGGTTTACGAATTACAAACGATCAAAAATGGTAAAACTTTCCACTTTATGGTACACTACAAACTACCACTTTTGATCGAATATAATTCGCAAACCAATGAACCAATTTCAATGAAATTTTCAAAGCGTATATGATTTATACCAGTTGACCAGACACATCTTTCGAATTTTCGTTATTGGCCCAGCTAAAAAAGTTATAAAAATCAATTTTTACTATTGTTTTTCACAATTCCGTCCACTTTTTCAACATATTTTTTACACATCATTTACTAAACTATCTCTTCTAGCCTTACAGAGAAATTATTGAAGTCGTTTGGTCCATTCATAAAAAAGTTGTTCCGATTTAAAGTGTGTAATTGTTCTGTTGTTTGAACGTTCCGACGTGTTTGATCATTCCGAAATGGAAAATATGCGAGCCACGGGTTTTTTGGCTTACGTCCAGCGGCGTATAAAGTGATTTTCATCCGACGACATAGAACAGCCAAGGGGTTGAACGTTAAGCATCATTGAAACGCTGTGTACACATTAGGCATTCTTGCAGCTCGCAGCAGCTGGCCAACTCGTGGCTGGTAAAAATCATTCAGTCGAAAGTGTTATCCCCCAAGCATTTCTGAAAGCCTTTTTACGTTTTTTTCTCATCCAAACTGGGGACGTCAAAAACTGATACACGGTATCTATGAAACTTGAATCCTCGTGATCAAATTATCCTATAACCCATGGGGATCGTGAAAGCTCTTCTTTCGACGTTAGTTTATTTCTGTGCATCCTATTTCTCATTAATAGATCGCGGATCTTTATGCAAAATAAAAATGTTCTGCGTCGATTGTGGGGGGGGGGGGGAGGGGGCGGCGGTTAAATAAAAATTTATTTTATCCCTTAGTAGTCTTTTCACGTTGAAAACAGCATAACAATATTCTTAGATTTGCTTATATCGTTCACGAATGCGTAAAGATCCGCGGTCTGCTCATTAGATTAACGTATATATTTCTTGTACAGCCCATAGATCGATCGTTCGATCATTGAAACTGAAGAGTAATCGATTGGTTGGTTTACAGTCGTTGGTAATCCAGAAGGCAGCGACTCGGAAGAACTTCTTGGCGGTGTCTCGGCACCTTGTAGCGGCTCGCCACCGGAATCCAAGCCAATTTTGTTAGAAACAGAAGCTCCGCAGGTCGCGGTCGACGCTTCCACCAGTCCTACACCGGCAGCCGGAAATGACGAGCAACCGAGCGCCAGCACGACAAAGCAACTTAGTTTCGAGGTATTATTAAACCCTGTAAAATGAACTAGTTGTAAGCTATACCGCGTTGGCTAATATCCACACGGAAGCAAGTCGTTGCTGTTACGAAAAACGGAGGTTCAATAGAAATCTGTTTCTCGCCGTTTAGTATCTTCGCCGGCTGGTTTCTGTCATAAATGCATAAAATCCGCGCAGTCTATTGTCACAATTGAGTCGAGAGTCTCGACTCGAGACAGCCGAGGCAATAAACGGCCGTAGGTAGAGGAGGAACAGCGGTGTTACACAACCGATTAGAAAGAACAAAAATCCGGGTTTATCGTGTTTGTAGCGAGTCAGGGTCGAACCGGAAACTTTCTGGGCGTTGCATCTGCTGCGCGTCGAACAGCGGCGACGACGACGACGAGCGACAAGAATCAGCTTTTCGAATATGTGTACATATTCGAAACTCGTTCCTTTATCCTCTTATTTATCCCGGTTTACCCTCTTTCAGGAATTCGAATGCGACGTGTCGGTGGCGGAGGGCGACAGAAGGAGGCAGGAATTCTCGTTCACTCTGTACGACTTCGACGGCCACGGGAAGATAACAAAGGACGATATAGCCGGCCTGGTGACCACCATTTACGATACCCTGGGCGCTTCCATCCAGGTACCGCCGTGCGGCAGCAAGACGATTAAGGTGAAATTAACGGTGTCGCCGGATCAGAGAGGCAGCCAGACGAGGACCGGCGGCTGTCCGAACGTATCTCAGCCTCAGCCTCAGCCTCAACCTCAACCTCAACCGGCTGCCGCTGCTAGCTTTTCCGGAAATCCGTCCTGCTGCCATTTGAAGCACGCGTCCTGCAACAATGCCGCGACCCACACTACCGCACACGGTTTGCGCAGAGTTCCTAGAAGGAGGAGAGCACCACGACACCGTTGTCAGGTAAGATTGATGCCCCTTTCAGGCGAAGTTTCGAGTTTCGTTTTATGGGACTACCTCTCTCTCTCTCTCTCTCTCTTTCCTTCTCTCTAGCCCGTTCGAAGCACGCCGGACACGCTACTCTACTCGTAACTCGACAATTCTAGAAGCTACACAGTGGGATTTATCGACTTTCGGGCTCCCGAGATTTATCACCGCGCAGAAGAAACTTTAATCGATTTTAATTAATATCACCGCGACACGGGGATTCCTATTAGAGCCCTCCGCCGTTGATCCGCTCCCTTTCGAGCTCCGACAAAATTAGCTGGTTTCGGATTGTCCTAACTAGAAATACTAGTCGCTCCCGAGGGATATGAGAAGGTTCTTTAACTTTGATCTTAAGGGGCGAGACTCGTTTCTAGAATTGCAACACTGCGGGATACGTTTACGGATAATGCATGCGATGGGGTTTTTCAGTAGTTAAAATATTCGATCTTTTTATCTAGCGCTTTTGCCTACTGAAAAACCTCATCTATGTATTATTGAGAAACGAGAAAAGCGCATTCCGCACCCTTGCAATCCTGGAAACGAGTCTACACCCTGAACGTTGGAATGTTGTACCATCCGCACGTGGAGGCTAACGTACTTCGAAGGACTAATTTATAAAATATTGAAAACGATTAGCTTGATCTCCTTTTCCGGTGGAAATCGTTTGAAGCACCCTCTTCAATAGAGGAAGCCCGTTTTTAAATATAGAATGGCTGTGTATGAATTATTTTATGAAAGAGCTTAAACGATATGCGCACGATAACGATGTTATAACGAATAAAATGTTTGGTGTTCTCCCCTTGTTTAGACTGAACAAAAGGAAGTGGATTCTCACAGCGAAGATGACGGTGAAAACGCGCGAACGAATCGAATAAAGCAGGAGGAATTACGCAGAAGGGTGGGTCCCTTGCCTCATTTACCATCACCCTATTCGAATAGCTCCGAGGGCGATATCAGCGATGACAGTGACGTTTCCCCTGCAGTTTCCCCCTTGACGCCTCTCCTCACGACTAATCAGCGAAAACGCAGCGGTGCCCTACAAAGGCAACAGCTCTTGGAAATTATTCAGGCGAACATGGAAAAGAATAATCTCAGTTTTCATACGTCAAGGTACGCTGTTCGCGTTTAATCTGGCGAAAGAAACCGATTGATGCGGCATTCTACCTTTTTTCTAAAACTAAAAGAACAAAACGAAAACTGTACTGGATCGCTATGTCTGCTTAGAAACTCACAATCGTTATGTTTAAACTGAAATTCAACTTTCAAGCTCTATATTTAAATTTAAATTCAGATTCAACTCTCTTTCCTTCTCGTTTCCTTTCCTTCAAAGGAAGGAGTATCTCGTGCAAATTAAAAACAAGAACGGTGGCTGATCCCCAAACGGACTTGGTCGGAATAAGAGAACTAATGTGAACGGTTTTCGATACAGGAAACGGCACCAGAACGAACAAGCGCGCATTCCAACGCAGACTGCACACGTCGAACCTTCAACCCACTACAATCAAGACTGTCGTTCACCATCGGAGTCCCGACCGACGACGATGGCGTACACGAAGACTGCACGAGAGAAGACACAGGGTTTCACGTCTTTCTCCAAGGTACCTGCGAAGACACGGGCAAACCTCCGGAAAACACGGCCACAGTACGGTATACCTCGGAATAACAGCTCAACGCAACCACCGCGAGCATACGTACAACCGCAGGTGATGTCCCGTACCGTAATTAGTCCCACCGCCTATCCGGAGCAACAGACGACGGGTAACGCGAACCGTAACGCCGGCAACCTGCTACCGAACAGTCAACACCCAGCGAATCAGCAACCCCCGACCACCAACCATAATGTTCCCCGTAACGAAACGCAGTTCAATCAATCGCAACAGTGCGGTAAGTCGAGCAAGAAGCACCAACTGAAACACGCGACAAGAGAGCAAGACCAGGCCAGAGCTATGGTGCAGGTTGTACGTTGGCTGGAACGGGAATTCTCGCAGAACGCCGCTGCGAACTCCGGTCGGAAACACGTTCACGAGCACATTCATCATCATTATCATCATTACCACACCGAGGCTCTTGTTTGATACGTTTACCTGCGAACAGATTACAGGACTCGCGTTCATCTCCGACTGGTAGGACCGAGCTGAAACAATTGGTTCCCTCAGAACTTGAACAATATGTCATAAAACTTTTCTAAATGGTAAAAAATTGGTTTCGATTTTCCCCTGAGGAAACGAAAAGACTTTGCGAACGACCTAACATATAATAATGAGCCATATAAGTAGCATTGAAAAATGATTAAGTCAATATGAACCGACAATAATAATAAGAATAGTTAAATAGAATAGGATTTATCGAGTCTAATAATAATGGAGAATATGAATTTTGTCTTGGAAAAGATTTCCTTGTTCAGCTCGCGAGTACTACCAGTTCAGGGTCAATAATTCTAAACACCCACGTATCCATTCGATTCTCCAAGCAGTTTTTCGTCGAGCCTTCTGTTGAACTATTCCTAACGTTTTCCAGATTTTGTTAAGCAGTGATTGCACACATTTGATTTGTTGAAACGCGGTCAGTTCCTGCCGAAATAGCGTTTGAATTCGAAATGCGACAATCGCGTATATTGTAAAATGTCTTCTCATTAATAGACAGCGGATATTTATAGCATTTTCCAGTTGAAACAAATTTTTTTATTTTATGTGGGTCAGACGAGAAGTTCTAACGCGCAATGTTTCAAGCAGTTTTTGCGAGCGCACAGTTTTCAGAATCACTGCCACAATTCGTTCTTCCAAAAGATAGGACGCTTTCAAACTCGGTTTTGTGAGTAATTAGTCAATGACGGATCCGAAATGTACGCTCTGTTCGTTTGTAAGAATTGTATGAACGAGACGGGTAACATTTATCGATCGGCATTGATCACATCTAAGCGAAATGATAATATATCGAGAAGTTTTATTCTTGAGACATATAATCGTGTTCATCTTACTCTCTAGGACTTGTTAAGTATTTAATATATATATAAATATTATAGGCTGATCCATTTTATTCTCTTTTTTTCTGGGGGGATTATCCAAAGCGGATGAAAGTATAACCGGGCGTTTTTATCTTTTTCGTAAATAGTATTAGAAGAAAGATCTAAGACGATACCAATGATCTATTATATTGAAAATCAATTTACAGTTCACCGCTGTAATCCGATATTTGTATTCGTACAGATACAACAGGGACTTATTTTGTACCTAACATTGTTCGCTTAAATGAATTCGTCGATACTGCTGATCAGTTTACTCGGAAACCACGAATCTCTACGACTATGTAACCGCGGGAAATTTTTATTTATATTTATAGTACAACGTACAGAGAGATTTTACCAATTGTCACGCGAAAATTTTCATTGAAACAGGAACGATATTCACGCAGGTTTTGTTGCTATACAAGCTCTTCATTGATCTATTTATAAGAGATATACTGACATTTTTTACAAGACAGTATTAGCGCGAAACAGTAATGCAATCGCTATATCGCTGCCTGGGATATATATTGATATCCAAATCGAATTTTGACTACTTCGTATACGCATGTGAAATGTACATTCACAAGAACTAGAAGACATTGTAGATTCGTGACGTTTAACGATGGGGAGCTAAGAAATCGTATACGTATACGTAAGTGATAAAGTGCTTTTCTAACTCGAGCTTCCATGCTGAAAGTTTCAAAAAAATTTAGGCAGAGAGTTGTGCCTATCAATTGCGTTTCCTGAACGCCAAGCGTTCGAAAATACCTCTCGATAGAATTCCTTTTCTGCCTCTTAATCGACACGCCTTGCGGGTATAAAATATTCAGATGAAAATCAATTGAATCGGACTTGCATTGCTTGTTGCTTAAAAGGCTCGATCGGACTACAAGACATGTGTAAAAGGTTAGCGAAGAATTTGAAATCGTTTGGTTACTATAAAAGTCTTGTCGCACACGATTTTCTACAGAATTGTTTACATACATGAAATCTTATATGACTCCAACATAAATTAATTTTTATTCTTCAAAATAACTACTTCGATGCAAAATGAGTATTTGCTAGTGCAGACGACACCTTTGTTTATGCTTGAATGTTTTGAGTTTGTAAGTACTATCTGGAATTCAATTGTTCGTCGTTTGTTACGATTACAGTACTCCAATTAGAAACACACCAAGACTTTTATGGTTATCTTGTACGAATATTGAACGTTGCAATTTTTACGAGCAATCATCCTCGTAAATTGTGCAACATAATGGTGCTCTGATATTTCAACGAATACAATAGTTTACTCTGTCACGGCGTTAATAATTCTTTCGTTGTATTTATATATGATATTTCTCGACAATACAAGAAAGTATTAAGGTAATGTACTTCTAAGGGCCCAATTATGAAATTCGTAATTTCGTCCCGAACCTTGCGAACGACGAAGCGGAAGTAAAACCGAGTGATTATATAGTAGAATATTATTACTGTTCTTATTGTACGAATTTCATTGTAACCATAAAGTTTCAAGGAAATTCCATTCCTCTTCACGGTACTGTATTGCTCATAATTATTTGAACATTGAATCTTCAGTTCTTGGCCTACATTTTTCATTTTAATAATTATAGAATGCAACTTCGATTAAAACCGAATATACTCGTTATACTAATTATAAGTAATTTATTATGGCTTTAAATTCGTATAAGTTCTTCGAATAATTATGAGCGGTATAGTATGTTCAATCCTAGTGTACAAATAATGATCACAAAATGTCGGAAGAAAATTATTATCTACCCTTTCATAATGTAACTTTTAGCACAATTAGAATTTTCTAACAAAGCAAAAAAAAAGAAAAACGAAAAGGATGGACTTGTTAAGAGTGCCTTGTCATATCTCTGTTATTATACAAATATTTCATTATCGAATCTTGTTTTATGTGACACTTCAATTCCAGTGACTCATTCGAAAATCGCGACCCAGTTACAGCAACTCTCTTCATTAGCGGTATATTAGTAAAAAATGACTTACCCTTTTATATTATTCGGAAAATGCATGGATGCTTAGATCTAAATAACGGAAAAATGTTATGAATATTTTTCTATCGAGGACTCGACGAGAGGAGAGTATAATTATAATATTTATTAATTACAATAGATATTACTAACAAATACGATTAGAGATGACGACAGTTGCTACTTGTATATTTAGTCTGGGATGGTGACGCTGTCCAGAGACATGTAATTTTATATTGATCTTTGTAATCATTGTAGATATTTTGTGTAATGTATTTTTTATTGATATTTATTAAAACACATTTTGATACTACGGCAGTTTGCATCCGCCTCTAATCCTTTCATTCGAACTATTTTATTCAGCAAGAATGTATATACCTTTGATTGTAAGGAAAAACGCCGCATGTCAAAATTTCAAAAAATTTCAGTTTATGCATTAATTATTTATTACAAAAAGAAAATTATGAAAATAAATGTGAAAGGCGCAAAAAAAATAATTATGTCAAAGCATTAGTGATGAAAAATTTAACACTAAACCTACCGACTATCAAAAGTGACTGATGTGTATAGTATTGTAAAAATAACAAGATTAAATTTATTTATATTTTCAGCTCCAAGAATGTTGTGTAGACAGTGTTTACTAGACAGTGTCTAGTAAAGTACTGATTGTGAGTAGACGCAGGTATTTAGACACGCGCTGACACGCGTTATTGACAGGTGACCGTGGATGGTTAAATATTCAATGAAATCGTTATTCAAGGGCTAAAAAACTTGGTGGGTGTATACTGGAGAATCCTCTGAATCTGTATTATACAATAAAGATAATTTGTTCATGCAAAATGAAAATATTGGATATTCATTATAGCAGCAAATGATTCGTGCCGCTTTTCCCATAAAACGCGATCTTAATTCCGGCACGAATTATCGTCCATACAGCGCCATTTCATGCAGCGGCAAAACGCTCAAACTGTTAGCCAAATGTTACCGACAGAGTACAAGTCGGTAATAGCTCCACCTAGCGGTAGGTTCGAAACTAAATTTGGCTAACAGTTTGAGCGTTTTGCCGCTGCATGAAATGGCGCTGTACGGACGTTGCGTCTTATGGGAGAAGCGGCACGAATCATTTGCTGTTGTAATGAATATTCAATACTCTTTATTTTTCATCAATAAATGTAAATATAATGTTAGGGAATGAATAATAACCAATTAATTTCTGGCAGAATTTACTGAAAATTGTTAGGGTTAGAAATTATTTACAGATATTTATGCAAGCTTCAAGAATGTTGTAATACGCGTGTATGTAGACCGTATAAGCACCGACTATGTAGGTATAAGAATAGACCTATCATCCAATGCATTATTGCGGCTCACTTTTTGGGGGCCACGTAACCTAATTACCATTTTCATTTCACGCGATTTAAACGAGTTTATGCCAGAATCTTCGTGCCACAAATAAATAAGCAAGTCTATTTCTGTTGTGTATCGTTGTTTCGCGTGCTGGACAGTACACGGAAAATTGTGACATTATGACAAATTGTGGCTAAAGAAGAAGAAGGGTGGAAGAAGCCCTAAGCACTTTCATACTTTTATATATTCTATGGTAAAGCGTATGATCAGCGTATGATTGCGTATGATGGACGCACGAAGACGTGATAGAGAACAAATTGGACTATGTGGAGTAGATAGAATTTGGGGTAAATCGCCAACACGTATCGAAGAGTAAGTAATTACAGTTTTCTCTAATTCTCACGGGTGAATCCATTTAATTGTGTATCAGCATATATATCTATTTCAATCGTAACATGATTGTGTTCGTATGTATTGAACATAACAACTTACTTTCGATTCAGCTCTGACGAAGATGAGGAGATCAACAAACACAAGGATAGTATCATCACAAAGGATAGAAAGAGGAAACATGAAATGAAGAAGAAGGTATGATATTTAGTGACGATTTGGAAGTTGTTTTATTAATATTGAAGACATTCTGTAATTTATTTTGCATTATTTGTGATGAACGAATGATTATCAACCTTTTTCTGGATGATTTTGTTAAAAAGCAAAAGAAATATTAACAAAGTTTTAATCCAAAGTTTTGGTCCTATGCGGATGTTTATGGAATTTTCAATTTTTCTAGTCAAATTTTAAGAAAGTGGAATCATGTGAAATGTCATTTTCTGTGGTAGCAGTCTTTGTAGATCTGAAGTGAATCAAAATCGTACTAAATTCTGTAGAATTTTGTTTTCCAGCATTTTTGAAAATTTTTTGAAGCCATAAATGCATAAAGATCCGCAGTCTAGTAATAACTAATTAATTTCTTTTGAAAAATTGCGTTGTCTCAGGGAACAAGGTTTTTAACTAATGTTTTCTATATCTTAAACAAAAATTATTGTAATACTTTTGATTTATATACGAAGGGGAAGCATCAATTTTATTTTTCAAAATGAAGTAACACTAAGTAAATACTTCATGTCATTTTCATTAATTTCTACAAAGTTTATTTTGCATCCGATAACTGGTACCTAACGACGAGCTTTGATTTCAGAAAAGCAAGAAAATGAAGAAGGAAAAGAAGTCCAAGAAGGGGAAGAAGAAGAAACGTAAAAAGAGTAAAAAGAAATCCGACACCAGTTCCGATAGCGAATCGGAGGGATTAGAATGGGTGGAGAAAGATGGATCCAATGATAAAGCCAAAGTTAAAAGGGGTTCTAGTTCCGACGACAGTGGCGACGAAGGCATACTGGGTCCAGTTCAGAAACCGCATGTGACGTTGTCTGCTAAAGACTTTGGTAAAGCTCTTTTGCCTGGAGAAGGTGCTGCCATGGCAGCATATGTCGCGGAAGGAAAACGTATACCTAGGAGAGGAGAAATTGGCTTAACTTCGGACGAAATTGCTTCGTACGAATCTGTTGGCTATGTTATGAGCGGTAGCAGGTAATTTATAATATTGCGTTTTACACGAATTCTATGAAAGAATGAAAATCGTATTTCTAATGCTACATCTTTTTTGCACAGGCATCGGAGAATGGAAGCTGTCCGTATTCGTAAAGAAAACCAGATTTATTCTGCGGATGAGAAACGCGCACTGGCTATGTTCAGCAAAGAAGAAAGACAGAAACGAGAGAATCTTATTTTGGGACAATTTAGGGAAATGGTTAATCAGAAGTTAGCGCAGGAACAGAAAAACAAGTGAGAATCTTTTGTACGAAAGATAAGTGATCATTTACGTTTTGCATTCTAGAGGAATGATACAGAATGAACGATGAAATATTGTTTGTATATGTACAAGCATATGTGTACAAATTCTGATGTGTATGTGTACATATTATGTATTAATAGATGTAATCTAGTATTATATAACTCTAATTATAAAGTTCTTTCACACTTAATCTAATCAAGCTTAATTTAGACAATTTTTATTTTGACCAACTGATAACAATTTATTGCTGAATATGGTAATTACATACAAAAACCAATGACTGAATAGATCAAAGTCTATACTTTTTGATTACTCTCCCAGTCTAGCCATCCTCCGACATAGTTATACGCGCTGAAATATAAATAAATTGAATTAGAGGGTTTCAAAATATGTAAAATATAATTCATAAATATTTGAATACTTTTGATAGCCAAGCTTTTGTATGTCTTCCTGTACCATTGCACTTCTTTTACCAGATCTGCAACTTAATATGATCTTTGTACTTTTCGAAGGTTTGTTTCTATTAAATCTACTTTTAAATTCTTTCTCGGTCAGATTCAATAGAGTATTGGTCACATCTCCCACTGGAATAATATAGTATGGTAATTAATATCAAATGCTGAACATTAGAATAATATTGTAACGTTAATGGAAAGCTGTACTTGGTATGTGAATACTTCCTGGTAATTTTCCTGTCTCGTCAATCTCACTTTGTTCCCTAACATCAATAATAAGTACATTGTCATCCTTTTGAGCTTTTACAATATCGTTATACTCTAAATTCATTTGTTTCGCATCGCCTTCTGCCATCACTGTAGTTTTAGATTTAGAAACTGTTGAAGTTGAAAAATGCAATGTTGATTGATCTAGAAAACCACGTTAACGAATGTTAGTTTCTTTAGAAAACATATAGCAATTAAAGTTTCAACGATTGGAAGAGCTTGCAAGTAAGATCATAATTTTTTAAATCTTTACGTATCTTTAAATATCATGAGAAGGATAGTGGAAAAACAATGAACAATATCTTGTATATTTCAACAATTAGAAGAGCTTAAATGATCAGAATTTTTTAAATACTTTTTGTATATACATATCTTAACATATCAAAATGTATAATAATTGTAAGTCGTATCAATACATGTCTTTAAATATCATGAGAAGGATAAATTACCATGAAAGGAAGGTTTATATGTTGTGGTGTTTAACAATTCGTAATAAGGAGATATTACGTCTGCAATATGGGAATTGCAATAAAACGATTTCAGAGGAACTAACAATCTGCAAAACTGACGTGTTTTACGACAAGTCATAATTAATTTACAAGTCGTGGACATGGTTCTGGTTTGTACACAATACTACCGACAGCAGCTGTTACTCCAAAGTGTTGCTGGACATTCAAATGCCTACCTATACATGTGAAAGTACTATAATTTAAGGCCTGTCTTAAATCGACTACAGTACACATTTCTTATATTAAAGTTTTAATTCATTACGTTCATATCGTGTAATGACATTTTTCTGAAGACGTTGAAGATAAGATAACAACATGATTCCCTATCAATTTTCTTCGAAGAATTCACTGTAATGAATTAAAGCGTACCAATGAACGCGGCATAAGGATTTGTTTCAAAATAGCAGGTCGAAGAAAATTCTTATGCGAATTTATCAGAAACATTCGAATGCACAACAAACAATAAATCATCATCGAAACAAGTGTTTTAACTTTTAATAACTAGCATAAAGTGTTTACAATCTGAAAACTAAAAATTTAGTGTTTCTTTAGCAAACATAGATTTTTCATTAAAGTGTTTATTTCATTGAATAAAAATTGATTTATGCTGGTTACGTAGAAAGTCTATTGCTAATAATCGAAGGTTAATTCTTGTTAATTAGATGTGGCAATGTGCGTTCGGAAAGCGATGAACTCGGCATAAATCTTAGCTCCGAAAGTAAAATGTAAAAATCTATATTCGGCGCGTAAAAGAAGAAAGGAAGTGTTTACAGCGATTGTAACGCGGGAAAAAAAAGGAGTTACAAAGATGACATTTTTCGTGCATTGCTTTATAGTGAATCATCTACGGATGAAGAAACGAGTCGGGAAAGATTAGAAGAGTCAGGAAGAGCCGTATCCCGTTTTCGTATACGTCGCACCCTGATGAGGAATGCGGGAACTAGCGATTTTTATTTCTCGTGCGTGGAGCAGTAAAGTGTACTAATTTATTGAAATAATTACGACACTCATCCCGTTTTTGCACCTTCGTTATACTGTGAGTAAATAGAGAAGAATTCTTGTTTTGGTCGTTTATTCGCGATTCGATCGTGCAGCATGCGAATTAATCCTCGTTCGACACACGTCGAGGATATTCTTTTGTTTATTTATGCAGTCCTTCAAGTTCAGAAAGCTATAAAAGTATTAAAGATTCCGTGGAAAAGCAGCGTTCTCGTATTCGCGATTTATGTGCATTAAAACGAAGTCTGATTTGCGGGACCACGAATATTTTTCCCGCTACGATGTTACGCATCAACGAAAAATCCAATATCTCCGGATTATCAACATTCCAGAGTGTTGACACCTCTGTCAGAGAGTGCTCTGCTTTACCATTACTATAATATCGCTATCTCTCTCTTGGACACAGCTCCCCGTATAATTCTCTTTCGGTTTCTCGTTTTCGAATACCTTACCGCGTAGTGTCAAATAAAATGTTCCACGGATAGGTTTACGTTCCCAGTGGTTATTTAGTGTTCCAAGATGTGAGTGTGATTATTATCTGTGAACAATTGTCCGCATCCTTCTTGTTCAACCTTCTCCATCAGTTCCGAGATGAAACACTTTTGAAATATTTTATTAGCGTTTGTTGTTCAAAACGGAATCACGGAGGTATTTGTTACATTATTTTAAACAGTGAAACGTCAATGCAGTTGAAATAATCATTCGAACTCCAACCTGAAAACGTTCAGGAATCAGATGGGATATTTACAACAGTTGAAAAATGAAGTGATAAATAGTATATTCTCTGTGCAAGAATGCATTTAAACGACTGACGTTTTATCAATATTTTTACGCTTGTATTTTTTGTTTAATCTATTCTCGATTTCACGGTTAATGGAGATTATTGAGAAAGTAAAACTTGAAGAATCACGTGTGTTTTGTGAAGTAAATATACTTGCACCTGCTCATTATATCTGAAAAAGTATTTTGCGAATGTTTCCTGTTTAGAGTAGTATTTCAAATATTTCTATTTTAGTCTGTAAACTTGTAAAATGAATTTATTGAACTAATAAGTTTCAATGTTATGTTTTCAGATAAAACATAGAAGGCATAAATGAGAGACTAGAAAAATGAGTTCTTTGCAACAAGGTAGCAGATTCTTGCCGTTCTCGAATAACAATATACAAAGGAAACAGTTATCGATGCAAGGTATAATTTAAAACACGTTTTGCTTGCCGAGTATTGATTTTCCTAACGAGTTTTTTTTAATATTTCTGTTGTACATTTCTTTAGGAGGTCTTCCACAAAGTTTAAGTGGTAGCGAAACCGATGTTTCAACATCCAATGAAAATTTGACCAACGAAGATCGATATGTAATAAGGCACACAGCCCGTCAAGAACCTCAAGGTCAGGAGAATCAGCAGCAAAGTCCATCCAGGTCTTCAAGTCACAAAGAAAATATACCAAATATACAAGTAAGCATGATTTATTATATTTTCTCATTTAGAATCCATTTCTTAATTTTGTAACTGTTACTGTGGTTTGTGAAGTATGCACATACACACATTCTATTGTCTATCGACTAGGCGTGGATGTTGCCTAATGCTACCTATGTTTTTTCAATGTACCACAAATTACAACGATCAGAGTGATCATGTTACATAAGTGTAAACTGTTTCATTGCTATCCAGGGTAATCTGCTCAATAGAAACAGTTTGAAGGACAGTTTGAATGGTTCGAACAGAAACAGTTTGAAAGAGAATTTGAATGGTTCCAATCGGAATAGCCTTAAAGACAGCATTAATGGTTCTAATAGAAATAGTTTGAAGGATAACTTAAGTAATCGTACCAGTGTCGGCTCGAATAGAAGTAGTCTGGATGTGTCTACCAGTTCGTATAATACGCTCATCATTCATAATGCTAACGACGACAACTCATGGGTACCATCCGGAAGGTAAACAATATTTGAGTAGCAAATCTCCTTTCTAACGTAGTACGATACTTTAATTCAGTGTACAATTTTGTCTAACTAGTGTTAACGATTCGATACACAGGTTATCGGGTGTTGTGAGAGAGCATGGCGATATGGGTTACTTGTACTGCGATGGCGGTGGAAAAGGACACTCGAACAGTCCTACTATGCAATCTTTATCGAACTTATCGCACGAAGATCATGTTTACGAGCAGCCTACTAACGGAGGGTGTCAAGAAATTACAGACATACCGGACGATTATTTGAGTCAATCGCAGGTGACTTCTCATTACAAATTAGCATAGCAACGGTGATGTGTGGAAACCGATGATTTATACAGATATTTTGTGTCAAGCAGGTTTTAAAACATCTTGCAAAAGAGGTGAAAGTACCGTCGTACAGTAAACTTACAAACAATGGTGGCAATATAGACATGCGAATGCGAGATGGCGACAGAGGGAAGCAGAACGACAGCGAATCCGAAGACAGGCCACCACCTTCGTACATGTCTGTTTTACTGCCGTTGAAAAATAAGTCCAGACTTGTCGGACCGATGGAAAAGTTGACATTGTCTAGATCGCAGCCTGACTTGTCTAGAATTGGCAAACCAGACATCGACAACTATAACTTGCGAACTACTTCTCCACGGTAACGCCACAAAGCATCTTAAATCTAGATCATTTTTATCAACAGTGCGTTGAACAGCGTTTTAATCGCGATAATATTACTTGCAGGCCTCAAACGAAAGGGAGAGAGGAGACGGAATCTGCAGCCGGCGAGGTTTGGCCGCCGTCAGAAATGATTCAGATCGTAATTCAAGAGAACAGTGCCTTAAAATTAGAATTAGAACGGTGTTACAACAAGGTCGCGAAATCTCAAAAATTGGAGCAGGAAATAGCGAAAGTGCACAGAGCTCACGAGGAATTAGCGGCGTCCTGCGAGCGTAGAGAAAAGCTGGAACGAGCTGCTAGAATGAGGCTACAAAACGATTGTAGACGATTAACCGAATTAAACCGCGCGCTGAGAGATCAGATAGATTTACTGTCCGCACGCACTGATAGTCCCCCCGTCGTCGAATCTATGAGGAAAGAATTAACTCAACGTGAATTACTAATTGCACAATTGATCACACAAAGTACGTTCAACTTGCCACCGGTGTTGCATGTATAAAACAATATTATATATTTATCTTTTAATTAATCGTGTGGTGAACGATCGATTTCCGTTTCAGATAAAGAATTAGCCGCAGCGAAAGAAAGACAAGAGATCGAATTGGCAGCGCAACGGGCAACGTTGCAAGAGCAACGTACACATATAGATATCTTAGACACAGCTCTCACTAACGCACAAGGGAATGTTGTGCGTCTTGAAGAAGAAGTAAATGATTTGAATTCAACACTACCGAGGAGAGTGTGTGGACTTTGGTGTTACAGATCTTGTTATTTTTTTACAGTGTCGGAAGAAACAAGTGTACGTGGAGAGAGTTGGTCAGCTTCAACGGGCTCTGTCTTCTCTTCAAGCGTCCAGCGACAGAAGAGAAGAAACAGAAAGACAGTTGAGAGGTCAACTAGAACGGGAATTAAGAGAAGGCGGTGGCGGCGGCATCGGTATTAACGGTGTCGAACAATCCTTCAATGGGGAAACGATTGCGGAGTTAAAACGACGAATACGCGAAAGAGACGAAAAAATCATGTCACTGGAAGGTGATGTGGCGAAATGGGAGCAGCGTTATCTAGAAGAAAGCGCGCTGAGGCAAGCCGCGATTGACGCGGCTAGTCTTCCGAAGTGAGTCCTATACTTTTAAATTATATTGATACAGAATATGTTTAACTAATATATGTAATAAATGTCTGGTTCTAATCAGGGATGCTAAAATTGCTGCGCTAGAGAAAACGAGTCAAGATGCCGAGAAATTAATCGCAGAAGCACGGTCCGAAAAAATGAGACATATGGACGAAGTTCATGCTGCACAAAAGAAGTTGGCTGATCTTGAATCTAGGTAATAAATGATTCTGCTAGTTTCTTCCTAGTTGAGAAGTGCGAGTGCTCGACGTAATTAATACAATTCGTTTTACGTTGAACAGAATGAAAGATCTAGAATCAAAATTGGCTGAAAGAGATGCTATGATCAGAGTTCTCCAAAAACACACCTACGATAAGGACAGTAGTAGCAGCAGTGGCGTTGGTAGCTACCCTGCTGCTCATTCGTCCCATTCGAGCACGTCGGCTGATCATCACACCGCGCTGACGAGTACGCCAGAACTTGGTAAGTAAATGTTTATCCAAATATTCTATACACGTGCCTAAATATTCGATCATTGATCTATTCAGTGTTCGTATAAAATTACATTTTTACCTAAAGTTTCAAAGACCGTGGAAACTATAAAAATCGAGATCTCGTTTTGCTTTGTATTTTACAAGTTTCCATAGATTCATATACAATAATTCATATGCAAATGCATTCGCTGTTTAGTTGTAAGGCAATTCCTCGTTACAATGTAAAATACTAATCTTTACTTTTGTATTTAAAAGTGAGTAGTGTATTGGGTGGAGGCAGTGGTTATGGAAGTACTGGTTCTTATGGTGTTACGGACAGCTATAAATACAGGAAGCAAGGCAGTTTCGAGCAAACAAATAAAAGTCTTGACGATCAATTAAAAGAGCTAGATTCCCAGCTGCTTAGTAAGGTATGCACAATACAAGTAAATGTATAATTTTCAAGTCACTAGCATCCACATTTCTTTTTTTTTTACTATGTAAAAAATTTGTACAAAGAACGGCCGAAAATAGTGGACATAATTTTTATTTATTCACTGTTTCACAGTTGTTTCACAGAATTTTAGTATTCGAATTGATCTGCGGACATAACATAATACTTTTTACTTTTGCGACGATTGTATTTTATATTGTTTAGCATTTACTTCATAGATACAGCTACAGAATATGAAAGATATTACTGATTGTACGGTTAAAGGTATTCGAGTGTGGTGTTTCAATTAGTAGTTTAGTTGAGAATAGTTAATGTGCATCCTTTAATCAACGATTAAATCGATCCCATTGCCTTTTGTATAATTGAATTCAATTATTATTTGCAACAGACTAAATTTCCATTTCGATAATCGAATATTTTTTACGATTGCAAATACGATTCGATAATGGTAATTCACTTTATCGTGTAGATCATGAAATCGTTACACCGACGCATTAACTATTCTTCTATTGTTTTTACGATTGGTATTATTCGAATAACAATGTGTGCTCCATTAATTAATTTTTGTTAAAAAAAACTTTATATTTTCTTTTCTTTTATTTTATTAATGGGAACTATAGAAAGCAAGCTTTTTATTATACATCGCTATTGTTGCTCCAGGCGTGTCTTCTTTGTGACAACGACAAAAACGCTACATTCTTTTTTTATATGTTAATCGGTAAAACATGACTAATAATAGAAAGCGAACTTTGTATAGCGTTAGAGAAGTTTTTTTTGTAGGCAATATGTAAAAAAATGCATTCATTATCTATCTTTATTCGCAAGCCCAGTAAAATTGTATTTTCGCTAATATAACTTTTTGTGTGCCATTGATTTTTGCGTTTTACAATTAACTACACAATTTCATAACATATTTTAGTTATCCTGAAGAAAGAATTGATTCGAGACATTTTCCACACAGATCGTTCCTCTGTGAATTTATTAAGACAGAAACCGTAGCGAGTCAATGAGAAATAGAAAATGGGGTTTGCTTCGCAATCTTTCGCAAAACATTTTCTAGTCGTACAATATTACCATCATGTCCATCGTCTCCTACCTATCTATTACTTACCAGGGTTGCTATTTTTCCGTGAAAAAAGATCGGCATTTCCATGAAACGTGACATCACTTAATTGCTAAACGATAAGTATAGAAAAGCGAGATGAATAAGTCGACTCTTTCTTCGGACTCTAATCAACAAAACCGACCTTCACCCTAAAGCCACACTAACCCATTCCCAATCCCTTCGTGATCCCGGAGTGTGCATGCGCTGTTGTGGCGAGCACTAACCCCGTTCCAGGTCCCGGATCTCCTTTCCAACGCAGGACGTTTTGTTGTCTTGTTTCAGCGGGCACTTTGCTGTTTTCCAGGATTCTCTAATCCAGGCACTGCGTCGCGAAAAGGAAAAATACCCAAGCCACTATTGGCGGGTGTAGATAGCACAGGTACCTCGAGCACAGCCTCAAGCAAGAGTCGTTTGTTGGATGACTCGGGGGGTGAGGTCTCTCCGGGTATAATGGAATTCGCGAGTGCAGCCTCGCGGCTGAAGGGTACTGTCTCTCGATTGTCGGACGGCAAGCCTGAGGATATGATGCTGTTGGAGAAGCAAGGTCGAAGTTCGCAGAGGCAGAGGATGCAGGAGGGCGAGCCTCGTCGGGCTGGAAGTCTTCCTCCTAGTTCGTTGCCACGGCCGCCGAAGACCTTGAAGTCGACCAACTCTCGTTACTGCCGGTTGAGCGACACGGAGGCCAGGAAGAAGTCGGACCCAGGTCCGGCTCTGGACGCTACAGCGAGCATGAAGGTGCGGGATCCTAGCAACTGCACCATCGAGTATGGTCGTTTCGACACGAAAGCTCAGCGTAGGAAGAAATCCTTCGGTGCTGAGCCATTGGTGCCGAGCAGCAGCGTACAGAAGAAACCCTCCACCTCGTTGGGTCACGAATACGAGCGTCTTCAGGGCGAGAACCTGCGCAAGAAACAACCCTCCACCACTACAGAGGTGAAGCACAGGGAGACGCAAAGCCGTTCACTGATCCCGCCACCGTCTCGTCGCATCGGGGAATACGGACGTCTCAGCGAAGGCACCCTGAGGAAACAGACAAGCTCCAGAGGACAGAGCACCGGCAGTACCGTCAGCAGCAAAAGCGGAGGACGCGACTCCGGCGGCACTGCCAGCAGCGAAGCATCCACATCGTCGCTGCCGCCGTCCAAAGCGAGGTCCATACCGCGTCCCAGCAACTACCGCATTCAATTCTGATTCGCCTGGACACGGAAGCTATCGGCATCGTATTTCAGCTCGTTCGCGCCGGTGATTTAACGTGTTCGTTTACATATCAGTCGATGCGAATTACTCTGCCACCGCGTTCGTTGACGATTCTTCTTTGGTAGCCGATCGGGTTCGTCCAAGCCCAAGCTATTTGCTCTGGCTTCGTAGAACGAGTCTGAGCTAACAAACGCTAACAGACATTTATTGCTTCCTAGTGACGATAGAATTTGATTTATTCGATATTTATGGACATTTTTAGTCTGAACGATTGTACAAAACAGATTAGGATTAAGTCATTTTAACCCCTTCCCCTACAATATCGTGTCTGACGAAGTGCGATAAAGACTCTGATCAGAGTTTAATGAATATGTATGCTATTAATTTCCTTTAAACCGAAATCAAATTCTACTTTGGTTTTTGTTAATGTACAGCTGTTGGAGAATATACAAGCATACAATAGATACGAACTACAAAAAAGTTCTAATCACTGAAACCGAGAAATAAATCGTAGGGCAAGGGGTTAACTTGCCTGTTAGTTCCAGTGTTGCAATGAAGGAGAAAAACCACTGTCTCTTTTGACGACTGTCTGAACATTGTTCCACAGCCTGGTCAACTAACGCGGTAGTACTGTAATCTTGGAAATCGAGAATCAGCTTAGATCGCGGGATTACCGTACAACGATTGGACTGTGGATCTGTATGCAATTTATGAAGAAGTTGGCCGGGTAAAATATAAAACGGTAAAAGGTTTAAGAAATTCACGAATGTTGCTTTTGATGTAACAGAGTCGTTAAGGGATAAAATCAATTTTCATTTTTATTTTGCACGAAGATACGCAGTCCAACAATGATATGGAACGTGCTATATGGGTATTATATAGTGATATTGTAAGTTATTCGAAAAGAGTGGCTCTCGCACCAGTGAAATTCGCGAGCGGCTGATATGTAAAGCCGTTTAGCTTAATTGTAATATCAGGAAGTACGTCGGAGATAGTTTCCCCGATGAAAATCACGAAACAGCACGAGTGATTCTCTGTTTTTAATGAAAATTCGCAAGTTGCTGGGAACCGTGGAGAAGAACGACGAAACCGACGCGGAGCTGACGTCCAACAGCGATAAGAGTGGGCAGGTTGGAAATTGATATCGAACGCAGAATCAAAAGCGAGACCATCTTTTTCTCGAGCACCTTTTGCTTTGTTCTTCTGTAGTTCGACTGCATAGAGTCCTAAACGTGCGTATATGCGCGAGCAATACGCGAACAGCCATAATAATGAGGCACTAGTTCTCTTCGCTGCTTTGTCGAGAGAACGGATATAGCGAAGCCGTTGGTATATTGTTGCGTAGCGATAGTGCATGACCTAGTCATTACCAAAGTAACTTCTATTACGAAATGGAATTGATTTCCTCTGATTTTTGTATACACCGTGCCTACGTCTCCGAACACTGTGGCCTTATCAAACGTGTATTCATTACAAAAGAAAAAAAAGAAAAAAACAATACGTGTGCCTTGTAAGACTGCGTAAATGCTCGGTATAAACTATAGAGTCTAAGGGAAGTACGTTCAGGAACTTTTTCAATTTGGAGGACGAGTTTCTCGGCCACATCTCGCGTGGTCCTCGGAGGTGATACAGTCGGATCAAAGTCAAATGGCCGATCACAGGGCTACGAATATCCCCACCACATCTTCCGACTAGCTTTATCTTTTTTTCCTCCTGTACTTTGATAATTCGTTGAAACCATGTTTCAATACGTTGAACGACTTTAGATATATTTTAAGATGGAATATTATCCAGATAGAATTCAATTGTCATCGTGTACGTATAAAAGTATTGATGTAAAAAATGACTATGTTTCTCTATAAAATACAGAGGTGAAGATTGAACGTCAAGATTCCTTCTCATTACTAATACTTGGGAATTCTCTCGTACCAGTGAACAATACATTAATCTGTATTTGGTAAAGAGACAAAATCATTTATCACATTAATATTTTCCTTGAACATCCTCAGACCTTCTTAGCAAGCTCGATCGTTAGAGGCACTGTTTAATGTGAACGTTTTATCTCCTCGCAACAAACAAATTTCAAAATGGTGCTATGTACCCGTTTACACGACTACAACTCTCCGTATTATCTCAACGAGGTGGTGTGAAAGTCACAAATTTTCTCCTCGTGCGTCTTCCAACTTCAGTTTGAGAACTCGAGGAAATCTTCCTCCTCTCTACCACACATGGATATTTCGTTGTTTGCGTTCTAGAATTTTGGAAGATTTCGGAAGGGATGAGAGAAGTAAGAAAACGTGCAATGAGGCTCACTGGTGGACAGCACTCCTCCGCTAACACGTATTGTCTCCGCCCTCGCACATTCACAGTAAGACATGTTGAGGAATACAATACCACAAAAGGTGTCTCACCCGTAGACAGCAATGCATCACATTAATTAGTGCAGTGCTGTCCAACATAAGCTCCAGGGCTTAGGGAACTTCCACTTTGCTATCACAGACTCCCCCAATTTGCCACCATTGCGTCCCTTACTCTGTTTCTACAAGCACAATGCCACTCGCGCGTGTGTTCCATGCTATGGGAAACAAACTTCCTCGCAAACTCGTTATCAACACGATTAAGTATCGCGTTGTCCAAGTTATGCGCCGCGGTCGCAAATAAGTCCTAATCAATTATCGTCTTCTCAGTTTAGCATGGTGATTTTTATCCTCTTTAATCCCCCCCTCTCTCTCTTCCTTATGTCGAAAGAGATTAGACAAGAGGTCTTCTTTTCAACGAAATTTTCGAGATTCAATCTCGCGCAAGATTTTTTGAAGATTGAATCTATATGTAATGAATGTACACTTAAATCAATAGATTTTCACAAGGTTAAACGTTGTGGGGATCGTGAACGGTATTTTTTAGCTGGCAATCGTACCCTAATTCATTATTCGCATACGAAGTACCTTATTACTAGGGGTGTACGAGATCCCGATCGGGACGGGAATTTCTCGCGGGATCGGGACGAAATCCCGAAAATCTCGGAATTCCCTAAAATATCTGTAATTCCCGACATTTTTAAGTTTCTCCATACTTCCAATGATTACAAGAATCTGAAAGCCATTGTGTTCTCGAAGATGACATATCTTATTAGTCGGGAATGTTTATGTTAGTAATATTGTAGAAAGTAATTGCGAATAACGATACTTTCGGGAATCCCAAATATTATTCTATATCCCGTACATTGTCGGGAATCCCGAAGCTTCGCGGGATCCCGTATATTTTTGGGAACCCCGAATCATCTCGGGATCCCGCACATACTCCGGAATCTCGGATATTTTCGGGAATCCCGAACATTTTCGGGAATCTCGCACAGCCCTACTTATTACATATTTATTGCAGTGAACGCGAATACGCCATTTTAATTAATTTAGCGGTGACCGCTGGAATCTCGAGAAATTCGAGTGTGTACGCTCTCGTTGCTTTCATAAAGTAATTGTAAAATAGTGACTTTTAGTGCGCTGCGGGTCTAGTGTTAATGACGAGACAGAGGATACGTATAATGTCCACAACGTAATAACGAAGAGGGGGAGAAGATCCGCGTGCTCCATAAAAGTAAAAAGGGAAGCTACGTCTGAAGTAGCCGGACTGGCGTGAGTGGTCCTGAGTAGCCAATTGAGTTTGCTCCGACTGCACATTATATTTTTTCTCTCTTTTCAGACTGTATTCGCTCTTCCGCAGAGAAAGTATCGCATTCTTTTTTCTCTTTAATGCGTGCCCCCGACGAACGTGATTTTTTTCCGTCGAATATCTTCGGCTACGTTTCTTGCCGGAAACGTTGCGAAGATATCTCGGCGATCGGTTCCGCTTTTCCACGGTGAAAAGCGCAACTAAATGTTCCGGGGAGTTAGGAAACGAACCAGCGTCCGGTTGCGCAGCGAGGGATTTAAAATAGGTTCTATATTTTTCTGTAATCATAGATTGTTTCTTCTTCTTTCTTTTTTTTTTCGTGTGCACGTCTCGACTCGACGATTTGCGTATCTTGTACGCAGCGAGAGAAGCAAAAACCCGTTACGTAATACCGTTAATTTAAGACGATATGAACGCAGCGATGGAGAAACCATATACACATATATATACACACAGATATGTATATATATAATATTTAGGAATAATATATTTCATAATGAAAGAACATCGTTTTTCTGTAAAATCTGTCTCATCGAACGTCAAGCTAGGGAGACGCCCGAAGAACACGTATTCGGAAAATGCTCTTTGTCCTCGAAGTTTCCCGTTCCAAGAGTTTCCCAAACGAAAGAAAATGTTAAAAAACGGAATTGATAATATTTTGTACGTGTTACTGCGGACGAAAAAGAGCCATGTTCAAATTACCTATTTTTACCTTTTATCGGGAATGCTTTTTCATATCCTGAGATTAGAAAAATATGAGAACAAGTTCTCATCAAGTTGTACAAATTTATTCAGGGAAAATATTCATTTTTACGTATTTGAAATTTTATTGGGATAGAATACTGCAATAAAACGTACACCCGCAGTAATAGGTGCATTTACCCTAATTGATCTCATGGTTCTTGAGCGTGGGATCGAAGTTGTTCAATTTTTCGAAGTTGTCCGAGTACAACGTTGTTCTTCGACTCGTAATTAATATAGGTACCTATAAGACTGACAAAAATGAATAGCGACGAAACGAATGTCCTCTTCGCGATTGGCTACCATGTTTCTCTCCTGCCTCGTCCACCTTTCTCTCGATTTCTTTCCCCTCTGTACACGAGAAATTACAGGTTCGTTTGGAAATTTTTAAGATCTGCTCGACACTGACACTTCTTGCCATACTAAACGACATAATCATTTAATTATTAATTTCCAGAAATGTTTTGTTAGGTACACAACTCAAATTCAACAGGTTCTCATGTATATTATTAATAAACGCAAGATAGGTTCGTTAAAGAAGTAGCACGCTGTACAAACGATATGAATGTTTAACCATATTAAACATGCGTTTACATAAATAATTGAAAAGAATACTATAGATGTTTGTTCCTGATGATCCTTGATCTTTGTTAAATCATGTTTTTCAACCTGCAGAAGTGTCGAGAATAATGCTGTTTGCCATTGGTTTACGCTGTACGATGTGTAAGTAAGCAGTATTATTTTTATTCGATTGTATTTAATAGCGGGAGCCTAAAACCTGTGCTACCTGTGAAAACAAACACCTGACTATCTGTTTGAGAGCGATCAAAGTTAGGTGAATGATTCTGTAGAACCACGGACTAGTTACAGCAGATAATTATGCGTAAACTCGGTCGTTTAATACTGAAACGCATAAATACACCGCGAATGTCTATGCAAATCCGCGCGTTCCTAAGCCTATCACAAAAACAGAACTCGAACAGAAAAAGTTTGTTAAAGGTTTTACGACGTGTGCGAATGAAATATAAACGTCACCGAACGCGATTAAAGCCGATTCACCTGATGATTTTGTATACTCACGCAGACCATAAACACGTGACTTTCCCGCTGCTAATTATGATAGCAGCAACGCCCACACGATTAAAAAGAGTGTGAAGCATAATCGGGGAACTAGTGCAGTCGGACAGTCGTGGTTTTCGAAGCTTTGAAAATGGTCCCCACTCATATCAAAGTGAATTCTAGCTTGTTGAGAATTTTTTTCAATGTCCAGAATATTTTCGAAACTCGATTTTAAAAGTAGAATTGAAATATCAAGGATTTAGTTAAATGTATTGAATCTAATTATTCTTTATTTGAAACTAAAAAGCGGTTTTACGCTGCTTCCCTCGAAAAGTTGATTTACAAAGAGCTGCGAAATAAATTTTGAACAGTTTTTCGCTATTTCGGTTTCCAGAACGATGTGTCGGTTCTCTCATGACTTATGGCTGCGTGGCACCGAAGTTTGCATCGCTATCAAGCGAACTCTTGCACAATATCGTGGTTGGTTCGACAGCGCCATTTTTTGAATAGAATTTCTTTTCCATTGATCCGTTGATTAATGGATTTCGGATTTGATGCATTTCTGTCAAAAATGAGCAGGTGTAATTTAGAACGAAAATGAAAGGAAACAGGAGAAAGGAAACACTTATCGAGTTTAATTTTTGTACATTTTTTAGAACAGATACGCGTAGTGGATAAAGTTGATTTTTAAAAAACATACTTTCTTTTGGAACAATTGTAGTTCTCGTTGTGAAAAGTCCGTTTTTCTGCTCGCTATCAGGATGATAACTCTGTTCTTTATTTCAGTAATACTTTGCAAGTAAACGTATGTAAATTGCAGGCCCGTTCTCTCTCGGAGATTTAATTTAAAGATTCGTATTTAAATAAACTGAAACTATACTTCGGCAAAAATATTTGGATAATTGAAGTTTTCTCCGAGGCTGAACACGGGGAATGAGTTCCGCCATAGGTCTTATCGATTCTCGTTTGTCAAGAAGAAAATTGCTCTCGTAAATAATAACAGCGAAGAGAGGCGTACTTTCAACGTTGCGCTGGTACAAACACTGTCGCTAAATTTCGTGGAATTATTTTAAGACGTTGTGGAAGGTCGTGCCCCGAACTTATGATAACCGATGCTTCGTACAACGAAGATGCAATTAATCGTTAATTTATTTTAGGAAAGAAACGATAAAAATTGTTTCAATTCTGTCTAAATCTACTTCATCGACGGAAAGAGAAGCGAACAATTTTCTTGTTACATATTGTTTGGTTAAATTGTTAATAATTCTCACGCCAGGCAGCCACAGTTCAAGAACTAGAAGACTTTATTTTACCACCAGCTGCTTTTATTCTGCAATGTTCCGTGAAGGAACAGTCTAGCATGTCTGAAGTTTCACTAGTTTTATAGTTTAAGCCGGCCACAATAAACCTGCAGAAATCCAGGGCGAATTAGTGGTTTTCCCGTTTATTACGAACAGGTCGCGCACTGTATGCGGCCAGCCGTTCTTTCACGGTTTAATGTGTAGTTAAAGTTTCTTCAATAATTTTAATTACATATGTATTTGGTGAATATCTTTATTATCACAGAAAAACGTCGAAAAATGTATTACATTCTAGTGATCAACGATTTTCTTGTTACTTCAAATGAATACTTTGCTTTAAATAGGACAAGGTCTGTCCAGTCGTCCTGCAAGGTATTTCCAATATTTGCATATTTCGGCAAGACTTTTAATTGAAATATCCTAGATTCAGAGAACGGATGGGCAGAACAGACTAATTAGGTCTTCACGGCCTGTCTCGAGCAACGTTCATGGATTATGTTTCCTATATTCCTGCGAGCATATACAGCAAAGTAAATTGTATAGCATACAACAGTCTTAACTCGAAAATTAGTTCCAGCTTTTTGCAAAATTCTATCTCACAAGACAAATGAAATCATCTAATGAACTATACGACCTGATTACCACATCGTTTTAATCGCAAAAGTGGAACCAAAGAAAATTCACTTTGATAAATAATAATTTCACTGTGCGATAATGCACGGGCGATTCATTTGCATTTAATATTTAGTTTGTCGAACAAAATTAATTAGAAGCTTGACAATATTTCTACAATACATAAATAAGTAAATATATATTGCATAATGCTGCCGCGTTACTGTTTCATTATATTTGACTTGAAAATTAAAGCACGAGGTAGCCAATTTTCGTTTAATATTAACGAGCCTGCTTTAATTAAATTTTGGCCGGATCGTGTCACAGAATTGTTACTCTATTAACAAGTGCGACAAGAAAATTGGAGAATAGGTAGAAAATTGCGTAGTTCCAGTTTTTAATAAGTCTGCGAGTTTTAGGTAAAATTTTCAAAGAAGTATTGCTGTCGGAATTGATCTCACAACTATTGAATTGTTTTAGAGATTGCTGTCACATATTTAATAAGTATGCGAGATGCTGGATGAAACAAAACTCCGTGCCACAAGTGTGCACGTATGTGCAGCAGATGTTGAATTAGTTTACGTACTGGGTGTCGCGAGAATATGCGACTCTGGTTCTCTTCAAACGATCAAATTCATTCTTTTCCATCTGCATCGTTAAAAGACTTTTTTAGATATTCATCTCCGACAAATAATTGTTTGGACAAGTTTCACAAGAATTTATAACGAGAACTTCAATCAGATGGTACAAGCCATAAAAACGTGGATCTGCACCGAAGTTCTTTTTAAAATGCCTGCTCATGGTCTAAGTATTTCACAAGCATTTTGTATTTTATGACGTGACTCCGACATTCTGCTGGTGAAGCTTGATGGTAAGATAATCCCGTGACATGATACGTGTGTATAAAATATGAAGGAACAGATAATCCCCTGCAATCCCGTCATGCTGAAGCTACAGTTTAAAAAACCGTACAGCTTTGAAAATATCAATTTTTCGTCCGTGCGATGCGTTTCACGGTATAACTCCTTCATACGAAGGATGAACCCTTAACCCATATGTTAATACCCGGAATTAATCAGAACCCTTATTTTCAACCATTTTCATATTTCCGTAAATATTTTATACGGCCACCCTTTGGCATAAAATATTTTGTAGCAAGGTATGTTGCTCATTTTCGTTCACGAATCCCGGTACTGATGAATAGTCCGTATTAAAATTCTCATAGTCAGAGTATCGTCGAAATTTGTGCTCATAATTATGAAAGTGGTCCAAGTGATATATTTTTTGTTCCAGATATTTCAAAAGGAAAAGGATATTAAGACTAAATTAATTCTATATAATGTTGAAATAACAAGCACTATCTAAAGGTACATTTACAAAAATTACATTGAATTAATGTAATTTAAAATAATGTGATGTGTCATAGCTGATGAACTCATTTTTTAAAAATGTTGAGTTTAGACCATTTTCGTAATTGTGCCCATAATTATGAAAGTTACATTGGGAATACCTGATAAACTCACTTTTTTAAAATTTTGCCTTTAAATTAGACCACTTTCATCATTATGGGCCAGTGTTGGGCAATAAATAAATTTATTTAAATAAATAATTATTTAAATAAAAATTTAGATAACAAATTATTTGTTATTTGGATATTCAAATAAAACGCAAAAATAATTATTCATTATTTGAGCAAGTCTAAATGAATTTATTTAAAATAATAAAGTTAATTGTTATTTACAAATACAATTTGCAATTATTATTTGTATTAACATATAATGAATTATATTGTATTTTTATTCATTAATCCGCCCTCCGGATGGGCCCGACCACTGGCGATATACCTGAAAAGGTTGCTATAGGCCAGTGGTGGCCAACCTGTGGCGCATTGGATGATTACAAGTGGCGCATTGGATCCTTGCGCCTACACTTATTCTTTTGAAGTAGGCACCATAACTGAATCCATCTTCATATTTTCAACACCTGAGAGCTCTCAGTTGAATTTGTTCAGCCTTCTTACTCATCAATTCGTCGCAATTTTTTGACAGTTTACAATTATACGATGGGAATTGGGGTGTTCAAGACAGTGATCGGCCTATCGTCCAAAAGATCATTTCTCACTATTGTAGACTAGTACCCCAATGAACGTATGTCTTTTCAACTGGCGTAAGTTAATAAATTTAGTTGCGCGATTGAGTTATCTCTTTTCCTCCCCTAACCGAAGCAGATCCTACCCCTATTCCTATTTTTCAACCGCAACAACGAACGTAAGAAGGTAGAAAAAGTGCTTGACTTGTATGGCGCACCTGAACTCGTATGTGAAACAATTTTGCGCATGGTATGCAAAATATTGGCCACCCCTACTATAGGCAGACAAAAAACGCGCACGTGCTTATTGTACAGGGTCTGTCCGGAAAGCAATGCGACCACATTTTTAAAAAAATCTATTAAACATATGGGTACAAACCTTTAAACTTCTTCAAAATAGGATCCTTGGGCATTGACACATCTTTTCCAGCGAAATTTCCATGCTTCGTATGCTCCCTGGAAGGCGTTTTTTGGAACCTCTCGTAGTACCCTCGTCACAGCCTTTTTGACGCGTTCCGCGCTTTCAAAATGGCGTTCTTTTAGCACATTTTTAATTTTTGGAAACAAGAAGAAGTCGGCGGGAGACAAGTCAGGACTGTACGGGGGTTGAGGAAGTGTTGTGATTCAACTAAGAAGTACCGTTTACTGTTTTCTCCGTAATCTACGGAAAAGTTTTGGTTGGAAGTGCTCAACGAGGCTGTGACGAGGTACTACCAGAGGTTCCAAAAAACGCCTTCCAGGGAGCATACGAAGCATAGAAATCGCACTGGAAAAAATGTGTCGATGCCCAAGGATCTTACTTTGAAGAAATATAAAGGTTTGTACCCATATGTTTAATAGATTTAAAAAAAAAAGTGGTCGCATTACTTTCTGGACAGACCCTGTATATACAAAATACAAGAAATAAGAGAAGAGCAAAAGCCATTTATGTATTTGATTTCCACCTCAATCCAAATAATAAATAATCTTTTATTTGGAAATAAGAAATAATAAATAGATCATTTTTGGAATTATTTAAATTACTTTTATTTAAATAAAAGGTTTAGTTATTATTTGCAATTAAAAACATACGTTTATTTATTATTTAATTATTTACTATTTAAAATAAAATTTGCCCAACACTGTTATGGGCACACGTGTAACATTGGAATTACGAAATGCATAAGATAATATTTAATAGCAGCACTGATCATTATTACTACATATAATTTTCTGTTCTCCCCTTAATAATTATAATTGAGCTTTCAGACTTCGTGAACGTATTTTGGAAATATTTGTACAGGGTGATTCAGGGAAATGAGACAAGATACTGGTCTTTTTTAAGTAGAAGTTTTTTTTATGTGGATGCACCGAAACACCAGGTGCAATTCCACTTTATTCTTCAATGCAACCCAATTTTTTTATTAAACCAATCGGTCCCTTCAATATCCTACGTATAAAAATACTAACCCGAGGTTATCGAAATATCAATACATACTTCACGAGATATTTTACATTTTGTGTTGCAATGAAAATACATTGGTGTCTAATCAATTACAAACATTCAGGTATCGTACGAGGGTGTTATATAAATAATTCATATCCTGTGCATATAAGACAAACAATCCAATTACTCTAAAATATTAAACATAGTCAACCTGGAAACGTTATCTGATCGAAGAATAGTATCCGATCAGAGCTTTATTTTTAATTTGATAAATAATAATATAGATTGTCCCGCACTCCCGAGGCAAATCAATTTCTACGTACCTGAACGTGTTTTGAGAACGAAAGCAGGATTTCAAACAATGAAATCCAGATCCACATATGGGGTAATAAATCCTTTAAATCGCATTATTGCAAGCTCAAACATACTGTATAATAATATTGATTTTTTTAATGGCACGTTACAGGCATTCAAAAGAAAATTACGCAAGATTATTTGTTAATATCGTGCCTGCATTTGTTTAGTTTCGCACTTGTCCCTTTTTATGTAAATTTTAGGTAGACTTCTTTTTTGTTATGTTTCTTTTTGTTTTTATCAGTTCTACTGTAAACAACTCCAAACATTTGTATAAAAGGACCTCGGTCCGTATATAATAATAATAATAATATCCATGAAATGTCAAAAAATCGTATAGGCTGTAATTATTCTAGGTTAGAAGAGATGATTAATTTTCCAAATGGTTAAGGATGTCTGGAGGTATATAGAAACGCAATAAAATTTTTGAAAATTTGACAAGATAATTATTACTAAATTAATGCAATTACCAAAATTTGGGTTCGATTCACTGCAGCGTTTAAGAATTATAGCAACTTCAAGTTTGCACATTTTAACACGTCTTCTTATGGAGAATTCATAAAATTCCACTTCAAACCCTATTTAAACCTTGAAAAAACGCAACTAGAAACTCCAGTTTTTTTATATGTAGTAAAAATTAGGTAATTAATTATGTTCAAAATTTATTAGGATTCACTAAACAGTTACAGAGCAAACAAATTATAAACTGTTACAAAACGTCAAATTTATCGTGTTGTCTCTTACTAGCATGGAAACGCGACAAGTGTAGACTGTAGACCACTGAATATAGCTACAGAGGATACAGTATTCGCAAAAGTTTAATGCAAAATATACTCATGAACGGCTTTCATTGCCAATATATTGATGGATTTCGAATTTCTTATACTTTTGTCTCCCATTGTACCTCCAGAACATCCTTAAAGGTAAACCGAAAATCGTACGAACCTTTTGTAATGACCTAGCGTTATCCAGCGGAGGTAATAAAGAGCGTGCGACTGGAAGGCTGTACCGAATGAAAGAGAAGGGTAGCTATGTCCTTGCTTAGGTTCCGAAAACGTAAGAAGCCGTTGTTCGCGGTAGGAACGACCGAAATAATCGTTTTCAGGGTTGGAACATTTTAGATCTGTGGTATCTTGACGACGTTTTCCGTAGATTTTCCGCATCTGCGTTGTTCTTCTCATTCTCATCGTGTCAAGTGCTTTGCGTGCGCACTGCGCTCTCCGTGGTAGGCAAGCCGTAGGGGTTGGGAGGTGTAGTCGGGATGCTGGTCGGCTGTTGGGTTCGTGCGTGATCGTCGGCGCTCGGCAATCTCCGTGGATCTCTGCGGGGGCAGAGGCCTCCTTCCCTTCCGACGAACTCCACAGTGTTCACACTCCCGCGTAGGTGTGCGGCGGTACGTGCGAGTTTTATTTCTTCGTCCCGCGATCGACGAGTTGTGACGTTCTGTATACGTGATTCTGATCGTTCTCCGATCGATGATAAAAGTGATATAGAGTGAAAGTCCTCGATTACGACAGAAAGGAGGCGCCAGTGTATCGTTCGGTCTTGGAACGACAGTTTCCTCTTGCAAGGTTGGTTACCATTTCCCTGGACCAGGAGTTAAAACGTGCACGGGAACCGGCGAGGAGAAGGGATGATTCGTTGACACCGACGGGTGTCCAAAGGAACGACAACATACGTATCCGATTCGTTCGTTCCTGACGCGTCAGATATACTCGGGGATATTCGGTGAAAATCGTCGACCGGTGTGTGCACCTTGACAGTTCACCTGTTACAACGACACGGTGTACGTGTCTCTCTCATTCGCGCAACTATTTCTCTCTCTCTCTCCCTTTACTGGATCTTTCGAAGTGTGTTGATCGTGAACTTGTGTTGCTCGTGTGACATCGCCGGTTATTGGATACCGATACGGTGACAGCCGCGCGTGTTGCACCCCGGGAAAAGTGTGGAAAACGACGACAGTCGAAACTGGAAAGCCTCGAGCCATCGGCGGTGGTGCGCGGAAAACGGACCGACGGGAAATATATCGTCTCGTGACAATCGAGGAGCAAGGCGGCCGGGGGCAACGGACCGTGTTCGAAATATTACGTTCGAGTCGATTCGATTTACGCGACACGACGATCTTGATTAATTGATCGAACGCGAGCAAGTTCGATCGTGATTTCCCGCGGTCTCGATTAACATTCGAGTTTTAAATAAGCGCGCGCGAACAACGACGTTCTTCCGAGGATAGATTCACGGACGAGGATCGCTCGCGGCGAAACTTGTTACGCTTTTGTGATGAAAGCTCCAACGCTGAGTGGACCACGGTTTTTAAAGTGAAACCACGGAGAGATACAGTGGAGATAGGGGCACACGCACTTTCTGGATACTTAGGAGAGGTTCAACGACGTCGATTGATCGATATCGATATTTTAGTCTATGGTAAACACTTCTCGATCCTTACGTCACCGTTCAACGTAGTGCACAAGTGCCGGTAGACCGTAAACCGACTTTGTTTGTTGTGTTGTTCTTCTTCGTGTTTTTTTTTGTTCACTGTTACGTCTCGGTGCAACGGAACTACGTTCGAAGTCGTATGAGAGTGGACCTCTGTGTTTACATACGTTCTATCGTGTCCGGTGTGTGTTCATCTATGTTCCTGTAGCGGACTCTAGAGAGCTCTGACCATGAACGAACACGGAATCAAACCGTCAACGATGAGGCTGATCCTGTTTTTCGTCGTTTTGTCCGCTACGACCGTCGTTAAAGGTAAGCGGTCATCGTTTTATTATTATTGTTGATTTATTCCAGCCTGACAGCTAAGAAACGTGACTGGGTTTACAATAGAATACATTTACAGATCATTCCCAATCTGGTCTACTCTATTCTTAACCTAATTATTGCATATGGGAAAAATTATTCTTGCATGTGTATGCAATATGAATAAGTGAATATACTTAATATTCTTAACTATTAATCTGGAAACACACGTTGTGACTGTTGATACTCGTTCCTAAAGAAATTAGTTATAGATAGACAGCGGATCTTAATGCAAAATAAAAATTTTCTTTCGTGATATATTTAATAGATCGAAAATAATTTAACAGTATTTTTAAATTTTTTGATTATTAACGGATATTATCCGCTGTCTAGTTATAAATCTTCAGTCTGTGCCAGTCAGGGACTAATCCAGGAGACTTCAAGGTCACCTTCATTTTTTTTAAAGAAGCATATCGCACTACTCCAAGAAAAATGACATTACGTCATTGAAAAATATGTATAAGTTTTATAGTATTCTTTAAGTTGATTTTTCTCAAATGCTGCATTTTTGAGTTGTGCCACTTTTCTTGCGAGGTGCGATATATTCCCTGTATAATCAATCTGGAGACTGTAACATTTTTTGATCAGAACGTTTTATAATAAGATTTGCATTCTACAATCGGACATTTCATATGCCACAACCTAATACATATGTACATACGGTCGGCGAGTGTCCATAATTCGAGACGAGAATCGCCGGCGTATCGGTTTAATGATTATTTAACGAGATATTGGGATTTTGAAATTGTTGAAAAGTGTCTTGGTTGCTCCGTTAAGAGATTGTTTCACTGGGATAGTAAACAGTAAAAATATTTTATATCTGTAATCCGGATCGAATTCTTGATTATCCATCAATTTCGGTGGACATCGGCGTAATAACGAACCAGTCTTTTTTGTTATACATATATGTTTTTCATTTCGTTAATGTGGATTGATAAAAAAAGAACCGTAGCGCGTTCCATCGCTGTGGACATTCGAATGATACCAAATATTTAAAATTGCTGCTGTACTTCGTTAACGAATTCTCCGGAAACGATATTTCCGCCTAACGAAGCCAGTTTTTCATTTTCGACGGTAAATGGAAAGTGTTGAAATTGAATAACGAATGTTCCGGAGGATTGATTATGTTGAAGCTGAACTTGAACAAACGTTCCTCCGCAAAGTCTGGGGACAGCGAGCCCGTGACACGAAGTTGCACTTGAATAGAAAAGAGAAAGAAGAAAAGATATTCCTCGGATCTAGACTTATTAAGTTATTAAGTACCCCGCCTTGCGGCGTAATTATTTCCACGAGAGCACTTTAAGGACCAATTAGAAGTTGAAAGGATTTCGAGTAAGCAAAAATGGCGGTGGCCAAGAGATTTCGAGGGCGGTCCGACGAGAAAGATGAAACTTTCGAGCGGAGAAAAGTACGCTTCGTCGGGAGGGGAATCTTGAAAATTTTCACGAAAAAAGCGATATCGTCCGATCGTGTTCAGCCATCCAATCATTCGTTAAATGGAATCGCGGTCTATCTGTCTGCTGGCAGCGTCACCGTATATTTCTTTCGTCGGGCATTCGAATTTACAAATTACACGCGACAGATTTCGTTGTTTGCCGGTCCCGTCGCGCCGATTCTTTCGAAATTATTCATCCGCGAACGAATTCAAATGTCGACGTATTTCATGTTCTTTCCATGAGTTTTTTTTCGTGTTCGATAGTTCGAGTTTTCCCCAAGAGAATGTTTCGTTACCGTTTTGCGTGTGCGTGTGTTTTCAGCCGCGTTTCTAGACTCTTTCTATCAACGTTTTCTGCCGCTGTTTGCATTCCTGCAGAATTATAACGAGTTCAATGAACACTCGCCTAACAAACGCGAATTGTTTAAGTAAATCATTTATGTTCGAGCGCGTACAAAACGCCTGCAAATATTTTACATTCGAGCGAAACCGGCGGCTATCGAAAATGGCGGAAAGTAATGAAATTGGTTGCAAAGCGTGTACGGAATAATAAATTTCGCGATTCATATTGACCGAGTTCTGGTTTCTTGCTTTCAGTCCTTTCTCTTTCCATAAATTCTTTATTCGTGGTCAACATTATTTTCCTAACAAACCGCCAACATTTATGAGAAGAACGAGTGACTGCAATTGAAAAATATTCATGTGTTTTAACTGACCACTGAAAAAGACAACAATATTTCTTTTCGGCTCCTGTTTTGTTGTTACATCAATTTCATGCCCATAAAATTAAAAAAATAACAGGCATTGGAAATATTCTGGGTCGAGCAAATGCTGAATTTTCGAGTTAAAATAATTCTATAATCAAATCAATTGAAGACAACGGCGAGATACAGTGGGTGTACAAAGTATTCCTACACTTTTTAAAAACTAATAACATTTTTATAATTGTACCAAACAACCTGATTTTTTATAATCAATTAGAAGCATTGGTTTACGAAATGATATAAAAAAAAGATTTTCAAAAAATTATAATTTACAAGGTTAAAGGCAAAAATAAAAAAAGCATTTTTTAAAACTTTTTTATTTGGATCCTTAATGAAAATTTAAAATGTATGTTTTCATTGAAATCGATTAACATACACACGAGCTACAAGCGGTTAAAAATGGTGAAAATCGTAGTTTTCCATGACTTTTGATCAGTTTCTGCTTAAAATCCACAGAATCGTACATCTTTCGACGCCTGTTGTTTTTTCCTGCATCAATCGATTTCGATGAAATTTCCGACATGTGTATAAAGAACATGGATCTAGAAAACATATGTTTTAAATTTTCATTGAGGGCCCAAATAAAAAAGTTTTAAAAAATGCCTTTTTTATTTTTACCTGCAACCTTGTAAATTGTAATTTTTAGAAAATCTTTTTTGCATATCAGTTTGTAAACTAATGCTTCTAATTGATTATAAAAAATCAGGTCGTTTGGTACAATTATAAAAAAGTTATTAGTTTTTAAAAGGTGTACGAATACTTTGTACACCCACTGTAAATTTCTGTAAACCGTAAAACTTTAGCACGGCGTGTGACGCAGTGAATAATAAAGCGAGCGAGTTTCTGAAAACGAATCCACGCGGACGATAAATTCGGCTAAACATATCCGCAGTGCATCGATACAAAAACAATTCTCCCGACCTTGCGAATGGGAGTATCGATTGCTATAAATTCAATCCAGCCGGGGCAGCGTTGCTAAACGTCGAAAAATTACCGATCCTACGTTCGTTCGTTACGTGGTATCTGGAAAAAGTTCTGTTTGCAATGTTAGTTTCCGTGACACGAGTTAGCCCGTCCAACACACAAACACACACACACGTGTGCGAAGCTTTTAATCGAGTTTCACGGCCGTGTAATATGCTTAACGAATTTCGCCATTTTTTTGCTAGCCTCTCACCCCCGCAGAGGGGGTGGACAGTGGCGTCGCGCATCTTCGACCACCAGGGGAAAACGAATCACAATTTCTGCTCTCCGAAGTTTCCGCGCCGGTGCACGCGTCGCCGACGACGACGGCGTCGACGATGTAATTCAGAAATGAGATTTTGACTTTTCCCTCCACCCTTTTCCGCCAGCTCGTTCACCGATTTTCTCGTTTCCCTCGATTTTCTCCGAGCCCTCGAATTAACGAGAAGTGCACTCGGATTCGGACCGACCGGACCCCTTCAGACACGCGTTAATCAGGGCTTATTGTCTGAACGGGAAACTAACATTTCCCCCACGCTCCACGGAATGTTTGTTCACACTCCTTTGACCCATATACGATCACTGATTAGCCGATTGCTAGCCCGAAAGTTGACTAGTTTACGATCTCCCGAAAAATCGCACATCGATCCAACTATCGTCGATTCTAAGTTTCCAAGTGGAGCACGGACGAACATGGTCAGGGCCCGCTCTAAGGGCGGGCAACCCGGACATTTGTCCGGGGCTCCATTTTGGCTGAAGTGTGAGAAAAATATTGATGTGTTAAATACCCAATTAATAGAAAATTTCAGATTACGTAGAATTAGCACAGGAAATTTAAGCAGTATCTGCACTTTTGGGCAAAAAAGATAGCCTGAGCAATGTACTGAGCTTAATTACAAAGTTAAATTTTGCCTCAAACCTTACTATGCTTTAAGAATATTGCTAACGATACCAATAACTGTAGCATGTGGCGAAAGGAGTTTCTCCATGTTAAAATTAATTAAGAACTTCTTACGTTCGACTACTGCACAATATCGTCTTAATGGTTTGGCCATTTTGGCAATTGAGCATGAAATTGCTGATCAAGTAAATTTAAAAGGTATAATGAAAAAGTTTGCAGAACTGAAAGTAAAACGAAAGTTTTTTGTGATTTTAGCGTAGCTGTTGTCATCTTGTTTTATTTTCAAGATAATGGCTTTTTTATTGTTTCTGCAATAATTTACATTTTTAATAGCATTGAAAAATGTAAAATATTATATGGTTAACAATTTGTGGCTAGCTACAGATATTTCTTAATTAATTTCTACTGTTTCGTACTGCTTGGATTATCAATGTTATGTTACGTTATATGTTTCTTTCTAAATATATGCTTTTATTAAACTTTTAATAAAATGATTCGATTTCTATTGGTAATAAAAAATATGTACTTTTATTTAAAAAATATATATATATTCTTAAGGAGCGTCAATTTGTCTTTTTGTCCGGAGCGACGTAAACGCTAGAGCGGCGGCTGACGTGTGCGCATACTTTTCGTTGTTGTGTACTTGCATATTTGTGGGGTGAGAATAACTGCTTAACTTATGATTGGACCGCGGATTTTATGCTTTTCTGTAGTGGCGGCTCAAGTCAAGTGCAGGCCCCGAGCGGTCAAAATTTTGGGGCCCCCGAACTCAAGTTAGGAATAGAAGTTGCAAGAAAACTAAGTAATGAGAAATTCGTGCAAAGTTTACTATTGTTCACTCTATTACACTGCTGTATGTTCGAATGAACTTCTAACACTGAAAAGTACGTTCACAATCGTCAACCTTCCTTCCAACACAAAATAAACAGCAGGTCGCGCAGACGCTTTTTGGGTTCGCTGTGGATTTAAACGGCCCCGAATTGAAGGCAGACTTCCCCCCAGTTGGTCTCCCGTTGGCAGTAGATTTGAGTCGCGTTTTTTACGTCACCCATATTTATCTTCGGTTAGCTGACTCCTCGGTTGGCTTCTTCAGCTACTTGAGACCGTTTGTGTCCCAAGGAAAGTAAGGTGGCAAACGCTTGAAAATCCCGGGGCATTCTGGACGAACCGGATCCCTTCGGATGGTCACTGTTTTGATGGGTTGGCTGGTGTCTACCAGAGAGAGTGTCCGCGTCTGGTAAACAGATGTCGAACTTCAGACCTTGGAAACGTGGATTTTCTTTACAGATGTCTCGAAGTTACTCTAACAAGGGGGTCGTGAACTGCTTGGGGGAGGATTTTTCAGGCTGGGTCCATGCAGAGTTGTTTATCTAGCTCTGAGAACTTTTTCCAAACCTTCTAGTAAAGAAAAATTACTAGACTACCATAAAACTTAGTAATCTACTATAATAAATTATTTCACGATGTTCTTTCATCGAGCAAGCATTTTTAAGTAAATCTTTAATGTTTTTCCAAGAGATACCTCGAGTGTAGCGAGAACGAACTAATAAAATGGCGGAAGTTGCTACCGCACCGGTTTAACATTATTTTTTGGGAAAGTTTTTACCAACGCGGCATCGCATGCTGCGCTGGCAGCATCAGCTCTTTCGTGCTTAGATTCATTAAACATGTTTCAGTCTTTTTTCCGAGTCTTATAAGCTTCTAAAAGCGCAGTCTCGTTTTACCATCTCGTTTGGTCCCTTTTCAAACTGTTTCATTTTTATTTGGAACAACTGGCGAACAAATTGGGATCGTTAAGTTTCCCGAATTAAAATCCCGAAATCAATAAACTTCATCTATAAATTTACTCCAATCTTATATCAGATGATCGTATAACTTCGTGCCCGATTTGAAAATAAAGTTGAATGGTTACATTTTAAAGAATACAACTTTATTAACTCTTTGCATCCGGTTGTCCCCTCTGAGGCACCACTAAAAATTGCTGTACCATTATTCCAAATATTGTTTATAGTATTAAACGTATCGGTATCTAATCGATAGACTTGCGGATCTTTAAGCAAAATAAAAATTGCCTGCTTCGATTGCAAGAATGTTATTTTTTCCCTCAATGATTCTAATAGAGGAGAAATCACATTTTCAATTTTTTTTCGATTATTTTATAATTGTATGAGGTATTATTATACCAATTTCATATTCAAAAAATTTCACAAATCATAGGGAATGAAAATATTCTAGATCGGAAGGAATGTTTAATTTTCCAGTTAAAATAGCTCCGAGTGCTATGTAATTAATCAATTATATAGTCACCATTCTTTGTAGTAAATTGAATGTTCAGTTTGCTGCGCCGCGAGCCATGAATACGCAAAATTCAATTTCGACGATTTTTGATTGACCGTCGCGAGCGCCGCAGGATAATGTGATCGAAGACACACTCCTAAAGCTCCGTTCTAATATTTATGACACGAGGCCCGGGCAACGAGTGCTCTACATTATTTTCAATCCACTTAGAGTACGTTCAGCCAGTCACCGTGTCTCGTTAATAATACTTTTTCTCGACGAGACCAGACCAGGCGAGGCGACTGCAACGAAAGTTCGCGTGGCACGTTTCTTGTCGTTCGTTCGGGAGAGACAGGTTGATGCACGCTGCAGCCGAGCTCTCAGGCAGAATTAAAAAGCAGTTACCGTGTGTACACGCGTTTTCCTTTCACCGTGCCCGAAAAAACAACCGGCTGTCTCACACGGTGGAAAACATTAGAAAGGGCGGCGTGCATTGTGCGAGGCCGGTGAACAACGCGGCGAACGTGTGGTTCGAAGAAAAGAATATTAATTACAAAGCGGCTCCATTTGCGCATAATTACAGGGCCACGAAACAGCCCTGGTATTTTATGGTTTCTTCCTTGGGAACCAGCGGTAAATCCACCGCTTTTACCTTGATCATTTCTTTTTTTCGTACAAATTTCACATTTTCCGAGAATTTCAGGGAAATTTCACGTCGGCGATGCAACATCACGGTGGAATGAAAACACTATGAACTCTCGTACGAGCAAATCCTTTATGTGTATATTAATTTTTATTAATTGCAACACGCGTACACAGCAACCAAATAGAAGTTTATCTCTCCCTTCAGTGGTTTTATTAAGCTGTACGGGATAAATCCTTTTTATTTCAATCGATTAATAGTCTCTAATCTGTACCCGCGATCGCGTCGAATCGTTTCGAGTTGAAATCGTCGGAATTAGTCGTAATCGGCTCGCTCGAGATCGAACGACTTTTTCACTGGCTGCTTTTATTGCTCTCGGCCAATAACATGCTTCAATCGGTGCTGACTAATTCAGAAGCACTCGGCGCTGACTCGAAAGTCAACAAAATATCGCCGCGCGCTTCCACAGCGTTGAATGTTTCGGTCTCTGTAAGTTCGTTGATTGAAGTATTCCCGCTTTTTCCCCGTTGTTTGTCTAATAATTGCGTAAAGTGAATCGCGGTGGCAGAGCAGACGCCGGTGTCTACCGTACTGCGGTATTTGCGATCAATTTACTTTAGACTGGCTATACTTTTTCACTCGGCGAATAGAGCACTGGAAATTCTCTCTGGCTAGAGTCGGATTCTTTCCGATTATTTAATGTTTTCGTATTTTATGTACATGAAATCAAATGTTAAACATCTAAATCAAGCTGAACACTCCTCGGACAATAGCAGCTATATTGTAATAACTAGACTGCGGATCTGTATGCAAAATAAAAATAGTCTGCATCGATTTCAAGAAATAGAAACTCAATTGAATGTTATTTCTTGCCTTAATGATTTTAATAGAGGAGAAATCATATATTGACACCTTCAGTATTTCAAATTTTTCAACAATTTTCAATCTTATCTTCTAAAATTCCCTACAAACGCATAAAGATCCGCAGTCTAGTAATCAATCACGTAATGATTGAAGAAATTCAACCCACTCCTAATAATTATTGCAAAAACACCAGTGCCCGCAGTTGACGAGCAAAATTGCAAGAAAGCGTGGCCTTCGAGTAGAGAATACGGGGCGGATAGAAGTGAGGTTTTCCGAGAGATCTCGCAATGAATTCGAACATAGTAAAAAGGGGATGGAGCGTCTTGCAGAATTCCGTAAAAATGGCGACGATCCATAAAACGCGGATCGTCAAGGTGAAACTGTATCGTAATCGATTACGAGAGTGGTTTTAAAGCGGAGAGAAACTTTGGGGCGAACGTTGCTGGATCGTCATTTCTCGTAATCGCGGTTTAATGTCTCCTCTAAAAGACGGTCGTGGAAGTTCGCGGCAATGGGCGTTCCTTCTTGCGCGCCGGAATTCGCGCGCGGATTCGCGACGCGTTTCCCTATTATTTTAATAGACGTTTACGCTGTAAATTCGGCCGGTTAAACGCCGTAACTCGTAGTTTCGCGGGAGTTGGATTTATCGGTGTGCTGTGCGGGCTCCGCGTTCGCAAAAATTTGTTATACTTTGAACTGCGCCCGGTGTTCCTCTCCTCGAGCAGACAGAGGCTCTCCGCGCTCGATTTCTCTCGCGAATTGAAATTTCTGCGAACCGTTCGATCGAGGCAAACACACGCGTACTCGTGCGTCACGCTCCACCCCCCATATTTTTTTCAATCTCTTTGTTTTCCTCGTGTAAAATTTGTTTCGATAGATTGAAAGTATTAAGGCGAGAGCGAATTCGGTTTTCCTTGCTGTACTTTTTACGGGTCGATTCGTTTTTACGGTAAAAATAATATTTTGCTGAAATGTTCTGCACGGTGAACGTAAAACGCTAGAAATATTCGCGCAGCTACGAAATGTCCGGAGCGGAAAATCATAGAAAACGTTATCGAATGAATAGATCGTCGCTGAAACGATTAAAAAGATTCTGCGTTTTGCAATCGGTCCAGACAATTTTTATTTCCGATAAGAATCCACGGTCTAGTTGTCGTTCAGCGTGACCGTCCACGGATATTTCTTTACGACAGGTTGAGACAGTTATGCGAGCCAGTCTGCGCGAAGCTTTCGCACAAGTCTAAGGTTGGTAATTGATACCTCGAACCGACGCGACGCGACGATCGAATATGTTCCGGGAGGGTGAATTTGCGTGGAACAGAATCCCTCGATGCGAGATGGCGTCCTGTTTGCGGATGATTTATACAGGGTAAAACTGAGCACGTCTACTTTGTGCAGACTCCCATGGTCGAACGGGTTTCTATAGTTGCCGGTAGAACCGCTCCTGTTACATTATAGTTACACGCGTAGTTGCGATAACATCGTCCAACAGTTATGGTAATTCGTATTAGCTCTGCGATGGTGATACTACGATCGTTTCATTGGTCTGGTCCAGATGAAAATTGATCCATTGCCAAAACTATCCGACACTAATTTCCCGCGCCCTAAGAAAACTCTAGCATACTCTGAAATTCATTGGACTGGGAAGTTGGAAATGTTTCCTCGTTCATTTTTGTCGGTTGAAATGAACCAGACAATTTGTATATGGTAAGATTTAATAATTATAGCTTATATTTAATAATCAATTTTGTACATGGAAGAAAACGTTCACACGATTTCTCTGTACCGTGTATAATATTCAACTATAAACCAGCTTAAGCTTTCGCCAACCATCTGAATAGAATCTTTAAATCGTTACGGATATCAAACTTCAATTCGTCGGCGATCTCGCTCGGCGCAATTTCCGATGCGCCCGGGTTCTCCCGAAAACCGCGAATTTAATATCACGCCGGGACCTAGATTTCTATTCCGAAAGGCGCGAAGGAGGAAAGGAGAGGAGGAGAGTGGATAGTAGAGGAAAGGTATTATGAAATATTTGAAGGCTTCCAAAAAAGGAGTAAAAACGTAACGAAACACGGAAGCGTGAGCGTCAGCGGGATACTCGATGAAATTTTAATATTAGCTCGAGCAATAACTTCGTTCGCGCTTTCTAGAACATACCTCATTCAGAGATCTTTTGTGTTTTCATTGATTAGTTCATACATATAGGATGCGTTCAACGAAGTTGCACGCTTCCTTGAAGTATGGTCTAGCCTACAGGACTGGTCGTGTTATGTTTTCGGAAGAGTAGGCGCGATAAAATTGGCAGGCGAGTTCAGCGGATGGAATTAGACGTTTCCTGATGCAGCATCCTTCGTGAAACATTCCCTGGGAATCAACTTGCACGGTTCATCTGGGAAGAACCAGCCGCTCTCCCCGATTCCTCGACATTCACTTGAGTCTCCCTGGCGCGCGGAACGTGAAACTAACAGGGTGTCTCGAAATCGGATATCTGTCTCGAATCTCGCCGATACCGGGACAGAGAAAGCGAGATAGAGATAGATCGATACTCGGGAATCTTGGGGGATACGCGTACGGGTATGCGGCTAGCAGACGAACGCGGCAAGTCGCAGCGAAAGGCCATAAACTATAAGAACGACGGGGGTCAGGATTCAGGGGTCTGGGGATAATGCAATGAGGGTGGATTCCGACGCGATTCGGCAGACTCCATTGTGTCCACCGGGTGTAAAATTATGCGTGTCGCGGAGAAACGTCTCTCGGGAATTAAACGACGGCTGTGCCGAGCTTCTGTCTTGCTAGAGCTTCGACGATAGCGTCGGGAGACGTAGAGGTCGCCAAGTTTACCTCCTTTTAGAGCAAGTCTTTTTTAATTGACCGTTAGACGACGACGGCTAACTCGAGCTGATGGCCTCGCTATAATCCATTTAGCTAGGAAGTAGAAAAATTCTGAGCAACGAGAGCGGTCAAGGCCTCTTCTTTTTTTCTCGAAAGCCTGATTTTAACGGAGCTGCTGCCTTTTAGCACCACTTTTGGCGCGATGAATCTGCACTCGGCATCCAGACTCGAGATTCTAGAGGCGCCTCTAGCGCTGCGATGGGCGGTGATGCGTTCAATTTTCTTTATTTGGTGAAAAAGAGAAGAACAGATGCTGAGAACTAGAGCATTTCATATTTTGCAGTCTTTGAAACCTCGATCGAACTCATCGAACCTCATATGGAGTAATAAATCCATTAAATCGCATTATTGCTAGCTCTAACATATTTTATAACAACATTGATTTTTTTAATGGCACGTTACAGGCATTCAAAACAAAATTGCGCAATACTATTAGTTAATCGTACCTGTATTTGTTTAGTTTAGCGCGGTCCATTCTTATGTAATTTTAGTTTAAGACCTTTGTTTGTTATGTTTTCTTTTTGTTTTTATCAGTTGTACTGTAAAAACTGTATATATTTGTATAAAAGGACCTAGGTCCGTATATAAAATATATAATAATAATAATAATAACTCTTTGCACTCTGAAACAAACTGATATATGAAAGTTTAGCCGTTTGCACTCCGAACTATTTTAACACGAAAAACAATTTTCCATTAATGATGCAGCAATATTCAGTGGTTAAAATGTGCTGCACAAGGTGAGAGGATTTCATCTCCCCGAAATAAAATCGTCCGGACGAGCTACGGACGTCGACAAATAAAAGAAGCCGCCGCGCCGCGCCGGGACCCGGTGTGCAAAGTCACGGCGGATCCTTGGGAAATTCGCGAATCCAGCAGCGATCGTTGCAAAAAAACGGAGAATCGGGAATATCCAGGGGTTCCCGGTCCCGTGATCCGCGCAACAGTAACAACAAAAGCCACGGGAGCAAACGGTCGGCGAGAGAGTCCGATGCATTTCGAAAACGGTTGCGAAATCGAGAGGCTCCTAACGGAACGCGTATCCGCTTCCTCTCGTGGCCCGGTTGCAATCTGTCCTCCCACACCCCGGAATAGACGGGGTGAGAGGGCTGCAGCCCCCTCTGCTTCGCGCCGCCAGAGGCAGAGACATTTGGCGCTCGAGCTTCTGCCATTCGAAAGAAGAATCGGAAAGGATGCAGAGGGTGCACCGAGCCAAACTGTCGCGCCAACGGTTAGGTTAGCTACGTGCCCCTGCCGATCCTCTCAGAGAGGAACAGTGCCGACTGCCAACGAGTGTGTAACGCATAGGCGCGGAGGGGATGATCCTTGCAGACAATGGCGTGTATACGATCGCTCGGAAATTCTCTGTACGTCGACCTACATCCATTCATTTCGCGTATATTAATATTAATTAATAATAATTAATGATAATAATATAAGACCGGTGAATATTGCATAATTTTAAAAATCTATGGTACACTTTTTAATGGAACCTTCAACAGCAACAGCAATTTTTATTGTGAACTATCAAGTCACCCTCAATAACGTCATCTAATAGTATCATTTAAGATTGTGATAATTTCTATGCTTTCTTTTGGTTCAGCACAATTATTGAAAATCCAATTACATTTTCGTGGGAAAAGCGTTAAGTAGTTGCGTATGAAATCTTCAATTTCGATTTACATATCCAACTTTGCATTCGAATCCAAAACAATCCGAAACAATCCAAACTTGCCCCCTCCAGTTCTTGTATAACAAGCAGATTGGATGCAGTATTTATGGCGACGATGTTTCCATATTTTTGGCACCGGTTTCTTCGTTCGTGGGAAGTTCGGTAGCATAATGTCGGCCGGTTGTATGCGTTTAAAATGTGTCGAAAGTAGGAATAAAGCTGTACGCAGCAATCCGCCGCCGGAGAATAAACAGTGAAACCGGTGGATAATAAACTCGAGTCGAACGTTTCGCAAATATTTGACGAAACAGTTTTATTCGCGGCGGGGAGAGGCGAAGGAAAAACGGAAGCGATCCTTCTCTAGCGTAGAATATGTGAGTTTTTTACGAAGTAGAAGAGCTTTCTTATTCTTCCCGTTTTACGCGCAAAGCAGCACGCGACAAGAAAGGGACGCGAGGTTGCTCGGGGATTATTAATTGCGCGGATCGAATGGTATCTGTCCGCGATCACTATGCTCCCGTTGATGCAGCGGATTACAGAAAACAGCGTATCGCTCGATCAGGGTTACCGCAGACCGGCAACAGAATAAAAATGCGACGAGGTAAACGAGTAACCTGCTGTTTTACCGCACAACTCGCTTATCTACGGCAAATGCGGTTTATTCAGCCGCAGACCCGTAATTGCTGCATCGTAGGAGCATCGAATTACAACCGAATGACTCCGGGCGATCGTCATTAATTCAGAACGCGACTGTCTCGATATCCGGTCGAACGAGAGTTGCGAAAGAAATCATTGTTTGTAGGTTTTACTCGCCTTATCGGAACGATGAATATACAATCCCTCTGATCGAGGTTATTATTCTGTGTAGCCGAATTCATAATTAATTCATTTCAGGCATCAAATATGCGCTCCCATGTTGTTTTCCCACGTGTACAATACCGAGCCTAATTATCCGATGGCTTATTATTTTTTAAATAATTGTACAATTAATATTATGCTTCCGAAATCCTGGTAATTGCCTGTGCGAATTCAATACGTATAATCATTGCTATTTGCGTTCGCAACCATCAAAATGGATAGCCGATCAATTATCCACGGTAATCTGATAAAACTGCGTAAACAGAGACAGGGAGGCGCACTTTGCCAGTTTGAATTTTCGTCGGTGTTTGTCTAGAAAATGGCGAAGGGTTTTTTCCTGTGTTGCACGAAGATTCGCATAATAACTCGCAATTCGACGCGCAACGATCCCAGAACGATTAGCCACCCCGCATCAGCCTGCGTCATTTGTACCTCTCTCTTCCATTTGAACTTTTCATTCAATGGGAACACCGCGGCGCTATCATTACTCGCGTGCACACAAGGGTTTCCGGCGATTCGTTAGGCAGCTAATCATCGTCGTTGGGATCGCCGGCGTGCAATTATACATCAAATTATACAATTGCATCGATCGCGGGGCACGAAGCAGAAGCATTGTGACCGCGCGCAAAACCACACCGCGTTTTCGTCTTCGCAGAAGTTAGCGGGCGCGTACCCACGCGAGACTACGAAGTTCACCGGGCACGGTGTCGTATAATTTCTCATGGCTGTTCGTACGACTATTTTGCACGGTGTTCCTTCGTCTTGCTTCCGTTTTCGCGCGGAGAGGTCTCTCGCTTTATTCCCACGCTTCGGACCCTTCGTCGTCGTCGCCGTTTCTCGGGAATTTCTTTTGTCCTGTCGCTGTCGCCACTATCCCTTATTACTTTTCTCTCGTCGCCGCGGGTTTTCACCGATTCTCCGCGGCTCCAATCCCTCGTTTCCTATAATTCTTCTCGCGGGTTCTCTCCTCTTTCTTGTCACATCTCTCTAGCACGATTCATCTCCATCTTATTTGCATGGATCGATCAGCCATCGATTCCGGACGCCCTTTATTAACCATCGCGCGAAACCATCGGGGACATCTGGTCGTTGGACGTGATCGAGCGCGATATTATGCGTTAGTGCGATTTATTCGACGGGTTCAAGACTTTCGGGAAAGGTCCTGGGAAAAGAAAAATCAGTACAAAGGACCCCTCGGGAGCTTAATAATGGCCTTGGAACGCCCCGCGAACCTCGCCCACCACCGTTATTGTTCACTTTTGTAACTGTACGGCCCTCGGGATAATTACAGGATTCTGTAAGCTGTTCTTTCATTCTATAAATTCGCCAGACATCGCAGAAGTTCGTTAGATGTTCATTTTTCTCTGTTCTCGATTAGGAAAGGTTTTACATGGAAATTACAGGATTCTGTAAGCTGTTCTTTCACTCTACAAATTCGCCAGACATCGCAGAAGTTCGTTAGATGTTCATTTTTCTCTGTTCTCGATTAGGAAGTGTCTGAATGACTTTTTGAAGTCGAGGGGAGTGATACTGCTTTTTAACAACGTGGCTTTCAGGGCGAAGCGTGCGAGCATAGGGGATTTTATAGCGTTGGACGCAATCGAGGCTAAAAATTCTCTTTTTGCCGTCCCTGGGGAACGCGCCGGGTCTAACAGAGTCGATGAAGCCCCCGGAATACTGTCAGATTCGATCTGGACCACCATTAACCGGCACAATGCGCGTCGAAAGAGAGCTTACGCGAACGCCCTGCGCTAATTAATACCTGCACGAATGGAGTACCCGATGAAATCGTTCGTTGTAAATAGCCGTTTCAATCCGGACAACGGGAACCGAAACGCTGTTCTCCGTTTCCCCGTGAAATTGTTGCTGGGGAATCGTTACGCGAGTTAATTGACGCGTATCCGACACGCGATCTCGATCGATCGAGAAATTATAGAACACCGGAATATTATTTGCCGCGCCAGAGTCGCGGCTAATGTGTAACCCGACGAGCGGACCGTATGATTTATTTAGATGACATTCCTTTGATACAAACGGGCTATTCGCTAATGGCGCCGAATGACGGCCGGCCAGCTAAAGTGTCCCCGTCCCTGTCGTAGCGAAATTTACAATAAATTGTTCCCGTTAATTTTTCAAGTGCCAATCGGTACGCTGTACCACCCGACCCCGCATATTGCGAATGCGTCGCGAGCGTTTTCATTTCCTCCCTTTGCATCGCGCGTTCGACCCATGTCAAACAATGCTACACGCGTAATGCGTAACATAAACGCTACAATATTTCCTTATTTTACAAAAATTTCTGCAACTGCAAATTTTACGCAATTTGTTATATTTCAATTCGATTTCTTTCCGTACGATCTCACAGTCATTCCCGCTATTCGATCAGGTCAGCTGAGAGTTGGGCGGAGCTTGCACACGATTGGATACCAGCGAAAGCCACCGGCCAATGAGATTGCGGTGGAATTTGTTCACTGCTCTCTACAATCGCGTTACCCGTCCCAATTCGTGCTGTCATAGACTGCTGAACAGAAACCGAAAATCAACCCTTCGCTTCTAAAAAAATAGAATATTTTTCAACCTTCGTCAAATTTCGATTCCGTTTCTCGCGACTCCCTATATTTTTCGTAACATCCTCGATCCCCTAATCCCGCCCGACTGTTTCCGATAAACCGTGTTACGATTTCGCTCAGTTTCACGGCGGTGTATAGCAAACTTTCGTTCGGCTCACGGCAAACGGTAATTGTTTTCTCCCCAACTTCGAACCTTCGGTGTCCCAGTTTTCCGCTTTTCTCGTCTTTCCAATTCTTCTTTTTTTTCTCCGACGAGAAATTAAGACAAAAGTTTTTCTAGGAAATCTTGCCCGCGCCTCGCACGAAGATGATCGACCGTAGATGGAGTCTGACCGAGTCGAGCGATATTTAAAGCAACGATAATCCCGGGTTCCTGGGGAAACTAGACCAACACTCGATGGGAAGTAGAGTGCCGAGTGAAACGCGACGCGGAGATGGGGGTCGAGTCGCTTGCAAAACAACGGGCCCGGGGATATCGAACAAGAAAGCATCGCGCGACGAATGTCACCGAACATTCTTGGAAGTATGCATGATCCCTCGAGTACCGCGTAAGACGCCTTGCTTTCTCCATTCCGCTCTCCCAATCCCTTCGCGAGGCAACTTTTCCTTCTACAGAAGCGAGAAACGTACCGGAATTTCCGTGCCTTCGTCTTCCGCGCCACTCTTCAGTCTCGACGAAACAACGCTTGTCTGAACGCGGTGAACTTCGGACAATTACAGGTCCTCTTCGTTCCTACTTATCTTTGCACGGTTAAACTATCCATTCAGACCGACATATTCATTGCTAGCTGGTTCCAACGTTAACTGCATCGCGAGACAAAAATGATTTCGATAAACGAATGTGAGAATTGTCCCCGTTTCTGCGGAATTCTCGATTGGACGATGTTCGATCGCGATTAATGAAATGTTAAATTCCGTACGGTGTAATAAAAGTTCTAATAGGAGGAGATAAAAGCGGACGGGGAACTTGAATGAAGACGACACACTCTCCTGTGTCCCGGCGTCAGAGTGGGACCGCGGCTCCCGCGCAAATAAAAATTCCAATTCCAGTTTTCGCAAAGTTTCCCTCGACGTTTACCGAACTTCACTGATTTCCCCGGCAAACTCTCTCTCTCTCATCTCCGCGGCCCAACTCATCAGGTATGAAGACACTGTTTGCTCTCGATTCCTTGTTTCGATGAAAACACAACACCCTCGAGTGCCGGGCAACTCTTCAACGTGTCTGGTTCGATCATTTCGATCGGCAAACACTCGGCGGAAACATCGTCCCGGCAGCTTCGAAAATCGTGTTTCGGACGATACTCAATAAATATCGATAACAGTCTGTTCCTCCGCGGTAATGATGTATAATTCGAGCGCGATGACGGAGGAATTCGTGAAAGTGTACGCGACAGGAAACGCATTCCTGTTTGCCGAGCGATGAATGACACGGTGACAGGAAAAAGTATTCATACTAACTACTTGTTCCGGTTCACGACACTACTTGCTTCGACGTGGTATGACGAACATTATCCACACGAAATAACGAAGACTATGAGAACACCTAGCGAGCAACAATCGTCCGGATGATTTTCATGAATTTCTGATGTAGAACGCACGCGGAGAAAATCGGCGAACGATACAAATCTGGCTTAATAACCCGTGGCTGCAAGTAAAAAGATATAAACTTCGATAAAGCCAAACGACGAGCGACAATTACGCTAGTTAGCAGCGTAGAGAACTAGCCGCGACGCGATCGCGATAAAACACATTGATAACTGCGTTGAACGCGGTCGCCGGTCGAACTTTCCCATTGCGGCACGAAGCGCGCGAAATTATTTCCGTTTCCGCCTTTATTGAACGGGAATTTATGTAATTTTAGTCAGACCCGGGGAAGAATGGCTGAGCGAGGCAGAAACGGGAACAAGGAGGGGGGGGGGGTGGCTAAGATACGGATGATAGGGGAGAGAGGCTAGGGTTCCTGGGATAGAGTAGGACGGGAACAGCTGAGATAACTTTAGTAGTACGTGCGGTATTGTCACGGAACCGGCGCGCAAGACCCGAAAGTGTCTCTTTAGTAAGAAGTTCGCCGAGTGGTATGAGATCATCTGAAAACTGTGCAGAGGGAATACGAGGCTTGATAGCGTACTTAATCTGCAAGGAACTTCGTACCATACACAGGCGGATTTCGTATGAATATGTAAGGGCGTAACGGTGAAGCTATCCGACCCAGAATCAGTCGCGGCAGCGAAAGAACGTTTTCCCTTCAAGGTTCCCCACTGTCTCGCGAACTTATTTTCTGATAAGAAATGTCTATCGACCGCGCATCCCTGCCGGTTCATCATCGATATCGCATCGGACGCGACCTATCGCGTTCTGCGGGGATTTCAGGACCAAGACAATTTGAAGAGTCTCTTCAAGAACATATGCATTTACAAAATTGTTTTCTGTTCTTCCTCGACAATTAAACAAACTTTACGTGGAGATGTATTCTACGGTGTCAAACTTGACATAAAATATTTTTGAATAATGGTACAGCAATTTAATGTTTAACGTTCCATCATTCAAATCCGCGTGGCTCCCCGAAACAGTCGGAGAAGCATCCGCGCGATCGCGTCGCGAAGTATACATCATCCTCTGACAATGATTCATAGAAACGTCGCCCATTTTTTCCAGTTAAGTTCGGCGTCCCGTTGTCTGGATTCAATCTATTATAAAGTCGGCTTTTTGCGGCGCGGTCGAAGGAGCCACTTTTTTCCGCCAATTTGCGTCTACCGCCGCCGTTTTTCCGGTGGCTTCCTGTTCGCGGAAAGGGGAGAGAAGATCTCTCTAGATCTTCTTCCACCGTAGCGAGAGAGATCCATCAATTTGCTTAACGTATTAACCGGCGTGAGTAGCAAGTATGCAACGAGACGCATCGAGGTCGATGGCGTTGGTTCGTCGTCGTCGTCGTCGTCTATGCGTGCTTCGGTATGCAGGCGCAGCATCCGCGACACGTGCAACACACATTATGTTTTCTCGCGTGCATGTAACGCGTCCTGGCCGTGCCCGCGCGAAGACATTAGGTGGTCGCAGCCTCTGATGACACCGCAGTGACAATCGTTAACTATATTTTCCCCGCCGAGGCCTGAAGAAATGGTCATTAGGCGGTCTTTCCCGCGAGATGAAATTGTGAGACGTCGCGTGACGCAACCACGCTTACGGGACATCGTACGGAATACTATACATGAAAATCATGCCCGCAACGGGACCGCCGACAGGCCCTCTTTCCGTAACAATATTTCCAACTACCGTGAACTTGCTTCAAACAAAGTCTAACAAATACGAATGTTACACATTTCTTTTTAAATGAAATGAAATTTCATTCGTTTGAATCAATTAGTGTTGGAAAACTTTGTTTTATTAAATAAGATGACTTTATTTAGTCAATGCAAATAAAGTTACAAAGTTGATTAAACAGTGATCGAAATGTGAATGAAAAAGAGATAAACTGTATTGAAATAAGGTAAAGCTAATGCTGTAGCGTAAAAGATGCTGTGATGTGTTCCGTACTGTATTGGAACGACGACTGAGCTGGTTCGTCCCTGGAAAAACCTTTGGTCCCTTTTCTTAAGTGGGGGTGTCATAAACTACTTGGGCCAGGCAACGAAATCTCTGCTCCTCCGGGCTGAGTTGCACCACAGCCTGTCTCTGTATAATATTATCATTAGTGTTTCTCGTGTCGATTAAGCAGAAAATAAGAGTATTCGTCAATTGTCATGGTAACGGATGAATAAAGAAGTGAAGCTGTATAATTTGGATTTCCACACAGTGTATTATGTGGACTGAAAATGGAGGAATCGGAGAGAATTGATAAAGCGCAATTCGATGTAGTCAATCGGAATAGCGTTAAGACACTTCGTCGAAGACGATTTCATAGAAGGAAAAGGATTCCCCTATTCACCGAGACCGTCTTCGCGCAACGATCGCGAAAAGGAATGAATATATGTGTCGCATAAGCGAGTTTTATTTGAATAAGCAAGGACAGAAGGTTGATTTCGTTTCTGTCAACGTCGGAGACGCAATATGCGTCCTAGGATCTCGTATGATCGTCTCAGAACATCTTCAAAACCGGATCCGCGTACTTCATAAATTTCGGATTGCCTCGGATCCCTGTTTTACATTATTGCATCTACGAGTCTGTTAGTAATTGGACATGACGATTGTGTTAGTGGTGGGAGGAACTTTCGTCGTCCTAATTCAATTTTGGAAATATTCCGTGAAGGTATTTTTCAGAATAATATTATGGTCGTACAAAAATTCGAAGAAGTACCAGTCAATTTTTAACGCGTAATTGCGAATAAGATTTTTAAATTTCGATGAAATGTTACCATCTTACTTAATCGAATTACTGCGTTTTCAAAGTGTTTCGAAGGCCCACTTGGGTGTTAAAAATATTTCAAAATATTCTTCGCCGGTTTCCACCCGCCATTGTGCGCGAAATTGTTCGAAGGAATCGTTGCGCGGAACGCCGATGGATTTGAAAAAAACATGTTCCGTTCGGGAGACGCATTTAAACGTTCTCAACGGGTTACACGTCGGCGAAAAAGTTCTTTCTGCCAGCATAAAATATGAACGACTTATTCCGCGTCGCTTTTCAGCTTTCGCTGCCTCTCTGTGTGTCGTTCTTGTGTTCGCGCGAGCGCGCGTGTCTCGAAATGTGCGCATCGCGCGGAAAAGCAACGAAATATTTAATGGAAACAAAGCCGCGGTATTTCACGGATTTCAGGGAGATCCGGCGGTGTGTTGGGTCTGGGAATGGGGGGTGGACGAAGCCGGAGGGTGTGGAGAGTGAAAATACCGGCTAAAAGCTGTTCACATTTTTCGGCATTATATCGTTATTTGTTGGACCGAAGGTTTTTTCGACGCGTGATCCAGTTTTTCCTCTTTCTCGTTCGCCGGCCAAATTGTGCGCGGACTTTGCGTATTGGGCCAACGTGTGACAAATGTGTTTATGCGTTCGAACACACTGTTCGATTTCTGGCGATCGTTGGTATAATTAAACGGTAGAGCTCCGTGGACGTTGCCAGTCCTCTGCACGCGAAAGAAATTAGAGAAAATCCGATTTTCTTCCTGAATTATTTCGATGATGTTTCAACAGAATTTTCTGTCACAGTATTTTGGCAATTTCTGTATATTGCGATAGCTATAAAAGCCCTCGGTTTAGTCGAAATTGAGCTTACTGTAGCGGGAAACTGGGGCATTAAAAAAGTATCAAAGTGAAAAAAATCGACGGAATCATTTTGTTGAAGCCATGGCAGACTTTTATAAAATATAAAATATAACTTCTAATATAAAATATAACTTCTTAGATAAAATATAACTTCTAATATAAAATAAATGTATGTTCGTATTGCGTGCTATGAAACATTAATTCTCTGCGAGACGAATGATTTTCATTTATTTGATTGAGACAGAAATGAACGCAATGAAATTAACGAGTCGTAATTTAAAAATTTTCATTTAGATGGCACGGGTTAAATACAATTATTTTCGGAATATAATACGATCAACATTAAAATTGAACGCAAGATCCCGTTATACCCGGGCATTAAACTAATTAGCACTTTGCAAATGGAATCTGCAAATGCTCGAGGACAAAGGAAGACATATCCTGATTGGGATGCGGAGCGGACGAGAAGGTTTTAATCGACTGTCAGTCCCAAATATTTTGTGTGATGGAACGAAAATGAACTCGCCTTTGACCGCCTGCCGTTCGCCATTATATGTATTGTATGCTAATCAGCGAAAATTTCATTGAAAAAATAAACGGGGGAAAAAACAAAGAGCATCATTTGCTTGCGAACTTTGCGCTGGTGAGAAAGAAGAGGCCGCGTGGGTCAGCGGGTTTGCAAAACCACCGCGCCCGGGCTAAAAAAGAAAATTAATTGAATTTGCCCCGAGTGAGTAATGCAGACTTTGTTGTGCGATGTTTTCGATTTGAAGGGGGAAAATTAATTCGCTGAAATTTTCAAAGTTCCTCGCCGAAGAAAATTGAAATAGATTTCGGGATCTGAATAAAGTAATTGGAACCGTAAAATATCGCATGGTCAAATCGTTTGTTTTCTCTGCTCTCTTGATAATTGTGAAACTAAATCGAATATGTGTCGAATGAAAATGTTTTTCTAATAGAAACCACGTTTTATGAAGAATTTTGCATCCAGTATAAATTTAATGATCGAATCGAGCTAGTTCGCTTCTGAATATTTAATTTAAGTTTGAATGCGAAGCTAGAAGAATTTTGTGACACTTCCCCAGGCACGGATTGCACTATCAAAAATCCCGCCATTAAACCGGCTAGAGGAGCTCATAATAGTTTCATAAATTATTGTTTACGGCAGCTTAAGTAACAGCTTAAACAGAGGGGAAAATTTGAAGAGTTTAATGTTCAATCATCTCCCAGATAATACGAATTTTTACGACTTAGTAGACATTTTCTTCATTTCATTACGTAAATTTCCGCCATTATGATTTAATGGCCTGGCTGCATAATTAACTCTTTGGCTAATTTAATATACTAGACACGCCCTTATTTCGCTCAAAATTATACGAACATTATCGTTTCTCTGTGTGAGAGTGGTTTAGAAAATGGGATAATCGTTTTTCCTAATAAAACACTCTCTTTGAAAGTATGAATTTTTATCGAATCGTGACAATTCCTTTTGTGTAACATTCTGTTTGACGATTACGCGAACATTTCAGGATTTAATATGTTCGATAATTTGTATGAAACAATTTCGTAAGAATTTCTGATATTTCGCGGATGCAAGAATTTATTTACAACCCTTTACAACAATAAATGGAAATTAAAATTTGATTTTAAGGTGAAACACTTTTTCGTTGAAGTATAATTGATTTCGGCAAGAATATCATCTACAACGGTATAAATAAAAGGCTAATAATTAAAATTAGCTGTTCTGTGGACTCATTACTGTGCGACAAAGCCAAGTTTTTAGTAATTTAATAAAATATTTTATACGAGATGCAAGTTTTTTTGTGGCGTTCTGCAATCCAGTTGTCCGCCTACACCGCCATGTTATTATCCTGTCATTAGATGATATATTCTCACGCAAAAACACGTGAAATTTTCTTTGAAACATCTCCATTTTCTGAACGAACTCATTGAAACTAATTAATTCAGTCTAATGAAATATTTCCCAATCTTCAATTATTTTACACCGTAGTATTTAATACATTAACGGGAAAATATGAAAAACGCGGTATTAATTAATAAGATTCAGGAAGGACATTGCATCAAGCATCAAGTCGAAAGAGCGTCGTTTAATTCACCGCATGTAATTACTGCAAATGAATTAAATGAAATCAGTTTGAATAATTAAGGGGAATCAGCGGCAGTCGTTAAATGATTGTTCCACGTCGCATTGGTCGCTGGCAATTGTTTATTTATGCAGTTAATCTTGTCAAGTTGCACGGGCAACGATGTTTATGCAAATTTTTGTCACCCCGCCTGGATGTTACCGAAACGTTCCGCTTGGACGCATAATTCTCAATTTCTTCGCAAGTAAGAGTCAACTCGTTCAATCATGAAAATCATTGATGCGCTTTATGTGAAATTAAGACGAAGTTTTGCGTTTGCGCAAAATTGAAACGGAACATTTCGTTCGACGATGTTAATAATCGTCGAAATAGCAGCGGCGTTGTCTTGTTAAATCCGACATAAATTATTTCTTCATATTTTTGTTTATACCTCGTTATCAGCAAACACGCTTAACGTTCATTTACACGTGAATAAATCAATAGACGCGTATGTTCCTAAATAATGAATTACATAGAGACAGTAAATTTATCGCCCGGCGCACCGCCGCGGCGGTAAGAACTAAAATGCAAATCACAGCTTTGTTTGACGAAGTGTTTTGCAAACATACACAGACTCGCACGGACGTGTCAGTTATCCGGATTCGAGCTCGTCTCATGCAACGCGGGGAACGTTTGAAATTTTCAGCTTCTGTTTCGCAACATACAAAACCCGTTGCCTGGCTTGTTGCATCGTCGACGCGCTTCTCGCCGCGCAAAACAACACTTTCGTTGAATTATTAATGGGTTAATACCCTGTTATGGTTTCATTGCGAATGTAGAACCTTTCGAGGGCGCCTGTTATCGAATCGGCGGGCTACGCGAATGCTATCGATGGGAAATATTACCGGTAATGAGAAGCAGCGATGCCCTAAGTTTTACTTTTGCGGTCCGCGAGTTGTCGATCGTCTGGCTAGGATTATTCCTGCGGAAAGTTTCAACCGTATGCAAGTATAATTCACAGATAATGCCCGCTTCTCATCGAACGGGCTAACGAAAGGTTGGTTACGTGCCGGGCAACAGCTGATATTTTTGCGGTTTCGACGTTTGAATAATTTATGAAAAAGTTAAGAATAATCCCAACTCCGGGCGAAATTAATTCCGCGCGAATAGACTTCCTTTCGGTTTCGGGCACAACGCTGCGTTTCCCTGCTACCTTCCCATGATTGAGTTTCATTTAATTTTTCATTTTCAGTCGGCTCTCTCGTTTTGTTTATCGTGCATTATCATGGAACTGCCGCGCGTTGTCTCCATCAAAGAGTCTTCTGAAAAAATTGATTTGATTAATGCCAGTGATTCATTCGCGGAGATCCAGTGTAGCCACGAAGATTCGTTGTCTCGATGTTCTTACCGCGTCGGGAATGCAGGCCAGTGAAAAGGACACTTTCGAATAACGAAAAATCTCGACGGGGTAGCGAACGAGAAATGCATATCCTCGAAACGCATATACTTTATTAACCCGCGAGAAAAGCTGTCGTTATCGTTCGCGCGACGAAAAAGCACCCGACACGTTTTCCGCCGGGTGTCTACTTTAAAAAACCTACTGGAAAAAAGTTGCATCTCGTCTTTATGTACGGACAACGCCGGCGAAAAAGTTGAAACGGGGACCGTGTTCCTCCATTTCCCGGCTCTCTCTCTTTCTCGCAGTATTCTGCAAAAGGGTTAAAATGCGTCCCGTGTACCAGCAATCTTGGAAATGGGTCAAGGTGAGACATACACACAGAGAGAGAGAGAGAAAACGTTCCCGATGATCTTGTCGCTTGCCACGGGTGGCTAAGTTTAAAACTCCAGGTGAGGTCCATAAATTGAAAGTCTGATCGGCTTAAATGAATTCGCCCGGTGCTGCACGCTGATGTTATAGCTACGTATTGAGTAACGAGCTTCGATCGATCGGCTCCTCTCTCGATTGTAAGCTGATTCACGTGTGGAAAATCTCGAATCGATCCTCCTTGCTCGGCCTCCCTTCTGCTCCAGATTAAGCGGAATCATTAGGAGAGCCTTCTGTCCTGAAACTATTCAATTCATAATTGTTTGAAATCGCCTTTCCGAAACTCTTTTCGATGCTTAAACAAATGTAGCTACTCTGGGACTCCGTGAAATATTATTTATTATCAGACTGTGAATCTTGATGGAGTTATGGCCTCCGAAAATTTTCCACAAATGCTGGGACATAAAATTGCACAGAATTTAACACGGTTTTCATTTACTCCAGGTCTGAAAAAGCTACCACCAAAAAGGATGTGATTTTATTTGATTCGACTTTCTCCAGATTCGTCTACACAAAAATCACAGATTGGTCATTCCCGCGTAACATCGTTCCCGATATTAACAGTACGCGATGGAAAATAAAAAACTTTTTTATCACGGCAGATATTTGATTCATCCCGCATTTAATTTTGCTTTATTTCTCATTGTCCGAAAAGTTTGATTTATTTTCCGTTGATCCAGGTCATACGGCACGGATTATTCTGAAAAAACGCATTTCACGCAACCGTGACAGTAACGTATGACTGCGTCGAATAATTTATGCTCCGGGTCTCGTCCGACTCAACATTTAACACGGAAACTAACTATACTCTATTCTCTCTCTCCCTCTCTCTCTCTCTCTCTCTCTCTCTCTCTCTCTCTCTCTCTCTCTCTCTCTCTCTCTCTCTCTCCGCAGTTTTCATAAAAATAAATTCGATTTTACTCTGATGCTGTGCTTTAAGCTCGTCGAAAATTCAGAGCCGCGTTTTCTCGAGCGAGCAAAAACTGGGACTCGTTCTTAATTCGGTGGATCCATTAACAGACAAAATAAACTGTTCTTTCGTTCCGGTTTTTGCTGGGATCCGGCGCAAAGAGTCGCGCGCGCGCGCTTCGTAAGAAACAACGCCCACCGGAGATCATTATAGCGCAAACATAATCTTTCATCGAATCCTCATATATTTTTTTTTGTCACGGGCTTTCAGAAAATTCATATAACAGAGAGAGAGAGAGAGAGTCGTTCGAGACTGCATACCAACGATATTAAAAATGCTGCCGCGCGAGCGTCTCCCTGGCAAAAACGGAAGCTTTTACGCTAATGGAATGTGCAAATGACCGAACCGGCGAAATGTAATCGAAGATGATTCACTGTTCACAAGGCACACTGCGTAAACACAGTATGACTTAACGTTTTCGCTGGAAGATCCGATATCTTGTTAATCAAGCTAATACATACTACCGTAGATAGGTAGAGAGGGGAATGATGAGCGGAAGGGGTGGGGGATCAGACAGGGCAGACAATTTTCCGCGAGCCGAGTGTGAGATTCTGCACACCGGAAGCCGGGTCTCTCCGCTTCTTCCTCTCACACGCCTACTTAATATTGTGCGACCTCTTAGGGTGAATACTAACGAGCGCGCAATCATTTATCTGCGAGAACGATCGCGTGCAAGTTCGAATAAACCAGGATCGCGCGTGTAATTGTTTTTTGGATCGCCCACTAACATGGAGTTAATACGCGACCGGGGCACAACTAATTGCGAGAGCATAGACATTTCAACTTACGCGAATTCTGACCGTCTCGAATTCATTAAGCGGTGGGAACCTTGCGACCTCGTATCATCTTCGTATGAACTATTCGCATTCAGAGGATTATTATGAAAATACAAATTGTTCGGTTCGATGTTTGTCGGTGATAGTCCTCGTTAGTAATTATGAAAGTGGTCTTAAGTCATACATTTCTTGCTTCGAGATATTTCAAGGAAAAGCATATTAATACTAAATGAATTCCATATAACGTAGAATTCATTCAGTTTGATTAAAATAATGTGATGTGAAATAAGTGATGCACACATTTTCTTTGATTTTTGACTTTAGACCACTTTCATGATCGTGCCCATAATTATGAAATGATGAATTCCATATAATGTTGAAATAACAAGCATTTCTCATAATATCGTATAAATTACATCGTACGAATTCAATGTCAATTGCGAGAACCTAAAACCAAATGAATATTCGATGCAAATTACTATAGAAAATGCAGCTTCCTTCCCGGAGCACCCCTGTGCAGCGGCGCCTCATTCCAGAAGCAATAGCCAACCGCAGGAATCGGGAAGCAAAACCTCTATCCCCGATCCCGACGCGCTAAAATATGAAAATCCGAATTCGTTCCATTAACGTGGGCGGCGAAGGGGGAAAGAGAAAGCGAAAGATAGCTCGAAAAAGAGAGAGAGAGAGAGAGAGAGGGGGGGGGTCTGTCAGCGATCGGGCACGAAAGGGGGGTCCGAGTCTGCTAGGAGCTTTGGGGGTTGATCGGCAAGCCATTGGTCGTCGTTCGTTCCACTTGACGCGGAGAGAAGCTTTCCAGCGCGGCGTCGGGCGACTGGTTTTCCTCTGGTTTCGGGTGGCGTGGGAGAGTAAAAAAAACAAGAAGTTTAGGATAAATCCAAGCAGGGTGCCCTGCTGGCGGAGATGAGGGACGGTGCAGTCGGCAGACGATATTGGCGTGCAAGTCAGTAGCTCCAGGGTCGGTGGTCCAGCCTAGCGGGTGGCACGGAAGAGAGAGAGAGGGGGGGAGAGGGGGAGAGGAGAACGGTAGGAAAGGAGGAAGCAGGGAGGGAGGGAGAGAGAGAGAGAGAGAGAAAGCCGGAAGCGGAGAAGGGAAAGGTTGGATGGCTAGGTCGCTGGAGTTGCGGTGCTGCGGAACTGCGGGACAGTGGGGATGCGAGGGCCTCGGTGAACGAGGGTGGCGTCGCGAGAGTGGGTCGGCCATGACGTCATAGCTATGGGGGAGATCGATCCGGGATTCGCGGTCTGCCCGAGGGCGCAGCACCACCTACCCTCCCGCACAACCACCCCCGCCTGGAAGGCTCTCCTACGTTGCTCCGAAGAGCAGACTCCACCCTAGGACACGCGGCTGTACACCGCACCGGTTCACTTCGAACCCAGCAGCCAGCACGCATCATCCAAAGGATACCTTCTCTCAGACCCTCGTTCTTGACTCACGCTGCTTCAACCCGCGGATCCAACCCTCGCGCACCTCTCGCCGAAAGGGAAATCGCGCGCCGATTCCAGGATCAACGATGCAACACCCAGCGCTCCAGCTTTCTACGGTTGTACTCATCGGAATTTGATTGGCTGTGCCACCAGCTCACTTTGAACTCGCCTTCCTGCAGACGTCATAGGCAATTCTCTTAGACGGTTTTCTGACGCAACGCGAAACACGTGTTTTATCTTGTCAGCTTGTTCGGAAAGTACTATTTATTTCCTCCAGGTTTTTCACTATTTACTTCGAGAGCCAATGCTCGTAGAATTCCTATTTTTGATTAGCTGATAATTGAGTTACTTTGACGCCCTCATTGAAATTAAATTTAAGCCGCTAACATCAATGAAAAAGCTAAATCGAAGGTATTTCCAGGTCCGTCCAAGTTTTGCTCGCTTCGCACATCGGAATTTGATTGGTTGATCGGTGCTCCGATCTTAATTAGGGTGGTGCCTCGCTGAGAGGAATGCGAGCACGCGGATGGTTCATGGTGAAGCTTTTGTTGCCGACTCGGGTTTCTAGGATCCTGTTCTGTCAAGTGGTGTCGCGGTTTAATTGATTGCTTGGAGCGTTAATTGGGGATGGATATTTTTGGTGGTACAGAGTGGATCTGGGAGGATTTTTATAGTTGTCGCGAAAATATACGTAATTCTTTGATAGTAGGTCGGATTTTGTATCATCGTTTCATTAATATCAGGAACCCATTAATTTGACGAATTTCAAAGTTCTAGTGCAGCCTCGAAAATTCCATATAATCAGAGTAATTTATCTAATGAATTGATAATTAAAAAGTTGCGACGTAGTATGATGTTCTATGTACTCTTCCATCGTACTTGTATGTTTTCATTGTACCAGGATACATTATAATACTAGTATAATCACAAGTAATAATATTCCAGGACAATGAACATTCATCATTATATCGATTAACTGCACGCAATTCAGAGAGAAAAGTCACGCTGATTTTCTCATTGATTAATTCCTCTTAAATGGTGATTGTTCTTCCAATCCAAGGTCTGCAGGTTTAATAGCCATTTAACTCTTGAATTCGCTCGATCATTCTATGTCATGAACAGATTTTCACGATTCTGCCAATTCGAAATTATGTAACGTTGTTCCGTAAGCGATGTAAGCCGAGGATTTATATAAATGTAAAATACAATTTTCGAAGACAAGGATGTCCGCTGAGCCCACTGCTATTTACATTATTGATGGCAGATATAGATGAGGAACAATTTTCGAAGATATTAAAAAGTAATATGGAGAAAGTGGAAATTACACAATAGGATAGAATATTGGTTAAAAAGAGAGAAATGCTAGAAGATTTAACGAAAAATCAACCCGATCAATAAAAGATATTATGTTTACCTTATTCGACAAATTCAATTTCAATTTCGCTCCGGATTGTTTCGATCTAGACGATTGTTGTTTCGCATAAAGATCCGCAGTTTCGCCGGCTGTTTTACAGGACACCCCGTGGGTGACCCAGTTCGATTTATTTAGACTGCGAACAAGTTATACGAATATGCACAAACGGCAAACCGGCTGAACCGGTGTTGTTCTATTTTTTTCGCCGAGGTAGATTAATTGCTTGTCTCTTCAAATAATTGAGTTTCTCCGTTTCCTGATTGGGAGTAGCGGCGCTAGCTTTATAATCGTTATGGGGGAAACATGGGCCCGGGGCCGTATTTTCCCGAGGTGTTCCCGGGGCTTTTCCGATGGGCTCTCTCCGAAGGTCAATACCGATGCATTGTTGGCCCCCCTCATTCACTCGCGCGATGCGGATTTTTATTCGTCGAGCACGGAGAGCACGGCGGTATCATCGTCGTCGACGGTGGTGGTGGCGGTCGTTTTGCATTTCACCGGGTTGATTAACGGAGTGTGTCGACTGTCGCAATTCATCCGGGAACCGTTTCGAGTAGACCAGCTTGACAAAGTTGCCGCGAAAATTCTGCTAGGGTATCGTTGACCCAATTCCGTGCTCGAAGCCCGTGCTGGAATTATTGAATCTCAATTTCCCACGAAATAATGTGTTTCATACGAGGATTTAGGGGTTGGCCCCGTTCAGTTTTACGTCGGTCGACTCGCGGATTCATCGTTTTACGGTTCTCATCGCCGCGATTATCACGGGCTGACACACGTCCGACGGGCACTGGTGACCGTCGCGCCTCTCGCGATTTTCCTTCCTCGTTCAGAAAAAGACGCGTCCTCATTTGCAATTTAATAGAACGGTTCGATCGAGCACTTTACCATTTTTTTTACTGTAATCTAATTCTGAATTCGCCTGGAACCGTCTTTTTTATTCAATTAACTAACATAATTATTTAAGTTCTGAAGGATTTCCGGGATAAAAACATACTCGTGCATCTCTTTGGGCTAACTATGTCTTCTACGTTTCGAGATTTCTCGAATTATTTCAGAAGAAGCGATTATATCGAATTATTGGAGACAGTCTCCGTTTTAATGATTAAAGATTAATATGTAGACTGCGTATTTGATGCATTTACGACAGAAATGGCTGGGTATAGTTGAAAACAGTGGATAGAATAAACTAGTCGAAGACAATATTGGGTTTGTTATGAGGGTTCGTTAAAACACGATTGCCGGCGAACGCGTTAGACCGATTTGTTTTCGGCGTGCGATTCTTGCAACTGTCACCGCGCGGACAGATGTCGAGTGTGTTCTATAAAATAGTGAAAATTGGCAAGTTTGCACGAGGGTACTTACACCGTGGCGGATGTCAGTGAAACGCTCGTTGTAACTCGATTTGGTTTTCAAATCTAGTTATATGTGTTACGCGAAATAGTGAAAATTGCCGAGTTTATACGAGGGTACTTACCACACGGATATATCCGAGAAATATCCGTCATGACACATGAATTTGGTTTCAAAATGTGGAATATATTAAGCGGAATAGTGAAAGTTGGCGAGCTTGTAATAGAGTATTTATGAGTACTCGCGATACTGCTTATAACTCGAAATTGCAGTCAGCTCTCCGAGGTCTGGAGTATGTTACACGTAGAAATTGGCGATACGCGGAATTTCGGCGTTATACTGCGGCAATAAAACGCGGGGAACAAAGTATTTTATTTGCTGTTCCGCGCCCAGTCTGGAAATTATTTATTGCTTCGTCCGGGAATGTGACTTTTCAGCGTGACAATTCATTCATCGTTATCGCTGATCATTATCGCTGATATCGTCTTACAAGAAAGTCTAATTTATGAATATTAATTCCAATCGATTACTCGGAGAATATCATTCTAGTTTAAACCAAACTAAATCGACTATGCTTGGCCTGCATCAAGGTTGTTATAATGAAATTGTGTGATTACCTTCGTTGGTTTGAGCATAATTATGTTTTGCATGTTTCTGCGCAGTTCGCGAGTAACAGGCACATTGTAATTGTCTCGTTTCCATGGTTCCCATACCTCAATTATAAGAGATGCGTATTTTGTAATTTTGCCTCGTTGTTTCTACACGGTGTTCGCATTGTTTTCGACTCACATAGACAATTAAATAATTTCTAATATACAAATTCCCGTGTTTTCGTATATTCTGTATTATTATTGTAGTACAGAGGTAGGCCAGCCTTATTCAGAGAAGAGAAAGAGTCGCCTAATCATTTCCACCGGAGCAGCTTCAAAAGCAGAGAGAAAATCAGTTTAATCCGAAATTCAATTTTAGCTCTACGTATAGATTTTTATTGGAATCGATTGGCAAGCGCAGCAAGCACAGACTTAATTGTGTTTCCATAAATATACCGATAGCAAGCGGGTTGCGAAACGTTCCGCGACTCTGCGGCCAGCCGGGCAAGGGATTAGGATAAACGTATAGTCGGCCGTCGAGCGTACAAATGTTCATTAGAATAAACATCCACAGACGGCCACCGAATGTATCGATCCACTTGTGAATCGACACGATTTTGCACGGAATCTGCATTATTAAAAATATCACCGTTGTCGGTTCACAATTTCGTTCGCGTGTTCTCGAATCCTATTATCAAATGCTTAGGCGAAATCGAATCGCCCGCGGCTTATTCGTTCGTTGAAAAATTTTAAAGCTTCGTAATACCCTCGTACATTTAAATAATAATAAAAAAATCGTTTTCACATACGTACGTTAATCAGCTTCTGTGGACCGGAAACTCATGCGGTTTCCGTATTTTCCGTACGATCGTTCGGATTTTATAAAAATGAAACATTAACAGCTTTGTTGTCTGAAACAGAATCGAAACGTGGAGTAAAATTTGCGGAATTCCCACGGCGACAGGAACGACGGACTGTAATTTGTATCAGTATGGCGAGACCCTATAAAAATTCCGGGTTAAACAACTGCGAAGGGATAATAATTCGGCCAAAGTGGTCGTCGAGCGTGTTTAAATTTCCAGGTTGCTCGTACGGGCCGGGAAATTGCATGAAAAATGAAAGTACTCCGTAGGAGAAGGGTCTGAAAAAAATATGTAAAGAGGTAAAAGGTCTGGTCTCGGTGCCCTTTAAGGGTTAATGTATTTATGGCTCCCCTTTGGTGCAAGTTCACCGTTCGGAAGCCGATTCGCTGCCGGTGACCGTCCGCAAATATTGATCTTCGCAAATACTCGCGTGTTTCGAGTGACTTGAAAACGTTGCAGGCATCGTTTAAGAATGCAAACTCCGAGGGAAGACAGCGTCTTCAGGTTGGCTGGACACGGCCGACGAACACACACACGTCTTTGCCGTATATTCTACCGTGAAACAATTCATTCTCCGGGTCTAATATTGTTCGAATTGATCGGAGCGAGATTACCCGAAGGTTTAAAACTTTTCCCACCCCGCCACGCCGCGCCACGCCGGATTAAACTTGTTTTACTCTTCGGATCGCTCGGGAAAATTCTATTACCGGGAGCTCGTTCGAGCGGAAGTTATTTGTAAAAACTACGAACTTATGTATGAAGAACTAGGTTTAAGCGGCTCGAGTATATAGACAGCCATTTCGTTTTCTCTTTATATTCCCCTCCACCCAGCAAACTCGACGATGGACTATAATGCACGCTCCGTAACCCTTGCACCCGGCCGGAGCGCGGTGTAACTTGTAAACTGAATTGTTAGTGGCCTGGACAATTGATTTCACGATGTCGAGCACTTCCGGTACTCTGTGCTCGAACTTTTCACTCTGCTCGTTCCGCTTTATCATAATAATCACGACGATCCAGATTTTCGTATTACGCTCCAGCAAAAATTCTTTTCAATCGTTCGTGCATAGTTATTCTCTCGAATTTTCGTGCAACTGTTTGTCGGATATTAATACCTCGTATTTTGTGTGTAAATGAAACAAAATTTTTAAAACGTGTTTACACACGTAGCATGTTCCATTGGTTTCATTTCGAAAATACCGTCGATGTTTACCATTCGATTATATTGGAGTATGGTGTTTTATTACCAACTTTGAATATTACTTTTCTGGTTCGATGTATGTTAAAATTTAGTATATCGAGACTTGCATGCAGGAAGTCAGTTCACGTTTAATATTAAGCCGCGGAAATGTGTTTCCGAAAATTAGGTAGCGCTTAACCATTCGCAGTGTTGAATGGAGTATCATCATTTCCATTTTTGACGGTAATTTAATGTAAATTATTAGGTGGAGGGCGATGAAACTGGAAAATAGGTAATTCCATATTATCGTCGGTGGTCGCGGCAAGTAGATTCACCGAGTAATAGGCAGACATCGGTCAGACGTATTAAATTTATAACATGCTTACAAAAAGGAGCTTTATTCCACTTGTTCAGTCTATTATTGCGCGTAATTGCGTATCCTATTATATTGCACACTGTGTTCGCACAATCAGAACTGCGAGGGCATTAACGGGAATTATGTCGACATTTCTAATATTTTAATCTTCTTTTCTGATCATCGTACACGAAGCTCAAAATTGATTTAAGAATTTATCTATTGGAGTACGAACTAGCATCGTGCATATCGCGCAAGATAATTAAAAAATCATTTCATTTCTATAATTTTAATGGAATGGCTTTCGAAGTATTTCCAGAATGCGCAGTTGAAAGGATTAGCGTACGAGAGATGGACTCGTTTCGTTATTGGGAAATACACAGTGGGTATGCAAAGTATTCGTACACCTTTTTAAAAAAAATAACTTTTTCAGATTTGAGCCCAAAAGCTTTTTTGAGATGTTAGAAGGATTAGTTTAAAAAGTGAAGCAAAACATGTATAGAAAAAACGTTTCGTAGCTTTGTATCAACAAAGGATATTCTGAAAATTTCTGAAAATTTAAACGTGATAAAAATTGCAGTTTTTCACGGTTTTCAAAATCTAACTACAATAAATCTAAGGATTTTTACATCTTCCAATGTCTGTCTTTTTTATAATATATATTATATAATTGGCACAGATCTACAAAAGGTATTTTTAAAATTTTCAATATAGACCCGCATTAAAAAGTTAAAAATACAACTTTTACTATTTTCTCTCTAATTCCAAGAACTCGCGATTTTTTCAAAAATTTTTATCGCGTTATATAGCAAACCAATTGTTCTAACTTCTAAAAAAGAAATCGTGTGGTCCAATATCAAAAAAGTTATCGTCTTCGAACAGTGTCCGAATATTACAAGTGAGAATCACTGTGGGTTCAGTGAAAAGCGTTGATCGGCGAGGGAGGCAGACGTGATAAGTGCATCGGACGCGAGATTATTTCTCGGAGGATTAATATGCATCGGGTATCTATAGGGGTGGGAAATTAGCGGCCGGTATCAAGCGAACTGTTAAATCCTGGCAACGTCAAGAGTCCGTATCGAAGCAGCTAGGGAAACGGGAACGGGAAACAGAACGGAAAATTCTTGGATCGTGCTGGAAGCACACGGCAAAGGCGATTTTGGACTTCGTCGCTGTCGATTTCGTTTTCCAGATAATGCCAGGTCGCTACGCGGGTTAATCGACGGGTCGTTAAGCGAGACGCAGTCGTATGGTTGCGGTTATCGGTGAACTTCGTATTTCCTGGAATGAAATCCCGACGATAAGCGAGGTGAACCCGCCGCGGAGCATTATTTCTCTCTTCCTCCCTCTCTCTATTGCCTTCTCTCTGAATAGCAACTAAATATCGGCTTATTATGGACCCGAAGAAATTTCGGTAGCTGATTATTACGCCACCCACAATTTCTAATAATGTTCACGTAGCATTGCGATACTGATCAGTTATTGATTCGACGCGAAAGCAACACCTTCACTACTGTCTGCTTTGTTCGATCTAAATGGAATATTCTAATTTTTATGCGACAGCTCGTCGCATAAAAGCGAAAAGCGAGGAAGAATGTATTAACTGTCACTGGTCTGAAACTTAATAATTAACAAGAAGTCTTTAACGATGTTGAACGACTCCTCTGAAGTTGCGAGAAGCAAGTTTCGAAGAGAAGGAGAGTCAAACATCCCGTTAATTATTGGTTTTGCGATCGATAAGGGTTCATCAATTTTTATTGAGAAATTACTGTTCTTCCGAATTGCAACACAGAGATACAACTAAGCGAAAATTATGAGTAGGTGTAATCTAGACCAGTCAAGAGATTATGAAAACATTATACACAGTATTGTTGAAAAATAAATACGTTGTATGTATGTAGAAAGCAAGTTTAACAAATTGATGATACACTCTATTGAAAAGGTTATGCGCTGGGATAATCGATGATCTGTCATCCATATTAATTCATTTATCAACAATTATTAACGAAGCTATTGTTTGAATAACAATTGTAAATAGACATATACCAAAAGAAACTGTTCCGTTCGCATTTCTATGGTAAACTGAATGATATTATTTGTTAAATTTCGACCACAATAAACAATTGGCTAGTGTGAACCACTATTATATCAGCGTTTTAGTAACCGATACATTGCCATTGTGGCCATTGTTTTCCGCAGAATGAGAATTTACACGTCATAAATGGCCGGCTTTAATCGGAAATTATTATTATGCTCGTCGTATTTAGGTGTGTATGGATGCAAATTCAAATTCTTATCGAGTTGTATCACCGAATTAGAATAAAATAAAATGTCATCATTTCCAATATCTGAAACATGCTGATTTGTATGTGCTGTAAAAGCTTTGAGATTCAAAACCTGGAGACCGCACTTATAAAATGACGGTCTAAAAATCTCGAGGTACGACGAATTTCTCGTAAAGCCACGTTCGTGTTTTCACTTCGTAAATACGTCAGTTTCTTGCTCGATGAAATAAGATATAGAAGAAGATTGAAAATTGAAGGTGATACGAAAGATGGATCCTTCTTCTTCAATCGGTCACATCAGCGACACTTTCCGAAAAGAGTGGATCGAAAAGTGGATTGAAAAATATTTGATTATTCTAACTAGAAAAGAGATTAAAACCACCGCAGTATACTTCACGATTATCAATTTGCCATTAATATTCGGAACACGCGAAGATTATCGTTCGCCTAACACCTGATCAAACATTTTCGAGCTGCGTGCATTTAATCAATTTTAATCGAGACGGAATATTATTAGAAAAAGTGGAAAGTTCGTGAACAGATTCTAATAAGAAATAACACTCAACAGCCGATTATTCTCAGTAAAATTTCTCAGATGCCAAATAGTTGTTCAACAAATTAGCTCGCAGCTGTAGCTGGAAAAAATTGCAGTTTCAGACGGCCTCGTAACTAAAGCAATCTGTAGGTGCGCGGCCGGAGCAGTTTCACGGCATTCAATAGACGGGTTGAATACCTAGACTTATTTAATTAATTCGCACAGACGACGACGCCGCGTTTCCTGAACACGGGAGTTAAATTGTCAAATGACTCGGATGGAACAACTCGCATGGCTGCGCGACGTATACAGTATAATTCATGGAAGATTCAGTAATACAGGGGAACGAGACGGAGGCACGGCAGATCTGTTTGGTCTCGAGCGAAACACAGCTACGTGTTTCGGCGAGCAATTACTTCCGGAGAAAAGAACGAGACGGTACTGCGCTTTCTTCTATTTGCAATCAGTTATTTCAGTGACGAGCACGTTTCGCACTCGGCTTCGTAATGATGAAACTATCTTACCGAATGGCTCGGTGACGCAACTCCAGTCTCTCGCGAATTGTTTCACACTTCAGCATCTGACTTTATTGTCAGCTATTTGTTCTCTCATTCCACAGATGCTTCTGGAAATTCTGGAAATTGGTCGATTACAATTTCCAGATTATTCCCTTACCTAATCCGAAAGTTTGTTGATATATTAAAATAACAACGACTTCGTTAAAAATGATTATTGGTTCGAATAATTTCGCGGTGTATTAAACATTGCACAAAGTGGAGTTTCATTTTCCATGTTAATAATTCCAGCGGAACGAAAGAGAATCGACAATTAATTTCGATATCATAATAATTAATTTCAAAAGATTATAATTACTAATTTTCGGTGTTTATACGCCGTTCGCGAATGTGAACAAATATCGTGCGACTCAAATTGATCCGAGCACTGCATTTGATTAAAACAACACGAATAAACTAAATAAATCCGTCAAAAAATGTGCGACATTCATCCCGCCTCAAAATGAAAGGCTTCGACGTAAGATTTCAGCCGGCTAAGTATTAACAGGCGGTATCAATAAATGGCCGATTGTTGGATAGGAAGTGAACACAGTCTTTTCTTTAATAAAACAGATCTGGAACAGGGCGGCTCTTCTCCGCGAAATTAGCCCAGTCGTTGAACAGCCAACAAAATCCCCTAATGACCTCTGCAACAACTTTCAACCCCGTTCCTGGTTACCAAGAAGAAGAATATCTTGCCACGAGTAGCGCAACAATGTAACCGAATCGTAAAACGCAGTCAAACGAAACCGAGACGCCAAACAGGTCGTGCCAGCAAACACAGCCAACGTGGGAGAGTGAAATAAAAACACACGAAACGGGGAAAATTCTCCGCCCCGAGGAACAGCGGAGTCCTGTGCAACTCTTATTGTAACATTCGAGCGATCGTCTCGAGCGTCTCGCGGTTCGCAAAACACTGGGTGTGTTGAAAGTCGAACGGGAGTTCGAGATATATCGGGAGTAAGTAACGTGGTGGTTGGATTCGAAAGGCGTTTGCCAGTAAAACGGGGACGAGGTTCGTCGGCGGTTCGATAAACCGGGGAGTCCCGAAAGAAAGCTCGTGTAATTGATTGTGCCGGTTGTTTGCTCGTCGTCTGGCGTGGTCGTTTTGTTTCAGCGCAACGTTGCAGCGCTGGTTTGCGCAGAATACGAAGCAACTGCCATTAAACGATAACTTTGCCGCGACGAAGTGACGCCCCGAGGTTTAGGGGTGTGTGCAGGGAGGGAGGGTGGTGGTAGCTGAACGGAGAGAGAGAAGAGTACGCTGCCGATGCGATAGAGGGATCGAGTAAGAGATCTTTCGCCGCAGACATATCCCTTAATAGCGTCACGAGCCACGGCAACAAACTTCTCGAGCCCTCGGTCTGTTTACCGTCGAGAACGACCGTGTTCCCGTCCTCGAGATCAGAAGACGTGTCTTGCTTTCCTGACAGATACTGATGGGACCAACCTCCGCAAGAGAGAGAGAGAGAGAGAGAAGGTTCTTCGGATTGCTTCAGCCCGCCCGGTAGGCGTCCTCAAACCCGCCACGACGACGAGAACGATTGTTGCGCATCACGGCAAACTCCATAGGTTCAAAGTAAACGGCGCCAGATATTGGCCTGGTGATAAATGGTGGTGCGCCGCGAGAACCGGAATCGAAGAAACACTGTTTGCCTTTCGAAATTGTCTGCCCGCCGCGCCGCCTCGGTTGTTTAGTATCTGGGAATCAATGGCCGCGCGATTGCCCGCGGAATGGGCCACCGAGAACGAATGGGGCGGTTCGTCCTACTTTTTTGAAATCGCAGCGGTTCTTGGAAATTTTCCGACTGAACTTCTTGTAGTTTGTTAGCAGACTGAGGATCTTTACGCATTTATGGGAAAATTGAGTAGATGAAGTTGAAAATTGTTGGAGAATTTTCTGAATTTAAGATGTCAATCAAGATGTCTCCTCCATTCAAGGCATTAAGGGAAGAAATAACATTCAATTCAGTTTCTATTTCTTGCAATCGATGCAGATCATTTTTATTTTATAAAGATTTGATTGAAGACGTTTTATAAAGACATTTCCATCAGAACTGTCTCTAATTTCTTGGTAAATTATTATTTTCCTCATTGGAAGAGGGAGCAGTAAACACGCAGACTCGTTACACACCAACCTCAACGAAAGTTACTACCTGAACTATTAAGAACACTGTTAATACTCTGCCCACGATAGAACACAGCCACTAACTGCGGCTTTTTACGTTCCAGGTAAGAACAGCAGCATTTCTCATCGAGTACTAAAAAAGAAAACCGAGGCTCCAAGTAAGTTGCAATCACAGTTTCACACCTTCGGATCGTCCCGAAAAGAGTAGTAAAACAGTTACGACCGATTACGATCCTCCGCGAGTGCCATTTGTCAGCGCATTAGGTTCCCTCTTAGGGGAACGCGTGCACGTAGGTAAAGTATCGGAGCTGGTCGGCTTTTTCTGCGGGTATTAACGACGCTCGTTAACCCGAGCCCCCGAAAGCGAAACGAAGTTTGTCCTGCGTTCGAACGAGAAGTTCGCGAGGCAGGCCATTCCTCTTCGTGGGGCGATCATCAGGGTAGACGTGGCACGTGTTACCGTTCCTGGCTTGCGAAAAACACGGCTGTTGGAGAGCTGCTCGGTCAAAAAACCGTTTAAAGATGGTCGTTCCAGGTCAGGGGAAGCTGGAAAGTTAACAGTCACGAGTTCGAGCATTAGCGCCCGGGGGCTGAATGGTTTGCGGGAAAGCTGAAAACCTAAAATTTAGCAGGTGCTGGGTCCACGGCTATTACCATGCTAATGAGTGGTCCATTGAGCGAGTTCTCCTTCAGACAAAGGAGGGTTGAACCAACGTGGGAGAGAGAGAGATAGAGAGAGGGGGAGCCTCGGACTCGTGGCCAGACCCTAAGACAACACGATCCACTTTATTCCCGCGAGCCAGCTCGGTTCAAACGTAATCCGAAAACATCGAGCGGACGCGAGTTCATTATCCGGGAACGTTAATAGCGGACCGTCCTCTCGTTGAACAAGCTGGCCGGCCCGAATTTCTGAGCTTAGCTTTCAAACAGCTACAGAGGCTCGAATGTCACGCGGCTTGCCTCCTTTGGCCTCGCAATTCAGACCTGACCTCATCCGCGTCTCCTGTTTCCCGAGAGGCTCGAATCAACGGGCTTCTACCATGACTCCCCGGCGCGGCGTCTCTCCCCCTCGTCTATGAAGCGGTAATATTCCGACCGGCGACACTTCAACTTGGTCGATGCTCGTATTTGCATAAAATGGACCTCGTCATTTGTAGCGGCACACTCGAACCTGCACCCCAAGCTGAATCTTACCGCGATAATTATCTAAAGATCGAATGAAAAGTCTCTCTGACACAGTTTCCGCGGATGTAGGTCGCAGCATCGATTAGAGGACAGTCGGTACACGGTCTATTATTTGCCATAGAGCCTTACAATTTACAAAGCCATTTCGGATCCGTCCGTCCAAAGAGAAGTTTAATATTTGCCTCAGATCACTGGCCGGACTAACGACGGGAAAACAGACAGAACCACCGGTAGCAGGACTTCCGTTGATTCCCGTAGGTTTACAAATGCCGGGGACAGGTGGGAGCGAAAGAATGTACAGAGAGGAGAAAAAGTTGAAGGGAGAAGCAAATGATATAAATTACAGCCAATCCCCGGGATTAAAGTATCCAAAGAACAGTCGCATTTGTTCATGGACCGAAGCGCGCCGGTCGTCGGATCGAGTACGAAGTGCCTCTGTTTAAACAAGGGATTCACCCCATCTCGTACTCCAGTCTGACAGATCCACTGAGAGTTCGGATCTCCTCTCTCTCTCTCTCTGTCTCTCTCTTCCTCTCTCTTTATTCCGTTCTCTGCCTCTCTGATTCCCCTTCCTCTCGCTTCCGTTTGCGTTCTCTTTGTTTCTTTTTTGCCTCCGCCTGTTTGAAATTTTCTTATTCGCGTCCTCTGTCCACACCCTGCAGTTAGCAGCGGCTGAAACCGAACCGTATCACCGCGACTTTTTTCCATTTCTTATCGAACGCGGCTTCCGAACACCCGTAGATCCAGAGTTACATTTTAAATGGACGGAAAACCGTAGAAGAAAAGCGAGATTGCGCTCGCGTGTTAATCGTATTTGATTTCGGAAAAAGAGCAACGGGTTGAAATGTCATCAGTCCGGAGTGATAGCGAAGGGGTGGACAGATTCGCCGACCAAAAAGCAGCCTGTAGCTAGCTATACGAGCGCGGAGCAATTTTTCAGATGAAATTCTTTCCTCCTTCTCCCGCGGCTGTCCTTTATTCGATGTTTTGTCCGCGGCGCGGTGCGGGGCGGCGGGGATCCACCAGCAACATTAGGTTATTGCAGTCTGAAACATAGTCTCTCGCATAATCCCGACCGGGCAGAGCAGGTTCGCGATAGAGCACGGCCAACTCGGAAGTTATGTAAAATAACCCCAGCTCGCCAATGATGAATTTCTTTCGTGCTGGCACCGGATTTTATGGGGATGGAAATGTGCGTAAGAGCGACAGTGAGGAACGGAACCGAGACGAGTATAATATAATACGTATATATATACATACACAGAGAAGAAGACGGTGAAGATACTTTCATAAAATTCTCGATTGTACCGAGCTGATTGAAAACCGAGCGCAATAAGAAGCCTCCGCCCCGGAGATAGAGAGATCATTTATTTCATGCTGCCCGGGAAAGATATTCAATTTTTCTAGTTCGCGGTCGTTCGGTGCCGGATCCATTTGAAAGTTTAAAACAGTTGCAGAACTTCCGACCGCTTTTTTTCCAGCAACTAGCGGTGGGGGGCTTTTGTTGAAAAAGTTCTTGAAAGTTTTATCCGGACAGACAGTCGGGAACGTGTTACCGTTGTCTTTGTCCCGTTTCCAGCGTATATCTCTACACGTTCCTCTATATTTAGATCCCGCGTTCGATCCGCGGGACCATGGTCGAAACAATAATCGAATCGTCCCGCAGGCGGAACGAACTGCGACGTTTCCAACTGTGCGTTGCAACAAAGCAACCGGCCCACTGTCCGCGGGACCGGCAACGGGGCAATACATTTATCCGTTCGGTGCACAATCGGCCGTTTAACGTTGCGAAAATGAACCTCCTGGCCATTTTGCTTTTTCATTAAGTCGGCCCTCGTCGCGCACCATGGAAACGGTTACGCGAACCTAAAAAGGAAACTGTAACGTTTCCGTTGACAATGGCCGCGAACGATTTCCACGTTTATTCTGCTCTTTATATTGTATTTTTCATCTCGTGTATTAGGCAAATTACTTCGCGCGCTCTGCAACGAAACGATTAATGGTTCGGCCACACTTTTCTTTACGTAACTAGAAATTTTTGAAAATGTCAGAAATCCAAATTTCTCAAAATTTGATCGACAAGGATCGAAACTGAGATTATTGGCATTGTCTTGCCAAAATCTACAGGACTGCGTAAGAAGAAGACAACAATTTCTGATTACGCAGGGGAAGGTTTCACCAATGGTTTCATGGTATAAACACGCTTCGACACACTTCCACCAGAAACATCGCAACCCAGTGCACTCGAGTATCACTAGCAACAATGAGAAACAGCCGATTCTCCCATCGCACACTGTTGCCCTATAATTTCACCTGTTCCCTTCGCAAGCTCTTATCAGCTGCGGCGAGATCTTGAAAGCTGCCGCCCGCTCGGCGTCGCGAAGAGACCGAATAATTAAAGCAATCAGCGACGAAGAGGCCAGCGTTCGCATGTTTGAAAAAGATGAAGCGTTTAATCAACGGCGAAGTTCATCCGCATCTCACGGCCGGTCACGCGATTCGACTCCCAGCGGGTACAATGTGTTCGAGGTGGCTAAAAAAAATGGTAGGCGAAAGACAAGTTAAAGAACGTTAGCGAAGAAAATAAGAAATTCATGTTCGCGTGGGGAATGTGTCCGCGAAGGGCACGCGGAGGAAGTCGTGCTTGGCGTTTCGAATGACTAGAATTAATTTAATTAACGCATCGCGGGCGTTGCGCGTTTAGGCCGTTCTTGCGATGGAAGACGTATTCGCGGGCAAAATCGGCGACTAATTATCGCGATTCTTCCGTGGTAAAATTCAGGCTGTTCACGGCGGGACATAACAATGGCGGCCGATACGGTTTCCGGCACATCCTCCCGCGGCCCCAAGACGGCGAATGGAATTACCGCGTGAGAAACAACGTTCCAGGCTCTGCATTATCGCCGCGTCTCGCGTATAAATAAACACCGGAAACGCATTATGAAACGGGCCCACGTAGGCGTCATTAAATCATTACTCGCCGCGGGATTACCGGAGCCACGGATGCACCCCCACCCCTCTTTCGCGCCCCGTCTTTTTCCCAGGTAATCCCTTTTAAAGTGGTAATGTTTGCTTGCTCTACACCCCTCGCCCTCTTCTTTACCACGGCCAGGATACACCGGAGAGTACGTGTCTGTGTTGTCTGAATCGAGGATGCTCCAGGTAACATAGGAAATAACGTTTTTAATGGAAGCTCGTTTGCGCCGACCAACCTGACACGGATCGCCCGGAAGCCGAATTAATGCTCCGTCTGGCAGCTCTTTGTTTTCCCCTCGGAGACATTTCCAGGATTACCGGTAAAACGCCGTTTTATTTCCTCAAGGGCTGCTCACCCCGTCAATCCGCGAAATAAGTTTGTCGTTTTGAACAAACGAACTGCATGGTGTTTCATCGACTAGTCGACAATCTGAAAGATTTCTCTTTTATTTATTGATTTATTAAGCTCACGTCGACAGCTAGGTTATTAGCGACCACGAAGGGCTTATCTTTACAGCAGTGGACTAGATATATGTATAGTGTAGGGTGAAAGTGTAATTTTCCTATTTACAGTAAGGAGCAAAACTGAATCAATAACCACAAGTTTTGTATAAATCATTATTTATTGCTAGGAATATAGAAGAATAACAAAAAATTAACATTATAATTATTTTTATCATAGTTAGAAGTACTTTAGAAATTTGTTTTCAATAATTAATGTCTGCTCGTTTAGCAATGACAGGAAAAATAGATTGACTCGGTTATGCACCACGTCCAATGCTTGGTAATATTTAATATATTATTTATTTTTAGTATTTCGTCCACAACCCTTGTGCTTGTAAAACTGCACTAATTCGCTTTGGCATACTTCTACTAATTTTTTGCAATAATCCGGAGATATTTGTTCCCACTGTTCTTGAATTCCATCATACAAATCTGTAATTGAAGTTAGTTGGGAGTCATATGAATCCCGAAGTCGTCTTTTTAGTAAACCCCATAGATTCTCTGTGGGGTTCAGGTCGGGACTCTGTGCAGGCTAATCCAGAACAGAAAATTTTTTAGTACTGAGCCAATTGTTTACACTTTTAGCAGTGAGCTTAGAGTCTCGATCATGCATGAAAATTACATTTTTTTCTTCAAAAGACAGATTTTCAACAGCATCTATGAGATGATCTTGTAAAATATCCTTGTACATGTACTAATTCATGATGACATTAATTCGGTGCAATGATCCAACACCAAATGCTGTTAGGGACCCTCAGAACATTAGGGATCCGCCTCCATGCTTTAACGTTTGTTTCACATGTCGTGGTTCAAGCCTTTTATTTTTACGAATCCATCGCCAAGACATGCCATCTGAACAAATTCTGTTAGTTTTGGTCTCGTCTGACCAAATAACCCATTCCCAGTCAGTAGTTGTCCAGTTTTTATATTTTGTAGCAAATTCCAAACGACATTTAATATTTTTTTTTCGATAACATTGGCTTCTTTTTTTTCTTAATGCTTCTAAACTCAGCCCCTTTGAGGGTTCTTCGTGCTGTCCATTGACTTGTTTGTATATTCGTATCTTCTTTTAATAATGTTGCAGCCATAATGGAACTTTTGAAGTTTCACCAGATGTGACAAACCGTATAATCCTTCGTTCATCCTGCGCTGATAATATTTTTGGTCTTCCTCCAACATTTAATAATATACTTTTACAGTATTTTTTCCTTATTTTTTGCACTGTCGATTTACTAACACTGCAAGTTTTCGCCGCCTTACGCGTTGACAAGCCGTCATTCAAAAGAGAAATGACTTTTTTTTACACAATTTCGAGCAATTGACTTCATATTTATTCTTACTTCACTTGCGTGCTTTTCCGTTCGACTGATTGCGAAGAACTGAGTGTTAAGACGTAGACTAATAGTTTGCAAACATACCAAAGTGCTAGATGTAAAGATATACTAGTAACATTCCACGCAAACATTTCTTGTAGGGACCGGTGCAAAACCGAGTCAATCTATTTTTGTTGTCATTGCTAACCGAGGAGACATTAATTATAGAAAAAATTTCTAAAGTACTTCTAGCTATAATAAAAATAATTATAATGTTCATTTTTTGGTATTCTTCCATATTCCTAGCAATAAATAATGATTTATATAAAACTTGTGGTTATTGGTTCAAATTTGCTCCTTACTGTATATGTAGTAAGACTAGAATTTGTTATATAAATCGGTAGCTTTTAAGAAGTTAAGAACGTGAACAATGTTTATTTCTGAATTAAGGCATCCGTTTAGATTACTAGGTAAGTTGAAAGTTGATCGTTGTGTTTGAAATATTATACATATGTTCGATGTGGATAATAGGACATTGCAAGATTCACAAACTAATCTGAAAGATTTGTTTGGTTAAGGTTCAGTGCAGTAGTGCTCGATTAATAGACGCAGATTTCGGACCGCGCAGCGACTGTTATCGAGGGAGACAGGTGTTCCGAGAATTGCCGGCTGTTATTTCTCCCCGGGTTGCTCCGGTTGTTGAGTGCATCGGCGACGAGAGCGAGAGACGTTCACTGCAAGCAAAATGCAGAGAAACGTTAGAGCAGCTCCAAGAAATTTTAGAGATAACTCGGCGAATATTAAGTGGAGGGAAAGCTTTTACTTTTGCGCTTTGCAGAAAGTAGAAACGGCGAAAGTGTATACGACTGATATTCAAAATTCAGAAAATATGAAATGCGAAAGAATATAGAACAACATTTTTTATTGACAATTTATGTAATAATAGAGCGCAATAACCGAAATGGACAACGAACGAAAAAATTGTGTTTGCTTTTTTCATCTAATTGTCCTGGAACAAAATAACCGCGTTTCGTGTCGGGGCGCACGTACGAGCGGCATCCCGCGCGCATTGATTGAACGAAATTTTTATTCGCCGGCGATTCATTAATTACATTCTTTCGCCGGCCGTCGACAAAAGCGACAGGCGAAATTATTTTATGAAGCTTTGTCTCGCGAAACTTCCGCTCAAAGCGCGTCACGGTGAAATTTCATAAGAAGACCCGGGGCAGAGTTTGCTCCAATTAAAATTCTTGATTTCGTCAAGGATAATTTTCGTCATTACCGCTAACAAGCTGAAATCACATTGGCGTAGGCGTCGCGCCGGCCTTTGAGAAACTGGCCGAAACTTTCGTCAACGTTATCGCGCGGATGGCGGGGGGCCACGAGTCTTAATGACGAAGGTCAAAGTCAAAGATGATTGCCGCTGAAACGAGGGAAAACGAGTACGCCGTTTCGCCTGGGAACCCGAGACAAACTTTTAAGCGACGGTAATTTATGAAACTGCCGAAATTTCGGAAAAAGTCGTCTCCGCGTTCTTCTATCGGTATTCAAAATCTTTCCGTAGTTCCCCGTGTTCAAGACGATCGTAAAAATTCGTATCTCATCGGGCTTTTCTTAAAGCGCATTATCAAAATAAGTAGAACGTGGAACGTCAAACGGACAAGCAACGAGAAAGACTTGCTATAAAAAAACTGCAGTGTGCTTAAGCTTATTTTCCTTTCCTTAAAGATTTAAGTTAGTGTAAAGTGTAAACATCTGCAGTTTAGTTACAGCAGAAATTCAGCCGAGTTTGCCTGTTTACCGCGAGAGAACGATGAAAAAGGAAAATTCCCGGGAGAACTTGTCTACCGTAGAAAAAATGGCTTTAATCGCTCCGGATTACGCGACAAAGCTCCAGCGTACACAACAGCCGGCCAAATGAATATTAATATGCACCCGCAACTGTATCCGTATCTTAAACAGGCTCGTCGGCGAACTACCCGTCGCGTCGTCTTAATCTTCCACGAGTTCCCGTCGCCCGTTAACGTGGCGACATTAATATTAATATATTACTAAAAGTGGCATATTCGCCTAATGCGTCAACCATTTACATGGGGTCCTGTATACCGGGCATACCGGGGGCATACATAAATTTTCCAAGTTGCAACGAAATTTTACTGGCGCCGAGGCAGACGTGGGCAGATCGAGTTGCGAACTACGAAGCTACCTCGGCCTTTAAAACCCGCGAGATCCTCGTCCGAGGCGAATTCTCGTCGAAACACTGGAAAACTGGCGGGGCCTGTTTTCAGAATTCGTTCGGAATCAGATACGAGTAGATTTTGCCGAAATGGAAGTCCTCTAAAAATGCTCTGTACCATTATTCAAAATATTGTTCACATTATTAAATATGTTGGTGTCTAATCAACCACTAAACATTCGGGTATTGTGCGAGGTATTATATCAACTATCATATAATGAAATAAAATGAAGAAAACAGATAGAATGGAATTATTCTAGGTCGGAGGAGAAATGCTTAATTTTCCAGTTAAAATAGTGTGAAACACGTAACCGATAAACCTAACATGTAAATGTTAACTCATCAATTCGAGTAAAAAAATCCAAGTCGGATGAGGGTTAACACGTGCAACAATATACTTCGCCTCGGTCAAAGTTTCCCACACGGAAAGTGAAGTTTCCACAGCGTTGCTCATTAGTAGACTGCGGATCTTTATACAAAACGAAAATCGTCTGCGTCGATTGCATGAGATAGGAACCAAACCGAATGCTATTTCCTCCCTTCCATTCATTTCCTCAATTTTCTCCACTAAATTTTCTTATAAATCCATAAAGATCCGCAGTCTACTCATTAGATACCGTTAGAGAATTTTTCTGGAAGTCGCAGCGCTTGATTAATACGATTTCCGTTCGTTTCCATCGGTCTGGCGCGTTGGCTGGGTTCACGGGAACAAAAGAATAACTGGCAACGAATTACGCGGCAAAACATAGAAGCGTAATCGCGTCGGCAGCAGTAAAAACGATCGGTTGAATCCGGTGTAAAAAGAACGAGGCAGGCTTGAACGTGTCAGGTGTTGTCCATCAGAGTGGCGGGTCATTCGACACAGTCTGGTACGCGTTCAAGCCGAGAGCAGACCGTGTGAGAAGACTAGTTTCCGCCGTGAACAGATACCCTGGCCTCCTAATCCGGAAAGAAGCTCCTGGAGCGATTTCCAGAGATTTCCAGCGATCCTCGGTGTATGTACTTCGATTCTTACAGGCCTGAGCGTCTTCGAAACGTCTTAATGGGCCGACATTCCGTCGGAATTTATGTTGCGCCGTGCACGGATTCGTTCGCAGGCCGCGACAAAAAGAGGGATGAACGGCGCGAAGGGGTATCGTTAAAAGCAGCCGTGTTTGCCGGCAAAACGGTAATTATTCCAAGGGCCCGGGGATTCTTCTGGTGGACTAGTTGTTCCCGTTTTTCACCAGCAAGAGACCCACACACACATACATACTCTGGGAGCTTTATGCCCTTCTCTATTAAACCCTTCGCCACGCCCCGCGCACTGCCAAAAAGCGTTACCGTCGGTAGGAAAATTTAATTATCTAGTTAGAATGTTTCGTCGGGAGAATCTACCCGTAAATTGAACGTCCTTAACTGCAGCCCGGTCGAATGAAACTGTTTGCGGCCGAATGACTATCAATTAATTGGCGAACATCGTTGTAACGATATAATTAGACTGGCACTCGGCGTTTCCGAATTCCTGCGAAACGATCGCACATAGCGTATAATACAGATCTCAACTATTTCCGTTCGTTTCTAAATAAATAACTGTAAGAAATTTCTGCGACGCACAGTGTTTCAGATCGTATAAGTAGGAGGAAAAAAGTCTGAAATTGAAGATAAAAAATATAAGTATTGGTGAATATTTTATGTACTATACATTCCCCTGAGTCGTGAAGTGTCCTCTGATATTAGTATTATCAACAATAAAAGAAATGACGAAGGCAAGTGCCGCGTTGCGTTGTTTAACGTTTCTCGAACGTTTGCTGCGAAATATTGAGTATCAGAACGTGTGTTGTGATTATCTAGCAAACACTTTTATATGCATTCATAATAACATGAATTCAACAATTGAAATTAAGTACAGAACCACAGATTTATCTCACTTTGGTGGTTCAGATTATTGTTTATATTTCGGGAAATCTTGACAGTCCGTTTCTTGTAAGCTTTTGTAAAGTGCGAAGCCTAAGTTACTAAATGTTACTGATTGAAACTATTTTTAGTCGATAGTAACATTCTTATACCTGATACAAATTCAAAAGTTTCTTGCCTGTAGTTGCCATTTTATGAGAAATAATTTTTTTGGTAGATCGTGAACCTGTTATAACTCGACGCGAAATGGTACTTAATCTGCAAAAATTAGAACTAATAAAATCCACTACAACAAAAAATTGGCAAATTATTGTAATTTATTTACAAAATAAATTACAAAATCAAAATTTTTCGAAAGCTGGTCTTGAAAAATATGTATCAAATTTTACAATAGTTCTAAAACGCTACCGGATTAATTGCCACAGGATATTTAAATTACTAGAAACTAAGTACACTAAATAAAAATAAAAATAAAAAATAAAATTTAGTTGTACGGCCATGATGTAATAAAACACTTTCTGTTGCCAATTTGGAACATGTTCGAGGAAGCATAGGAATCCCGTAATAAGGACGTTAGGTACTTCCGTGAACATAGTACCAAAAAAAGTAATAGATTAGCAATAAATGAAGATCTGTTAAAGAGACTGATACTTGCATCAGATCCTCTAATAGCTCATATGCGAGTCCCAAGTTATAAACGAGACTTGCCTTTGTCAGAGGGAGCTATGGAATTAATTTCCAAAAGATGCACAACGTGAAGAAAATTATGAAAACTGTATTCCTGATGAAGATTATACATGTATGCTGGATGTGGATACGAAATCTGATTATGCGGAGACTGTGTAAATTATAATGTATATACGAGTATATTGGTAATTTATGAGTTTTACAAATATTTCAACATATTTTGAAAACTACTGATTCTATCGATTTAATTTTTGTCACAATCGATTTAAAATAACAAAATACATAGACAGTAGCATTGCCATTGATATAAATATAATTTTAGATTTATTTCCTCCTACTTATACGATCTAGCCCACGGTGCGACGCCTCGAGAGCATCGAATTGTCATTTGTGCAAATATTTGTTGATTAAAACTTCGCAAACCGTGGTACAAATAACAAATCTGTGGAGAACTTATTAAAATCTCATTCTAGTGAAATTTATGAAGAATATCTGTTTACTTCCTGCGTTTAAGTAGGTACGAACGATAATAGCGAAGAGTGGAGAACAGATTTAACGATTGCATTTACGTTTGCAAGAGATGACGTTCCCAGAGAAGAATTTCCAACGGAAACATCAAACGCCGTTTCTATCGGTCGCTATTATCTCGTGTTCAGGTGCAGCATGCGCCGTTCCCTTTCCGCAAAACAGCAAAAACGTTCTCGAAACGGATTCAATGTCTTTAAACGTCGCGGCCACTTTAGATTGCAACTTTGAACAAGTATGCACGCACGGCTGGAACGTTTTCTTTTCCTCCGAAGAGCTGTCGTAATTAAAGCGATATCTTTATCGCGCGATTGTAGACGGAATACGAGTGAAGGATACTTGATGCCAGAAGTAAAACTTTTCTCGTCAAACTGCGAGGGCGATTCCTCTCCTGCGGACTCGTGTAATTAAAGTCGCGAATTCCACAGCATCCACGCTGCGGGAAAATATAACAGCGGAATAGAACAAATCGTTTCGAACTTATTTCGCCACGATCGATATCATTTATCCGCATTTATCGCACGGCTGTTACAAACATTCCGACACGGCAGACCGGTTTCTTGAGATCGTACAGTGACTCCCATTAATATTCGGATACTTTTAAAAAGTGGATCATTTTGTATTTTGAGAAGTTAGAACACTTGGGCTGCTACAGAACGTGACAAAAATTTTTGAAAAGAATTTCATCTTCTCGGAATTGCATAGAAAATACTAAATATTGGAACAATTGGATCGTCCTCGTACTCCATTGTAAATGCAAGTGTACTTCCATGTTTACCGTCAAAGACATTGAAACAAGTGGAAATTTGTTTATTTTCAAAAATGTTTTCGTGTTTGTTTTACGAAGAATACAATTCGCCGTGCTCGTAGAATGTTCCCGCGCAGATACCAAAGTTTTATCAATCGCGAAGTGTTTAATGAATTATGCACGCCGTTTCGTATTCGAAGTCGAATGCGTTATTATTTTTGCGAACCGTACTGAAAGGCGAAAATGTGAGCGTGTCATTCTATGAATTTAATTAAGCACGCTGCAAACGATTCAATACTCTGCCGGGGGATATTGATTTCTGATATCGGAGCAAGAAGAAATAATGCCTCACTGTCGAAACTTTCCGAAGACCGATATACTTTCGACGTTAAATGCGTTTCAACGCTGTGAAGACTATGATAAACAGATTTCATAACTATTCATTGCTCGCGGAGAAGACAAACTTATACATTTCAGTGCTAAAGTTCTAAACGGGTTTTCGAATTATTTCAATAACACGAGATTCGTTGAACTTTTCAATAATGGAACAATTTTTACAATTTCTCAACGATTTTGGATAAATGTTAGAAATTCTTCATCGTTTAGAATTTCAACAAAATAGAATTTCATTTCGGTTTACAGAAAATTAATAACATACGTATTTATTAGACGGAAGGGGTTAAGAGGAAAACGAAGAGTTTCTAAATGGTAGCAAACGGATATAACTCGTCATCCGAACTGGAGAGATTAATTAGCCAGGTGATTAATGATTGTGCTAAGGATTAATCGCGGCAGTTAATTTTGAGGAATCAAGGGAGGAAAAATTCGAAATCAGATATCGAGACGGTGGACTAAGGCTCTTCCTTTTCTTCCCAGCGTTATCTAAAGAATGAGTAAAGGGGCAATGGCCGCCGCCGCCGCCGCCGCCGCGTCCCGTGGAAAAACCCTTTAAAGAGTAATCGTGGTCATTAGAACGGGGTTTCCACGACCCGGCAATTATTCGTTACGCGCGTTACGCAAACTCGCTCGACACACAATTAATTGAACGGCTAGCTGCGTCGAAATGGCGACTCGCAAGGCGATACAAAGGGTTCTCTTTTACGAAGAGGGGGACGGCTGCGAAGATAGGCGGTTTCGTATTACGAGGGCGCAATTCCGCGATGAGGAAAATTACACCTGGTCTCTAAAAAAGAGTTGCGGGGACACCATCGCCATAGTGGTTGAGGTTCACCGACCGCAGGATCTCGAAATTAGATAATTAACAGGCTGTTCACATTTTTTGCCCTGCCTCGCTGTAAATACTGGTGGTATTTTTCTTTGGTGCACTGGATTCTACATACGTCTTCATTATCTATGCATAAAGACCCGCAGTCTACTTACGATTCTACACCTCGTGCAACGTCCTTCGAATGTGTTCACCGACCGCAGTATCATTTTCTTTGCAGTTACAATGATTAAAACGAAGAGAAGAGAAAAGACAATTTATTATTATTGAAAGATTATATTTATTTGAATGCTTAAATACTGATTACTAGACTACGGATCTTTATGCGTTTATGGCTTATGGAAATCTTTAAGAAAGAATAGAATATCAAATTCGGCAGAATTACAATTTTTATTTGCTTAGGATCAACAAAGGTTGTATTGAAAAAAACAATTTTATTTCATTGCTCTTTCTTAAAAAATGTTTACGAAAATTGGAAGATGCATAAACATCCGCAGTCTATTGATGACAATAGATGATTGATTGACAAACGAATCAAATCTTACTTCATTCAAAGAGAAGGGCGTATTATTCGTATTTGTTAGACTTTGTTCATAATCTTCATGACGAGTGTGTCAACAGGCTGTACACATTTGTTTCCCTGCTTCGGTGTACCAGTAAACTGGACTATACATACATCTTCATTATCTATGCATAAAGACCCGCAGTCTACTTACGATTGTGCACCTTGTGCACTGTCCTTTGAATATGTCCCAACCCGTTTGATTGTATTCTCATTAGAGCAATTTCTCACGACGGCGATGCCCGGCAAGCGGTAAATCGAGTTGGAAAAATGCGGGACGAGTTGTCGACCGACAGACCATAAGTGGCTTAAATTAATCACATTCAAGTAAAAAGTAGCCGGCTACTGGGTAGCAACCACAATGGCCTCGGTGCGTCCCCTTTCTCGATCGGTCGTCGAGCTAGTCAATGCTGAATCAACACTCAAAAGTTCCACCTCAAGGTACTTTACCGCGGTTTACGTAGTTGCCAGGTTTGCTCCATCGAGAGTATCCCTGAGTGGACCGAAAGCGTAGGAGGACGAGGTTCGTTGCTTCGTCGAACAGAAACGACGTAACGAGCAGGACCAATCGAAGGGACATTTTCGCACTTATTGGGTTTCCGAGCGGGTGTCGCGACACGAGGAGAGAGAGCTAGAAAGAGAGAGGAGGGTGAGAGAGAGAGAGTGAAAGAGGGAAGCAGCTCGTTGCAGAGCTCGGCACGAGCCCCCAAAGACCTCCACGCAGCCAACGCTCCGTATCGAGCAGGAAGATCCGATTATGGCTTAACCGCATTAAACGCGGAAAGTTTGCTTTCGGTAATTCCGAGTCCGAAAGGGTCGGAGGCGGCCTCCGCACCTGCAATACCCACCTGCCTCGACTTGCCTCGCCTCGCTCCGCTCCGCTTCGCTTCCGTGAGACGTTTCGTTTCTCGTTCGGGAGCGTTCCGCTCGAGTGCCGAGCAACGCGGACGCCGCAGTCTTCGAGGCTGTTTACACAGCGCAAGGGTGCACCGACACCACCGCCACCCTGTCACGTTTTGTTTCCAGGCTGCGTCCGTTTGCTACCAGAACGACCAGAGGATTCCCAAACCCGTTAAGTCGCTCCCTTCCTCCCTCTCTCTCTCGCTCTCTCGACTTTCGGCTCCAGCAAGCCAGAAACTCGAGGGACCTGCCACGATGCTGTCTCGAGAACTGCCGCGATGGTTTGGCTGCTTGACGCGACACGTATCTGCGACACGCTAGAGTTTGTCACATCTTCGGGGCCAGATGGAGCGAGGGGGGAACGCTGGGAAATGGTTGATAGTTCCTTGGTTGATAGTCTAGGGTCCGAGGAAGTTACTTAGACAGGGGCAGTGGTGACTCAAGTCAAGCGGAGGTCCTAAGCATAATTCGCAATTGGAAATTGAGAAAGTTGATTTAAGTGTTTGTAAATCTTTTTCTAAAAAAATGAATGCTGCGAACTTCGGGCCCCACGCGGCCGCACAGTGGGCTCGATTGAAGAAGCACGCGAAATTTAAATGTCCACCGACCACGAATGAAGTTGGACAGTTTAGGAATATCGATTTTTCCTACATAATTTAGCTGTTCATTCTTAAAGTGTCCTGGTAACCGTGATCAACTTCGTGCCCTGAATTTTTTTCTACATCAAAATGCACACTTTATTGATAAGAAATCATACTTTTCATTGACAATTATGATATATAACATATTTTTAAAAAATACTGAGCAAAATGAAAATAATCGTTAAAAATTTGTATCTTTGACATGCGCTATCTTTCCGGTCCCAGGAGGGCCCACTTTTTAACAAGTAAGGATCTTTTCAGTGAACCTTCCTTTATGTAATGTGACAAAAATTATTTCCTAGTTCGAGTTCTTTTTCAAGATATTATTGTCTGAAGACATTCGAGTCGCGTTATCTTGTCCGCGCTCGGACGCGCGCTACCCGCTGAATTCTTCAAGTACGCAGCCTCTGAAAGTCTGATAGAACTGTGTTGAATAGATCTTCGGCACTTGAAATATTTATATTTTGCAGTAAATAAGTCAGTCTTTCGCCTCTGATATTTTGACTGCGTTGAGTTTGACGAATTCTTTTCGACAGTGGATAAGTTACATTGTAACTGTCCACGCGCATCGATCTCATATATATATACTTTATTTTCTTCTATATAATAACTTAACTGTATTCTACTTATTATTTCTGTTTATATTTCGATTCCGAGATAATTTCCAATAGTAACAAATTTTTCTCAATAATGTAATAAAACTTAAACATTTTATCTATTTGTATTGAATAGTGAAAATATTAAATACATGATAGAATAAATAATTTATAAAACTGATTTTAGAACAATTCAATTAAAGAAATTAATAAAAACGGTTAAACAAATGTGAAATATATTAAGTTACAGATCATTGAGAAGGAATTATTTTTTTATATATTTAAGTGTGTTTTAGATAGAGAATGAAGTGGGGTTCTCTTGTAATAGGCAAGAGTTTTCCAAGGTGAATATGATAAGAGGTGCTGATAGAAAATTGTTGAAATAAAACAGTTCTGAAAAGAACTCGAAATCCAATGAATTGTCACTTCTTTTGAAGGTTGGAAACCGCTGGTTTGAAGTGACCCATTTCGCTAGGCTGTGACTTTTGATTAAGGAAGAACTCCACTCCAATCGGTATTCTTCAACTAAACTGAGAAGAGGTACTGTTTTAGAAGGTCCAAGGACTCGACGAGGAGTGTGTTCCAGAAGATTGGTTCTAACGGGTAATGGGGGTAAAAGGCGACAGTTATCCCGTACCTTGCAGTCCAGAGGTCTCCCATCGATTTTCGCTGGCCATGATCGGTGCGATGTGTGCACCACGTGCGAACGTAGTTGATGAAACGGACACGTTACTGGAAGCTTGATTTATCATTTTTATCTTGAGCTACGGCTGAACGGATTAACCCAGTTCAGGCTCTCTCGGCTGGATTATGTAGGTACATTGATTTTGTAGGTCCTGCTGCGTGTGCTTTTGTGCTTTGGCTCATTGGGCGGGTTATTTATGTTGATTTATAAATCAGAGGTGGATTTAACACTCCCCGGCGCAGAAGAAAGGACAAACAATTTTCAGGATGTGTTCAGGATTTATTTCTCTTTTACGTGTCATTTCCAAGTGCGTAAAATAAAGACGAGGTGTGTCTCAAAGGAAGTGGGAGAGTCTGAAAGGTGAAAGGACAAAGAGAGGAGGAGAGGTGCAGCGATGAAATCCAGAATTAAAATATAATAAAGAATATAATAAATATAATACAACAAACAGACAGACAAGAAAGCGAGCTAATAAAAACGTGGTAAAAAATACATACTATACAGGAGGTGATAACAAGAATATACAAGTGTTTATCTATCTTGTGGATAATCTTACAATATTTGAATATGTAGTAAACAGAAATTTCAGAAGCTCCAAAATTTGTCACAGATCGTACAAAACGTTGATTATTCACGCGAGGACGATAGAATTTGTTACACGGTAATTTACAAGCTCGCATATTGTTGGTTTACGGCTCCCGGGTTTCCCTTTCAGAGTTATAGCGACACGATTACGAAATTTAGCGCATTTTCCCATGTCAATTTAACACAAAGGGAGAAATTAACTATCCAAAGATTGACATCCAACAGAACCGGGCGTTTTCGAGAGAAAAATTTCATATATTTGAGGTAACATGACAATTTTATGAAATTTTATCGTGACACACGCTTCATTGTGTTACGGCAGGGTTTAATGTGCGGAAAATGCCTGCAAATCCGCAGCAGCATATAATATCAGCCGGTCCGGTAAAAGGCACGTAATTTCTCGTGACCGATGGTTAAATAATAATTTAAAATATTCGCAATATATTACGTGGCGTAACCGAAAAATGAATGACGACGAAATCCAGAAAAATAAATCAGTAGAACCAGATTATTAAATACTTTCTAAGAAACACAATTTCCAAATATCTAAAACTAAATATTTACAAACCATGGAAAACTGTTTGCATCGCGTTCGCGAGACGCGCGTTATTTTCGTCGCATAGGCGGCCGCGTTCTGCTGAATTTCATTTATCGTTATCGATCCGCGCGATCGCGTCTCTGTAGCCGTTTCACACAGCTCCTTTTCGCGTCCGGAGTGATCGGGCGCGTGTGGTTCATGAAGCGGAAGGTTTATTCGTTCGTAAAGGATCCCGTGATTAAAGAGTCGAGCAAACAATGGAAATTGCTTTTCTGTGCGTGGACATTTCGCGTTGTAAAGTTCGCGACGGTATAATTAATGGCGCGGCACGGTTATTGTGTTATTGGCCGCGACGTGATCGATCAGCGATAGTAATTGCGCCCGAGCATCCGAAACGAGTGCAGCTTCGGCGCCATTAAACAACGATATCGTTTGCGGGATGTTTTTAGCTTGTCGCAGGAAACTAGTCGATACTAATTGAAATTCTTCGATTCCCGATTCAATTTAACGCGACCCGGCGTTAACGAGCTTGATAAGACGCGCGAAACGTTATCGTTGCCAGATTTAACCCTTTGCACTCGGAGCTATTTTAAAACTAAACATTTCTTCTGACCTAGAATATTTTATAACAAAAACAATTTGCTTTATTTCAGCCTTACAGCTAAGAAATATGACTTGATTTACAATAACCTATCTGTACATAATTATCTTATTTCACAAATTCGGTCCATAGCTTCTCTCATTCATTTCCTGTCCTACTCTTTTAGTATCCTAATTATCACTAATCCACTTAATTCCTTACTTATTGCTTCCCTCCCCATTCCCTAACTTTTTCATTTTTGGTTTATCCTAGAATATTTTATAATTTAATAAATCAGATTTGCCACTCGAGTGTGAAGGGTTAATTCGACTGGTACACGAGACAGAGTTTCATTATGACCCGATACCGTTGGAACACGGCTGCTAAAACTATCTGCAGAACCTGATGAATCGTGCTCGCTAGTTAGCCCGTTCCGATCCGTGATTACTTCTAGGCTTCTTAATCGGACTGCGTTCGCTGGCCAATGATTTATCGAGCCATTCGGCAGGTTGGTTTACTGTTAATTACTTCCCCGTGGGATGGGGAACGGATGTGCTCGTTACACGTGGTTGTCCATCGGTGCAGATGACTGTTCTAACTACTTATGGGGCGGCAGGATAGAGACGTTCAGTGGCTGGAGGACTTTTATTTGGGTCCCATGAATTAGATCGTGTCCTGGAATTGGAAACGACAGCGTGAATGAGGAAGGCAGCTGAAGAACAGACAGCGATCAGTCGAAAGTCCGAAACCAACCAAATATCTTTTGTTCTCCGGAGCGACCGTCTAATAGTTCTACCTGGAAGGAGATATCGTCCATGTGGCAAGTGGGTCTCGTACGAAATCGGTAGGGATATTCCACGGCAGCTTGTAGGCAGGTGAATCCTCTCACCTGCCACGCAGCTGGCAGGTCCTTGTACGTTCTCGAAGAAGTGTAGCTCGTGCCACGAGTCTCCGAGAAAGATTCACGAGACCCGCCCGTTTAGCGTATAAATACACCTTGTAACACTTTCGGTGCTTGCCCTTTTCGTGTTTCCCCGTAATCCATGGTCTTTGCGCGAAAAGGGTTTGCGCCAATTGCAAGATGTTGAAGTAAAACGGTTCTGGAAAATGCTGGAAATCCAAGAATTGTTGCGTCACCAGTCGAAACGAGTCGGTTTAGGCAGGACATATCTTTGTTTATTCGCCGTTTTCATTGACAATAAAGTTTAGTGTAAAGTTACCTATTTCACCAGGCTGTGTCTTCTAATTAGAAAAGAATTCCAGTCGAATCATTCAACCTTCAACACAAGACACGGGAGCCAAATAGAAATGTGCATCTCAAAAATTGATGAACGATTTTTCAAAAATTGAACGAAATCGATTTCGACAGTCGAAATTTTGTTTCGGAATAATTTATACGATATTTTCATTTAGAAGGATCGCAACTCCGGTAGATTTAGTGTTAAGAACGAGCGCGGAATTCCGAATGTCCGCCGAGCACGTATCTCGAACGAGAATCATCCATTCCGAAAGTTCGATTGTCAATTATACTTCGGACAAAATCCGGGAAGGAAAGAAGATCGTGGTCCCCCGGGGAATGATAACTCGTTGCGTTTCGGGTACGATGATTTATCGCGGCGATATTCCTGCCGCAGTGTGCGTGGACCCAGTTTCGGTTCGTAACTGATATTATCTGGGCAGCTAAGCATAAAAGAGCATAATCCATTTCTCGTGTGCGTGTATAGTGTATACGGTTCGTCCGACATCACGCCCATAATAAGCTTAAAAGTTGGAGGTAATTGGTAGATGTGCAGATAAAGATAATTACAGCGTGTTCGCGGCAGCAACTCGCTTCTGTCTTGATCAGGTTCTCGCGTCGCGTCCGTTCCGATAAATGTTTACTCTTCACTAAATAATATCTTGCATGTTACTAACGCTCTTAGTATCGAGCGTTCGCTGTCAATTAAATGTTCTCAAAATGGAAAATCATTTTATTTAAGATGAGTCTGTGAATTTTATGTGTCACAGCCGCGACAGTGTCGCGTTCACTGATATTTCAAACCGATAAACGCTGATATCGAAGTTTTAATGAACCTCGGCACGGATTTTATCTTTGCATCTAGCGCAATTATTTATGGATGTAATAATCTATGACTGTTTTTCACAACGATTGGTTAGCGAGTAAAGGTTTTCAGTAATAGAATGTATTGCAGTGCGAACGGATTACAATCGGTATTTCCTCGAATGTTTAACGGAAAAAGTAATATATCAAGTTAGCTAATCCTTTGGGTCGAATACTAATCGCCAGCGTAATTTCCCCGGAGAACGGGGGCGGCGGTTGCCTCAAGAAGATATATTTTGTTATTCGAATTTATTTTAATGCATGAAAACATCTCTTTGCCGGGTTATTACACGAGTTTCTCGGTCGGTTCTGTGTATCGTTCAATTATACGTGGTTCCACCTTCCGGGCTCGGTCTTTTACCATCGGGAACCATTGCCTGTTCCATTTCAATAAATCAGCTTTAGAATCAGACTGCCGTCGCTCGAAAGCGCAAGCTGTTTTCCAAAGTTACCATATTTCACGGGAACTTCGCGTAATCTGCCTTCGCGGAATTTGCATCCGCGCAATAACGTGAATGCTAATCAGGCTCCTCTTTCTGTTTCAGGTAAGCGATAAATTCATTTCGACCACGCGCCAAGCGAAAGAACCTACCCTTCTCCTCGCCTTTGCTCTCCTTTCCTCTCCTCTCCTTTCGGTGGCCGACGAAAATTTCAATCGATGAAAACAGACCCAGGTAAATTTTCAACTTTCACGATTCGACGCAACTCGCTGCTACTCGTTTCATAATATTAACGTGACCACCGCTGCACCAGCAACCATCGAAATTAAACGCATAACAGAAACGTTTTTATTTAATACAATGAATTTTTCGCTGCGCTTTTGTTAGAATTATCATTGTCTTGTCTCTCATTTTGTAACGTAACATTGAAGCGAATTTAGTAATTCACTGCGTTTCGGTCTGTATTCGGTTTTAAACAATTGGTTTTATTCATTCCGATCCTAAATAATTTCAGCTGAATCTTATTAAATGTTTATTCCCTGTATATTCAATTATAAATGATTTTTTATTAAACGCATAGCCGAAACGTTTTTATTTAATACAATGAATTTCGTTGCGCTTTTTTTAGACGTATCATTGTCGGGTTTCTCATTTTGTAACGTAATATTGAAGCCAATTTAGTAATTCACTGCGTTTCGGTCTCTATTCGGTTTTAAACAATTGGTTTTATTCATTCCCATCCCAAATAATTTCAGCTGAAGCTTACTAAATGTTTATTCCGTGCCTCTGTTCAATTATAAGTGATTTTTTATTCGCTTTCCGAAAGCTGCTCTGTTTAAACTGATTCATTTAAAACGATCGAGTTACAACGTTTTCATCTGTATTTTTACATCAAAGTACATGTGTTCTTGACAATTTCTAAATTCGATTTCCTTGGAACGAATAGCAGAGACGAAGAAATTCGTTTCCGCTGGTTTCGCGCATAAAATGGCACGTTCATGGCAGAATTTTCGATACACGATGGATACACGTGTTAATCCCGCGTCGATATCGTGTAACGATGATGCTCTCATCGGATCTGGGAGCTCGCACATATCGAAGGGCCGTGGCGTGCCCTTCTAACGATCGTTTCGCAGGGATCTTCCTTTAATCGTTGCCGACGTGTTCGAGGCTGGCACGAAAGAGACTGCGCGGCGAGAGAGCGCCGTTAGGTCTCTCAGCCCGGTAAACGATTGATACCAAACGACAGGGACCGGCGCGACGGAAGCGGGGATAGCTTTCCCGAATTAATCGCCTCTAATTACAGGAAGTTCGAGTGTCGTATTAGCAATTAGTCGAAATTAATTAACGCTGTCGAACGAGTGACCCCGGCGCGCTAGGCCCTCTGGCGCGGCGCAACGATGACGCCACGCTTTGATTCTTGCGCGGCCTTTAATCCTCTAACACCGGCCTGATAGACGCCGTGCTACGCCGCTGCCCGACACATGCCATGTTCCTCAAAATCTGTTGATCGGTCATGGTTATCCGCTAAGTGCACCCTACATGGATCCGGGCAACGATCATGCCCGCCCGGAAACGATCGACGATTTTCGACCGCTACGCCAAACTGCGCATTCTGGATCATACAGAATTGCACTTCGCTGGCACCGCTTCCGGTTGCAATTTTTATCAGATCGTCGTACAGCGGAGACTGCAACCTTCGAGTTCAGAATCATTCGAATCACCATCAAAATTTGTTAAACATTTTTAATGCCGAGGAACGGAGAAAGTTCCAATTTTTATGGTTCTGGTTGCGTTTATCCGACACATGCCATTTTCGTACATGGATCCGGACGACGCACAGTGTGACGAATGGCCTTTTTAGCTGGACAAAATTAACTTTCAAATAAACAAAAAGTAACTGTGCAAATATAATCTAAAATAACCATGTATTAAAACTTAAAATTCTTTTGTTGTATGTTTACAGAGCGTGTAAACTTCACCTAAAAGACGGACGCGCTAGAAATATGTAAAATGTACTAAGGAGTATTTAAATTTCCTATATATGATGGATATAGCATCTCAAAACATGTATTTTCACTTTAGTAAATTCCAAATTATCGATAACATTCGTTGTTACGTTATCACTTTATACGTGAAAACGTTATAACAATATCTCCTTTAGATAATCATGTACGTTGAATCAAAACATTTAATCCTTTATAAAAATGATGAAAAGTTAAAATAGGATATACAAATTTCTAGATTAATCTAAACAAATTGGTATAAACAACGTTAGGAAAAAAACTGAAAGGACACTTTTTATTAAAATAATAAACAATAATATGAAGCAGAGTTGTTATTTATAAATTGAAACCTTATGCTAAACCAAAGAATAACTCTTTCCCGTTAGAATATGTCTGAATCTCCAAAAAGTAAATTAGTAAATTATATCTACATTCTTTTTGTCCATAATTAAAAATGACGACTTTTTTGATATCTACTACTTGTTAAACCATTCTGCGTTACATAGATCGATTACTGACTTTGTTGTATTTTATATTATAAATCACTTAAAATATATTGTTTAATTAACAAAAACCAACTAAATGTTGTAAAAAGTTAATAATTATTCATATTTTATACAACTGTAAACATATTAATTGATAAATATAGAGAAATAGGCGATTTGGAGTTTTGTCCAGCTAAAAAGGCCATTCGTCACACTGTGCGACGATCGACAGCGCATTCTGGATCGTCGTAAAGCGGAGAATGCAACCTCCGAGTTCAGAATCATTCGAATCACTACCAAAATTTTAAAAACACCTTTTTAAATGCATAAAATCCGGAGAGAAGAATTTTTGTTCTGTCACCGTGCCGTGATCGATGTCAACCGGAAACGGAGACTGCCGGATGACCGGGTCAAAGGACGAGGATCGACAATTCCGTCGGTGTCGTCGATTACAATTCCTTGGCAGAGACTCGATCCATGGATCCGCGTCTCTATGTAGATACCAGGCTCGTCGTTAATCTACTAGAACAGGAACGGTAAAACTTTATAAGTCCGAGACCGTTGTTGGCAAACTCGTCCAGCGAGGTCAAAGAAAACGAATGGCCCCGACACGGTCAATCTTCTTGGGAAATTGCAGCTCGGATGCTGGCCACCGACCCCACGAAAACCCATTGTCTCCGTTCGAATGAAGAATATCGAGCGCACTCGATCGAACTGTCTAAAGATACCGGGCTCGACGAAGAAAGTGGGCGGGGATCATGCGAGCTCTTGTTGATGCGACGAGCATACGTAAATGCTGTGAGATCACTCTCTTTCGTTCGCCTAATTCTTGACGGTGTTCCGTGATCACTGGACTGCGGATCTTTATGCAAAATAAAAGTGTCCTGCATTGATGGGAGAAACATCCATTTCAATATTCTTCAATTTTTCTGATCGTTTGCTGTTTTATTCTTCGTGGATCTGGAGTAAATGAAAATCTCGTACGAAATTCTATCGAATGTTACATTTCAGCATTTTTTTAAAATGTTCAGATGCCATAAATGCATAAAAATCTGCGGTCTAGTCATAACGAAGCGTACATTTTTGATCGATGTTGTACAATTTGCTAGTTGTTTCAATTTCATCCGTCATTGTTCAAATTCTGACAGTGGTTGTTACACATTGCTACGATGGACACATTTCATTTGATATTATTCTACCAATAGAGATTTTCGACGGTGGGTCATCGCTACGAAGTATTCCATTCGATATACTTCTTTTAATAGGGATTTCCGACTGTGGTTCTCATGCGTTAAAGTTTTATTCGTTCGTATTTCAAGTTTGATAATGGTTTACAGGGGAAAAAGTAGCAGCTGTTGAAATAACAAAACCTCTGCGTCTTTCCGAGAACAACGCGAACCACAAATCAGATAACGTAACCTCGAATGTTTTTGCAAAATGAAGATATTACAGCGGCGTTGAGGTTCGTTCAATCTCAATTTCACCGGGAAACAGAGGTATCCGCGAATGCTGGACGTCAGTTAATAGCTCTGACATAATATCTTGTTCGGGCACGTCGCGGACAAAGTAGCAAACGAGCATAGGCGGGATCACAAAGCGAATGTTACACGCGTAATTTATCAGCAATAAAGCGTATCCGTTGCGAAACAGAAGCAGAGTAACAGCCTATCTCCCCCGAATCGGCGCGTTCGTAATAAACGTCGGGCACCGAAAAATCAAGTAATTCGTTCGGGAGACCTGGCCCCGATAAAATGGTTAACGGAGACATTCGCCGTCGGTTTCGTCGGCAAAAAGCCTAAGTGGCAGTTCGCCGTGGAGAACGTCGGGACAGGAGGACCGACATTAATAAAACACGGAGCACAAGCCCCTAAGCGGCTCTAAACGCGATATCAAGCGGAAGATCGACTACCCCGTAAACGAAAATTAACCTAAAACTCGTATTTTACGGCCGGCTGGATGGCAACCGACTCTGGGAACGCTGCAACCTCGTTCGCGGACTGTTGCCCAAAACACCGGCTCCACCTAATTACAATTTAAAAATCGAATGCTGTTAGCGCACTCGGATTTTATACATTCACGAGCAAAGTGGGCGGATCATGTTTGACACTGAACCTACCGAGTTGTAAAAACGACTGGCGCGCGTTGCTTTATAAAAATGACACCATAGAATTTATACATATAGACTTTCTGCAAAAATGTGCGTGATCGTTTCCAGTGAAAGCATCATTATAATTTCAATAATTCCACTCGAATTCAAAATAGGCGACTCTCTTATTCAAAATAGTGTTTACCATTGGTATTATACCAATTTCATATCCATAAAATCTAAAGGATCCCATGGAAATCACCGACACAAATTTCCCCAAGACGGTTTTCACCAACTCCAGATTTGACCGACAATAACTTTGGCCGACAACGCCATTAACCGAAAACGATTTTGACCGATAACGAATTTCACCGACAACAAATTTGATCCACGACGACTTGAGACAACCACAGTATGTATTATCATACAGTATTATCATATGTATTATATATATTATCATACTGTGGTCGTCTCAAGTCGTTGTGGATCAAAATCGTTTTCGGTTAAAGGCGTTGCCGGCCAAAATTACTGTGGGTTAAATCTGGAGTCGGTGAAATCTTGTCAGTGAAAACCGTGTCAAAGAAATTTATGTCGGTGATTTCCATGGGACCCAAATTTAAAACATCATGGGAAAATATTGTAGGTCGGAAGAAATGTTCAATTTTCGAGTTAGAATAGCTCCGAGTGCGAAGGATCGAAACGGTACAAATACATCAGAGAAATTAAGCGTGAAAAGCGATAAACTGTCTGAATTCTGAAAATTTCTCAAAGAATGTAACTCCACCGATGTTTTAAATTGTACCGACTCGTTTCTGTGATAAATGCATCAAATTCGCAGTGTGCAGGGGGCCGGAAGGGTTGAAGTATTCCCAACGAGGGGTTCGTTTTTGGGGTTTTCGGGCAGGTTTCGCCGATCTGGGACGATCGTGCGCGGATGTCGGCCGAACGTCCGCGTCCGTCCGATCCAGCGACGACAACGCGGGCATGACGGCAAATAAATTCGCGGAGCTCCGGTGATAAAAACACGGGGGCCAGCGCCGGGACGGTAAAATTTACGTACGAATGGCGTTTACGCGCGGCTGGCGAAAATGGACATTAGCCTGACCTCACACGCCGGCCCCGTGATTTTGTTTTGAATACCTTGCGAACCGTATAACCGGCAAAATTGGGAGGCACCACGTGTGAACGAACTAACCCAGCTAGCCGGGGCGTCGGTCTAACTCCTAATTGGCTTGTATTCGGTTTGTTTATTTCTGTTATTAACTTGAACAAAATGTCCCGCCCTCAAGTTCCTTCGCGGTTTCGTCGCGTGAATTTTTCCGTGTTTCAGAAACACCAAATTTTTTGACTATGTGTACCTTTATTGATCCCCTCGTCTATTTCGATTCGGAGATCAAGACGTATCTTTCACCCCAGAAGATTTTAATATTCCATATTTTTTTTATATAAGCTTACCCATTATGTTACAGAATCCAGTTTGAATGGCATTATTGTTTAGCATATCTGGTAGCATTCTTTCAAGAACGTAAAAATACGCAAACACGCAGAAAGAACCCCCCACATCCTGCGTATTATATTCCATATAATCTTCCCATAAAATTCGAATTTTTAGTAATTTCTAGAATACAGATGAATTTAATAATTGAAAAACTGTTTCAGGTAAAAATATTCGAGCGCGAAGAGTTAACTATCGCTTAATCCTGCTTGTAGCTATATATACAAAATTTTCCCGGACCAGAAATCCGGTTTTATCAGATATTTAATATGTTGTTAATCGTTAATGCCTCCGGCGAGTTCGCGCGCTGCAAGCGATACTTTTGTTGTATCACGCCGCGCCGGCCGAATTTTGCGCGGCGAATTTGTTTGGATTTGTTCCCGAATTGTAAAACCGGTCGATTGGATGTTTAATATTTTGTGGATGGCTCTTGCGAACTCGAGGAGAGTAATCGATACTTTCATGCCGCGATCAGTGAATTTCGCGTGTAACGAAACTGTTGGTCTATCATGGTGTTCGACATGACCGAAATGTAAATTGAAACTGTTTCGTAACATTTTTTGTGTAGGAGAAACGAAGTTTGATTTTTTTTTCGGAAACTCGCCGGAAGCTCGAATACATACGTATTCCAATACAATATTGTACATATTCTATTAGTCAATCATTCTATGGTTATTTGATCGGAAAACCGGCGCGTGACTGCATAAATAAATTTGAAAACCTCGGACGATGTCGGACGATTTTCAGAAACAAATTGGTCGACGTCCATACATGAAATATGTGAAGAACGTGCGTCACAATTTTATAGAATCATGATTTCTATAATCAGTGTAACGTTTTCATTGAAGATTGAAGACGACCGACAAGTTTGAAGTATGGTATAGTTGACTATGATGGCCTGTAAAACCGTGGGGAAGTTTTCCGAACATCCGTCGTTGAACGTTATGAAAATCGGTATCGCAAAAACTGTTAGAACGGTTTTCGGTTTTGTTCGGCCGCCTCGATGGGTAACTTACACGGTGCGTAATCGGTTTATTGAATACGGTAGATGAAAACGTACTCCGCCGCGTGATCGATGGCATGCGCATAATCCATTCATCAGGCTCGTTTGCATACTGCCCGGTTTTATTTGCGCGGATTAAGATTAGTGGGGCAACTCGTTAAAAAGCCGGAATGATAATGGGGCCAGGTACTATATACTTTCAGCGAAACGGAGGTAGTTTCTTGCGTCATTAGGAGAATATGGTTCAACGATCCTCTAGCTTTTTTATCGTCGCGTAGTTTGTATAGAGGATCGCAAAATGTTTGCTCGAATGGCACTAACGATTTGTTCAAGAGAGTCTCGGGATTATGAATTCTGTTAAATTTCTGCTACCTGCTCTGTTTTTTCTCTGTTGTCGCGCCACGCTGTCGGAGACTGTCCGAAGGCTCGAGCTTTTTTCAACGGGCTAATTGTAATTTTAGATGCGCCTTTCTTCGAAAAAAAAAATAAATTAGTTTTTTCTGGCCTGTTTACTTTGCGAAGTTGCATGGACGCCCCGAGGAAAATAGCGCTCGCGATATAAAGTCCCCGTGGAAAAAGTAATCTGTGTGAATTTAATAAAGTTTTAACTTCAGTTTTAACCCCTCGAACTGCTTCATGTAACATAATTGGGGAAAATTCAAGTTTGCGAAAACAGCTTGATGCTCAACGGTGGAAAATGTTAAAATTTGTTTTAGATTTTGGCGAATTTGCGGTGTTTTTACGGTACACTATCATACGCACTCATGCGCACTCATACGCACTTGTATTTTTCTTCGCCGTAGCCCGAGTCGAGGAGAATTTAATATTCAGCGTTTTTTCGTCTATTCGAATTGAGATTAAACACGGTTGTAGAAACAAGGATAACCGTATGACATTATTATTACAGCTGTAACAGCATGTACCGTATGACCCGGAGCGTTCCGAAATTTTTGCTCCGTCTCTGCGTTTAATTATTAGATTCCGCCACTTCGTATAATGAAAATTTATGAGAAATGTTCGAAATGGGTCGGCAACGACTCTCATTTCCTTATTAAAAACCATAACAATTTCAGGGAATACCAACACAATGCAAAGCACCATGGGATTTTTCCCATCGCGTGGTCAGAAGCCATGCCGTACGCAGTTTTTCTAAATTTCTAGTACGCATCCGCCATTTATCACAAGAATTAGCATATTATTTCACGTTAGAGGCGAGACTCTAATTAACATAATAGTATGGTGAATGGCCGATTATTCATGAACTTTACCGTCATAAACTGCGACGATACGGTTAAACATACTGATCAGTGAAATTATCAGTTTATATTGAACTCAACACGTTCCATCCGGCTTTCTCAAAAACGCAGTTTATCATCCACTGATACGTCACGCTAGATTAACCGCGTTAATCACTTAGAGGAATGAGTTTATCCTGCGTCATGCCGCAGTTTAGTTCATTCGCGTTGGTATCGCAAAAGCGCGTCGATCTTTTCCGTGGAAACGTCTTTCTCCATCAACTTCCGGTTACGTTGGAACTACCAGGACGTCATTTCGGTTGCGTGGATCATTTCTCACTTAAAATTTTCACGAGGGCTGTAACTATCAAACATTAGAGTCGTGGTCTGGAATGTATGACCTTAATAATGAAACAGCTCGGCTCTAGTGAGCAATTAGGGGATTAAACAGCCATTGGTGAGTAGTAAGTTTACGAGACGCGAGCCTTGAGTGTTCATTCGCTCTCTGGACAGGTTAACTATATCTTGTAAGTAAATGAGGGAGCATTTCCTTCGTAAACGTTGCTGCGTGTGCATAAAGACACATACAACAATAATCATTCGACCATAATCTTGAAATACAGTAAGGAGCAAAATTGAACCAATAACCACAAGTTTTGTGTAAATCATTATTTATTGCTAGAAATATAGAAGAATAACAAAAAATAAACATTATAATTATTTTTATCATAGTTAGAAGTACTTTAGAAATTTGTTTTCAATAATTAATGTCTGCTCGTTTAGCAATGACAGGAAAAATAGATTGACTCGGTTATGCACCACGTCCAATACTTGGCAATATTTAATATATTATTTATTTTTAATATTTCGTCCATAACTCTTGTGTTTGTAAAACTGCACTAATTCGCTTTGGCATAGTTTCTACTAATTTTTTGCAATAATCCGGAGATCGTTGTTCCCACTGTTCTTGAATTCTATCATACAAATCTGTGATTGAAGTTGGTTGGGAATCATATGAATCCCGAAGTCGTCTTTTTAGTAAACCCCATAGAGAATCTATGGGGTTGAGGTTGCGGCTCTGTGCAGGCCAATCTAGAACAGAAAATTTTTTAGTACTGAGCCAATTTTTTACACTTTTAGCAGTGTGCTTAGGGTCTCGGTCATGCATGATAATTACATTTTTTTCTGCTAAAGCCATATTTTTAACAGCATCTATGAGATGATCTTGTAAAATATCCTTGTACATGTACTGATTCATGATGTCATTAATTCGATGCAGTGATCCAACACCAAATGCTGTTAGGCACCCCCAGAATATTAGGGATCCGCCTCCATGCTTTAACGTTTGTTTCACATGTCGTGGTTTAAGCCTTTCATTTTTACGAATCCAGCACCAAGACATGCCATCTGAACAAATTCTGTTAGTTTTGGCCTGGTCTGACCAAATAAACCGTTCCCAGTCAGTAGTTGTCCAGTTTTGATATTTTGTAGCAAATTCCAAACGACGTTTAATATTTTTTTTCGATAACATTGGCTTCTTTTTTTTCTTAATGCTTCTAAACTCAGCTGCTTTGAGGGTTCTTCGTGCTGTCCACTGACTTATTTGTATATTCCTATCTTCTTTTAATAATTTTGCAGCCATAATGGAACTTGAAGCTTCACCAGATGTAACAAACCGTATAATCCTTCGTTCATCCTGCGCTGATAATATTTTTGGACTTCCTCCAATATTTAATAATATACTTTTCCAGTATTTTTTTCTTATTCTCTGCAGTGTCGATTGACTAACACTGCAAGTTTTCGCCGTCTTACGCGTCGACAAGCCGTCATTCAAAAGAGAAATGCCTTTTTTTACACAATTTCGAGCATTTGACTTCATATTTATTCTTACTTCACTTGCGTGCTTTTCCGTTCGACTGATTGCGAAGAACTAAGTGTTAAGACTTAGACTAATAGTTTGCGAACATACCAAAGTGCTAGATATAAACATACTACTAGAACATTCCTTGTAAACATTTCTTGTAGGGACCGGTGCAAAACCGAGTCAATCTATTTTTGTTGTCATTGCTAAACGAGCAGATATTAATTATTGAAAAAAATTTCTTAAGTTACTTCTAGCTATAATAAAAATAATTATAATGTTCATTTTTTGGTATTCTTCCATATTCCTAGCAATAAATAATCGCTACAGGACGTGACAAAAATTTTAGAAAAAAACTGCCAGTTGTCGGAATTGCAGAGAAAATACTAAAAGTTGTGTTTTTCAACTTTTTTATGTGGGCTTATATGGAAAATTTAGACTACACGTTTCGTAGATTTGTATCAATTAAACATATTCTGAAAATTTTATCAAAATCGGTCGACGTTGTAATGAGCTACAAACAAACTGCAGTAATTCTAAGGATTCTTACATCTTTCAATGCCTGTCGTTTTTTCCCGCGTCAACCGATTTCTATGAAACTTTCGCAGTGCGTATAATTGATACAGATCTACAAAACATATTTTTAAAAATTTCAATATAGGTCCGTATAAAAAAGTTGTAAAATGCAACTTTTAGCATTTTCTCTACAATTCCGACCAAATGGAATTTTTGAAAAAATTTCTTTTCACATCCTGTAGTAAACTAGTTGCTTTAGCTTCCCAGAAAGTTCAAATCGCATAGTTCAATATTAAAAAGGTTATGGTGTTTTTAAGAGTGTCCGAATATTAGTGGGAGTCACTGTATACACGTAAAATAAATGCGGACATCTAGTATGTACAAATTCGTTTCGATTTCCAGATAAATTCTAGTGGTAGAACAATTATTTCGGAAAGTGAATGGGGCGTCGTCGTTAGAATCGAGGAATTAAACCGGGTGGTCTGAAACGACCGGGTTTTCGCGGGGAGCGTTCCCGTCGGCTGAAAGGAAAGTTCCAAAGGGTCCAGAAAAATATAGGATAACAAGGAACGCTGGAGATTCGGAATTCAAGGGAACGCGAACAACAGCGGTCGAACTCCTTGCCGTTGTTTTCGCCTCCGAAACGAAACTCCTCCGGCAACAATACACCGCCGCGAGAAGTTGTGAGGCTCTCGAGAAATAGTTGGAACGACTTGAACCGACAAAAATTAGTTTATCGGGCTCCGTTTCCCTTAATTAGCACCGGAACGCATAATACGAGAACGGTGATGGCTCGAGGAAAAGCCGACACGCTAGAATAAAACAAATAGACGGGTTGCTCCTCCTTCGTCTTAGGAAATGGGAAATCGTAATTCCTCGTGCTCTTCCGTTTAACGATTTGCCTGCCGTTCGATTTATCCGTATGCAAAAAGTACCCGCCTGCAATTTCCGTTACCGCGCCTAAGTCTGTTTAGCTTTTATCCGCTGGGTAAAATCTGCAATATTTTCCTCCTCGATGATTTCCACACGGCATGCCAGCAGCAAGATTGCTGCGTGCGGAACGTCTATGGACTGCGAATTGCTTAGTACACACTCCCGTTTATCGCGAACCATGCGCACTGGACGGCGCGATAAAAATTCGGACGCTGGTTTTATTTCCTTCGCAACTCTCGATTGTTGCTTTGATATTCTCCGGCTTGCGATCTAGTCGAGGTGGGATTTAATTAAGGATACGGATCATCGTTGTACGCAAGTGGTGTTCGTTGAGATCCCTTCGCGTCTGTTAATTGAATCGAACGTACAACCAGTAGTTACTCACTCTGCATGTACAGTCAGAAATGGGCACGAACATCTGCAACATCATTTTAAATGTTACTTGCATTCAAACAGGACACTCACGATATACCCATGACTTCCTTATAGCCGAACAAAGCCTCCGGAGTGTATCATATGCGGCGTGATCATCAGTGTTCACCATACACTACTCGAATGTCCCAGATTTTCTTTGAAACGATCCAGATCGTCTATTGAAAATCACCTCAAGTCGAATCGAAACGAAGACAACAACAGGAACGTCCTCCTCTTCTTTAATTCCATCGATCAAATATATGTATCATAATCAAGTATAAACTATGTGGTTGCTAATTACAAATAAACTGCAAGTGAATGAATAAATGATTTTAAATGAAGACGAAATGGCGAACGAGTACGACGTCCTCGATTTGCACGTCATGAGCGTCAAATAACAGGTGATCGAAATCCGAGACGGAAAAAATTGAATTTCATTCTCACACGGCTCATTCATGAGAACCGAACGGGTTCGGCGTCGAGGCGGACGCCCCCCGGACCGGAACAATTACAATTTTTACTGGAAATGAGAGTATACGAGGCTGTCGAGACGCGAGCAGCACCGTGGGAAAGTCGAGGCCTATAATTTGACGACCCATTTATCGGGAAATATTGGACGTGCGACGGGTTTGCTCGCCTGATTTCCAAGGCTGTCCGCGCGAGGACGAACTGGCCCGAGACGCGGGGGTTAAATGCCGTTTAAACATGAACGGTGATCCCCAATTACACGATACGCGGTGAATAACGAATCAGCCCGTGACCGTCGCGGGGGTCTGACGACCACCGTATGTACGATTCTCCGTTTTTTCTTTTTCAGCTATCGTGACGAAATATCACGAACCCACGAAGCGTTTCTAAACACCTTCGGTAATGCCATCGCGATACGCGTCACGGTGCCGAGAGAAAAAGTGCCCGAGAAGAGGCGCCCGGCACGACGTGGAAGCTCGTTTCTGTCTTGTCGAGTGAATTTCATTTACCAACCGGTAAATTAAGAACGCTTGGCGATCGCGCGATTTTTTTCACGGCAAATTAAACACGCCGTGGATCGAGACCGACCAGGGAATAAGAAAGTTGCCGGCTTGCTGCGCAACAACGAGGTGTGATTTACTTTAGGCGTGTCGTCATTTTTTGTTCCAGCAACCCGTGGTTTACGCGTTTATTCGTTGTTCTTTTAGATACCAGGTGATAAAGGAGGCAAGAGTTGTTAGCAAGCTGCGCATTAATTTTCGTGTTCGTTCCCAGTCTTTGAAAATGAGAATTGTCACGCAAAGTACGCGTTTGTTTGTCTAAATCGGTGCAATATCGTTATCTAGTATTGTTCTAGAATTCTTTCATGATCTGCGCATATTGTATTTATGATTCTCATGGAATAGTTAATCAGTGACAGCGAGACACTGCACACAACAAAAAGGATAGCCATTGACGTTCATGATGAAGTTATTTTCTTCTCGCGTCTCCGCAGAAGCTATCGGGTTACTCTACGCGTAGCAAGCATTTAATCGCGGACTTGTTAGATCTCTTAGCCAGTGCTGGTCTAACCGCACGGCATTAACCATTTGTGGTCGAAGCCTGCAATCTTGGACGCGGCGATTCTTTCACAAACAACGTCTTTAACGTAACATTACATATTTTATGGTTTACGGCTGACGAACCGTGGCAGTTGTTTGCGGCAGCGGTCTTCAACCTGTGTGACAAGGGATTCGAGGGAATTTGATGCGCATCGTTTCCGCCTTCGATTAACAGAGACGACGACAGATAAATTTCGGCTTGACAAACAACGTGATCGCGCTGTTAACCGATCGCAAACAGAACGCTCTCTAATTGGCGTGTAATTGCGACGGGGATCGCGAGAGTCAATCGTCGAAACGTTGTTTGCTCGCGGTACGTCGAGGAAAAGAGCGATTTGAAAAATGCCCCGGGAAAATAACGCGGCGAGATAAACGTGAAAAATCGAGCTAGACAATACATAGATATAGGAAGATCCGTTTCGACGCGCACGCGATCGTGCCGCGGCGTAATAGATAGGGGAAGCGAGCGGAACCAGCCGGCGCGAAGGGGGCGTCGAAAGGGCGTCACCGATAGGCCAGCTACCAAACCTTCCTATTATTGATGAACTTCTACTAATCTGCCTGTTAATGCAACGCGCCTGGTCCGACCGCCGATAATTTCATCCTAACTTGCGCAGACCTATCCGCAAAACCTGTTACTAAACACTTGATATCGAGACTCTTACGTTCTTATTTTGAAAATATTCGGAAATCAAGTTGTGTTATAATATCGCCGCCTGATTGTAAGAACTAGGTAACTTACAATTCCTTATTTTAGAGAAATTGATAAAAGAGTGTTTTAAGATTATGGTAGGGAGACCGTTATTTTAAACATAATGCCAATATCTGCTTATATTTCTTTATTTTGAGTGGAACAATACATGGAAAAACATCATTTTGGATTAAAAAAATTTGTTAAAAGTCGAGTTGCCCATTTATAACATAATACGTAATATTGAATTTATGTTTCGTTCGACACAATTTTCAAAAAAATTCACGAACGTGTATGTGTATGGCGTTTTGTATTTCGTTGAAGACGGTTTTTGAAAAAAATTCACGAACGTGTATGTGTATAGCGTTTTGTATTTCGTTGAAGACGGTTTTTGAAAAAAATTCACGAACGTGCATTGAATTTGTGGTTCGATAGAATTTTTAGAGAAATTCGCGAACACCTAGCGAGTCTGTGTTATTTTTAATTCAGAAACCGTTCCCCTGACCTCCGTAGTGTGAAATTTTTAGAAAACGACCGACGAAAAGCATCGCATACAAATTTTTACAGAACTCCCACGCAGCCTCGTCTTATTTTTCATTTCCTAGAAGCATTTGTGAAGGAAATAGGGATTTTACTTGGAATTTGTCTTTATAAATGCGAACTTGCTCGTAATATGGCGCAGGCTCGGTATAAATTTTCTAGGAGCGCTTTGAATATTGCTTTTGGGAGTTGTAGAAGGTATCGTTTTATATTCTCCAACATTTCCCTCTTGTAATAATGTTTCCTGTGATCTATGATCCCTTTCAGAAAAGTAAGTCGGTGTTTTAGTAAGTTGCCAGCCCTCTGTGTTTACTTTGTTTCTACTTTTTTTCGCCTTTTTGTTTAATGATACAGCCTGTTTACGAGGCAACCGTGTAAGGTTTATTGCGCCGGTGTTTCTTGCCGGCCGCAACTCTGTAATAGGATGTTAGGATGTACGTTACTTTTTCGATTATCTTGGAAAGATGAGAAATACAGTTCCCTGGATAATCGAAATCCCAGTAGGGTCTACCGGATAAAAGAGATACACGGGAAACGCTTTGCAAATACTCTATGTATAGTCTATAGAATAAGACCTCATTTGCCAGGCAACTGGAAATGTTATCTTCCGAATGTAAATTCCGAACCGGAACCAACGGATTTACCTTACGCTCTCGCGACCAATCTAAATTTTTAATGAAGGAAAAACATTTACTGCCTCGCACACACTTCCCTCCTCAATTCTGATTCACTGATCTAATCCGAAACTACCTCGACCGTTTAATAATTCGGCTGTTGATAACCAACTAAATTGCTAGCACAGCTGAATCATTCAATTATCTTTGTAAAAAGATGACTATTCTGAATTTTTAATGAAGGAAAAACATTTACTGCCTCGCACACACTTCCCTCCTCAATTATAATTCACTGATCTAATCCGAAACTACTTCGACCGTTTAATCATTCGATACATAGAAAATCAAAATTTATAGGCTGTTGATAACTGACTATTTTCCAATTTGCTGAATTGCTAGCTGAATCGTCCAATTATCTCTGCAAAAAAGTGAAATTTATTTTAACACTCTTGAAAAAGGCGAAAATCCGATTGTGTAAAATTCATTTCGGTAATATTGTTAGCAATTCTCGTAAGAGGGATTACAAGGATTACGTTCGCGTTCTATCCGGTAGACGATCGCAAAAACATAATGTTATACTTTGTACAGAAAAATCCCGGTGGCGATCGATCGGATCGAAAATTATGCGTTGAAGTTTTCGCGCAAACAGAAAAGAAGGACTCGAGAGAACCTTCGGAATGCCTTGGGGTTGCCGGTCGTTTATTGCGTTCAATCACGGTCCCCAGAAAAATCGCGCCCGATCCGAGAAAAACGCGCGACACGCGGGGGTAACTTCTTCTCGCCATTCATAACGATTACCATAAAAAGCGGAGCAAGTGTAAGATTCACCGAGAGACAGGCTGCGCGATTATTTACGCTCGCGTTACAAGGCCATCGGCTCTATTACCGGCCGCGCCGTAATTGGAACCATTCAGGAGCAGAGTCCCTCCTTCGGCTCCAGATATCGAACTCTTTCGAGAACGATCCCAGTCATGGCAGTTCCACCATACTCTGAAACATTCTCAATTAGAGAGTCTCCCGGCAACATTCCGGAACGTCGCGCCGCGCCATCGAGATCGATTCTGGCAATTTGTCGCGGACCTGCGGAACCATCGTCGCGAAACAATACTGTTCATCGACGAGCACGTCCGGGACCGAAAATCTATTAGCAATTAATGTGACCGAACTTCCGAAACGCTTCTTAATAATCCACCGAATCGTGATACGCTCTCCCTAATAGCCGCATCGTGGTCCAAGGCCGCTTTTTGTGGCCAACTCATTGCTTTTGCATCGAGACACACAACTGAATTCTTTACAACAGAATGCACACGTAGTGTTTCGTAATATTTGGTTACGCTCCACTCGGACGAGATCTGTTTTATTTATTATAATTTTATGGCTTCAAATGAATACATGATAAATGGTAATGCAATCAGACTGAAATTAAATATTGTACGGTATCTAGAGGTGGAGAGATAATAATTTACATTTCAAATAAATACAGTAAATCGTGAGATTATAGAATCAGAGAGAAATTTTATATTTAGATATATTTATATACAAACAAGAAGATTCCAGTACGGAGAACGTAAAAGTGTAGCGAGATTGAATAAAATTAATAACAGCCTCGATAATTTTCTAAAAGGTTCGAGAAAGCGGTACGAACTTTTTACTCGACATACAAATTGGCTACATTAACAGTAAAAGTGCCATCGTCGGCGTAAATGACCAGTCTCGGATACTTTATTGTAGAATTATTGAAATCACGAAGAAGATGCTTCGCGGGAACTTATTCGGTAAACTTCTTTATTCGAGCACGCATTACAGAATTTGAATAAATCCAATCTCATGATTCTTAGAAGGCAATAAACGCGACTCGCTTTCGTGCTGGTCGCGTTCCACGATAAAACATTTTACCGAAACGTCACGCGCGAGGAATCGAATTAATTTTTTAAAGGCGACAAGCGCGGCTGTAGCGCGTTAATCTGGCTCTTTAGGGTAGTCCGCAAAAACCTAATGCCTCATAAGCGCGAGCAGTTAATCACCGGCCGGTGTATTCACAATTTCGTGGCCGCGGAAGATTTATTATCGCTTTCCCATTACGTTGACGACTGAATAATTACTGTCGTATAAATTCCGTGGATCCGTGAAAAACGGCCGGACAGCGTGTTTCGCCCGAAAATTGATTAAAAAAGGTGACAGTGTCGTTACAACCCACCAGGACTACATAAGATCTGAAGATGGCATGGTTCGCCGTACATTGAACCGAGCAACCGAGATGAATAAAAAGGGCTGGGTTCACCGGCTGCTTCTCTCCTCCATCCGTTCATTCCTCGCTATAATCTTTCTTGCCTCCTCTTTATTCTTTTTCGCTCGCTCACCGGAACAACCTGTTTCACAGCCTCCGCTGGAAAAATCGTCCCAATGGAGGGTACCGGGTGCAAGCTCGTGTACCGTATTGCTCCCTTTTCTCTCTGCCCCCTCCCCTCCTTTCCATCTTTCTGCCCCTCTTTCTGCACCCAGTTCCTGCCGCGAACCACTCTTTACGGCCCACCTTCTGTCGCGTCGGCGAATCCGTGCAATCGATGCAATAATCGCAAGATCTACAATTCCCCGTGACTCGGACAACTGACGCCATTTTTATCAACTTTCGCCGCCATTTGTTTAGACTGTAAAGAACAAGAGCCACCTGAAAATGTACTTCCGCTAAAAGTTTACCACTGGAGCAGGGATTAAAAGTCTACTTACACCGCGCTATTATTGGCAGTTGAAAAGAAGTCGAGGGGAGTTCCCACCATCGATACTTCCGCAGCCTCAATCTTTAGGCTTTCTGCATGTATTGTGTACAATAATACATTCCTACCAAGTCACTTCTTCTCTGCCCTCAATAATACTCATCCTCGATATTCTGTAGCTTCAATTTTGCACTTGCTTGTTCCACGGGCCATGAGAAGGTTGCCCGCGGAAGCCCGGCTTCACCACGCCCGTTATAGTGCCACTTCTCGAGGCTGGAAACATGATTTTACAACCTGTCGATCGTCTGACGTTACCCTTGACCTCATCGTTGATTTTTACAGTCGTTGTCGACTTCGCGTTCATTTTAATCTTAAAATGCCCAGAATGCTGTCGACCGCGCCCAATACAGGGCCACTTCTCGAGGCTGGCAACGTGATTGTAGGACAGCCGTGATTTTACAACCTGTCAGTCGTCTGACATTACGGTTTGACCTCATTGTTAATTTTTACAATCGTTGTCGACCCGAACCACTCTTTAGCTCAACTTTTCGTCGGTGAATCCGCGCAATCGATGCAATAATCAGAGGATTTGCAATTCCCCCGCGACCTTAACGACAGACGCGACTTCTGCGAGGCCGCGCCGGAAAATTGATGGAGGGGGCACGGTGAATGGCGAGCGATCGCGAATCCGGCGACTCGCCACGATGCTGTTTCATTCAGCACAGACCCAGCAGATTTTTTACTCGCTTTCGCAATCTGCTTGGCCTTTGAGCCGGTTAAACGACCGTCCCGCGACTCCCTGTTAATGGCCGAGAGCGGTAAGGGCGTCCAAGGATCAGGACTCTCTTTTTAGATCGGATCTAAATCGAGGCGCGACGATAGCATCGAAATAATCTGGAAGTATGGGCGGTTTATTATTCGACTGTGAATCTTTATGTTTGCACATGCGTTTCTTTACTCTGTTCGTATCGGCTCGGTGATAATGAACTTGTCAGTGAATATGTTTCACTGCTTTTGATCCTCTTCAGGTTTTAGCTCTTTCCAGTGAAACGTGGCCGTTAAAAATTGCATCGGAAAGATCTTCATGAAGAAATTAGTTGGGTGAAATATCGAACAGTATAACAAATTTAAATAATTCAAGAATGTTGTGATCTTGCTTTTAATGTAACAAGTCGTTAAGAGATGAAATCAATTTTTATGTTATTTCTGCTTCCCACGATCAATGCAAAGCATTTTTATTTTGCATAAAGATCCGCAGTCTAGTGATTACACGTTTCAACATTATTAACTGCCAACGATCCGTTATTCCGCTCTCTACGCAGAAGAACATACGAATTGAATTTAGGTAGGTCGACCAGTAGAAAAATCGTTCATTTGGTTGGTCACGGCAGTGGTAATGGAGGATCATAAAGTGCTCAGAAGAATATAAATACCGGGGCGACTGTAATTGTGCCATTAATCTTCCCGAACATTTGAACTTCGATTTGTCAGTGTCGGGTAACTTTCACTCACGGGGAAATTAGTGGCAATTTGGTCGGGCGCAGGAAGCAGTAGACCCTACAATTTATGGTAAGACTATTTGCAGTCATGATTTCCCCAGGAAATCCTTCGATCCGAGGTAATTCAGTCTCGAGAATTCTGGTTGGCAATCGGGAACCTTTTCTCTTGCCATTCCTTTGAACGAATAATTCCTTCGCAGACATGCATACACTATAACCGTTGCGTATTATTGCTGCGGTACCATCTTCAATCTTACTTCGTAATCAGACTTCGTATTAAACTTCTAACAATTCTTTGAATGCACGAAACCCATTGTTATGTTGTTTCCCCTCTGTTTCGGATCCCCAATCTAAAATTCATTTTTATTTGCGATACGTAAACGAGCGAGAAGTTCTAACTACCCCTGCTTCAAGCTGATTGAACACCGCAGAGAACTTTGGTCATTCCCATAAGGACTCGTCGTTACCCTCAAACACCACCAGAAACTTTCTCGTCCGCGTGGATCTTTTGATGAAACAATTTTGAAGGTGGAGGCCGAGTCTACAGGAGCGCTCGACGCTAAAGTAGATAGTTCTCCGTGTATCTACACAAGCTCTCTGTAGGAGCGTGTGTCATAAAAGAGCGGCGGTGCTGCCAAAAAAATCGAGAAAGTTGTGACGGGAGGAAATTTCTTTCATCACCGGTTGAAAAAAGGAGCCGCGGCGGCTCGTCCCCGTTTCAGAAGGCCGGCGCTGTGCATACACTGCAGCTGGAAAGTGTGTGGACAGTTGCAATTTTCGGAGCATCGGTGACGTAAATTTCACTCGACGATTATCTGTGCCCGTAATCATGAAAGTGGTCTAACTCGTATTCACATCTCTTGCAATGAAATGAATTCTATATAATGTTGAAATAACAAGCGCTATCGTAAAAATTACATTGAATCAATTAGTTTAGAGTATTTGAATAGTGTCTATTAACTTTTTGCACTCTCGAGTGGTAACTCGGAGACGCTAATAATTCTTACATCATTATTTAAAATATTTGTTGTATTATTTTTGTATTTAATACTTTAATAAACTACTGAAAGTATTGTGCGAGGTATTATATCAGTTTTATATCGATCAAATTAAGAAAATCATATAAAATAGAAATATTTCAGGCCGGAAGTAAAATTCAGTTCTCGAATTGGAATAGAAATAAACTTCGCATCCTAGTTCCAGTTTCAATAGCAAAGTTACGACCGATTGAGTGGAAAGGCACCGAGCTTCTTCGCATAGCTGAACAAAATGTTGATTTGCAGTGGCCAACAGGCGCGATTAGGGATGCGTCGACATACTTTTGAGCGGCAGCGGTAGTCGAGCGACGCGCAGGATACATTCCTGTGTGAAGGGCCGGCAGAGGAGGATGGGATTGGATCGAACGACCCGAATATGCCAAACGCCCGTCAAATCCGCAGGCATCTCGGTCGTTCGATCTTTTATTTGATTCCATAAACAGTGCGGCAGGGGGATGGATCTGCCGCATTCCCGGAAACGAAACCACCGTTGATCCGATGGAACGTCTGTCGACCGAATTAAACGAGTAGAGCAGCCGGGGGGCTCTGGTGCCGGTGCGGAACCGATCGGACAATCCATAGGCACGCGTCATCGTCGGCAGGTTCATCAAGAGCTGACTCATTAGCCGGCATTGTACGTGCGTTCAACTGGCAACTGCATTACTTCGCTTTGATGCGCATCTGACCGAGTGCAGCCCCGGGTCCTCTCCTCTCTTCTCTCTCTCTCTCCTCTCTGTGATGGCGCACGCTCCGGAATCCTCCCCCGCGCGGCTCCCGCCAGGGGATTTATATCTGTGTTACGAGCGGACGTTAATTGCTCGCGACTAATTTCACTCCGGCTCGTCGGGATCTCCTGACAGTGACACGTACCTGCGGGACAATGGCCTTTGTTGCGAAATTCGGATACATTTTTTTCCCTAGTCTGTTTGCTGCCTCCCGCCGCGCGCCGCGCCGACTCGTTCGAGCACGCTTGCACAGGCCCGAATAAACGCGGGATCCCCTGAGCGCGTCTGGACTATGGCTGTTACTTCTCCGAAGCTTCGATTTTGCGGAGATTCGAAGGATTCGAAGGAACGAAGGAGCTTCGAAGTCTTCGAATCGTATGAAGTTATAACTTAATCAATCTTTTAGCTGTTCTGACGTATTTTTTCCGATATGTAGGAGTGTTTGTAATTGTACCAAGTATAACTTCGCAGTGAAATTTCGAAGTTCAAAGCTTCGAAATTCCGTTTCTTTTAATCCTCTAATAATTTACTACGGAGGTTCGAATGTCGGAGATTCAAAATCTTCGACTTTCGAAGGAAAATAACAGGCCTAGTCTGGACTAGGGAACTTCCGGCCACGTGTCCAGACGCACAAGTTAGCATTCGCGACGAATGGAGTATAAGAGGCTCCAGGATCGGAAACGTTCGCGTCCACACGCGCGAAAGAAGTCTCTCGTCGCCCGGATTCGAGCTAATTGATCTCGAATCAGACATCCGTACAGAATAGAAGTTCCACCCCGAAGTTTTCTTCAGACTGCACGGTGCGTCTCCATCTCCACTTTGTCCGGATCTAAATACTTTCTCGAGTTCCTCGAGGATTTGGGATTTTTCGCGAGGCTCGAACTTACGCATTCCAGAATTACAGGAAGACTCTACATTGTCGACGAGTTTTTACCTCCTAGAATCTGGTACTTTCTATTCAGACCACATTTTTCCAGCTTCCGCTCAGGAATCGTTCGAAATCAAGTGTATATTTCACGGATTGCGCGATTTATCTTCGAACGCGGTATCAGCTGATCTGAAACCTCATCCGTTCTTCGCGTCAACTCGACGCATTTTTCACTGCCTCCGGGAAAGCAGTAGCTCGCCCACCGTCGATTTATTATGCGAATAATCTCGTTCTAATCTCGTTCTCGTGCAGCATGGTACCCTCGAAAGTAACAGTTCACAAATTTACAAATTGGCCGAAGTTGGAAGCGTGGAAAAGAGAAGTAGTTAGGAGAAACACAAAGCGACAATTAAAGAGCTAAATCTGTTCGACGTGTTCGAGTTAACGGGACAAATAGAAACCCGATTCTGTTAAAGCGTTCGCTCTCTTTCTCCGGTACGGTTCAATTCCTGGAAAAAAGAGATTTCCGTGTATCTTGGATAGTTTTCGGGACAATCAACTGGACACGTTTGCACCGGACATTTTGCGTATATGTAGTATCGCGAGCGGCACAATAATCGAAGTCCGCGTGACTTGAACGCATCGGTTCGCCGACGAGCCCGGCTCGACCCGGGAATTTTCTCCGTATCGGGAACCGATCCAGCCATGCGTGCGCGAAACGAGTTTCGCGATCAACGTGTCCCACCAGAGCCGCGCCTAAACGGACCATGCGGATCTTCGTGATCGTACAACCGAGCTCTCTCGATCGCCGAGCGAGACATCGGTCGGGAACGGGGCTATAGTTGAATTAACGTTCTGATTGAAAAAGTTGTTTCGTCCCCGGTGGATTGTATACGCCGGGTACCCGGGGAAAAAGTCGACTCCCCGGACCACCCGTCAGTGGTTCTCTTCGAGGATCTTCCCCCGTTTTAATTTGCTGGATGATTGCTCCTCCGGCGATCGACCCTATTACTGCCCTACTGCCTCCTCTGTCCAAACAGTTACACTCTGTCTCCTGTTCTACATCTGGTTTCCACGTGTGCGAATCCAGTCAACGAAGTTCTGTAGCCTTCGCGCTCAAAATTCGCCCTTTTGCAAATAGAGTATTTTCCAGAAAGATTTTGCAAATTAATCGTTAAGAATTTCACAATTCTATTTACTGCGGAAACGTACATATCAAATACTCATTTAACAGTGTTCATTATTTGAAGAATCAGCTAGCACGTTCCCAGCACACAATTTGATTTTTGAATAAACTTCTTCGAGACACTTCTTCGAGTGTGATTAACTTTAAATGTTCGTAACAGGTGAAATTGATCTGCAAAAAGGTGAATTCGGAGCGCGAAACCTATAGAATACGTCGTCCCGGACAAAAAGACAAATTGCTGCCCCTTAAGAATATATATATATTTTTTAAATAAAGGTACATATTCTTTATTTCAAATTAAAATCAAATCATTTTATTTAAATTTTAATAAAAGCAGATTTTCTATTAATTGAGTATTTAACACATCAATGTTTTTCTCACACCTACAGCCAAAATGGCGCCCAAAATGTCCGGGTTACCCGCCCCTAGAGCGGGCCCTGAATACAGTCAGCGAATCGCAGTAACATTCGAACACTTTTCAAAGCACGATATCTTTTTAATTTTGAAGCATACGACGCAGAAAGAAAAGCTTCTCTAAAGTTATCAAAGGTAAAATTTTGAAAGGAATTAGCATGTGGCCTTTGCGACCAGCGTTCACCGCAGAAAAATGTCGAGTGCACCGATACGTTTTTCGACGCTGCACGCAACGCGCATGAAAAAGGGTGCACCCGGTTATTGCGTCTACAGGCTGAATTAATAATGACCAGCCGAGAGAACAAAGTGATTAAATATTGAAGTTTCGGGCGGTTTGCGCGGCCCCGTTACAACACTGGTCGTACAGTTTCATATACCTACGTATGTATTGTAGGGAGGGAGGGAGGATTGGGGGGTAGGTGCGCGTGTTCGCGATTATCAAAGAGGGTTTAACAGTTATTCCATCGAATGATAGCAGTCCGAGGCGAGTAGAAATTGGCAACAGGTGGAAACGGGATTGCCGCAGAAGCCGCCGCCCTGATCAATACGTAATTACGTGATCCTACACGACACCCCGGTATATCCCGGGGCCCGCTCTCTTCCCGCGTTTGTCGTCTCAACTTTTGATACGTCCGCTTAAATGTTTCCGGCAGTGTCCCCACGAATTCTCCGGCTCTCTCACCCCCTTAACTCCTACGCGGTGGTTAGATTTAAATTATTGTAGATAAAGACGCAACCCGGAACGCGACACCTCGGCTTCAACCCTCTAATCGGATAAACGCCCGAGCTGTTAAACACTGAACTTCCCCGTAACGTCGTTGATATCGCATGAACGGGGGTGGCTTTCGAACCGAGCACGGTGGGGGAAGACTTTAAGTTTCCGGCGATGGTTGCGATTTGTTTTATCTTCCGCTTTAGACTGCCGCATGTAATATGCACGACCAGACACGCGACGGGAAATCAGGTTAAATATGCAAACGCCCTCGGAATGCGCCGCGCTACGCTCCGTTACAAAGACGAATTCCCATCTCCATTTTCAGCCGGAACACTTTACAAATTGTTCCGCGAAATTCTTTTTCGCCCCGACCTTCTCGTTTTCGTTCGCACGAAATAGGCGAGGCACCGGCGAACTTATTAATAAACACATTTTTTGGAATGTTGACTCCGAGTGCCGAGGCGCTCATTTCACAAACTGTTCTTTTAGCCGTTTTATGTGTTTCGCATTAGAGGAATAAAAGTCACGAAGTTTCGGGTTACCTACAAACAGCAGAACGGTATAACTTATTTCGGGAAAACTGTGTGAAATTGAAACTCGGAGATATTTTAACGCGAAAATGAAACATTTCTACCGACCTAGAATTGTAAGCTATATCGCGTCACCCGGTATATTGTTATTTACGTTATCAACGACAAGTAAACATCAAAACGATCGAACGAGGAGCAAGAAGCGAACTTCGAAAAGCAGTCTTGTCAAGCCCGTCACCGCGAAACGTTGAAATAAAATTAATTTGTTACTGTTTAACTGTTGGCCATCCCCTTCTATATGATGTTTTAAATTTTATGGATATGAAATTGGTGTAATACCTCGTAAAATACCTAAATGTTTCGTAATTGATTAGCTGCCGACATATTTACAGTCCTCGACAAAATAATAATACACCTAGCATATTTTTAAATTTCTTATATTTAAAGGTAGAAAATGTACACTCCGTTGTATCCTGTATATTAAATACTATTTCCAAAGTAAACATGTAAAATCTTAGGATTGTATCGCGTACCACAGCAAAATGAGAGAAAGATGTGTAAACACGATCTGACATTAATTCGACAAAAGTATAAGACACTAACAGAAAAATGTTTGATTAAGCACATAACTAGAGGGCTATTGTTGCTCGTTCGCTTCGCTCGCTCGCGAGTAGGGTTGTTTTTGCTCGCTCGCTTTGCGAGCTCGCGGGTAGGACTGCTCTTGCGAGAGGGTTAGTGATACGCATGGCTAGTAGGGCCTACTGATATTAATGTTTTTTATTTGGTGTGTGACTCTCCAAGAGTCACACAAAGAACTTCCCGATTCGTTACTCCTTCGCCAACATCGCTAACATCGTTTTTTTTTGTACTTTCATCGATATTCTCCCAAAATGTATTCTTGGGAGTAGAGGTGATAAATTCACTGTGGCATTGGAATAACTTTCGATTATTCCAAGCGGTAACATTAGCATCAGTTAAAAAAAAAATTTTTTTAAATCTAAAAAAAAATTTTTTTTTAATCTAAAAAAAAATTGAGAAAAAAATTTTTTTTTATGTAATTGCGTTTGGTTCTTTGGTGGAAAATTTTCGTCCTCCCTTATAAATTGCATTGTAGAATCAACTCTTTTCGAAAAAAAAGTAAAAATCTAAAAAACTACTTGACCAATATGGACCAAAATCTAATCAGCTCTAAGTTACGACGGGGCACATCGATTGCATCATTCATCATCCTGATCGCGTTGTTACTTTTTCTGAAAACGTTAACGAAAAATTTGATTACATAGAAACGGCCATACGCACACACACACACACACACACACACACACACACACACACACACACACACACACACACACACACACACATACGAACATTTTGATAAAAATAGTCTAAAATGACTCCAATGACCATGAAACGTGAAGATCTGCTAAAAAATCGATTTTCGATTTTCGGGGTAATTACAATAACTTCCCTATAAAATCGGGAAGTTAAAAATACAAAATTAATACTTTGTGATACCTCCTTTGAATCGAATTTACGTCTAGTAATCGCTTTCGGATAGTTTTATAGAACTTTTTGATTCGTTTTTGTTCTAAATGTGTCCAATTGTGATTTATACTTTCTTTTAGTTCATTTACGTTATTATATTGTCTCCTATTCGCGTAGAATCGCCTTGACAAACCTCCCACACATTTTCTGTAGTATTTAAATCGGGAGAACGAGCGGGCCATTCCAAAATATTAATATTTTTTTAAGAAAAGAATTGTTTCACAGATTTTGCAGTATGGATTTCTGCATTATCCTGTTGAAAAATATAGTCACAGCGCGTGATACGAGCTGCAAGCTTGTTTAACTGAACTGCTATTAGTTCAATATATTTATTAGTATTCATCCGACCTGATAAAAAGTTTATTTCTGTTTTTCCATAATAACCAATAGCGGCCCATATCATAACACTGCCACCACCCATTTGACGGCAACATAAATGGAGTTCTTCCTTTCTGCAATCATGAAAGTAGTAGGCTCAGTCGTCAGGGGCATCTAGATTGAATTTTTTCTCGATACTATAAATGACTTTTCTCCAGTTTTTCATTCAGTGGACTTGTTCACAAGCGACCTTTAGTCGTGCTACTTTGTGTTTCTCCATTGAGGCTGGCCGTTGTTTTAATTTCTTCCGTTTAATGTGTTTGCTTCCTTGTAAAATGCGATGTACATTTCTTAAATTTGTTGTCACACCTGCTTCTGCGACTATTTGTCTTGTTGTGTCCTTAAATTTCGACGCAACACGCAAAATTGCACGTTTATCACGTTCGGAAGTAACGCTAGGTCTTCCACTTCCTTTCGTTTCTCCATAAGTACTTGGATTTTTTAACACATTATATATCGCGCACCTACTTCTGTTTAATAATTTCGCAATTTTATTAATACAGTACTTTTCCGAGCGCGACAGAACGATTCGATCGACCTCACTTTTATCTAACTGCTTTCCTCGACCCATTATTTATTTTTCATTGTAATAAATGTACTTATAATGTAAGAAAATCACAAGATTCAACGTCTGAATACGTTCGCAATAGAATACTTAATGGTAGAAGTCACATGATTGGAAAATAAGCCAAATGTCTTATACTTTTGTCGAAGCAATGTCAGTCCGTGTTCATATATCTTTCTCTAATTTTGCTATGGTATGCGACACGATCCTAACGCGATTTTGCGTGTTTACTTTGGAGATAGTATTGTTATGCCGAGAAGAAGGAAAGGATGGGGTTCCCTCGAGAAATAATCCTTTTTCTTCTTTATAACTTGAAGTTTATTGAGTAGACCACACCAGATTGTTCACAAGAAATCGCGCTTTACAGAAAGTGTACGTCATTACAAAATAACTGACGACTCGAAAGTGAGCCCCACTCGATGAGAGGGTTCCTCACATAGATTCTTTGCAAGGACCTTTGGTCTACTCTAAAATGTGTCACCGGATATGTAACTTTGCCGTTCCTAGTCCAGCCAAGCGTTTGATTCAGCTTTGGCCAAAAGGGGGAAGATAAGGTTGGTTTGAAATCTTATCGGAAAGGGTGATGCAGCACAACAGTATGTGGTATTCAGGATAGAACGGAGTGTACACTTTCCACCTTTAAATATAAGCAATTTAAAAATATGCTTGGTGTCTTACTTATTGGCTCTACAATAATGAAACAGTCGAATTACTCGGCTCCCGACGTTCCGGCTGAAAACTCGTTTACAGCAGTGCAGTAACGATGGCTCGCCTATTAAACAATTGAATTACGGTTGCGGCGGAGGTAGACAGTTGCTTGTCCTCGGGGTTGGGTTGATTATCCCAAATGTTAGATCAACATCGATCAGACGGTGTTGGGTGGCGATCTCTTGGGCATCGGCACAGCTGAACGGCCCGGCATTATTGATCCAATATTACCGGCCACGGTTGCAGAATAATATTTACGGCCCGTAATGAGTCAATATCGCAAAACAATATATAACAAGAGATCGTTGTTTTGTCGCGTTAAACTATGTCGGCCTGTTAATTACTTTTTAATGAAACTAATAAATTGTTCTCGGCCCTTCCTTTCCCCCCTGGCCCTCCCGAAAACCCTCGGAAAATTATGATCAATATTTGTTGCCGACGGAATTGCCGCGGCAAGAATTATTAACAAAGTTCGGGAACGGTAAACTTTCGAGTGCCTCTGCCGGGAAATTGCGAATCGGGAGAAGTAGAATGAAAATTCTAGTTTCTGCGTTTCTATTGTAAACGGCCGCTCCTCGCCGCCGTTACTCTCGCTTTTTGATAAGTAAAAGGGGAACACAGTCCTCTCCGCGATTTTTTATGAGATCCTGCCGGCGTGTAAATCGTTGGAAACTACCCCGGGTCTCTTTTATTTTTATCGCGGTGATTCGGGTCTAAGGGCTCGAACTACCCTCTGCTCTTTTCTTTTTTATGGGGAATAATATTGCGTGCGTATTGCCGAAAGAACGATCTCGAGATCCCAGGGAATCGTGCCGTTCTCTATAACAATCCGTTCGTTATCAATCGTCAGAGATGAATCGAGCTGGTTTAGAAGAAAAAAAGAACGGTCGGTTGTTCGCTCTTAAGAGTTTAGAAGCAGAAAGTGGTAAAAGTTAGTTTTAACCTTTTCATTTGCTCTTCTGCTGACATTTACATCGTATTACCTTTCCCCGTGGAAACTACGAAAAGTTGTTAAAAAAACTTTCCCCGTGCTATTTTGTGGGTTGGTCCCTTTGAACACCGCCTTTATCCTTTTAACCTCGCTGTGTTGCGCTACGTGCTCGCAAAGTTTCACAATGTTTGACGCCTCGTGGAAATTTCAGAGAAGAATACGGACAAATAGTGGCGGTTGTACGCACTCCCTTTCCGCTCTGCTGTTTACGGATGGTTCAAATTGGTCAATCCTGTATTTCAGCGAGTCGTACTCGGTTTACGAAGATTCTAAAGAATGTTACGCCTTTCTTTTTAAATCAAATCAAACTTGATTCGTTTGTGATCAATATTTAAGCATTCAAATAAATGTAGACATTTTAAACGAAGAAAATAGTTCCAAGAGAAATGTACGAGTGCTGCTATACACCAGGAAAACGATTTCGGACGATAAACGACAGTTTCCGCAGTAAGTCGCGCAAATTGCTGGCGATCCGGCGTGACGGATAGCAGAACAGGGCCGAACAGGGAATTATGCCAATTGAATATCAATGGTCGGAGCCGTAAAAGTGAGATTCTAATTTGCATTACAGAAGATGCGCTGCTCCGTGGGAAGCAGCCATTCATCTTGGCAGTTTGAAAAGTTATAGGCGTAATAAGTGGTGTTCGGGGGCGAGAGTTATACAGTTTCCGCGGGTGCGTGAGGGGAACGACAAAAGTTTCGAGTTATGCTTTTAAATAGGATCGTATCTCCCCGCTGCGACTCTCGCCGGTGCGGTGGTGGCCAGTGAAGTCGAAAAATGGTCGAGGGCACACGTGACACCGAGTATTTTTAACCTGTTCTGCGTTTCTGACCCCAGCACGGCAGATTTTATGCATTCGTCGCACGTGCAACGCGAGCGCCGAGCTGTAACGCGACGCGATAGCGAGATTCATGGGATTTAAATGTCTCCGTTTCATCTTTATCCTTATCGAACAGATTCGTCGCCGGTAACAAATGTTTACCATGAATTTCCTATGAAAATCAATTCTTAATTCGTCCCTGCATTCGTAAATGAAATTATAAGACAAATAATTTGAGATAGCGAATCCATTTTGATTCATCTCCGGGATTTTTATAGAAAGTAAGGTGATTAACTCATCATCGGAGCGGGATATAAATTTTATCCGATTTCTGCGCTTTTATAATTCCGCGCGGCGATTTCAAGCAGGAAATCAATTTTTCCATGGTCGCCACGCGTTCGGAATAAATTATAAGACGAGTAACCTCTCATCCGAGGTCCGATTAGCGACACGTGACTGTCAGGACAGATCGATCGACTCTCGAAAACATGCTCGGAGCAATTGTATCGGCGTGCAGAATAAGATGATCTCCTCGGTAGAAGCGAGGACGCCTTTGATTAAAATATGTAGTCGTTACCAGTTGGAGATTTCATTGGAGCGTCCTTAAACGACCTTCCTAGAAGCGACTCTGTCTCGTCGCGGAAACGAACAGAAATCGAATTCTACACCGTCGCCGTTGTTGTTTGCCCGGTTGTGTTCACTGGATTACCATACTCTTTTATCTAAATCCACCCCTCGAGTCGATGGCGTATTTCTTCGTCGCCCACTCCTCTCCTATAATCCATTATCTTTTTAAAGGCGAAGAGGTTAATAAAGAGAAGCTTCCTCCTCGAGCACTTAAAACGGAAGAGCTCGGGAATAACCGGCGAAGATGGAAAACCCGACGAGCACCGAAAACTCCGTCCTCCATTTTTCTTCTCTTGAGGAATCGCTGTTGCTGCTTCGCTGTTTCAAGAACTTTTTTGTCCAGCGAACTCGGAGTAAACGAGATCGACATTCGATGAGTGCCGTTACGGGAACTTCTGCGAAAATTTCCTTCTGAAATATTCATACGACCCTGTCGTTCTCTTTAATTTTTTTATTTGACCACTTTAAACCCCTCTTGGCTTATTTCGCCTTACAAGAATGACTAAAAGCGAATACTAAATATGCGGATTACAGTCTTTGAAGAAAGAATGAACACCTAGAGGTTCTTGGAGGCCCAGACTAAGCGGAGCATTTATTAGCTCGCGTCTTTGTGAATTATTCTCGCAAGTTTTAAATGGACAAACCAGGGTACAGAACTTTCGTTGAAACATTTCCGAAAGAATTGTTTTCCCTTGTAGGGTCTTTGATTTTTGCTAACTTCGGAAGTACGATCTTTAGCTTGTTTCGTAATTTCACCGTAACATTTCGCAACGCGCCGCGACCGTAAGAATATTTCTGCCGAACTCTATTTCCGTTTTATCGATTCGCACGACTCCACGCCGGAGATAATCAGGTCGTTGCACCGTAGCGAATCGTGTTTTAGGATAATTCGACGTGGAAGTCGTAAGTCTGCGTTTGCCGTGGTAAAAGTAGAATACGAGGGTTGAGTAGGTACGCGAGTTCTAATCATCTCGAGGAACTGCTCCGAGAGCTGTATCGTTTCGTTTCGAGGTTGTTCGGCAACGTTTCAGTTGCACGAATGATTTTCCATAAAACTCGGCGAACTGTTCCGAGCAACAACGAGCACGGTTAGGGAAACACGAAGTGCTCGTTGCACCGCAGAAATTCTGCACTATGCATTAGGAACACTACGGTAACTGTTGGGTAATTAAGTAGACGTTTATGGTTGTGTTACCGCGTCTGAATGAAATATTTAGCATGCCGCCGGCCATAATAAAACAATGGCGAAGCAGTCGCAGTTTAACCACGGCAACGGCTAATTATTGTTAAATTAATTCTCGTTGCTTCGAATCAAATGATTTTCTTAAATACTCCCCGTAAAACGCGAGAGCAAAACCGGACGATTATGATTTCAGAGGCCATTAAGAGATCAAGGATCTATCTGGCAAGTTCCCTGTACTCTCTGTACGCTTCGTTTTTCCCGGTAGCACGTCTCGTCAGACCCACCCAGTAGCCGGGATCTACAAGTCTAAACGTCGGAAAGAGGCTTTCGAACTAATTCCATGAAGTTCGTTACATCGTTGCGCATCCTCGATCAGTACGTGTACCCCGCCCATCTAATTCGCCAGCGGAACTCCTAAGCCTAATGATTGATCGTCGAAGGTTTCCCCGGTTAGTTTGACAAACGTCTCGCTCGGTAAAATTACCGGGAATCCTGGCGCTCCGGTATCCAGACTCTGTGCAGAGAGGAAGTGGATCCGCCATGACTCTATCGGACCGATACTCGATCAGGTGGACGTTTCCAGCCAGCTACAGGATCGGACGGTCGTCGGTAATTTGCAGGCGGTTTTTCTTCGTGTAGAAGTTATTTCGGTCCTGTCTGGTGCTATGTACGACTCGGGTAGCAGCGTTCAGGTTGCAGCATTCCGGACGGCATAGGCAATTAGCGTCGCGCTAGGAGCAGCCCGATATTCGAAACTGGGTTGAAGCTGGTCGAACCTGGTCGAAGAAGCTGGTGCGCCTCTTGTGGCAAAGGAGGAGAGTGGTCGTGGTCGTGGTCGTCGCCGCGGATCGTTACAATTATTCCCCGCTCGTCAGGCGCTCTGCTCCGTATACCTACCTGTGGACGCAGGTAGCACCTACGAAACCGGTCGAACAGGTTCCCGTGGCTTTCCATTCGCAGGCCGGGCAAAGAGTGGCCCCGAAGAAAAAGAGCGGTCTAACCAGCGATGATGCCTCGGTCCGCAGGCCCGGCAGCGTCCCGAGGAGAGAAAACGAACAGAGATACACAGAGAGACAGACACACGTGCACGCTCGCACACAGCTAAGAGGAGGGGGCTCAGGTGAGGGAACAGGTGAGGGGTGCAGGCAGCAGGGTGCACGCGAACGTTCCACGGTCGCTGCTGGGTTTCCGGTGAATGGCGAACGCCGGCCACGAGCCAACGTCCAATCAGGGCAGGAAACGCCGTCGAGGCCACGCGTAGACTCTGAACCTTCTCCCTCTCCTCTCCTCTCCTCTCCTCTCTCCAATCCTCTTCGGGTTTCTCAACCTTCCTCGCCGTTCTCTTCCTTTTTCGCCGTGGCAAAGGTGAAGCTGCTGGCGCTGCTGATGCCCGATGCTCCGCCGGCTGCTGTGCTTCCACTCCCTCTCGCTTCAACTCACCTGCTCACCCTCTTCCAGGTCCTCTTCACAGGTTCTCCTATTCTCTCCTACTCTTTGTGTCTCTCCTACACCCTCTTCGTCCCTCCGATCCAACCAACGCTAAGCCATCTTTGTCATCGCCGCGGTTACCAGCGCAAAAAAGGGTACGGACGTCCGGAATAACATTTTGGTGGATTCGCAGCGCCGAGGAGTAACGATATTGCTCCGGTCAGATTGATGGCCCCGCTTTTCATGGAGATTCCTTTCTCCTTTCCTCCACCTCCCCATGCTCCTCTGTTGCTCGTATACTCTTTTCCTCACCGCTTTGCCCAGCCGTGATTGAATGCGTCGCGATCGACCAGAGAATCGTTCGCCGCCGCCTGGATCCACTTGTAAATAGTTTGAACGACTCTTTTATTTCCTCGCCACGGGTTTCTTTATTCTACGAGGGCGCGGTAGGGACTCGTCTTGGAAATACGCCGCCCATCTTCTTATCATGCGGCCGCACCGATGCCGAGTCCTGGATGAACATTCGGTTCCAGAGAAATTTATGCTGGTTCGAAGTAGCTTTTGTTTATTGAGACCGTTGGCGAGAGAAATAAATTGTGTTCGGTTTCGTTCTTTTTCTAGTCTGTTCTTAAAAGTATATCTCATACGTCCCCGGGATAAAAACGGTCCGCATTCGGGCCTGCTCGACTTCAATGGCATTACGCATGTTCGTTGGGTCCCCAGAACTCGATCGAAACCAGTCTAAACATTTTTTCGCATCTACGGGTCGGGTTACGAGTTTCCTGTTAACACTCGTTCGAAATAACATCGACGCGACGTCAGCGTCGGTTTTTTTGTCCGAGGACCTCCTCACGGCCAGCGGCGGCGCGGCGGCGGTTGTAAATATTTCGCGCAGATGCAGCGATACGCGGAACTTCGTCAGTTTTTACGCCCGCCTCGTTATCTCGTGAACTCGAATTTATGGTTCGAGAGCGGCCCAACTCGTCGGTACAAAGCAGCACCCGGTTGTGCACCGTGCAATTTCCGCCAGTGTGCGAATCGCGAAAAGCCCGCACTCCACCGACGGGACCGAGTGCACGGGGAATGGCGTCGAAACTGGACAGCCAGCATTTTCGAAAGCAAAACCAGTACTTACGAGTGGGTTACGTTGAAAATTCGCCGACACCGTTTGCACCGACAAGATCCATCGAAACCCGGTGCCAACGGCGCCGATACTAATCGACTGCAACATCGATGGCGGCTCCGAAAAGTGTTACCGCAAACTTCCAATTTTAAGCAACTCGAATCGTGCTGCACCCTGTTGGACTTTCTTTACATCAACTACGTATTCGCGAAGATGAAATTCACTTTATGCACGTCCCCCACGTGTGCATGAACTGTTACAGCAACAAACGATTTTACGTTCCATAAATTTCACCCGAAAATTGCGAGCGCGCATAACAAAGGAGAGCATAAAAATGCCGAGTAAGCATGTTGACGAGTAAACCGAAAGTCGTTCCAGCATGGAAACTATTAATGTTTCTTAGGAGGAAAATGGTTAGCTTGATGTGGAGCAAACAATAGCCGGTTCTCGTGTCGTTGCAGAGCGAGGGAAATAAAAAAAAGGTTTCTCTAATGAAACCCGGACGGGCTTTCTGAAACAGCGTTGTTGGACACGACATGCCAAAAGACTCGGTTAGCGACACGTAACGTCATCTAATTAATTAGAAAAATGGAGCTCTCGCGAGAGACGAAAGCGGACGCAGCAAAGCTGGTAGATTGCTTTTTCCCAGACCGGAAAACGTTGAAGCGCATTGGCGATTTAAAAGGACACTGCACCGGGAATTCATCGAATTGATCGTGGATCGATGTTTGATCGTTGTTACATTATAGAAGAATTCGTGAATTCATGGTTCTGGGTTTGACACTGACAATGAACGGGGGAATAAAAGACGTCTCATTAAATCCAGCAAGTAAAATTCTTTCGGTATAATGTTCAGCGAAGGACCGTCGCGCGGCTGTATTGTCGTTCGCCGAGTGTTTTCATCGATTTTGAACGGCCGTCGCCAAACCAACGTTCAGCATACTGCCTTTGACAGGGCGAGAACAATTAATGCACCCACTCTAAGTACTTCATAAAGCAAGTGCTGCATTGTTCCCGTTTTGAAAGCTGCGGAGTGTGTAAGTAGTGTCTTAAATGCACCTTGTCCGACGCGTTACTCGCTTGACATGTCATGCAAGAGCGAGCTCTAGCTTCTGAATAACTGTATCCTCTCTCTCTCTCCCTCTCTCTTTGGCTCTGCTCGAGAGTACAGGTTTTAACACGTGGCAATCTACACGTGCAACCCCGCGTACGGAATTCTTCCTCGTTCCACGGAGTCGATATCTAATTTAAAATTCCTGCACCGGCTGCTATTACGTTAAACCGCTTCTGGATTTGTTTCACTCCGGCTTCTTGCCACTGCAATTTCCCACACGCCTATGCGAGGATAGGTGTTACACGCGTGTAATTTTCAAAATTACCGCGCGTCATCATTTAAAACAGTTCTGCGTCCAACTGTCGAAACGCTGCTCCGCGATTCTCCTCCGTTTACCTTTTTGTTATTCAGGACTTGGCGCAACAATTGAAATTACACGCGTGAAATTATCATAATCGTTCGGAATCATTCTCTGTATAAAATCTTGAGACCGGTCCTTTGGTAACTTCTAGTTCGAAGTTTAACACAGTATCGACCTTTCACAGGAATTTTTCACGGCGATTTCGTTTAGCTCCTCAGTTGAACGTTCAACGTTGCGAGAGAACGGCAACTTTTGCGGAACGAGAGAGTAACAAATTTTCGGCAATTTCGGCGGTCCGCAGTGGGAATTCGATTACGAATTGCGACTGTCAAGCGAAACAAGTAAATTATTTTACTGAACATCAAGCTTTCGACCGTTAATTGTTTTCCAGGCGACCAGTCTCTCATTTCCGAATTATACACCGTGTATCTGTAAATAACAATTCACCTGAAATCCTCGCGAAGCATTATTGATATTATCGGTATGATAAGCAAACACTTCTGTTTCGTTACTCGCTGCTCCAATTAGCTTAATGGACAAACGATAATTAATAAGAAAATGTTAAACACAGTTTAATTTGATAAATACAGAAACAGCATTCGTGACTGCGGAAGTTTATGTAATTTTTTGAGGATGGGAGCAAATGAAATATTATTTCTGAATCTGAAATACGTATACAGTGGGTGTACAAAGTATTCGTACACCTTTTAAAAACTAATCACTTTTTTATAATTGTACCAAACGACCTGATTTTTTATAATCAATTAGAAGCATTAGTTTACAAACTGATATGAAAAAAAGATTTTCCAAAAATTACAATTTACAAGGTTGCAGGCAAAAATAAAAAAGGCATTTTTTAAAACTTCTTTATTTGGGCCCTTAAGGAAAATTTAAAACATACGTTTTCTACACATGTTGGAAATTTCATCGAAACCGATTGACGCAGGAAAAAACAACAGGCGTCGAAAGATGTACGATTCTGTGGATTTTAAACAGAAACTGATCAAAAGTCGTGGAAAACTACGATTTTCACCATTTTTAACCGCTGTAGCTCGTGTGTATGTTAATCGATTTCAATGAAATTTTCAACATGTGTATGACTAACATAGATCTACAAAACATACATTTTAAATTTTCATTAAGGACCCAAATAAAAAAGTTTTAAAAAATGCCTTTTTTATTTTTGCCTGCAACCTTGTAAATTGTAATTTTTGGAAAATCTTTTTTCCATATCAGTTTGTAAACTAATGCCTCTAATTGATTATAAAAAATCAGGTTGTTTGGTACAATTATAAAAATGTTGTTAGTTTTTAATTATTTAAATAAAAATAAATTTTTTAAAAATACCACGTTTTTAAAACGGACTAAAAAGTATAAAATAAAATTTTTAGAAACGCCACGTTTAGAAAACGGACTAAAAAGTATAAAATAATTTTTTCTAGCCCCATACAGATTCCTAACCCCTGAAAATTTGTGATTGTGAATTTTTAATAGCTAAGAAAATACTTGTAAGATTTAAAACGAAAAACGCGGGGCGCATGCAATAGATAATTGATGCATGAACACTAAATCACTAACAACTTTATTGCACTGCAAATGATATGATGTGTTGTACGAGATTTCTCAGCGGCAGCTACTCTCTACACTCCTTACTATGTATTATCTTGCGCCCCACGTTTTTCGTTTTAAATCTTACAAGTATTTTCTTAGCTATTAAAAATTCACAATCACAAATTTTCAGGGGTTAGGAATCTGTATGGGGCTAGAAAAAATTATTTTATACTTTTTAGTCCGTTTTTTAAAAGTGGCGTTTTTAAAAATTTTATTTTATACTTTTTAGTTCGTTTTAAAAACGTGGTATTTTTAAAAAATTTATTTTTATTTAAATAATTATTTTCTGTTTTTTAGTCTTGCATGTGTGAAATTTTATAATCGATTTTAAACATTTTGATGAGATTATAACAGAGACATGTAGTAGATTTCAGACGGTATTGCGACGCGTCATATCGAAAACGAACACCGTGGTAAAATGTCAAAGATAAAGGTTTGAAGGAGAATTTCGGTGTAACTGTTCTTTCGCTTGGTAAACAAACATTATAGCATACTAATACGTAGTAACTTTGTAAACACCGCACGGAGCTCGAACGCACACTGAGCTCCTTCGGTGCGAAGCAGGTCAGTGGAGTGGGGATGAGTCAGAGTGGGAACCGAGTGGGCACTACCGGTCGTCGCGCGGGGACGTGTAACTGTTAAATTTTTAATAGTTTATATCTCCTAAACGCGTAGGCTGTTGTAAATTAAACAATTTTTTTTTAAATATTGCATTGTCATATAGTACTGAGCTATGTTTAAAATTTCAAGTCTCTAACTCATCGAGAAGTTAGTTTAAAATCAGTTGTAAAATTTGTACCGAACAGACAAACAGACATACAAGAAAGCGACTTAATAAAAACGTTGTAAAATATTTAATGGCATACCTGGTGATTTGGCGACTTCTCTGTGAAAATCATCATTAACGAACTGCTCCTTTTTTGTAGACATTATTTCGAGATTATAACAGAGACATGTAGTAAATTTCAGACGGTATTGCGACCGCATCATATCGAAACGCCGTGGTAAAATGTCAAAGATAAAGGTTCGACCGAAAATCTCGGTGTAACTGTCCCTTCGATTGGTAAACAAACATTATAGTATAATAATACGTAGTGCCTTTGTAAACACCGCACGGAGCTCAAACGCACACTGACGCACATTGACGCACACTGAGCTCCTTCGGTGCGAAGCGGGTCAGTGGAGTGGGGATGAGTCAGAGAGGGAACGGGTAGTGGAGTAAGGAGCGCTGTCGCGCGGCGTGGCGATCGCTGAACGCGATGACGTAGTTTCGCGGGGGGGGGGGGTGAACAGGTAAATATTTAATTGTTATTTCTCCGAAACGGATAGACTCTTTAAAAAATTTTTTTTTGAATAATGCATTGTCATCCAGTTCTGAGCCATGTAACCGATTTCAAGTCTCTAGCTCATCAGGAAGTTAGTTTAAAATCAATTGCAAAATTTGCCACCGAACAAACAAACAAACAAGAAAGCGAGCTAATAAAAATGTGGTAAAAAGTGTACGAATACTTTGTACACCCACTGTATCATTTTCAAAAAATGTGAGAATATATTCTTCGACAGAATTTTAGTTAAATTTTAAGAAGCCATAAATGGCTTATGAGAAATGGATAAAGAAAAGAATTGTCCACGATGGCCCAAACAGCAGATTGAAGCATAATTCACGGTCTGTACGGTCGCTGGTATTCTATATTTCATCTCCGAGGTGGTACAATCGGAAAAAGATATCGAAATGAAAAGAGAAAGATCTGAAGTGAGGAGAAAAAGAGAATGGTAAGGTCAACATTTCATTCACGGGCTATCCAATAGAAGACCGACCGATAAAAGCAACGTCGTACGTTCACTGGTAACAGCTTTCCACCTGACCACGTCACGAAATGGCCCTATTATCGACGAAAGCAGTTTAATGTCCAGGTTTCGAGGGCTGGGCCTTCGATAACGATTTCCGTTCAGTTCACGGAGCTCGAGATGAGAATCCTCCAAGGCGCTGAAGGTTAACCATGTTCAAGGCCACGCTTGTGTTCATTCTCCTCGGGATTTTTCCTTCTCGCAACATCCACGCCCAGAGGCCTCTCTCTCTCTCTCTCTCTCTCTCTCTCTCTCTCTCTCTCTCTCTTTCTCTGCTCTCGCGTACGATAGTCTCAACTGCAACGGTCTACTATCTCGAGTATCAATGAACTCGATATCCGAGATGCATTCTAATGAGTTCGATCAGCCGCTAACAATCTACATCCTCCTACGTGATACCATACTCTTTAACCTGATAAGAATGTAATAAAACAATCGGGTCACGAGCTTCTAATTTCCCTTTTATTCATGGGCTGTCTTATGAGGGTGATCCTTCATCTTTTTCAAATAAGAAATATTAGGGATAGTAATTGAAATACTTTTGCGAAGCGAGATAGCATCTCAAGAGTCATTTTATGTCTCATTGTCAGCTTTGTGCATGCGACGTGGAATTATTCATTCAACTCTTAGGTTGGAAGGAAAATTAAAAATATATGTAAAATATTATTCGATGCTCATCAGCAACGCGTACTTTTGATTTACAAGCAAAACTACCAACTTAATAATGTTTTTCTTAGGGTGAATCAGATATTTGTGCTTCTCAGATTCAGTAGCTATTCACGGTTTCGTAACTATGGTAAAGTGGTGGCAGTCAGGAAAGTGTCAAGACAAAGAGTATACTTCTTTACACTTACAATGATTAAGACGTCTGTATCCCGAAAAATGTAGTAGAAGGGATAAGAAAATTTATATTATGGCTATATGTATTTGAATGCTTAAATATTGATTGCAAACCAATCAAATTTAATTTCTGTAGAAATCTTCCGTATCTTCATTATATAATCGCGACATCTGTTGTGTACTTTACGTTATATTGTATTGCGCGTTTACGCCATATCGTAACCTTCTTCTCTGATAGACCTCCGAAGTGTAAACACGTACTCGCTGCTCACATATTACAAATATATTATATATATCCAGTATCAGAACGCAGTTTATTATCCACTGGTTCCAACAATTTCATCCAAAAAGAAACACATATTGTTCATATTTGTAAGACTTTGTTCGAGTCTTCGTGACGAGTCCGACTCGTTAAAATACAGTAAGGGATTAATAATTGAGCGACCTTCTCGTGTAGACGATCTGAGTGAGTCGAAGAGATCGGCGTCGCGGCCGGTTTTCTGGGAAGAGAACCGGCGAAAAAATAAGAGTAGAGACGCGGTGGCGGAAAATGACGGCATTCATCTTCTTACGGAATCCTCCACGCCCCACCTGACATATACTTCTCGGTGAAAAACGCATGGTGCCGCTCGCGGACAACCGGAGACAGATGATGGCCTGCTTGGATAGGCAATGAACGACGCCGGTGTGCAATTGCTTTGCGACGGCTGTGTGCCGCCGGAACACCGGGGCCCTGCAGTCACGTCGAATAACAAGCTTTTTACCAGCGGCAGCGAAAAAAAACTGATCGGTTTCCTGAATTATAGAGAGAATCGTGGGCCGCGGTTTTGTCGAGTCGCACCGGAGAAAATCCTTCGTCCCTCTGAGAAGCTTTTAAATTCACTGCTCGGCGCTCTGCTCGGCCTCTGCTCAGCTCTGCCTCTGCTTTTCGAGGGAACTCTTCATCCTGAAATCCTTTTCTGCTGACGCTACACTCTCCTTTGACTCGTCTTAATTGCGCAGAATGGGATCATGCCGCCGTCTTTGTTTCCTTAAACGTGTTGTCGAACCGTCGTCGAGCTCCCGTCTTGCCTGAACGAGTCTTTCGTTTCGTTTCGTTTAATCATTTATAGTTTATTTTATGTGTTCGCGTCAACAGTGAGGTCATTGGCGACCACATGGTCGAACTAGACTTCGAATCTTTATGCAATCGTGGCTTTCGAAAATTTTCAAAAAATGCTAGGATATAAAACACGACAGAATTTAGTACGAGTCTTCAAATCCGTTTGCAAAAATTGAAAATCGCATAAACATCCGCGGTCTTCTTCTGGCCATTTCTCCTACTCGGCAATTAGCTCGCAGTGTTTGACCAAGGGGCTGAGTTTAGAGTTTTTCCTGGTTAGGCGAGCACCGAAGAAGGTGTCGCTCATTCGCAGTTTACGATGTCTCGTGGACTCTAGAGACGCGAGATGGCAGTGTTCAGCTCTATTAAAATTTTTATCTTAATGCTCCTCGCGCGTTACGAGACGCCATAACTGCATTAATATCCGCGGTATAATTGCGACGTCGAACGACGACTTGAAAAGTATGAAACTGCGGTCTCCGAGTACTCGTGGCGCTAGAAAACCTGTTCGAATGTAAAATTTCATACAATCGTTTGAAACGTATTCGAACGATCTTTGCAAATGGACGTGAGTCATTTAAGAACACCGTCGATATTTTTCTAAGGGAAATTGTTTCCTGAATGTAAAGCGGAAGATTACTGTTGTTGTTGCGCTGCGACGAAAAATAACAGGCAATTTCCTTGATGAAAAGAGCGGGCTTTCAAACAACCAAAAAATTACGTTAACAACGCTCGCGTAATTAGCTGGACAATGGCCGGCAGGGGTAAGAGCACACGACACGACACACAGTGGTCCCAAATCCCGAAAACACGGCCAAAACCTCAAAAATGAACTTCCTCCTAGGAGTTTGTAATTCTAGGGTTGGGTGAAGTGATGTTATGGCCACTGAATGCCACCAAGGAAAAAGGTAAAAAGTTTATGGTATGGTTTTGCAGTCAGTTCAAAGTTAGCCATCGTTTGATGAGCATTTGTCGCGCGCATTAGTAGAAAATTGGACGCCCCCTTCTAAAGTGCATAACTTTCAAAATAGTGCATCAATTTCAATTCTGCAAAATGGATGTTATTCCTGGAAGTAAGTAGAATCTTTACCTGTTTTTGTATCTCAAAAATTGTTAGTCATTACGTTACACGACGGCAATATTCTTTGGAGAATTGTAGAAGGTAAAACTTGATGCGCGTATTGTAGAAACGTAGACATAAGTTAAAAGATCCACGTTGTTCCACCAAAATTCCTTTTCTGGCGTGTTGCTAATACATTTATCTTTCAAAATTTATAAAAACCAACCTCCAATAGTCTCCTGTTTGCTCATACGAGGGTAAAATTTGTTTCATTTCTATGGGTTTTACAATGCGATTTTACAACTTTTAGTAATGAAAAACGATTCGGATGATTAGATCTTATGTACATAATTTACAATTATACTAATTCTTGATATACAAAGTGCAATTTTGTTTGTCATTTATACATTTTTACCTATTAACCTCTCAAAACAAATTTAATGCGAATTGTTGCCTAAACTTTAATCGGCCATTCTGTTTTTCAAATTTTCGTGTTCATATTGGTAATCAGTGACCCCAAAGACCCCAAAAAGATCATTTTCCAAGCAGACCCAACAATTTTTTAATATATATGTCCGCCATATTGGATCCGCCATGTTGTTTTTTGGAATTTAAACTTCATATTCGTAATCAGCGATCCCGAAAACCCTCTAGTACGAATTTTTGGGTGCATTCAAGTACGTTTAAAGGTTTTGGCCGGTTTTTCGCGATTTGGGACCACTGTGCAGCGGGTCGATTGATTTTCCCCTGGAAAACGTTAGCTTTTTACGTAATTTTTTAGTGATTCATAGCAGTTGGCATGTGGAACGTTTTCGTCAGAAAGATGATGACCTTGAAGAATTTTTTTATGTAAATGCTCCCAGGCACGATGGATAGATCGTTTCCGAAATTACATATCGGTCATCCTCGCTCATCCCTTTTTCGCCCAGTCAATAACGAAGAAGGACATGAACGAGGGTTCAGCCCCACGTCGCAGATGTAGGATGACGGTGACCGATTTTTATTGAATAGTGATCGAACCTCTCAGCGATGGAGACATTAATATTTCGGAGAAATTGTGGACACGCGAGCTCCCTTCGATCCATTCAACCCAGAATGGAATCTATGGGATGACATTAAGAACATTTCGATTATGATCGTACGTGCGGATAATGTGCTGCGGAGTACAGCAAAAACAACGTAGAATTAGAGTTCTCTCGTACGTGAAAACAATCGGCAGTTATTAGAGATCTTTCTTTTGCACGTGTTTCCCGTAAAACTGCAATTACCTGTTCTAATTAAATCGCAACCGCCCATACCATTATAAATCAGCCTTAATTGCATAGACAGGATACAGAGAACATTCCTAATGTGATTGATGTTCGCAAATGATGCTTCTTGCGCAGACATTCGGTTTCAGGAAAAAGCGAATGTGGTCGAGACGCGATTTAGAAAAGGTGCCAGTGCCATATTTGATTTCGTACTTCACATTTCGATTCTTCGGTTTGATAAATTGCTTTTTTTTATGCGGCTATACTTGTGGTGTAAAACCACTTGATGTTTCCAAGTGGAAGGTGTTGGAATTTGTTGTCCGTTTTAACCACTGAATATCCACTTTGCATTAACACTTTTATGTAACAATTTTCAGTTCACTTCGCACAAAAAATTATATTTTATCAATATTATATCATGTATGTATTTAGTTCTAGGTCTTCTTTCCGTGTTCATTCAATTTTCTGTTAATCGCGAGTAAATTGGGAAATTTAATTAGAAATGATATCAATTACGCGTCTCTACGTTTTCCATTTATATGAATTTCATTTCTAGTGGATTTTGAGCGTTCCAAAAAGTTGTGCATTTTATTAAAAATTGCACGTTCTCTTCCTTCCTCCTCCAGTCGATTTTCCCGGGGTTTAAGTCGCTTTCGGTGTTCTATAAGCATCAGGAGGATTTTTAAGTCGCGACAAAAAGGTGGAATATCTCGGGAGCGTGAATCACGCGTGCTGCCGACATTACAGAGGAGGCAAGCCCTCCTGTAAATCGTCTAACTTTCATTTAGAACTCCGCTAGAAATAATGCGCGTTAGCTTCACTCGCAAGCGTAGCTTCGCTGGTTCTTGCTCGCGTAGCCTCGGAGTAACTTTGCGCGCTCGCCGAGGCAGCGGCGGTTTTTTCGCAAACACCGGCGTAAAGACACGGGAACATTGTCAAAGTTTAAATGGAGAGGAGTTGACGAGTAAATTCGTACACGTTTCGGAGGTTATTAATACGGACACTGCTCCGTGGGGCGAGTGCTTTCTCCGGAAAATTCTCGGGAAATTTCAACGGGAAGTCCGTGATTACGAGGAAGTCTGCTCTAGTCGAGTACGCGCGCAAAAGAAAACGCGTTTGATGTTTGTTGTCTCTGATGTCGCGATGTAGACGAGCCGTCTCCGAATTAAATTATTGTCTACGGACTGCAACAAGTATTTGCAAAAATTATAATTTGCACTGCGACCCTCGGGTCTTTGGAACATTATTTTCTGTAATCTGGAAGTTGCATTCGGGTTGCAATATTTTTCAAGGAAATAATTATCGGACCCCGATGAGAACACGTGCTCAGTGTCTTCTTCTATCCATTTATCGATTTATGTTCAAAGAAGTGCTTGTAATTGTTAAAAGATAGACGCGAGACACGCAGCTCTCGTCTAGTCCAATCAATTTCACATCGATCCGAGTGCATATTTCTGAAAACTCTCGAAATTCCTCTGGCATACCCATCGCGATCTTCCGTATTTAATGAAGATCGCACGAAGGGCTGTTCAAATTGCAAATAGCAAGCTCGCGTACATGCTAACTGCAACATTTGTCACGTATCGGGCTCCGTTATCGTCTTGCGCTGTAACGAAGAGTCTGTCGAGAACACTTTCGAGTTTAATGGTGTCCCTGGATACGTGTAAATTGCCCATGTTCCTGATATTATTACAGTGACGCGAGCGATATCAAACCGAACCATCGTAAAGAGATAAGTATCATTCGCGTGTTTCGCGAGCATGTTGCGAAATCATAATGATCTTGAAGTACAACATATTTATCGAAGTACGCCGTTCCATTCAATTTTTTGAATGCGAAGTGATCAGCGAATTTTTCTCGCAAGTGGACGCACGAGCGAATTTTTCAGAAATCACGTCCGCGATTTGGAACATTTTCTGCCGAGGGGTAGTTAGGATACATAGACCCTGAAGAACCGTTAGAAGACTACGAAAAGTGGAGATGCTCCTCTGATCGTGGTTCTTGAGGCACGGCTGGCCAGTAGACGAATCTCGAGATCTCGCGGGTTCGAGTCCCGTTCGCTTGGTTACTCGAGGGGGGTACATCCTGAAGAGAGTGTCCAAGAGAGAGAGAGAGAGAGAGAGAGAGAGAGAGAGAGAGAGAGAGAGAGAGAGAGAGAGAGAGAGAGAGAGAGAGACGAAAGAGAAAAAGAGAGAGACAACTACGAGTGTAGTAGTCCTCGAAAAAGAGGAACGGAGTTGCGAGAGAAGAGTTGAGTGCGCGAAGACGATGCGAGACTTTTGACGGATATTTTCGAGGGGGAACGTCGCTTCGGGGTGACCGAATGCGGGGTCAGGACCTTGAAGAAAGAAAGATGTCGAGAAGTTCTCCTTTTTGGGATTCATTATCGATCTGAATTTTTGGTGCATCGGGCGGTGACAAATTTTTATAAACATTTTTCTTCGCACTAATATCAAATACACTCTGCGACAAAATGTATAAGACATGTGCGAAATTCGATGAAAATTCTACGTAAGTTTTGAGTTTTGTCTTCCTTCATTCATAGTGTTATTGTTTACATTATATAGAAGTATATTCTACATAGATTTAAATATAATAGAAAACATCTGAGGAATTTTAGCATGTGCTGTATATGGAAATCGGAAACAGTTTTTGTCGATGAAAGAGTTGAAAGCTCGTATTGAAGAAAATGGGCCAAATTAAGTGAAGATCAAATAAAAAATTTATATAAATCGATACCACGACGGTTCATTGAAACTATAAAAAATAAAGGTGGCACAACACGTTATTACTAAATAGAAAAAAATATTTTTCATTATCTTCCACCGACTTTTTCTTACGTAAAATATACATTGTCTTATAGTTTTGTCGCACCTTATTTTATCAAAAATTAGAAATTTTAATGAAACCTTTTTCATTAAAACTTTACTTTAGTTGATTCTTTGGATTAATAACTAGACTACAGATCTTTATGCAGAATAAAAATTGTCTGCATCGATTACAAGAAATAGAAACCAAATTGAACGTTATTTCTTTCCTTAATGATTTTAATAGAGGAAAAATCGTATATAGACATCTTCAATTTTTAAAATTTTTCAACAACTTTGAATTTCATCTACTCAATTTTGCTATAAATGCATAAAGATCCGCAGTCCATTAATAACGAAAAGTTCTACGAAAATATTAGCTAAAATCGCAGGTGTCTTATAGTTTTGTCGCGAAGTGTAAATCGACTCACGCAGGGAACGCTCGTTACCAAAGACTCTTGGAGAAGGGGGGGGGGGCATTGCTTTCATCCACGAGTAAGGCCCACTGCAAACATCTGTTTTCCTAACGTGCGGTAACAACATTTTGAGTGGATCGCTCGGTCCGGTGAATGAAGTCGGCGATTGACTGATTCGCTATCGATTCGCGACAAACGTCCTGGTAACGACTGCGAGCAGAGATCTGCATAATGGGACGATAAGGTACGACGGGGACCGGGGTTTTCAGGTAAACTATTTTGTCGACGATCACGGAGCCCCGGAGCGCAATTTCCCGAAATGGTCGCCGTCTGGTCTCGGGTACGCGCAAATGATTCTCGTTCATCCTTCGATTCGTTCCGGCGCACTTATCCATCGGTTGATGGCGCGAGGATGAGGATCAGCGAGAGAGGCAACGTGCGTGATTGCTGAACGGCTGAAACGGCAGATCGGATTGGTCTCCCTGGCCCGAGAAACACTGTAAGACCGGCTTCGACCGTTTCTCCTCCGGCTGCTCTCGTTTCTTCGGTCCACAGCTGGCGGACTCCTGCAGTTACCCACGTTCTACGATCCCATGCCTCTCTCCCGCAGCCCCCTCTTTACAACCGAGAGGATCACGCAACCCAGGGACCCGTTTTTAAAAGTGCGCTCGCCGATCGGCCGATCGAGGATCGAACCGCACAAAGCCACTGGACACGGAACGTTCCCAGATTTAACCTGTTTTGCTTCGTTCGAGGACCCAAAATTTCTTTATAGCAAGTACACTGCCATTATATTGTCGTAGAAATGTTTCAAGAAATACTTTGAAAGATAATCTGAAAATAATCTTTCGCGTAAAGTGATTTTCGTAAAAAGACTCGCGTCCCTTGTAAAATTCAAACTTTCCCAGGCGGCGTGTGGCCTGAGATACAGCCTGCCGATAGTGCATTAACACGGAGGCATATTTCAGACGTTGTTCCGATTATCGAGGAAGATACAAAAAAATGAGCTGCGAGAAGAATCTGCCTTATCTCGCCGCGAAGTGTTTCGGAGGAGGTAAGATCGAGGAAAAATGTGTTTTATAAGTGAAGGCTCTTTCGGGCGTAAAATATAAAATGAATACTCTATTAGCTCTTATCAGACCTTCTTATTTCTACATAAAATTCCGAGTTTAGACTCGACGGGTAGCTGAATGGGGCAAGCGAAGAAACAGAGATTCTGGTTGGTGTACTCTCTGAATACAGTTTCAGGAACGCCCGCGTGTTCGGAAAAGTGAATGAGCACAGGTGAAAGCCTGGTTACCATCTTTACAGAATCTCGACCGTCAAGTAGCCGAAGTAATCGCGATTTTAAAGCAAACCAGTTCGCCCTGAGACCTCGTGTACCTTTTTACTTTTTTAAATGGCTGAGAACTGGTTCCACGTTTCAATTACTCGCGCGCCGTAAGAACCGTGTAACCCCCGTGTTGTCCGGCATGGGAATCGATAACACGGTAAGTTTTCGCGACGCGAATGCACGTTCTGTACACGTTCGACAACCGGCGCGGCGAGGCGCTCAGTGATCGGCCTCTCTGCAATGCAATCTGGGAGCGTAATTTTCATTCGGTATATCGGTATCAAAACGGCTCGCCGAGAAAACCGGCTAAACAGAAACGAGTTAATATTCGCCGGGTAGCGCGGTTATGTTCGTGGAAAAGTAATTTCCCTCGATAAATGGCCGAAAATGAAGTTTAAATTGAATTCCCCCGTAACCGGGGCCCGGAGAACTTTCCCGGTGAACTCGCGACGTAAAAACACGCTGATAGCAAAAGGCAACGTTGAATCATCTCAAAACACGTTAATGCCGCCGCTAAATATTGCCGAAGTTACACCGGCCAACGACCGACAACATGGCTTCCGATTTTTATCACAAGTTGCCGAGGAACGAACAACTGAACAAATTTTTAGAAATTTATTTCAGGACCACTTCGGTACCTGTCCAGAGTCGATAAAAGAATTCTATTTGCAACACTGATTAATAATGTCTTCTTCAGCATTTTTCTTGAATCAAAATTGAAAAATAATATAATTCAAAAGTCACTACGCATTCTATAATGTTTAACGTCAGTACTTCAGAATCGTGGAATATGCAGAAAATGATTAAACAGGTTCTTTAATTGATCGAACTGGTCGAATGCTCGCAGCATTTTATCTCCTCGAGTTTCGAAATGAACGATGCCCCGATCGTAATTCGTTAAAGGAAGCCACTGGTCCAACCAAAATTCCACAGCTCTCCGAAGCTCGGTCGGGGATCCACCGACCATAATTCCCGCGAGAGGAAAATTTTGGATGTAATGTCTCATCAGACTTTCCGTCCCGGTCGCAATTTTCTGATCGTAATTCGGTGTGATTTTACTCTCCGGTCAAAATATTCTGGCCGCAGCTCCACGAGAACGATATCCTGACCGTAATTCCCATGAGAGACGTTATTCCCTGTCTCAGTGTCCCGAGCCTCATTCTCAGGGATCCGCTTTACTTGGTCGCGCATCTACATATAGCTATTCACTTGCTGCGTTCTAATTTACTTCGAACTATCATCATTGAATTGTTGGTTTTAGTAGCTTTCACGAATAACGTCGGTCAATTCTGTTACTTTTCAAGATTCGCACAAGCTTTACGGTCTTCCCTCGCGTAGTGTCACTTTAGTCTCTACGAATAGTGTTACTGTTAAAATTCTTATAATAACATGGAGGTGATAGGTAAACGCCACGTGCGGAACTTTACAACTTTATATTTTGGTGATGTACATTTATACATTCGAATGACTGTATCTTACCAGCTTTTATAACAAAAACACTTTTAATTGAAAATATACTTAATATACCATCTCGCTCTCATTTATTTCTATAAGCCTCCTTTTCATTTTGTGGTCACGGTTACTTCCATATACATCGAGCGTCTGAACGAGAGTCAGATGTTTAAATCGGACGACGACAATTTGATTCGCAACGGCTCGTGCGCGACCGGTGATTGGCCACTGTCCCAACCTACAAAACGACAGGCCTGCCACACGTAAAATCACTGTTGCCTATTTTTACCAGTTACTTTTCTTATTGAGACCAAACACGATAGAATTGCGATTATATTTACCGCTCTCCGAGCCTCCATATCCCCGTGGTAGTAACACTATGCAAGGGAGACTGTAAATGCACGGACCTGCGGAATCTTCTGCCTGCTAAAACGTGCTAAACGCTAAATAAATTAAAACCGTAGAAACGGCGAACGAAACAGCTGGGTAAAGAACTGAGTTAACTAGCGGTGTACCGTTGCAAAACGAATAAAACTCGTGGGGACTGTTTCGAGAGGGAAACCATAACGAAAATATCCACGAAACGGCAATTAGTTAGCTCTCGGAGCATAAGCATTTAATCTCCGTTAGCTGAACATATAAAACGAGACACGGTGGCGACCGAAAGGAATTCCCCGATAAAACGATTTGCAATTCCCGGTTGGATCGGCACCCCCCTTCCCCGTTTTACTCGCTGTTTAAATATTATTCCGAGTCTAGCCCAGCCCATGTCCTCGACTGCTCCCTCACTTTCGGAAGGTGTTTTATCTATATTTATTCTTCGGCGTCGTTCTTTAACCTTGCCTTTGCGCTTTATCGCTGGCCTCCGACGTCGCAGCCTCTTCCACGGGGTGTGTTTGCACTGGAACGACGATTATAGCGGTCGTAAAACAGGTTCAGCCGAACGTTTGTGCTTGTGACCCGTTCCTATTGAAACAAAGAGACACGTCGCGATATTTATACAGCTCTTACGCGAGGGGGAATAGCAGCATAATGCTGTCTCCCACCGAGTTTCGTAAATGGCCGGGATTCCTTTGCATTCTTCTGTCGACTGCCCCCGAACACTGATTTCCTACCCTTTTCGCCTACAATCGCGTTGGCGAACAGCGCACAGTGGTGCCGATCGCGTTTCTAGCTGGATAAAGTTATTCTAGCATTATCTTAAGACTTAAAGCCGTAGTTAAGTTGGACATCAGCTACAACAATATGTAATAAAATATACTTGGTGACATTTAAAAAATTAACATGATCATATTTTTTATTAAAAAAGTTCTGTGAAATTTTTTTATTGAGATTTATAGATGACCGAGTATCGATTAACATTTGTTGGAAACATTTTCTTGCTAGATTATCCGAAATGTTCAAAATATCGTGGTGACAATTGGACATTTGCATCGAAAAGCTTCCGAACCGAACCTTTTCATTAATTTAGCTGGCCAAAATTATATTTATAATGTTTAATGATCTCGCAACGTTTTCAAATCACATATAATATCATTTTGTATTTGTTTGGAAGTATTTGTTTAAGTATTATATATGTAGTTTCAGCCACAAATATTAGTCTTCGCTGCTAATATCCTTCACAGATGTATCGATCCTTATTTTCTTGCTCTTGCCAGAACATTCATCAAATTGTTTCATTGGACGTTCTCTACCAGAAGATTTTGCATCTACTGTTTGTATACTTTTATTTGGAAACTGCACTTTACCGTCCAACCGCTGTTCATTTTTGTTTAGAAATTTCGTTACGCTACAGTAACTTTTCTGCCACCTGTTCTTTAAATTTACGCAAAAACTATCGCACACTTTTTTCATACATTCCTTTTCATCAGCGCTACTGTCTTTTAAATTAAAATAGCGCACTACATAATTATATACACAAGCACTTCTTTTAGCAACGTTCACCTCACTGCGCCAAACGTGAAATAGCTCCGCGCAAGAAATTTCAGCAGATGCCACTAAAATGTAAAAAACTAAGAAGGTTGATACAGGCCGGCGATAATTTTTTGTATGATGGTTCTACCATATTTAATCTACGATTTGAGAGTGAAAGTATCACAAAGGATTGCAAAGCTTTTTTTGCAACTCTACCTAAAGGTAAAGCAACTATCTAAGACAGACAATATAATACTTTACAAATAATGATACAGAACTCGATTATTTACGTAGATATTATTGGTTTTTCTGTGAAATATATAAGTACATATCTTTCTTAGAATTATCCGTGTCCAACAAAGTAAAATAGGCACGTAAAAAATCGAAGGCAAGGTTCGTTCGGAAACGCTTGAAACACGACTGGCGCGTGCATTGTTTTCACACCCGCAAAAGCTCATTTTCTACCTACTTTGGAAGCATTTTATAACACCTACTTTATAAGCACCTTTTATAACTTAGTAAATGACCATTGACCCTTGCCAACCGTTTCATTAGAAGGAAGTCCAAGTGATTTTTGATTTTTGTCCAGCTAGATTCGCGTTCGGCACGACTGTGCGGTGCTCCACCCGGAGGTATGGTTATACCTTTAGAAAACGCTGGAATCAATTTATAAAAACATATGTTTAATATTATTCAACGATATAATTTCTTTCAGATAACCTATCAATTCACTTGTTCACATTCCCTCCAGCCTAATGCATCTGATATGCCTGTAAAAATTGCATCAACTTTTTTCCTTTCGTTGATCAAGTCCTTACATTTATTTAGCAATTTAGAGTTCCGCGACGACTCGCGGCGACGCACAATCGCGAGATGCTTGCAACAGACCGTGTCCCCGAACTGATCACATTATAAATTCGAATAAAAAGTTGGGAACTTTGTTTCCCGCACTCGGGGCACATTTTCTAAGCGCCGCGGAGCCCGGTCGACGCGAAATCTGCAGCGAAAGACCTCTCCGGGCGGTATACTATCGTCGGAAAGTTTCGGGTCACGTGTTATTCAAAATGAAAGTACATACATCTTGCAACATCTTGCGTCGGTGGGCGGAGGGAGCGAAGGGAGCGCGTAAAGTTCAAAGAGCTTGTAGAAATAATTTTCTTTAAGGAGCTTGCAGCGTCGGAATAAAGCGCCGCGAGGGAAAGACACCGAATTTCCGAACTATACGAACACGCGAAAATCCGTGAAGGGTGCATACTCTTCGGCCGGGGCAACGTTCGACTAACATTCCAAGTATGTACTTCAATGCTTCCAATAGCCGGAATACTAATACAATCGATACACGAGAGAAACGAGATGTATTCACGTTTTCGAAAGCTCGGCCGTTCGTCGAACGTGTGCCACCCAAAAAGTAGTCGCCGAGTTCCTCGAGGGATACGACTTACCGATACACGAAAGTGCTTCGACGTGAAACTAAATCGATCGAACACACGCGATGTCAAGCGACGAATCGTTTCGCACGATGTGCGAATTACATGATTCTGTTAGGACGACGAGCGATGGCTGGAAATTGACGTCTGGCGTCTGAGAAGATTATAGTTGGACATCATTGCCTCCCCGGTAGCATTTCTTTCGCATTTCATCCGTGAATAGGGTCTTGTTTGGTTCATCCAACTTGTTCGCGTCGCCAATTTCTTATCTATTACACTCGTTTGTTTCGTAACGGTACCACAAGCAGATACTCCTCGAGACAATTAATTGTTTGGCGACACAGACTTCACCTCGCGACAATTTCACGACGTGGACGTTGAAGAAAACGTTAAAGACGCTGAATTATTTAAAAGATGCTTTTGATTTATGCATTTTTATGGCTTATGGAGATTTTCGAATAATACTAGAATATTAAATTACAAAGGCTATTACCACTGAAGATAAGGTTTCATTTGATCCCACTGTCTTCAAATTTGTCTAGGCCTAATTAGTTTCGAAGATATTCGATAAAATTGGGTTTTCTACCCTAACTTGTGGCAGCTATAAGAAAATACGTGTCAAATATTTTTTTGAGTTGTACATCATAGGAGAATTCCATTAAAATCGGCGCGCTACGATTGGTTAATCTTGTCTCGGTGAAACTGTCGAAAGAACAGGATTGCAGAACCGCTTCGCGATTTCAGTCGCAAATGGCAAGTGCATAAAGTGCATACCTGGAAATCTAACGAAACCTGGAGACCATACTGCGGTAGAAAGCGAGATAGTATTTCAGGGAAATCAAGAGAACCGTTTGAACAGCATCCAGTGCATGGAACGGGACTGGCTTGATCGCCTCGGCGGCGTTAGCGGTGAAAATCTGCGGGCATAATTTCTTTCGAACGGTCGAATATTATGTTACTATCTGGATGAAAATCTGAAGGCTTTTCAGATTGCCGTTGGATGGCCGCAGGGAAGCCCCTTAGAGGAGGAGCTCTTATCCCGACACCTGATCTCGCCGAAGGAAGTCCGCCACATCTGAACCACAAAGCCTCCGTTCCCGGCTTGCTGAAATTATGCTCGGAAGTTTCGGTTGTAATTTTATGCATTTTATCGTGTGCACGATAGAATTCCACGGCAAACGGCGCCCGTTTGCCAGCGAATCAGATACAGCTTCGCAATGGAAATGCAACAGCTTTGCTCTTCTTTTCCAGCCTCGGGGTTTCAACTTGATGTCGTTGCATCCGCGGCTCGCGAAATCCAGCTCTGCAACACGGACGCCAGCCTAGGCTATTGTTTTTGCATGATTCGAACGTTCGTGAATATCAATTGTCTTGATTCGGGGTGATTGATCGCGGGCATTACCGAGTAATTCCCTGCGCTCGGTTCGATATGCAATTCACGATTACGTTCCGAGCGTAATCTAGCTTTTACTCGAACATCGGTATATTTATTATTTACCGTGCCGATTAATTCTAGGCTGTCGATATTCACTTATTTCGTTTTGTACACTTCCGTCTGGAAGTCGCCGGATAATTATTCAAATTTGGATGCAGACGATTTTTCGTTACTCAAGGACCTGTATTATGAAATCAAAATGATACTTGCTTAGTTTTTCAAAAGTGGGGAAATTGTTTTTCAATTCCGATTCTAGAGCTGTCCATAACCATCCCACAATTGCACAATCTCTTTTCTCCAACATGTACTCAAATATCAGATGATTGCATAAATTCGTGTCCGATTTGAAAATAAAATTCAATGGTTAAATTTTCAAGGATACAGCTTCATTAATCGATTATATAGTCACCGTTCGTTTCTACAATCAGAAAAGAAATCAATGAAATGAAGCTGGAAGCTTGTATTCATTAGTTACCAGATTTATGGACGAGAATGTACGTTGTCGGTGTGTGTATTAATTTATTATTAAGTTAGCGCTGTTCTGCTTAATAATTGAATAACGATGAAGTTTAATAATTGATCTTTCGAGTAAATAGATTGCTGGTACGTGTGCAGTGGGGATTGTTCAATTTTAGTAGCAGTGTATCGAGATTAGACACTTATCAGCCATATTGCCGCCGTACGAATAAGGTTTGCGTAACCCAGAATCTGCGCCGGCAAGTCAGAATGGATTAAGACATTAGGATTCCGTTTGTAGCGGTTCATAGAGGATGCCACGGTCTAATATTCGGAATTACCATTTCGCTTCAATACGGTTGCCAAAGGAAATATCATAATAGAAGATAATTAACATGCGAAACACAGAGGATTGTCATCTCCATCGACGGGATCTAGTTTCTCTAAAAGAGCAAATCATAAAACCGATCCGGTAAATTATTAGTAAATAATTTCTACCTACTTTCAGGATAAATTCCTTTTCAGAGCTAACCGATATGTTTCCGCGAAAGAAAAGCCCACCAGCAGCAGGTTTCTCGCTAGAAATCTAGAATCTCTCATTCGTCTCCGTTCCCTCCGCCATTCGTCTTCATAATAAAACACTCGATTTTCCCCATCAAAGAAATTACACTCGGTAAATACAATCGAATCGTTCAAGTTTATCGACGCCGTTGAATTTTCCAAGGTTCCCGTGTCGAGGCAAAAAGATTTCCCCTCTTCTATGGCGCACAAGCGATCTGGCTATCGACAATTTTTCCCGGTCTCCAGCCCCCCCGCCCCCGGGCCTACCCCTTGGGATATTACTCCATTTTTCCTGGGAGCGGGTAAATTTTCGCAGAGACGCGCGACGCGATCCGGCTAAAATATCGTCGGGGAACAGGTTTCGAAACTCTTTAACTTACGGTATCATTAACGTCGTAAGGAAGTTGTCGGATCGTCGATGGGGGAGAAGACAGGGGGAGTGGTTATAAACTTGCGGTTTAACTTTGTTCGAGTGCGGTTAATTCCAATTCCGTCCAATTAGTATCGGACCGTCGGATAAACAAAATGAAAGAAAGCGGTGTTCGGCCATTAGCGCCCATCGAAGTCCCTGAACGTCGCTGAAATTCATGTTGCTCGACGTATCTACGGCATCTAATAATTCTATGTACAGGGTGTCACAAATTCTACTAAATCGAGGGTGTAGAATCGCGCTATAGTGTCCGCGACATATAATTTTGTGACACCATATACAATTAACTTTTTAGTTGGAAATACTGAGCTTTGCCGTGGACGTGGAAGATACAGCAACATTATCTGCAATATTCATGCAAAATAAAAATGTTTCGCATTGATTGTGGGAAGCAGGAACAACATAAAAATTGATTTCATCCCACGACTTTGTTACACTAACCCCTCGCCCTACGATTTATTCTACGGTTTCAGTGATTAGAACTTTCTCTGTAGTTCGTAATTTCCTAAAAGAGGAGAAGATTTATATCTATTTTATGCTTACATGTTCTCCAGTAATTAATAAATACATTAACGCAATCAAAATAGAATTTCATCTCGGTTTAAAGGCAATTAATAACATACATATTTATTAATGATTAAAAGCAAGGGGTTGAAAGCGACATTACAACGTTTTCGAATGTTTGAAATCTTTTATTGTTTTATATTTCACCCAACCAACTTCTTCACAAATGCATAAAGATCCGCAGTCTAATTATCACTTCGTTGATTAGCAAACGAGGAGCAACGACCGCCAAGGTTTTTGTAAGTTTTATTAGCGAGCTCTCTCGTTTTGTTTAGGTAAACAGAAAAACGTCTGGAACGGTAGACGCAGAAGCCCCGGGGTTCACTGATCGCCTCTTTGACCATTCTCGCGTAAATCCCATGCACGAGACGCGGCCAGAAGTTATTCTAGCGGAAGCTGAACGTGCGTGGTCGATCCGGAAAAATCGAACAAGAAGTCGGCCACCTTCGATACACTGTCTGCTACCGGCAAATTTTCGAGTTTTGGAGCTGCCTGAACGAAAGGTTTTGCGAAAGCGAACCTGCTGGCTGGAAAATCTTTCGCAAACCCTTTTCGAGGGTGAACGTATTCTATGGCTGTTGCGATATCCATAAACTTGCTGAAGGTTGTCCGTCAATATGGCGTATATGGGGAACTATTGTAGGGGCTCGATGAAAATATTCACGGGAGGTTCGAGGCTCTTACAACGATTGAATAAAAGAACAGAAAGATCTTTTATATCTTTGCAATAAAACTTATTATTTCTGCGAGACTGCGGACCTTTTGTACATTTATGGCTTCTATAAATGTTCAAAAAATGCTGGAATATAAAATTCCACAGAATGTAAAGGTTGCTACCATTGAAAATAAGATTTTATTTGTTCCCACTTTCTTAGCGAAAATTAAAAATTGTCAAATATCTCGTAAAGTATTGCATCCACATAAATAATACGGTCATAGGAAGTTATCATCTTTTTCAATTATTACTTAAAAAGGAGCAGCAATTTGTCCCGCTTCTCAAAATCTGTACATTAATAAAACTGGAATGACAGTGGGGGTACGATTGAAACTCTAAGCCATTAGGGAGCGAATTAGAGGTGACTCGAGATCGTTTGCTCGAGAGTTGATCAATTAATTTGTTACTTAGAAGGACGGTCTTCCTGTCCCCCGGCGGAGCCGGTGTCATTCGTCTTGATACCGTTACACGGTTCGGTACCCTCGGACAATGAGCTTGACGAGGAAGGTGTATTTGAAATAATAGCGTCATTGAATACACGGTCGGAACGTATTTCGTCCGAATATTAATGATCCGTAGCAAGTTAAGCCGAGGAAGCTTATAAGGAAGTTCGGGGCAAGGTTTCAGGAAGAGGGAAGGGATTCTTGAATAGTCGACGACGCTATTTGAAAGGAAGCCAGCCTCCCCGAAGGGTTAAGTAGCCTGAAATCTGTTAAATTATACATGACATGCGCAAAAACCGGGGGATTAACTGGATCAGGAGGGGCTCGCTGTATTTCATTCATGCCGTATTAAAAACTTCATTAGGCGATTCGTAACTTTCGCTCATCCCGTGTCTAATTGATAAGGACCTGGGAACAACTTGATCTTTCACTGAACTTCGACGGAACGCGATCATTTGAAATTGCTTTTACTTTAAAAAATGTTAGGTTGTCCTAAAAGTTTCTTTCACTACACATGCACATTCCATATTGTTAGATAACATCAGCATAGGTGCACAAGCAACATTGGTTTTCTTAAAAACTACTCTGAATTATCACATTAATCGAGAACGAAACGAATTTTTGGGACAAACTAATATTTTCAACAATTTCGTGTTGAACGAAGGGAGAACATGACTCCACTATGATCTTTGGAATCGAATAGTATCGAATATCAGACAAATAACGTTCCACAGCGAAAGTCGCGCGTCAAAAGAACAAACGTTTAATCGAATAAACATTTTCAATTCGCGCGTACCTCGAGCCGCATTTCCTCATTACAGTTTTCCATGTGAATCGACTGTCGCTTCGTTTGACTGTAAACAAAAAAAAAGAGAGAAATCGTTGGATATCGTTTTGCGAAAGGTAGTTTGGTTTTTTTTTTCGGCGGCGGAGAATGCAATTTCGATCGAAAAATCGATGATCGTTCCGGGAGCAATGACGCGAGCGAGCCGACGCAATGGCAGCAACGGAATGCACAGTTGCGCGGGATAGAATTTAATTGCGCGCGTTGTTCACCGGGGAACGTTATTTATACTGCATAATGACACACTTAGCTTTATGAGGCAAAGGAGCGGCCGCTTGATACGGATCTCGCTCGAAGATAAAAGGACGCCATTTATTCGCAAGTATACATATACATATACACACACCGCCGAAAATGGATTTAGGAAAAGGCTATTTAACTCTCGAACACGGTCGACCGATTTAATTTGTCGGCCCCCGAAGGTTCACGGTGAAATATGGGGTCCCGGTATGATTGTAGCCCCGGTTAATTTGCATCCCTGGTTAATCGACGGGAACCCAGCTCGAGTTATTCGTTTTTAAACTGCCCGCGTCAGAGTTGATTAGAGGCGTCGATTATTGCGTTTGTTCCGCTTAGGGGATGCTCGAATTACTAGTACAATGCTGTCGAAATTACTCTTCCTATCACTTCGGCGCGATCTGAATTTGTTTTTTATATGAAAGCTATACATACACTCCGCGACAAAACTATAAGACACCTGCGATTTTATCTAATATTTTATTAATACTAATTTTTTCGTAAAAGTTTTCGTTATTAATCCAAAGAATCAACAAAAGTACATACATTTCCATATCGGCAATATTGTTGGATTAGATTGAGAAAAGTTCCATTAAAATTTCTACTTTTTGATAAAATAAGGCGTAATAAAACTATAAGACAATGTATATTTTTTACGTAAGAAAAAGTCGGTGGAAGTTAATGAAAAATATTTTTTCTTTTTAGTAGTAACGTGTTGTGCCACCTTTATTTTTTATAGTTTCAATGAACCGTCGTGGTATCGATTTATATAAATTTTTTATTTGATCTTCACTTAATTTGGCCCATTTTCTTCCATATGAGCTTTCAACTCTTTCACTGACAAAAACTGTTTCCGATTTCCATATACAGCACGTGCTAAAATTCCTCAGATGTTTTCTATTATATTTAAATTTGGAGACCTCGCAGCCATGAGAAAATTTGTATATTACGGTCTTCAAAATATTTTTTTACACGTTTCGCTGTATGCACAGCGGTATTATCGTGTTGAAAAATATAATTTTCACGTGCAATAGTGCTTGCATGTAGCGTTAATTGTTTTTCTAATATTTCTATATATTTAATTACATTCATGCTGGTGTTAATAAATTTTACATCGGTTTTCCCGTGGTGCCCTATTGCGGCCCATACCACGATGCCGCCTCCGCCCATTTGCCTCCTTGACAAATGCAATTCTTCCTTCCGCAAATCATGAAAATAATATGAAAGACCATCCGGTCCATCTAAATTGAAACGTTTTTCATCTGAAAAAATAACTTTTCTCCACTTTTTTTCCACTGAAGATGTCTCTCCGCAAAATCTTCCCTGGCTGCTTTGTGTCGATTCGTAAGTGGCGGTTTTTCTGCAATTTTCGTCTTTTTAAATGCTTGGCCCGTTTAATTATCCGTTGCACATTACGAATATTGGTGTGAACGCCAGCTTGCGCTGCAATTTGTCGTGCTGTCAAGCTAGAATTCGACGCTGCCCTCAGAATGGCTCGTCGTTGTCGCACGGTTGTCGCTTTTGGACGTCCATCAGGATGTTTTCTGTATAATTCTCTCTACTTTTTAAATAATTGAACACGGCACATCGACTTCGCCCAGCCACTCTTGAAATTTCTGAAATAGAAGTATTCTTTTCTTTTAAATTTACGATCACTCTTCTTTCACTGTCTGTCAGCTTTCTCTCACGCGGCATTGTAGTTACATTATGTAAGAACAAAATTACAAATGTTTAATTTTAAGTACACAATTACTTCTAACACTGTGACTACGATTAGTGTATACGATCTACTGACGAAAAGCTACTGTCTCATAGTTTTGTCGCGACCAGAATAGCATGTTTACTGTAGAATATACTTCTATATAATGTAAACAATAACACTATGAATGAAGGAAGACAAAACTCAAGACTTACATAAAATTTTCATCGAATTTCACACATGTCTTATAGTTTTGTCGCGGAGTGTAACATACGGTCTGGTATACATTAGCAAATAATATGATTGAGATCTTGAACCTCATTGCCACAGTAATAATAATGATAGTATTCCTTGCTTTTAAACTGGAGTGGATGATTCTCGAAAGAGTTTACAGAGTCGAAGTTTTTGTAATATCGCACGGTCAAGATTTTCTAACGTCCTAGTATTTCATAGGAGGCAGGTGCCTCGTATTAGAGGAATCGACTGCACTTTCTGCGAACTACGTGCTTGCCAGACAAAAATTGTAGCACCACGTCGAAGCGGCAGTCGGCTGCCTGCGCGAATCAGGCTCTTCGAAGCCAACAGAGCGAAACAGCAATTTCTATCTTGATCGGTGTTCGGGTCTCTTCAGATCTCGTGAAATTATCCTAGCTCCAGCTCTGAAAAACCGCCCTTTGACCCAGTTCATGCACTCGGTTCCCTCGGAGGAGAGGACACGGGCTTTTTCACGGAACCACCCTGTACATCGGAAACCGTGGACGTTCGATGATCAACTTGACCGCGGTCTGTCATTACGCGGTCCAGCCCGGTCAGCTTCTCGCTTTGCTCTCAACGGTGACCCTGTTATTTTCGAGAACGTCGATCCACATGCTAATGGCTCGAGGATTTTTCGTGCTGGTACCTACGTCGTAGAACATGTGGTCGCAGCGTGTGTTCGCTTCGAGAGCCGCTGCTGGAGGTCTTCAGCATCCAAGTCCTCCCGCAAAGTCGCAACATCTGCTTTTATCTAACCGACAACGTCCCCTCCAATGGGAGAACAGTTGTCGTCGTTCGTCGAAGACTTAGGGACTGCAACATGTTTTACAAATATGGTGAAAGAAAATACGATGAGTTATAATGTAGTTACAAACCTGAAATTATTCTATAAGTTCAACGATATTAATTGCACGTTTCCGCTTCATTTCAGGTGAGTTCTAAAGGCTTCCTATCCTCGCTGACCATCGATTTTACCAGGGAATTTTCGAGTGAGTACGCACCGGAGTCTGAAATGATTATCCTGATTAATATTTCAGGTTCCCCAACGAAACGGTATTAAGAGTTCCGGTTCTTTGTGAATTCTCGATGTGGAGATACTTTAAAGAATATTCGATATGCATCTCGGCAAATCCTATTTCATAGCACGCGTTACCGATGCATTAAGCCCCGACAGTTTTCACTTCATGCCTCGCGAGAGAAACGACCTGAAACTTTCAAACAAAGAATTGGCATTTTTAACTAAGCGCTTCCCCATTAAATTTCCCTAAAATTGATAGCGAACAGACAATTCCAATAGAAATCGACGAAACAGTGCGCGAAGTTTAGAAATTTATTTCGAGCAGCTTATAAAACGAATATACTTTTGACGAGGTTATTTAAAATTCATTTTGTGGAAATAATGCTCCTTTGGGAATATTGTATGAAATCTTGATTTAATTCCACTCGGTGCTCAATGCGTCCAAACGAATGCATTAAATGTGAAGCTGCATAGCGTTAATCCTGTGTTTATATTTATTTGATTATTTATAAAGCAGCGAGGTTTGGCGTAACGAACACTTGAAAGATTTATCAAATAATTCCCGTCTAATCGTCGAAGCGCGGACTCACGCCGGGGGGGAGCGAGAGTAAAATGGCGGTGGAAGTTTAAGGCAAACAACCCCTAACGTCAATAGATCGTGTTACGATCCGGGGGTGAACTTTTCCGAGTTATAACCCGAGTCAAGTGTCGGACATACTGACGGGTATCACGAACTCTCGTGTTTCGACGAATCTCTCTGAAGCACGGCGAGCAACGGAATTTTTTGTAATTTGTTGCTGCTACGTGTTCCTTTGCGTGTTTAAGGGGTCATCCTCGGGATTTAGATCTCCCAGAGCTTTTGGAATCAACGCGCTCCCCTATTCCGATGTTTTCCATTCCTCTTGGAAAATTTACCGCCGCATTGGTCATTTTTTGCCGGCCGAAAGTCTCGGTTTTTTACTCGGAGCTAATGAAACTTGAAAATTAAACATTTCTTCCGAGAATATTTCCATTCCCTATGATTTCTTTTAAATTTCATGGATATAAAGGTTTTATAATACCTCATACACAATACCTAAATGTTTAGTAATTGATTAGATACTGACATATTCTAACCTCTTGCACTCGGAGCTATTTTAACTCGAAAAGTAAACATTTCTTTCGACCTAGAATATTTCCATTCTCAATGATTTTATAGATTTGGTGGCAACAATTAAATGTTTAATAATTGGTTAGATGCCAAAATATCTAATAATGTGAATAATATTTTAAGTAATGGCACCACTCGAGACCGTCGATATTTATTTGAACGAAAGATGTATACTTCTATTGAAAGGATCGACTTGGAAATGCTCGAAACCAGGTTTAAATGAAATTTGGTCGTGTATTATTCTCTTTACGAAACATAGAACACGAGAGGGCTTCGATTTGAAATTGAGATTGTTAATAACTTTCGAACCGAACGTAAATAAATGGAAATGGCAAGGTGGAACGTCGACGTGGATTGGGCGAAGCGCAAACAACTCTCGAAGAATCGACGATCGACTCGGCTCTCGGTAAAGGAGCTAGGTGAAATTAGCATCCCTCCGGTTCAAGAATGACCGAAGATTAAACGGAGCCCATATTGGATCGTGCTGATTCGATTCTACTCGTTGAGCCTGCTCGCAATTGACCCCGATGACGTCTGAGCGAGTCTTCGTCCGTATGCATGACTGATATCTCTTTAAAGTGATTGACAGGTCGCGCTGGTTTCCACCACTCACTCTCTCTCTCCCTTCAGTGGTTTGGTTCGCGTTCGTTCACCGGTCCTCCTTTTCAATCTCCTCGAAACTCCATCAAAATGTCACTAGTCCCCCCCCCCCCCCCGAATAAAATATCCGACGAGATTATGCTCCCTCTGGTTATTGCCAGGTTCGCCGGTGATCGACGGATAAATCTAGATCCCACCCTCGCGTCTTACGTCGAGTGTTAATTGAAAGTTTGCGGCTGTAATGGAGTGCCTGCGCCAGTACATTTAATAAATTATTGAAACGCTGAAAAGCCGAAGCTGTTTGGTCGGCGATCGGACGTCGCAAAGTTACAACATGCATTTTTCTCCCCGCCGGTTCTCTATGAAATCGCTGTGAGGCGTTTCCCGGCCGCTGAAAGGGCAACATTTCGATTTAAATGAAATGGAGAAGAGCGGCATTTAAAGCGTCCCGGAGAAATTAAGTTGTACCGATGTTGTTAAGGAAGTTGTAGCGCGGCCATAGTTCCGAACAATGCCGGTGGACTTTACGGATAAGCAGGAATTTTGTTATGAAAATCGCCGGGGCGAAGTTCCCCTTTATCTTCCGCCATACTAGCGTACTTTTCCGCGTTAATCCGCGAGGCGGGAGTTTACGAACGAGAAATTAGCCGTTCAGACGGAATCGCTATAAAGTGGCGGACACGTGTCACCGTAACACTCCGGGGGAGGAGAAAAAAAAGAAGAGAAGGAAAGAAGCATCGGCGGCCAAACGACCGTCGTTGAATTAATTCTCGTTAAAAATGCTAAAACCCTAGGCGAGCGACGCCCGCCTCTCCCTCTACTTCTCTCTCTCTCTCTCTCTCTCTCTCTCTCTCTCTCTCTCTCTCTCTCTCTCTCTCTCTCTCTCTCTGTTTCTCTCTATAACCTTTCCCTCTTTCTCCGTTTCTCTCGTCACGTCGACTGTAAACTGTCGCCGGTACTCAAACATTAAGACTTGAATGAAAACAATTTCAGCTGAATGTTTTCTTAATGCTGCCTAGCTGCTTGCTCCTCCGTCTCGCTAATTCCGACCGGGCGAGACGAGTGCTCAAAGGAGACGCTTGTTTCGCAACTTTCACTGCATAAAATCGAGAAAGAAGGAAAACGCCGTGACCCACTATCTCGTTCCTTAAAGATTACGTACTCTGACGCAACCAGATACCAGATGGAAAGCAGCAATTGCACGTTTTAATCAAGCGAATTCTCCTATCGCCAGCGTCCTTTGTTCCGCCACAGAATGCTTCATTGAAGATCATTTTACTAACACACAGTCTAGATTTTAACGAAGCGTACTTTTTCCTTGGTAAAAACTGTTTGCTCTTCCATGTACGATCATCTGTTTCGTTGCTGCGAATTTAAAAACACTGTTATATTATTTTCAACTAGGGTTGCCAGAAATGTTTTATCCAAATATAGAAGTAGTGAAAACTGCAATTTTGTATATATGAGATAGGCTCAAAATATAGGAATTCAAGTAAAAGAGGTACACAGCACATTTTAAACTTTTTTATTCAGACAAAGATTTTTGAAAATTATATGCTATTCAAATATGATATAGGAGATCAAGTTCAAATGTACATAGAAGACTCATATCTTAATATATAAAAATGGATGTTATATAACCTTGAAATGACCTTGATCTTCGAAAATTATAGTTTTACCTTCAGATCAAGCTCAAGATCATGTTTTTATAAATATCTGAATGTATTCTTCGATCAGTTACACGATGCAATAAAATAAAAATGTAGTTATGATAACTTCGAAAAAAATGACCTTCGGAAAAAAATATTCGTGCCAGATATTTGGTCCATTAACACCATGCACATTACGTAACAAATGGTGTCTTGTTTTAGACGGAACACCCTGTATAAATAAAAATGTAAATGTCCGTTTGTTTGTAATCGGTCATCTCCGTAACGGCTGAATGTAGAAAGCTGGGGTTTGAGCCATTAGATGCAGCGTTTCTTCGGGAAGGTTTATGAGAAATCAGCATGCGAAAAAGTTCATTCGTTCAAGAGTTTTGACGACTTTTTCCACCGGCTACAACACTAACTGCTTACTTCAAGTTATGTGAATGTGGCGCGTTTGCGAAAACACTGATGTATAATAATCGATATGGTTTCGTGTTGATTTGCATTATCACCAATGCGTTACGAGAATCTTCTCAGTAGTATTCTGCTTCAAATTATATCGTGAGATATATATAAATAGAAAAATTGACCTATTCGGAGTGATTTGTTCTGTAAGTTTCTCATTGCATCGGAATTCAGCTGAGTAGATTGATCTGCGTTTGAATTGAAATATTTGGTTAGTATTTTTAAATTATTAAGTTGTTGCTTTGTTTTTTACTTCGTGTTTTTTCCATATCTAATGTTTGGCAGTTTTACGTCTGTGTCAGGTAAAAACATGCTTTTAAAAAATACTGAGCCACAGCAACGCGTAGCGGGGGAAAGCTAGTCAAATATAGAAGATCTGGCAATCCCATTTTCAACCCATTCAATATATTACAAAAGAAAATAAATTTCAGGCGAAACTAGGCTCGTTGTTACGAATAGGATTAATTTTCGAAGATCAAACTTTGGAAGCACACGTTTTGTTGACAGAATGTTAATGCACGAGGTCACTCGTGTTTGTTGTGCGTATAATTAATTTTCGAAGATGAGACTCTATGCATTGACGCACATTTTGTCGACGGAAAGTTAATGCGTAAACGTCCATCATATTTCCTGTGCATATAATTAATTTGCGAAGATGGGTCTCTAGGCATCGACGCACATTTTGTCGGACAGAAAGTTAACGCGTGAAATTCATTTTCAAAGTTCGAGCTCTGGAGATTGAAGTATATTTTGTTGACAGAAAGGGAACACAGTGTTCGGCAAATCCGCGACCGCCATGAATGCATAAAATCCGTAGTTTAACGGCGAACAAGGTTCGCGGACGTGTCGCATGCTTGGATTCGCGAGAGAAATTTGGAGAGAGCCCGCGACAAATCCGAGTGGCAATTGACACGAGAAGTTAACCTCGATTGTCCCGATGTCCCGTGTCATTCACCATTTAACTCCGGTGCCAGTGGACGGAACCCCGAAGAGAACTTCGAGGAGTTTGATGAGTCACCGTAACACGCTGATAGAGAACACCGCCCTGTGTCGTTAACGCGGCTTGCTAACCTTTGACATGGGACAGTTATGTTTCTTTCGGTTGATTCCATCAGTGATCGATCAGCTTTAAATCAAACTCACGGGGTTGGAAGCTAATCAGCGAAGGGTGATAGGTTTCACGATACGTACAGGAGATAGACTGAAATGATCATGTTCGTAGAGAAAATGTCAGTGGAAGCGTTTGGACGATTGTCGGCAATGGGACGAGACAGTAAAAAATTATTCAAATGAAAATGGTGTTCGTGAATGTTCTCCTACTTAAAAAATGTGGTAAAAATTATTAGTATTGTTGATTGTATTTTGGATGAGAATGTTGATATGAATGGCGAGCTCTATATGTAATTTCAATTTTATAATAATTGTAGAGAGTGCAGCTAGACTGTCAATAATGGTTCGAGACAGTAAACAATTATTCAAATGAAAATAGTGTTCATGAATGTCCTCCTAATTAAAAAATGATTGTTATTATTCACTGTATTCTTAGCGAGAGAATGTTGACACGAATGGCGAGCTCCCTACTCAATTTCAATTTTATAATAATTTTAGAGAGTGCTTTTAGAAATTTAGTGAGTTTATAATAATTTTAGAGAGATAGTCTCTACTATCAGTAATGGTTCGAGACAGTAAAGCAATTATTTAAATGAAACTAGTGTTAAAAAATGAACGTTCCCCTATTTGACAAATGATTATTATTGTTGATTGTATTTTGGATGAGAATGTTGACATGAATGGCCAGCTCTCTATCTAATTTCAATTTTACAATAATGTTGGAGAGTGCATATAGTCTGTCAGCATTGGTTCGAGACAGTAAAGCAATTTAAATGAAACTAGTGTTCATGAATGTTCTCCTACTTACAAAGTGATTATTATTGTTGATTGTGTTTTGGATGAGAATGTTGACATGAATGGCGCCAGCTTTCTATTTAATTTCAATTTTATAATAATTTTGGAGAGTGCATCTAGACTGACAGTAATGGTTCGAGACAGTAAAGCAATTATTTAAATGAAACTAGTGTTAACAAATGAATGTTCCCTTATGTGACAAATGATTATTATTGTTGATTGTATCAACAGAGAGTGCATATAGACTGTCTATAATAGTTCGAGACAGTAAAACAATTATTCAAATGAAAATAGTGTTCATGAATGTTCTCCTACTTAAAAAATTATAAATATTATTGACTGCATTTTGGATGAGAATGTTAACATGAATGGCGAGCTCTCTATTTAATTTCAATTTTATAATAATTTTAGAGATTGCTTTTAGAAATTTAGAGAGTTTATAATAATTTTAGAGAGTGCATCTAGACTGTCAATAATGGTTCGAGACAGTAAAACAATTATTCAAATGAAAATAGTGTTCATGAATGTTCTCCTACTTAAAAAACTATTATTATTATTTAGTGTATTTTGGATGAGAATGTTGACATGAATGGCGAGCTCTCTATTTAATTTCAATTTTATAATAATTTTTGAGAGTGCATCTAGACTGTCAATAATGGTTCGAGACAGTAAGAAATTATTCAAATGAAAATAATGTTCATGAATGTTCTCCTACTTAAAAAATGATTATTATTGTTTATTGTATTTTGAGCGAGAATGTAGATAGGAACGGCGAGCTCCCAATTTGATTTTAATTGTACATACGTATAATAATATCGCAGAGGAGTGCATAGGGCTGTCTTTGAGTGATTGGGTAATTAGTGTGCTATCGAGTGTGCCAGAGGATCACATAAGGGGGCAAATCGAAATGGCATCGGATGTCCTTTCGGCTAGTAATGGCAGAGTTAATATGGCCGCCGGTGGATAAGGCGTATAGATGGAAAGGGACGATCTCGTTTATCCGAGCATACGGTGCATATATCGTTTGTCAGGAGATCGTATAACTGTACGTTATGCGGCAGGTAATTAGATGATCTCTCGATTTATCAACGAGGACCCCGGCCTGGTTATCCAGCATTAAGCTGGTTAAACTAGGGGGAACTAGGTGAAAACTTGAGATATTGCACACCCCAACAATTATAATCGAGGGATTTAATTGGATGACTTTAGCAGCATCTGATCAATTTTCGAGTCGTGTGCTGTGCAAGATCAAGTGAAACGCGTTTCGTAAAGACGAACTTCAAGTTTCCTAGAACGTGCATCGAATCTGCCTTTTGGTGATCAAATTGTTATCAACGTACAAAATTATTATTCTCGAAGAATGTACAGCTGAATATTCCTCAATCTTTTTAAAACTAGATTCACGGGACTGTGTTGCATCTTCAGACAAGTTCGCCGGAAACTGAACATGGATGAATTTTTCGTAGAATATTTTCTGGGTAAAATGAACATTTGTGAGAGCATATTTGTAACGAACGAGTATTTCGATCATAGAACGACTGTTTGCTCGCAAAAATAAATATTTTTCTAAAAATTCATTTCGATAAAGCTGACTTCAGAAGGGGATGTAATCTTACGAATATTCCTAGCACGATACTAACGTTGTACACTATAATCCTTGCCACGAGCAAGTCCAGTTAGCTGTTAATAAATCGCGGGCATTATTGACTTTCGTTTGTTGAACCGTCGCGAATTTCGCCCGGGCAGGGCAATACATATTTCCGTCTTATATTTCACGGTGGAAGAAAAACATGTTTAAAACAGAAGGGTACGGAGGAGAACGGGGATAAATAGTCGTGCGGAGAACGCGGAGACCGGACAGCCAGGTAGAAAGATAAATTTCAGCTCGTAAATTTGCGACGACAAAGGTGTGTCGACGAAGCAGACCGTCCAAAATCCGCGTGCCGCAAAAACACGGTCTTTTGTGAGAATAAAATGCGAGCCGGGATCGTTTTCAGAGACTCGCGTCCCTCCACTGTCTATTGAACGAACACCGCTCCTCTGTATTTGCCCACCCATGCAACGAATGTTTGGTAAATTTACATAAAACGACGTTTAACGATGACAGTTTAACTCGTATCTATATTTCCAGCTTTCCTCTGCCTTTTCCCTCCGAACTATGATTACTCGTCGCGACGAACGCGATAGACCCCTTTCTCGTCACAATCGCGGGCAAAGGTGTGCAGGGTTTTCCGCGAAATATTTCCGCGTTAATTCGTGACAACAAAAATAAGAGGAAAAAGTAGTCCTCTTCTATTGCGAATTCTAGGTTGTGGATTAAATACAAATTTAAAAAATCACGGGGAATGGAAACATTGTAGGTCGAGCAAATGTATAATTTTCCAATTAAAATAGCTAAAAAACAGAAGATTGATCCAACGATGAACGATGATGGAAGCGGGGCCTGTGCGGAGCCTGATTTTTGAGACGGTGAGCTAGTTTATGACAGTCCGATAATAACGCAGTTTCGGCGGGGTGGTGACGGGATTTATTTAGTCTCGCACGATGTTCGAATATCACGGGGGGTTGAAAGCTTGCGCCGTATCCGCTTGCTTCCGCCGTATCCGCGTGCTTCCGCCAATATTTCCTCGGGATCGATCGCCACGGCGAAAAGTTGCAGGTTCTCGAGCCCCGACACCCGTTAAGGATTCGCTTGGCGGGCTGTAAACAACCGGCGGGAGGTTCCTAAGTGGCGTCACGATGACGCTACCGTCACGTTCAAAATGGCACATAAAATTACGAAAGGACGCTTCCGCCACGTACGACGATCGGCTGGAATCAGCAATGAGCGATCGGCCAGAGACGACCAGAACCGAAGTGTTTCCGTTCCGGAAGATTATTAAACCCTTCTTTCTATCAGGTATCCTCGGTAAAAGGGTCTTCGGGCAGATTTTATAAGCCGACCCCAACCTGTTTCTTCTGTCCGGACTCGTTTACCTCGATATATTATTATCTGCGATCGGATATTGTTAACTGCTCTGCGGATAGGCTGCGGAATCACCATTATATTTGCTTTACTATAGGGATTCGTTGTGTTTTGATTGGGCTTTAGTCTTTGGGTACTTTTCAAGTTCTCTCATTATAGATCCCTTTTGCTCTCGTTGTTAACACTTTACCTACCGGAAGCCTATTAATAGGATTTTCAATAATTGTGCTGTACCAAAAAAAGCATAGAAATTTTCTTTTACATTGCAATCTTAAATGAAACTATTAGATGACGTTATTGATGGTGATTTGTTAGTTCACAATGAAAATTGCTGTTGCTATTGAAGGTTCCATTGAAAAGTGTTTAGCCATGTACCATAGATTTTTCATAATTATGCAATAATCACCGGTTGGTGGTGTGTTAATATCGGACAATGCTTAAAATGTTGAAAAAGTTACCACACACTCCCGTATAACGCGACCAGAAACTAGTTTAACATGATTCTACTTGTCGCCACAGAAGATACAGATGCACAATAATTTTAAACAATTCTTTCATCGCGTTTTAGGAGACTCCGAACAATAATGGGGTCGCTGCACTTTCGGAAAAAGGACATTGCGAAGGACAGTGGAAATATTAACAAGCAATAAAATACATGGGGGTGTACATACGAGAAGTTGACCGGCTCGTAAATATAGACGACGGTGGCGTCACGTATGAACGGCACATAAGGTTGTGAAAAGGTGCTTCCGCCACGTACGAGGACCAACTGGAATCGGCTATGACACGATTGGCCAGAGACGGTCGGGACAGAGAGGACTTTCTTTCCCGTGGAAATTGACTTTGCCCCGGAATTCGAAATCCCACGGTGGCTGGTTTTATTGGCGGCCGTCGCGTCCCATCGAAACCACCGTGTCCCGACCAATAACAACCGTTCGATGTATGTATATATGTAATTAATTGCTTGGGGATAATTTGTCCCCTGTGTGCGAGGGTGTCTGCCCCGACTGGAGGGAGTGAAATTGATTGTAATAACACGCGGACGGGGTGTAATAATTGTCATGAACAGGCGTCGTAAGGCTTGCAGGAATCGAGGAATGGGGTGGAAACTAGATTTGTGACAGCTGACGATGGGGCGCCAGTGCTGGGAGTGATCGAGTGCCTGTCTTAAGGAAGCGTTTTGCAATTAGCGCACGGTTAATTGGTTGTCTGATTAATCCCTTCGGCTTCGTCAACGCCGACACTCGCTTTTTACATGGTTCTTCCGACGAAACTGTTGTCTTGCGATTCGACTGACTTGTACAACTCGTACGAGTGTGTACAAATTTTGTGAAAATCGAAGCATATTTTTGTAAATCATTCTGCAGACTCGTGTGGAATATATGGTCACAATGTTCGTTTCGATTAGCACTCAAGAAAATTAATTGACATCCACAGCCATTAACATTGCTGGGCATTGATGAAACTTATTACCGTTGCGCCCATTAACGTCGCTGCCAATTACAGTGATCAAAGTCGCAATTTATTTAATTATTACAATATTACGATCCCCGGACCGTGGGACTGCGTAGGGCTTCGGCGTGTTGGAAATTTCGTTCCATTGAAATGTGTCTCGCGTTCGAAACAATTAATCGGCGTTCAATCGTGTTTGTCTCCTTTAAGAATCATTTAATTCCTCTATCGTGCCCGGTTCACGTTGAATGCTTGTCAGTTCGAAAAATGGCGTCGGTAGAGACAGAGACGTTAACTTTGATTAATCGACGTCTAAGGCTCGTTCGACAGTTTTCGAAAATTTTGTTCGACGAAGAAAAGGCTTCCGTTTACTGGTGGACGATCGGAAGAGTAATAATTAAGTTTATGGCAAGAATGAGTGGAGTTTTCATATCTAAATGGGCGTAAAAATACTGTTACATTATTTTCAGCCTGTTGAACATGTTAAAAGGGGAAAAAATTCCTATTTCACTCCAGTGTGTTGTAATTCGCGTAGAACATTTTTCGTTCTGCTGCCTAGTAATAATTAGGAGGAGGATTAATGGTATTCGAGAAGCGAGTAATTTTGCAAAAGTGATAGCTCGAGTCACAGTAGTGCAGAGGGGAACAGACGGGTTCGATGTACCCAGTGGGCCGATAAATAGAGCATAGCGAGACGTCCGTTAGCGCTCTCGAGGCCGCAGGGCCTGTTACTATCCGCCGCCGTGAGCTTATGAAACTTTGATTTACATTAGCGAAATTACGAAGTTCGGTCGATGGAGCACCGTCGGTTTCATATTGATAACACCGGCCGTTTTTGTGACGGAACTTTCCAACTTTCACGATGATGATTAAAACAAACACAGAGTCTGCCGAGCGACGTCTTTCAGCCAGCCGCAGCTTGTTTAAACATTTTTCCGTGAATTATCGAATGTCGTGAGAATCCGATCAACCGTACAAATTAGCTTTGAACGGAAGCGAGAACTTGCGCGCAGCTCGCAATCAAAAAATCCGAAGCATTTTAATGGGTGATGTAATCGAAATGAATTTTAATTCTGCAGTAAATGTGTAATGGCTATGTAGAATCTTGATGGACGTTAAACAACGCCCGTCCCGCGAGTACCTCGCAGATTAATGGCAGGTTAATGCGAACCCATTTCACGGTCTTGTAATATGTCCCATCGTTTATTCATTGATCCCTGTAAAATCTTATTGGAAGCGGAATCATTCGATTTACAAACCATAAAATCTGGTTTTGTATTAAGTGCCTCCAAACTAGTGGGTTGTCAAATCATTTCAGCGAGAAAATATAATTTCCATCGAAAGTTCTTTGATTTTGACACAAATCGGTGTTTCGTTTCTCTGTTTTCTTCGTTCCCCGGCATCGAATCCTCCTCGGGGGGGAAGAATGAAGAAGAATTTCGAAAGTTCAGGGCGGAAAAATGTTCGCGTTAGCAAATCCGATAGTTCGGCGTCGGGTAATTGAATTAACGGTGGGCGTCTCGAATGCAAAGTTTTCGAATACCCGTGTTAGTTCGATGGAAAGCCGGAAGACGCGCAAGAATTTTGCTTCCCCTCTAATATCGCGAAGTTTTAATTCGATATCGGAATATTCGCCAGTACAGTTGATTGCTCGTCCATTTGATCGATTCATCCGGAAGAAAGTTTCGCGGGAGAGAGGGATGAAACGCGGCGGAGAGTCCGCGATCAGCCGGCCAACTCTTGCATTTAGCCGATCGATAAACCGGAATTCCTGAATCGGACTAGTTACGAAGATTCCGGGGCAAATTAGTTCGGGATTATGCGAACCCCTCGCGCTTATCCGTTTGGAAACATACGGGGGATCATTACTTTGTTTCGCTCGCGATTTCAATCTTCATTGTCGCGAATAGTTTCACTTTTCTTCGTTCCCCGTTATCAATTTCACACAATTTTATACCGATTTTAAGTGCATCGTGTGTTTTTCAATCTCCATTTTCAATTTGAATTTCATTCCTCCGACAATTCGTTTCTTCCATAATTCCGGGAAAAGTCGAAGACTTTATTTTCACGCAGAACGAAGAACAGCGTAAACATGTTCGCGTTGGCGTGCCCGCAGCAATGTAGTCTAATTACGGGAGAATTTCGCGTGACCTACTCCAAACAGAAATTGTTCATTAAACTCCATGGAAGCGGTGCGGTCACGGTGTATGCAACGTTACCACGAAATCCAGCCGAGAAACGAACATTAGATATCACGGGGGATGGGTTCGGCCCAATGGAACCAGGCAACACCACCAGAACAGCAACAGAACAGAACAGCGGCAGTGAAGCAACGTAGCAGCAACAGAGAACAGCGGTAGCAGGTCAAGCCAGCGAGTTGTTCGGTAATCTGCGAGCGTTTCAGGGAGAACGGTTCGACCGCGAATCGCCACGCGCGCCGGTGCGTTTCCCGATCGGTTGAAACGGGTGCTTCGATGTTGCGTACATCCAGCCCGCTGGAAAGGCTGACGCTCGCTAAGTGTTCAGATCGTGTTCCGCTCCTGATTAATCAGACGACACTCTCCTGGTCATGCAAGATCCTTGCGTGACTCGCCGTGATGTAGAATTTAAGAATTAATTTAGCTGAACACGTTGACAGCGGTGCACGGTTAATTCTACGGGTTTCACGAACATCGCCGACAGTTTTCAGCAACAATATTTCATCGACTCCTGGGTTGACCGTCGACGAATTTAACCGACAACGATATTTCTTTAACTATTCTGCATTGACATTTTCACTTCTGTATAAAAATATATTTATTACACTGTAAGAAGTTACATGCTCAGACTCGTGATGAAGATTCTGAATAGAGTCTAATAAATTCCTTTGAATCGAAATAAAATTCTATTTCGGTTTTGTTAATGTACAGCTAGTGGAGAACATTCAGGCGTACAATAGGTATAAAGTCTCTCCTTTTTTAGGGAATTAAGAATTACAAAAAGAGTTTTAATCATTGAAATCGTAAAAGGGTCATTCCATGCCAAATCGATCACTTTTTGCAGGCAGCATCGTCGATTTTGTTCTAAATGAAATATGTTGTAGCGCATGTAAAATTAGGGGGGGTTTAACCCTTTTAGTGCCGGGCGAAATAGAGGTGCCTATGCGAGAAAAACCGGCCGAATTTCACAGTTTTACAAGGGTTCGGGAAAATGCTTATAAAAACCAAACGAGAAACGATATTTACATGATTCAAAAAGCTGCGTATTATAGATGAAATACAGAACTAAACAATGACACTAGTTTTTTTGTTAGTTTTTTTTTCTCCCGCAATGCGAATAGTAAAGCGCTACGAGGCGCGGGCCGATATATCGGCTCTGGCACTTCTCGCCAGTGTAGTAGGAGCCGATATATCGGCTCCCGGCACTCAAAGGGTTAAATCATCATTTTGCCGGTTTCGAATTTTTTTAGAAATGGCAGGCCTTCAAAGTTTTCAATTTTCGCCCATTTTGGCGAAAACGGGCTTCACTTACGAATTTTTATCTCGGGAACTGTTTGTCCGATTGAGCTACATTTTTTTGTTTTATTTGGAAAGGATTGGGCTATTACAAAATAATTTTTTCAACCTCGACAATCAACTTTATAATGTTGAAAAATTTAAACAAATTTTTTTGTTACGTTTTTTTCGATGAGGGGCCAGAGTGATTTAAATTTGGAAAAAATAAGGTTATATTCCTTGAAGTTTCCCCTTTAAAATGAGCCCTTGAAAAAGATGGAGCCATAAAAATTGGGTCTCAAGAAAATACCAGCAGACTGTATACGTGACTAAATAACCCTTTTTATACCTCGAGAATTTTAAAGGGGAAACTTCAAGGAATATAACAATATTTATTTCAAAATTTAAATCACTCTGTACCCTCATCGAAAAAAACGTAACAAAAGAATTTGTTTAAATTTTTCGACATTATAAAGTTGATTTTCGAGGTTGAAAAAATTATTTTGTAATAACCCAATCCTTTCAGAAGAAAACAGAAAAAAATGTAGCTCAATCGGACAAACAGTTTCTGAGATAAAAATTCGTAAGTTAGATTCGTTTTCGCCAAAATGGGCAAAAATTGAAAACTTTGAAGGCCTGCCATTTCTAAAAAAATTCGAAGCCGGCAGAACGATGACTTAAAACCCCCCTAATTTCACATGGACTACGATATATTTCATTTAAAACAAAATCGACGATGTTGCCTGCAAAAAGTGATCGATTTGGCATGGAATGACCCAAAATAAATCGTAGGGCAAGGGGTTAATATCGAATAATCCAAATTCTGCATCGGTTCAGAAGCCGACAGAAGCGTTTGATCGAATCGGTAGGCAGTGAACGTGAATGATTCACAGATTTTGCCGGGATCATTTGAGACTGGAGAAATTCGATTGATTTCAGGGCCGTGTCCATGCTGCCGTGCATACAACACGCATCCTCATCGCGGTCGCAGCTCGTGTTACCGTGAGAAAGGGAGCCTCGAACTGGTCCGCCCGATGAAAACACGATCTCGCCGAGAGATCAATCCCTCGGCGACCAATTGATCGTTATGAGAAATCCTACGGCTGCGTCGATGGTTACACAATCCCTGGTGACAGTGTGCCCTCCCTCGCCGATCGCCTCGTTCCGCACGGTATCGATGATCGCGCACGAGAAAAGTCGGCTAACTAGCTGTCTCGGATTCCTGGGAATGTCAGGATCGCCAGGATCTCCTCTCTCCGACTCCATTCACCCAGGTCCCGCCGGCAGATCGATCATCCCTCTCTCCCGTCGAACCATACCAATTTCAACGGAAGCTCGTTTCTCCTCCTTCGATTACTTTCCATTTCGCCGGCGCTTGATAGGCTATTGTGGACCCGGCTCGGGCGCGAGGTCATCTAACAACGATTCATTTGATGGATTCTGGAACGCCGCGCGGGTTCCATCAGAACTCCAGGCTGATGTTGGACGGCGATGGCCACCGGGTTCTGGAGCTGATTCCAGATTCGTGGTTCCTTCTCCAATGATCAACCCTTCGTCGCATTTTAACGATTCTGATTCGTCACGGAGATCTTAACAAATATAAATGTTATGCCTTTCTTTCTAGATGAAATCAAATTTGATTCGTTTGTAATCAATAGACCGCGGATCGTCACGCAAAAATTTCTACATCAGTTTAACGTCTACCGGCATGGTGTCAATTAGTTTTCTCAAAAGTTCCATCATTACATTTATATAATTCTTTTACACTTAGCAAACGCTTTTCTCTTGAATTTTCTCTTGAAAATAGTCCACATTTGGATCGGAACGTCGAGAACAATTTAAATTACAAAATTGCTTAGTGAGTAACATTTGGTCGAACCTATGGCGCCGAAATCATTAAATTATTTATTTCTACATCGGTTGCGAGAAACAGAGGCCACCTACAAATGTTGTTCTTCTTCCAATTATCTTATACAGTTGAATCTAATACACCGATGTCCTTAAATCTTTTTAATATGTCCACTGCTTTGAATTGTGCGTACCTATTTTTGTCATAAATGCATAAAATCCAATTCAAATAAATTTTCTTTTCTCTTCTATGACAGTTTTCGGGATCATTCAGGATTTTAGGATTTGCTGGACCGTACACAAAGTATTTTTTGATGTGATGAAGTGGCTCTGCAAGTCTCTGTGTTTTTAGTGCAGTGAACAATGGGCATAGCGTAGAATGAAAGATCAAAGAGGCTAGCTAAAGACTAACAGCACTGACCTGCTGTAATTCGGACCTGATTTAATTCGACGTACCTATCTTTGTTGTCTCGCCGATTGCCGAGCAGCTGACGATGTTCTGGCACTGTTTCGCGCCAACGCTGAACGAATCAACCGAAAAGTTCGATGGGAATTGAAGCAGTGGAGTATTCCATAATTTTTAAAACTTTATATGAGTAGACAGAAACAATCGACTCGCCCGAAAATCCACGTTTTAATTGCTCAGATTCGAACGTCAATAATAAACGTTCACATCGTCGAGCAGAGAAATCCCGAAAAAACAAGATCCAGTAGAATACACAGTTGCAATTCAATATTATTTTCGCTTTGGCACAACCACGAGCAAAGCGAAAGAACGCTCATTGACTTTCGACTTCGATAAGCTTGCCGGATGGAGTCGAGAAATTCGCATGAATCTGCTGAATTGATTCGGGAAGCGTTCCTTGTATGAACAAAATAAAACGTCGAGCCGCGCCGTTGGCTTCCAATAGAAAATCTGCCACGGCGAAAAGCAAGAAAAAAGAAAGGATACACGTCCGTGGGTACGTTTATTTGATTGATTTCCAAAGGAACGAATTTCGGGTAATTAATATTTTAGCAGGGTCGTTGGCAACATTTCAAAAATCCTACATCGCAGGCGTCCCGGCGCGGCGCGGCGACGCGCTTTGAATTCGATGCTCGTTGCCGCCGGCAGATATTTATTTGTTGGTTCATTTTATTGTTCTCTTGTTTTTTTAACGCCGAGGATGCTGTGTGCTCCGCATTCGATATTGAATTATATCGATGTCGCGCGAACAAGCGAGACAGACAGACAGAGAGAATATGTTACACGTGTAACACGTTTATATACAAATAATGCTCCGCGTGACGTATTTCCAGAGAGAACGATCATGCGTCACGCATAACACGATCCTCTACCTGTTATTCATGCAGACGAGGCGCGACGGCTACGTACCTGGCAGTCAGTTATGTCAATGTTGCTACTGTATCGCGCGAATTTATTAGCTTTCGTAAATTCCGCTCCTACGGGTTTCATTTCACTCGATTGACGCACAGAGATATACCCGATGGCCGTGCGCACGCTTGAAAGTAAAAGCCCCCGATTCACGACAAAAGGTTCCATTCGAATTCGCATGATTCATTGTATTTCCCAACTCTCCCTCCTCTCATTAATCAAACTCTCTACGAGTGAAATGGACCACGCGTTTCTACGAATTCTAGGTTAATCGTAAATAACCCTTTCCAGCCGGAGCTGTTTTAATTTGAAAACTGATTCGACCTGGAACAATTCCATTGTATACAATACTTAAATGTGTACTAATTGATTAGTGGACTGCGGATCTTTACGCAAAATAAAAATTGCTTGAACCATTCTTCTTTAAAGATCTTAATAAATTGAAAATGACACATCGACGTCGTATCACGGTTTTAATTCTTCTACTGTTTTAAATTATATAAAGTCCGACCTAATATTTTAATTTCACGGGTCGGTACAGTCCCGTTCAAAACACGCATAATACTCGTCGCAGTAATTTAATTTTTACAAAGTCCGGTAGCTCGAACAATCTCAGCGACTACACCGTGACACATTTATGGCAGCAAGAACGTCCGCAACACCGACACGCTTTGTACAGGTTCATTCGCAGCCGGTCAATTTATTATTCAATTCCACGGACAGCACACACAGCGGCCGATTTCTTCGTTCTCCGAAATAAATCACCGGTCCGCGTAATACGTTCGAACCAGCGATATAAATTTCGGGTCTAAAAGAGAGCTAGCTAAATTACTGTGTCCGAGGAGAGAGCTTCCTATAAATATGTTTCCAAAGAGAAGCTGCGCGAAATTCTGTACTTCCCGGGGGCAACCGGGGCAATAATTTCCGACCGAAGTAGAAATATGTACACGCTGATACGCGGTGGCGTAACCGACTGTTCCGCGTTCGCCCGTTCGCGTTCACCCTCCACCGATATCGATCATAAAAGGAAATCGCGTACGTGTACCAATTTTTTTCCCGATCGGCCTCCACCGTATTGTATCGGATCGATTAACGGTGCTTAACGTACTCGCGAACCATTGTCACGTGTATCGATAAGAACTCGCCCGCCGAACTCGCTAAACAGATTGGAATGCGGTCGCGACCAGATTCCCGGTTCCTGTTTCACGTGCATTGATCATTCGACGATTTTTCGTCGGAGAACAGTGTCACTTGCAGCCGCATTCAAAGGTTAACCTTACGAGTCGGATCTCTGAACCGTGACACGGATGTTTGAACGCTGTAGTCATTCCTTCGCGCGGAATCACCTTCGTCGAACGTTTACTTTTGCACCGACAATGAAATCAATGGAGAAGCAAAAACGTTTTTATTAAAGATAGCCATCCTCTCGAGACATCTTGTAGTACAAGATTATAGTACAAGTTTTCGAAAGCTTTAAGGAAATTGCTTCCACGATCTGTAACAGTATATACAATTTGATCACAACTTAAATTAAACTGCTTATGTACATTTACGATTACTGTCGCAATTCGATATATGTGTCTGGACTTTCTAATCTCGAACAAGAAATAGCTCTAGACTTTTTGTTTAAATTTGAATCTTTCCAATGGACAGTCATCCCAAGAAAGCTTCTGCGAAAACTGGACCATATATCAGCAGTTGTAGAAACATATGCGTATTTTTCAAGTCTTCTTTTATATTTTGTATTCCACATTTCTTGTATATTTTGTATTCCACATTTCTTGTATATTTTGTATCTTTTATATTCCACATGTATCTGTTCAGTCAGACTTTTTCGACATAAACACGTCGCTTCTGGCTCTAATTTGCTAAGTCCGGCTACTAATGTCCCCATACTTTATTGTTTTAGAAAATATTTTCAATTTCACTTTTACGAATACTTAAATCGCTGTACATAGTTACTCTGACAAATGATCGCATGACACTAACATGAATCGGGTTCATGAAGTCCTTCCTATTCCGGAGCTGCGTATATCCACTTCAGTCCACAGCATGCGCCTACTGAGGTTTGTTGATAAACATTCAGTGTATCTTATCACCAGGAAACTATTTATACTTGGAAATCTATTGAATGCGAACCATTATTTTGAGCAATAATATTTCAAATTGAAATTGAAAATAAAGACAAAGTCCAAATATTTTCAAAAATGACTACAACAAATAAAATATTTTATTTTCAAAAATTACTGCATCAAATAAAATATTTTATTTCCAAAAGTTACTGCTTCAAATAAAATATTTTATTTTCAAAGTTGTACAGATACTGTAAAATAAATGGGATTATTTACTATTTACTATTGAAAATACTATTTTCCCCAGCTCTGTCTTGTACGAGCTTCGAAGTGGAATAGGTGCAGATGAAATAATGTTCCGACAAGGTCCATCCACTTTTTATTTCAAATCACTCAGCGTTTTCGAGGTGTCGCGTTAGAGAGCACGAACAGGTTCCGGTAGGGAAATTCCAAAGAACTAATTGTAAATAAATGTTGAAATAAGCAATTCATATTTCTCACTCCTGTCTATTGTAAACACATTATAATGTGTACTACGCGAGCCGTAAAGACATCTCGTAGTTCCGCAATCGCGTCATCACTGTCGAGCTCTCAGTGTGTAGCCTGAACTGCTACTGAGCGACAACGTGTCTGTTAATAACCTCAACATTATATAATATTGTATTGCCACGTGCAAGACAGAATTCCGAGTTCGCACTCATTCCTTGCTCATACTGCCACTCTTATAACAACAGTAAAAATTCTAAAAGTGATTCCTGTCCAATGCAAGACGGGCTTTTTCTCGGGACATGGTAGCGACCGAGTCGCTACAGCATGAGAACCGCTGCCATTCGAAAAAGCCGCGTTCCCGCTTGTAAAAGCTGATGATCTCTTATTCGCGTTTAGAGGCGGCCGATAGCGTTAGTTAGCAGAGCGATGGAGGCATCGGAGGGAATTCGGATCGTTCTGGTATGCGACACGCGCGTTCGAGCGCTGTTGCCTCGCCCTGGATAAGGAAAGCTACGTTTCTCCGCTGGCAGCCAACAGTGGAGAGCTTGCCTAGAGAGGAGAAGAGCATCTGTACGCCCGCGAACTCCTCGAGATAGTCCACGCATCGCGCGAGAGTTCGAGACGTGACCGGTTTCCCGAGATTGGTCGCGCCGCGTCGTGCTCCCGTTGACAATTCAGGACCTGATTTCGATGCCGGCGGCTTTCGCATCCGCGATTTAACCCTTAACCGGCTCTGCCGCTTCTCCTTGATCGCGAGTATCGCTCCGCACCGCCTCCATATTGTTCTGTTTTCAAGCGAGCCGGACACTCGAGACCTGCGTGTATCGACAGATTTTCAACACAAACTGTGATCATCGTTTTAGATTTTAGGCGAACTAGGAAATGCTCGTTTTCATGGTAAATTATTTTTGACCCAACTTATCGAAGTATTACGATGTCCCATATTGCGTGGCGTTCCGGGTAATCTGCGTTAGCCCTCTAATAAATTTCGTTTAATTGGTAAGTCTTGTTCGGTCGACCAGAATTATGGCGAGCGTTAAATACGCGAAGCGTCTACCGGATTGTTCCACCCGCCGGGCTTTCTGCGTTTCTCGAGTAGCTACGATCTTGGAATACTGAGCGCGTTCGGTGTACCTCGCCTCTCGCTCTACTTCCGCGGGATTGTTTTACTGCTTTTTCATGATCCGACTGATTTACGCTAATATCCATTGAAACGTTAACGCTGGAACATGTTCAATCTGTTTTACGCGTTCAATTATAATTAACGAGAGCACACGCAATGAGCTACTTATAAAAAGTCATCGAGATTCGACGGCTCGAGATGGGATTTGACGATTTAAAGATCGAATTTTCTGAAGGACCCGGGAATGATGGATTCAATTATGATTTTAAATTTAAATAGGACGCGACGCGGCGCGGCGCTCGGCCAATGACTGCGCGGCCAACGACAGGAAATCGAACGCGTAATAATCGATCTGTAAGTTTTAATTACTACAATGTACCGTCGACGAGGCGCTGCTTGTTTGCCAGTGTCGTCAGCCCGGTATTATCAATGCATATTTAGTGCCGAATATATTATAACCATTAAAATGCAGTTATTGCCCGTAATTATTGCATTATACCGGTGTGATTAAGGTATTCATAGCTTCGTTATACGTACGACCGAGCTTTCACGGTGGTACCCGTGAGATTTCATGCCGTGTGATGATTGTCAACCTCCGTTTCATTCTGCGTTCGATCCAATTATGCCAAATTTCGGAAAACAGCTGCTGTCAGCTAATTTCAATTTTCTACGGTTTCTTGTCTATTATGTTTTTTACACTCTCTATTATATTGGGTATGGGAATAAGTCTCCGCCCTTTTGACAGATGTCGTTATACTAAAGTACCGATCGCATATTTGATGGAACGTAGTATGTACATGTTTTTGAAAGGTGTGTGTCTAAGCTTCAAAGCGCAGTAGTGGCAATTGTTTAGAGCGTGAACAGCAGTCAATTTTTCGCGTCAAAAATGTCGACTTTCCTTCCAAGTAAGCAGCATTTGCGGAAGTTGTATTGCATTATTTTGTTTTAAAGAAAGGTGCCGCGGAAACGCATCGTTTGCTTGTGGATATTTACGGGGGCCATACTCCATCAAATACAAGTTGTAAAAAATGGTTCCGGCGGTTTAAAACCATGATTTCGACGTAAGGGACAAAGATCGCGATGGTGCGCCCAAAAAAATTCGAAGATACAGATTTGCGAGCATTACTTGATGCAAATCCACGTCAAATACTTGAAGAACTACAATTATTACGTTCGAAGCGAGCATTACAAGAAAAACGACCGGAATGGGAGAACATGCACGATAAGCTGATTCCGTTACATGACAACGGTAGGCCACATGTCGCAAAACCCGTCAAGAAATACTTGGAAGGAGTGAACTGGAAAATTTTGCCCCACCTGCCATATTCGCCGGACATTGCCCCTTCAGATTTCCACTTGTTCCGATCCATGCAGTCGGCAATATCCGGAGACCAGTTCACTTCCTATGAAAGTATCCGAAATTGGCTCGATGAATGGCTTGCATCGAAACAACCAGATTCTTTTCTTTAAGGAATTCGTTTATTACCTGAACGGTGGAAGAAGGTTGTAGATGCCGATAGAGCATACTTTGAATGAATTTACTTTCCATTTGAATTTCTGAATAAAGAGCTTCTTTTCAACAAAAAATGGCGGAAACTTATTCCCATACCGAATATTTCATAATTAAACAAGTACTGAACAAACAAGGCGTTCCACAATTACTCATACACTAAACTACTATCTCAAAAAACGTTAATATCATTTTACAACTCCGTTTGTTGCAGGTAAGCGCCGACCAAGACTCACTCTTCTGTGTTTCCCTTTGGAAAATGAAAAACTTTGAGGCCAGAAACCAACTGTGCTCGTGAGTGCATTTTGCAAAATTCATTATTCCTTTGTTACAGCAGGCTGCCCTTTTCCTAACACCCGCGCATAAAGAACTAGCCGCACAATTTAAAACGGACATGGTCTTCCTTAAAATTAACACGCAAAATGAACGCGAATCTCTTTGCAACATCTCCTCGCAATAATTCTGCAGTCTCCAGCAATATTATAATTATTCAAATTCACGCTTATTACGACGCTCCTTTCACGGTACAAACTCGCCCGTCTTCATTTTCCGCCTTTCAATTTCATTCAATTTTTCCGAGACACCTTTCGATCTGTAATTGAAAATTATTGGACGCGACTGCGACACGGCTCGGACAATTTGTAAAACATTGCCAATTATCTGCTCAGCGGAATTTCTCTCCCGCGAAAGTGCTCGAACAAATTATCGCGCGAAATGATTCCCAGTATTTCAAGGTATCTCGACGGATCTCCTCAGCTCTCCTCGGAGATCCGTGATTTCTTTCAACAAGATGGTCCGCTCGCTTCTTAATGAAGTAAAGCGACGGGAAATAGCTAGGAGATTTCATACCCTCCATTTTCTACATGCACATACTGGGTGGACCGTTTCGAATAAACACCTAAGCGTCTCTGTGATGATGATTTCCCCGAAGTACTTAGAATTTATCCTCTAACACACTTTTACTTCATAACCTCGTCGAAAACCAACAGATTTCGTTTGCTCGTGTCCTCAAAGAAAATAAAATAATTTTACCGCTGTCCGTGTCACTTAAAATGCTACAATTTTGCTTCGAGGACTTTTTTTTAAAATCGTTAATTACAGAGATGCTTAGGCGTACATACAGGCAGTTTCATTTAGAATATCTAATAATATCTACCTCAGCTGTGGTGATGTAAAAAACATTTTAAAAACGTCTCGTTTACCAAAGTCTTTGATGGTCCAAAGTTGATTGCACTTGTCTGCTACGTTTTTACCAATGTTGAACGAGCGAGGGTTCAAGTTGGATGGGACACCCTGTGTATATTTCTATCTTTTCCCTCGCGGTAATTTCATCGATCTGAAGAGCGAAATGAATTGACTTCATTCGAGGAGGCGGAGAGGGACAAGCACAGCTGCAGTAGCAGCAGCGGCGCGGCGCAGCGCAGCGACGTACTTTGTAATTCGAATCTCCCTCTTTCCGCGCGAATCCGATTTCCAGTATTTTCCTCCGGCGAATGATTTAAATAGCACGCGTTTCATACAATTTTAAAGGAGCCTCCAATTACACGCTCAAACGTTGTTTAAGCCGATGATATTTTAAACGGATCGGCACCGGGGTCCGCCATCGCCGTGCGCCGCGCCGAATCGTAGAAAATCATTGTGATTTCAAAAGCACGGAATCCGTATTACTTTTACGGCTCAGCGTCCGGCTCGCTTTGCGCGAACGTTAAAAAACATTAACTAAACCGTGCATTAACGACTACCGCACGAAATAAAAATACACGGTCGGCCGGTTTCAAGAGGTGATCGTTGTGATCGGGAAGAAATGTCTTTACACACAGTGGATATTGTTTTAACATTTTACGCTGCTCCCAATTAAGAGAGGAAATGTTGTGATCGATGTCGTACACATTTTCTATTTTGATCAATAATGGAGAATCTAGTGCTCAGATATATTTTCGATCCTTGAAATACGGGATAAAAAATGTTATCTCGCGAAAGAGCACTTCCATTAAAAACGAACCTCGAAATTGCTGCTCTATTAAATTTCTAGCCCGAACCAAAAAAGGAGAGAAACAAGTCAGAAGTTTCGACTCTTCCGCGACATCCTCGCGAAGCAATAAAAAGATGCTCGAAATCCGTTGAAGTACGCGCAGCGACGCGAAAAACGACGAACATTCTAGCCGTGCGCCGAGAACAGGGCCGTTCGCTTCCGCGAGATAAGATTAACAATAGCTCGAAAATTAATCTCAAATTTCCTCTCGAACCAGGAGCATGTTGCGTGAACGTTCCCCGGTTGAAATACAACTTTGACCGTCCGCCCGTGGCGAAACAGGGGTGGATCGAGAGGGTGTACGCGGGGCTCGGTTGTATGAATCTAACAAGCACCGAATTTCTCGAGTTCGAGTGCTTGCGAGAGTGGCTGCGAAAGTCGCGTTTAGGTATCATCGTCGGTTCGAAGGTGCGTCAGAGAGAGCATCGCCGACGATTGCTCGACGGCGAAACTCTTGGTGGAAACTCGAGATCTAGGCCAGCCATTCAATTGTTTACAAGAGAACGAGAATTTTGGATACGCCTGGTGATCGCAAGCTGTCACGGCAAAACCCTCGTTTGGCCACCCGCGGGCAATCTTGGCTGGCCCCCGGGGCCACCCTCTGTCCCGAGAACCCTGCAAAAAGACTCCTAACGTAATAACGGCGCCGCGCGTGCCGAAAAACGAGCACGACTTCACAGGATATCCGACCTACCAAGGATAATTCGAGCCGAGTTCCTCTCGGACGATAGATTTTCAAAGAGACCATTACCGGACCGGACCCTGCAACGAAACGCTCCAAAACATCTCAAAACCTAACTGATTACTGCACCGTGGATTTCCGCCATCGCGGAAATGCGGAAGGTGAAAGCACCGATAGTTGACCAGTTAAGAAAATTTTCTGTAAATGCCTTTTACCCTTTATTGCATTGAGAGACTTCATACGTGAAAACGCTGTTCTAACTTCTTACATTATGTAACGGAGCTAACTTTTTCGGAATGGTTGTAGTATTCAAGTTTTATAGACATTTTTGAAAATTCGATAATTGTGACAAGTTGACCATCCTTGGAAGTGAGAGAACTAATTGAAGATACAGTAAGGAGCAAAACTGAACCAATAACCACAAGTTTTGTATAAAGCATTATTTATTGCTAGGAATATAGAAGCATAACAAAAAATCAACATTATAATTATTTTTATCATAGAAGTAACTTAAGAAATTTTTTTCAATAATTAATGTCTCCTCGTTTAGTAATGACAAAAGAAATAGATTGACTCGGCTTTGCACCACGTCCAATACTTGGCAATATTTAATATATTATTTATTTTTAATATTTCGTCCACAACCCTTGTGCTTGTAAAACTGCACTAATTCGCTTTGGCATACTTTCTACTAATTTTCTGCAATAATCCGGAGATACTTGTTCCCACTGTTCTTGAATTCTATCATACAAATCTGTGATTGAAGTTGACTGGGAGTCATATGAATCCCGAAGTCGTCTTTTCAGTAAACCCCATAAATTCTCTATGGGGTGAAGGCCTCTATGGCTCTGTGTAGGCCAATCCAGAACAGATAATTTTTTAGTACTGAGTCAAGTTTTTACACTTTTAGCAGTGTGCTTAGGGTCTCGGTCATGCATGATAATAACATTTTTTCTTCAAAAAGCATATTTTCAACAGCATCTGTGAGATGATCTTGTAAAATATCGTTGTACATGTACTGATTCATGATGTCATTAATTCGGTGCAGTGATCCAACACCAAATGCTGTTAGGCACCCCCAGAACATCAGAGATCCGCCTCCATGCTTTAACGTTTGTTTCACATGTCGTGGTCCAAGCCTTCCATTTTGACGAATCCAGCACCAAGACATGCCATCTGAACAAATTCCGTTAATTTTGATCTCGTCTGACCAAATAACCCGTTCCCAGTCAGTAGTTGTCCAGTTTTGATATTCTGTAGCAAATTCCAAACGACGTTTAATATTTTTTTTCGATACCTTTAGCTTTTTTTTTCTTAATGCTTCTAAACTCAGCTCCTTTGAGGGTTCTTCGTGCTGTCCCTGACTTGTTTTTATATTCGTATCTTCTTTTATTAATTTTGCAGCCAAAATGGAACTTGAAGCTTCAGCGGATGTGACAAACCGTATAATCCTTCGTTCATCCTGCGGTGATAATATTTTGGTCTTCCTTCAACATTTAATACTATACTTTTACAGTATTTTTTTCTTATCCTCTGCACTATCGATTGACTAACACTGCAAGTTTTCGCCGTCTTATGCGTTGACAAGCCGTCATTCAAAAGAGAAATGACTTTTTTCACACAATTTCGAGCATTTGACTTTATATTTATTTTTACTTCACTTGCATGCTTTTCCGTTCGACTTATTAAATATTGCCAAGTATTGGACGTGGTGCAAAACCGAGTCAATCTATTTCTGTTGTCATTGCTAAACGAGGAGACATTAATTATTGAAAAAAATTTTCTTAAGTTACTTCTAACTATGATAAAAATAATTATAATGTTGATTTTTTGTTATTCTTCTACATTCCTAGCAATAAATAATGATTTATACAAAACTTGTGGTTATCGGTTCAGTTTTGCTCCGTACTGTACGTTAGTTAGTAGTTGACCACCTATGGTAATGCTAGATTAGTAGAAATTGCAAGTAAAAGGGCAAATACAAATGAAAAAAAGTTAATACCATATCAAATCTAATTTGAGAACCGAGTAGGTAAATGTTTCGTGGTTTGCTTGCAGAGTCGGGCAAAAATGTTATTTAAATAAACATTTCGAATAAATTGGGTTCAAAGCCCACTTGAATAAAACCCACATTATTCAATTTCAAGCATTGCAATTTTTATTTAAATAAAATTTTCCCCCGCCTCTGTTTGCTTGTTTCTAATTAATGTGAGAAACTATATTTATCTGTCGTACCTTTTTCGAACGTCTCTACCTTATGTTTCATGTTTTCCTGAAAACTGGTCAACTACTGATACGAGGTTACTTACCGGTACCTTTACGAAATTGTAGCAACGAAATATTGTCAGACCATTTCAACATGGTTCAAGGAGTTCCGAAAAATTCTAAATTTATCGAGACATTCGAAGAGAATATCTTTATCGAAGAAGACGCTGGAAGTTGAAAGAAATCAAAGACCATACCGCGTCTCGAATGCACTCGAACACGGCAGAAAAACGTTGGTAATATTTCCTGCATCGATTCTATCATGCTCCGATCCCCGAGCGAGCAGAATAAAATATCACAGAACACCTCGGCCCGGTTTATCAAACATTTTCCGAAAATCCTAATGGATTTCCGCAATCAAATCCTAATGCATTTTTGCAATCAGCCGAGAGGAAAAGGTAGAGCACACTTACGGAAATATCCATTAACGTTCAAGAAGGACGCGATCTAACGGTGTCGCGGGGAGACTGATCGAACGAAAAACTTGGAGCGAGAACTATGATTCAAACGGACTGCTTTTACTCGGTTTCTTCTGTGAGGAGCTCGTAAACGTGTGCATGTACGTGTGTGTGCGTGTGAATGTTCACCTGTCCCCCGTGGAGCTCCAGTTTGTCAAAGAAAGGAGAACGAAAACATCGCGTTCAGTATATCTCAATTTTCCAGTGGAATTTGTAGTTACATATCCATTACTTGATTCTTTATCATAGAGCCAGGACAAACGAATCGGCAAACAGACATTTTATCAGAATCTCTTGCTGGGACAGCATTTTAATAGTTGAAAAACGTTACACGTACTATTACCTTATTCTAAATTGCTAAAAATTCAAATGTCCTATGGGAAAACAGGTTCAATTTCACGTGCACGGTGTAAAAGAGATTACGTAGACTAAAAATCTTCTCGGTTGAAAGATACGTCTTGATTTCGGAATTAAAATTGCTTCTTTCTCTACGGAAAGATCCTAGCCGCAAGAGGAATGAAAAGTGATGCATCAAATATATTACGAAAGATGTAATTCAATGGCACGAGCTGCGGCAAGAGTACACGAAGAAAATACACCTTTCTGTCAAGAGAGAAAGGGAGCTAGTGGGCTCAGAAGTTTCAAGAAGAGGAGATTATCTTGCTTTATCTCGAAAATCTGTCTTCATGCTCGAAAATGCTGTAAAGCGAATGGAAGGTTCCTCGCTGGGATTCGCGATGCGTGATAGAAAGTAGATCCGCGGGATTGAAAATAAAGTATTCGAACGGAATGCGTGTATAGAGAACCTGTTGTCCGAGGAAGTACGCGTTCGATCCACATTCCGGGGTTTTGCGGAGTAAATGGAGGACTGTATGCAAACGTACGTTCAGCCTCTACTTCTGCTTAGCGTCGGCTATCCCAAGCTCATTCCTCGCGCGCGGCATTTGTCACTTTCTTCCTCGATGCGCGAGGAACTCCGGAAAAATTAGCATAACTTCCGAACGCGAAGTTTACTACTTTCTTACGTTAGATAATTCCCCCCGACGGAACTTTCCGAACTTTTCCAACTGGTACACTCGGCTTTTACACATTGAACTAGCTCTTTCGAGATGAAATATTCGATACCGATGCATTAGGAGTATTCATGGGGAGATGCGCGTTTTACGAGACACCGGAATTCTGGGCTGAATCGATGGCGTACGTTCAATTAATATTTTACCAGTGGGAACTAGGATATTGTCGTTGATTCGAAACTTTTAGCCGGTAGTTCGTTCTAAACAATTTTTACCTTCACTTAACTCCCTCAAGAAATCCCACATCTATCCCCCGGGATTGCAAACCCTGCTGCGATCCAATTATTTGCCTAAGCTCCTTCATCAGAATTTTGAGACACAAAGGCTGCGAATTTTAAGCTCCATGCACGTTCGCCCACGGTTCATCAGGGTGTGGCTGCCGCAACTCGAAAGTTCCATCAAAATGATAGTAAATTCTTTGATCCGGAGGGAGCAGCGAGCGGCGCGCGCTCCTTTCCGGCCGCACCGGGCGTCCTTTATGTCTGAGCTGCGTGTACTCCGATCGCTGGGACCCTTTTATGCCCGCGTTGCTAGACGTGGTCGGTTTCAAGCCGCGTTTATGGACGCCTTTGATGACTAGTTTGCCGAGTCCTCGGACGCCAACTCGCCGGACGGACATCAGACTTTTCAGAGACGCCAGAGGGAGACAGGCTTAGCCTCGATCAGGATTGTTTCGCCCGCACGCTGATCGCTGAAACCCCCAACCCACCATCCCGTGTCCGGATTTATGAAGACCGGTCTCATGCGCTTTAGGATCTTGTCCAGCCAGTCGCAGAGGATTAACTGTTTACATACTTTGAAAAGCCAGGTGAAATGGAACTTCGGAGACGACCGCGTCTCCACCGCGCTGATCTTGAGTCTCTACGGGTGCTAGAAAGTAGACTCGCTTCGCGTGAAAAACTTCCACGAGAACTGCTTCGGCAGCCTTGAGAATTCGAGAACTGCCGGAGAGTTTCGTGTCTGCCAGCTTTATTTAACTATGGATGCGGAAAAGTCTGTCGGACAATTTTCTTTTTCCAAATCGTCGTTGCTCCGTGATAGATAGCGATCTTCAGTCCACCGGGTTTTACTCTCGAAGGATATGATCGAAGCGGAGTTCGTTTTTAGTCAAAAGACACAGTGTGAAATAGGTATAACTTTAAACTAAACTTTATTGTAAGTCAGTCTTTATTGTAACAGCACCGCTTTATTGGAACAGCATCCTGGGATTTCGAGTTCTTTCCAGAACAGTTTTGTTTCAACGTTTAGGAACCGACACAAATTCATTAGCAACCAATACGACGAAATACCATCAAGACGTAGTCCCTAAAGTCTTTGAATTACGAGTGCACCGCATGATCAAAGAGGCAAAGTTGGGAGGAGTGGAGGCAGACCGCGGTTTCTGCATGCAGAAAGGATCGGAAAACACGGTGAGCCAGGTGGGGCGAGGAGAAGCTACCGCCAGACAAAACCGGCTTGCACTCTCTCCGTCTGTTTACGTCTCTCTCGTTGGACCGTTTCTCGTGTTCTTGTCTGCGAGATGCAGTCCAGGGTTGGCCGGTCTCTCTCACTCGCCACGCGAGCGTCGAGCGACCGGCTCGATGCACCTGCACCCGTGCTGCACCGTTGCTCATCACCGGTTCCCCTTCTCCTTTCGTGCAGCGGCGACCGGCTTGCGCCTACTCGCGCGCTCAAGCTTCTTTCTTTCTCTCTCTCTCGCGATTCCACCGATCTCACCAGCGATGAGAACGAGCCCGGCTCGAGCACTCCTGGTTCGACCTGTTAACACGTTCTCCTCGGCGTCAGTCAGACGGACTGAAGTTTCCGTTCGCCGGCGTTATCAATATGTAATTAATAGATTTTATGGAAATTTTACAAGACTTCTTTCATTACGTCCAAGCTCGTTCGATGGGATTTTTCATTGGAAGTAATTGTACAGGCAGCGAATGACACGTGACGTTTTTAATCGGCTGTATTTAGAGTGCAAACGGGGACGAAGAACATTTTTCTTTTCTATAAAGATAATCTGAATATCGTCGTTGATAACGATTGCGGGTTATTCAATCGATTCTCATTTCAGATTGCGGATCTTTATCTTGTATATAGAACATTTTTCTTTTCCATAAAGGCCCGTAGTCTTGAATGGGAATCGATTGAATGAACCACAGTCGTCATTCAACGAGAAATAGTATCTTCTACTTTGTAGTTTTACATTCACCCAGTTTTTATAAGATGGAGAACGTCTAAAATATTTCTTTTCCATAAAAGTCCGCGGTCTCGAATGAGAATCGATTGAATGAACCACAGTCGTCACTCAATGAAAAATAGCACCTTCTACTTTGCAGTTCTCAGGATTCAGGAAGACAATTCGGGAAGAAAGTTCGCAACGAAAGAGCAAATTTAACAAGACTCATTCTCCGCAACTTTCCCGAAAAATTCGATGATTTCGAGTTCTTGCTAACGGAGAGAATCGACCGTTCTCAAAAAGGGATCTTCGAAAACACGATAGCTCGGCAAGAAACGTGAAATTCAAGTCGGTGGCTCGAGGGCGTCGGGCGGAGGATGCTCGGAAAAATTTCTCGCGACTTTGTGCGAAGGGGAAGAGCGATGTTCCGCGACAGATTCGTCGCCATCGCTAGCTCGGCGGGGAACTCGTCCGTGGATGGCCCCGGGGCTATCATCCCAATCTCACGCCGCACGAAACAGCCAACTTAACCCATTCGCATATTCCGACGAGCGGAAACGTTCTTGTCCCCTTTGTACCCTTGAACGCGCGAACGAAAGACGCGAAAAGACGTTGCGCGAAGAGAAGAGCGAGAAGCCTGGCGCTTTTCCGCGACGCGACGGGTCGTCGTCGTCGTCGTCGTCGTCTGGACGTTTCCTTTTTGACAGGCGTGTTACACAGAAATCGTCGGAGTTTCCCGCGGGAAAAAGCGAAGAGAATCCGTGCCACAGCCTATCTCTTTACGTTCAAGAGGAACGCTCTTCCGAGGGAACAGCTGAATGCTGGTTTAATGATGATAATAGGCGGCGTCGACGCGCCACGTCGTTCGCGCGCTGATCCGCGTGGAATGTCTTTACCTTTTCCACTGATTGATTGGGAACCGTCGATACAAGTACACTCGAAACTGTTTGACGAGTTGCCTGACGTCTACCGGACTTGCTTTCTTCTCTGCGGAACGATGCTCCGGATTTTTACCGAGTGCTCGAAGCGCTTCCCGTCAAACCATCACGATGTTCCTCTGAAGGTAACAAGTCTCCGGAGATATTGGTTCGCGAAAGAATCGATTAAAACAACGATGGAAATGTCACTAATATTTCTTTTTTGGAAAGGTGAAAAATTAGAATTATACTACGGATTTTGAACGATTCGACACATTGGGAACTTCGCTATCGGTGTATCTACGAACACGTACTATGTATTACTTCTCTGGGAAGTAAACCCCTAGCAATTAAAACTTCCGGTTTTAATCACAATCAACCCACGATCGCGCGGCTACAACGGAATATATACAATGAAACATTTATTAACTCAAATAACACTTTGTCCGGTCCAAAATTCTGCTCCGACGTGCTCCAAACTTTTTAGCTATTTTAATTGCAAAATTCTACACCCTACTTCGTAGATATATTTGATACCGTGGTGTTGGTCCAGATTTTCTGTAGCGTTCGTTTTAATTCCTTTTTTTCGTGGGCGAAAAGTTTGATATCGTTGGAGCAAAGAATATTTTAATGATCACATTAATAATGTTCCGTTGTTATGATAATGTACTGGCATATTCTGGATAATTTATGGAACGGGATAATATTTCAATGGATGTGTAAATGATGGTGTACAGATTGGAAATTATGTGGCGAGGATAATGCAGAGGATATCGTTATTCATTTACGCTCAGATTTTAGTTAAACCTGTACTTTTTATATTGTAATTGATGATTTTGAGATACTAGGAAGACTTGAAACATTAAACACGACTTGTGGCTCGCGTGACTGTTCATCAGCACACTCATTAAACCTAGTTGTATTAGTCTTCGAAATGATATGCTGTCCGCATCCTGTCGATCCTGTTACTTCGCTGATACCTGTTTTATATAGGATATCTAATTCTGATGGCGATCTATTTTCAGCGACTTTATGCCTGTCCATTGTGTATTTATACTTTCCGCGAGAAATTCTCCAATGTGCCGTGCGTCTCTCAAGTATTTTTATTTGATCTCCGAACATACGCAGACAAATATTCGCTGAATTCGAAACCATGACAAAGCTCGTCGCTTAAAACATGATAATCTGAAATGAAACATCATGTACGATTCAGGAGGAACGCGCATAAAATTGTACGAGCAAAGCGCTCCCGAGCATTATTAATGTTTACGTTGCATATTAAAAGTAACTGTGATTCGGCGAAACAAGTTTATTCGCTGCGGTGTTTTCCACCGTCGAACATCACCGGGCAAATGAAAACTGACGGGGAGCCGCGGGGAAAAATGTTCCGCGAAAGTGGCATCGTTATCTACATTAACAATCTTTCGTTTTTCATAACGTCGCCGGACCTATCGTACATTTTCATCCTAACGCGGTCTCGTTTCCACCGTATTTTCCGCCATCTCGAAATTAACACTACGCGTCCATGCAACGGGAGGAAAAAATCCCGAATCCCAGAAACGGCAACAACAAGAAGAGAGAGAGAGAGAGGGGAGGAGGAGGAGGAATCGGAAGGAAAAAATATGCGACGACGCGTACGCTGAAAACAAAAAAAAACGAGAAAAATGCACGAAGCACGGAAAAAATAAAATCGTTTACCGGGCAGACTGGCTGGCTCGAATAACGAAACAACGGCGGCGCAAAAGATTTTATTTGTTGAAACAAGAGAATTTTCAATGCGCCGTGGAAATTTCTAGTCAGTATCCGCGGTTTTTTTCTCTGCTCCTTTTACCCCATCCTCCCGGATTTCAATTTAGTTCGTTCTAGCCACCCCCGCGAGTGTGTTTATCGCGGCGGCGACAACAACCGGAAAAAAAGAACGAAACGCGGGGAGGAAAAAAAGGGAAACAGAGATTACACGCGGAGACAAATTCCTGCATATCGTCGGCAAATTAGCCGAGTGTCCGACAGAGGTCCTTGTAATTTATTAAACGCGAGGGAAAGTTTGCGAGACGCGTTTTCCAGAGTCTTTAGCCGGTCGACGAATGTTTGCGAAGCGGCGATGAGGCGCGAAATGTAAACAACAAAGTTACGTGTGTTGGCGAAATTTTTTGCAACTGGGAAACGAACATCGATGGGAAATGTCGTTGCTGATCAGATGCGGCTGATAACAGGCCGACCAATATTTTTTTTTTTTTTTTAATTTGAAGCTCTTTAGACCCTTAAGTGGGTCCATTTCGCTTTACAATGTGATATAACAATTTTCCAGATTAGTATTACAATGTGAAAGATGTACTTATGATTTAAATGGATAAATTACAATCTTTGAAAAATGATTGGATATAACAACAAGCCTTAATATTAGGTTCCGCTATGAAAATATCAATATTTAGGGGTAATCGGTAGCCCATTTTACCTAAAGATTCCAAAAGTTTTTGTCTTTGGACGTCATATTTTTCACATTGCCATATGACGTGGTTTAATGTTTCGTCACTTTGATTACAGCTACACGTACCGTTAGAGATTATATTTACACGCGCCAATGAAGCGGCTAAATGATAATGATCCGCCCGCATCCTATTAACCGTAATAGAAAAACACCTCTTAAGTTTTTTATGGGCAAACCAGGGTAGGAAACTGATGCGGTAAAAGTTTTGGAAGTAATTTTTGCCCTTGAATAGCCCTCGCCTCTTGATTATTTCAATGCATTTCTCTTTGGCCTGTTTCTTATATATTTCATATAAATCCGTGAACGGGACTTTCGTAAAATTAAGGGATGTCGAGGAAGTAGCCAACTTGGCTGCCTTGTCCGCGTCTTCGTTACCCTGAATACCGGAGTGCGATGGGACCCAGAATAATTTGACATAACTTTTATGTTTATTTCTAATGAAAAGGTTATATTTCCTTTTTATTTCAAAAATGTATGAATTCGTCTTAATGTTAACTACAGGGGATTGTAAAGCCATCAAACAACTAAGAGAATCCGAAAAGATATGAAAATTGTGGTTATCGTGTTCTAATGCAATATCAAAGGCATCACTTAGAGCTAAACATTCGGCAGTGTATATAGATGCGAGAGGATTTATAGAATGCGTTATTGTCAAGTCAAGCTCCGGACAAATGCAGGCTGAACCAACACAATTGGCTCCAGAAATTTTACTGCCATCGGTATATATAGTGTAGTTGTTTGTGTTTTTGCATACTTCGTTGAAAATAACCGAAGGGTTATTGGTATCTTTAGCTATGAGACCCAGTGAATTATCAAAGGGTATGGAAGTTGTACAGGTTGTAAAGTCGTAACTGTAAACATTTAGGCTATCCTGTGAATCTATCACATCGGTTTCTAAAACAGAAATAAGGCAATTGCATATTATTCTATGATTGTTGGAGACTCTTTTTCTTTTGACTAGATCGTAATATTCTCTAATGCACTTAGAGGTAAGAGAGTTGCGGTGAGCTAGAGTCTTAGACAAAAAACAACATCCTAAATAAACAGCGCGTTCCTTAATCAACGTCAATTTGGACTCCCCGATTAGAATGTTGGTCGGAGTGGTCACCCGATAGCCTAGTGCAATTCTTATTGCACTGTATTGTAATCTCTCCAGTTTTTCGGAAAGGGAACTACTCGAGGGGAAGAAAATAAAGGATCCATAGTCAATAACAGAACGAATGAAACTCTTGTAAAGCGTGATCAGGGTTTCTGGGTCCGATCCCCACCAAGTGCCGCGAAGATATTTAATAATATTCAAAGCTCTGGAACATTTATTTATGACAAAGTCCGTATGCCCTTTAAACGAAAGACGATGATCAAATATGATTCCCAAAAAGCGAGCAGATTCACAAGATTCTATACAACAATCTTGAAATATGATTTTGGCAGTCCGACCAATATTGTCGCTCCTTTTAATTAAATCGTTCGGCGAATTCGTTCGGAGTTTCGCTAATGGCAGTTGGGATTGACGATCGCCTAACACAGACCTTGAAGTATGTTATACAACTCGACATTTTATTTATTTCGACGACTTTAGTCGGCGACAGTATTATTCGATACTAACAGAGGCATTAATCGATTACAATTTTAATCATGATTGATTGATTAATGTGTACGATTAAAAAAAGAAATCATCGAAAAATCGACGATTGATTCAATCGATTGATGAAGTTAATCGTTAATCGTTGATTAAAAGAAGAAATCATAGAAAAAACGACGATTGGATCAATCGATTCATGAAGTTAATCGTCAGTCGTTGATTAGAAATAGAAATCATCGAAAAAAAAACATGATAGCACGTAAACAGAGTTTATATTATAGACCAAATGATAATATACCTAAACTCAGTTTACATTTTTGTCAGTATTCATATATGTATAGTTTTGATTCCGTATTTCATTTCGAAATGTCAGCAGTTAATCATTACTCAATTATCCGATTGACGATTACAATTGAAAGGAATGTAATCGTTAATCTCAATTGACGACCAAAGTAGAAATTTAATCGTTAACCGCAATTAACGACTGAACTAGGAGATTAATTGTTAATTGCGATTAACGATTGAAGTAGGGATTTAGTCTTCAATCGTTGATCAAATTTTTGCCCAATTTTGGATATTAACATCGTTTGACAACAATGTTAGCCGACTACGTCCAATGAATTCTTCTTATTGTGTGATACAATTGTATTTTTATAGAAAACTGTTAGTGCAGCATAGTTAATGAAAAACTGTCAGCATCGTCTTTAGAAACGATGTTGCTATCGGATAATACTGTCGCACAATGGGCTGGATCGAGAAATTTAGACATTTTTTGCACGAAATTTGCACTAAAACTCATTTAAAAATTAGTCAATTTTAACTGTAGACAAATAAAATGTTTTTTATTTTGTTAAACAATAATTTCTAATTAATTTTCATTGATATTTTTTATTAAAATAAAATTGTTTAAGTTTAATCTCCCAAACTATTTTTTACTTACTAAATATGTATTTTATATTTACATTTCATACGTGTAATGTTTTATGGAATACGTAAAATATAAATTCGAGAAATCTTTTTATAATTAACGCATACAAAATGTACCGAGAAGGTAAAAACGCCTGGCAAGCGTGTCAAAAGATTTTTTTTATACTAATTTATAATAATTATAAATACTTTTTTACACGTATGTGTAATGTGTTTATAAAAGATAAAAATATGAACAAATATGTGAGAAATATAAAATATAAGCCAATTAATCTTAGCCAAACGTTTTTAAATTGATGTTAACAGATAAATTTGAGGTCAATTTGTTTAGTTTAATTAATTATTAAATCTGCAGCTTCTGGATATCTGCAGACATAAAAACTGAGATTAAAATGATTACATTCAACAAATATTGTCAGATATAAAATGTAATCTAATTAACGTACTACTTTATCTGCATAGATAAAGTAGCATAAACAATTCACGTCTCGATAATTTAAACAGTTCGCTAGAAGAGTCTGTTAATTGTTAACTATGATTCAATGCCAGATATACTTACCCAAAAACAGCGATACTCACTAAGAAAAACTTAGAAACTCTTAGTCAAGTTATATTATTACCGTTCATTATATTTTTAACAATAAAATTAATAGATTAATTATATTATTGTTAAAAATTACATACTCGTTTTAGGTAGGTATGAACTTTTAATTTAATTGCAAAAATATTCATATTTGAATGGTATTTAATTACTTATGTATTACTATGTGTTAGTTGATATACGTCAGGTGACACGTCCCGGTAACTTTACACAATCATAATTTGTTTAAACGGATCAGTCCGGATATGATTTTTGTGGGGATATGTAGAGGAAGGTCTAATGAAAATGATCTAATTTGTCCGAAAAGGTCCGATTATGTCCATTAAAAGATATACCTTGCAAATTCTACGAAAGTATATAGATTTTATTCATTTCATTCATTATTAATTTTTAATACATTGCGGGCAACCATCCTCAACTAACAGCGTTAATTGTTATCCCAAAGGACTGTTTTTTATTTACACAAAACAGGCAGAAGAAATATTAAATGGGATAATCAAGACACCTCGATGAAAAGAAGCAATTTTTGGTTGAAAAATCTGCGTCTCAAATGTCTATCTTTATGAATTTATATTAACTATAGTTTCTGTGGACAAACAATTAATTTTTTCAGCTTCGATGTTGATGGACATTTAGGAAGCAATACAAATTTATTAGAAATCGATCTGTGAAGTCGACTTTTTCGTAAAACGTCTCTAAATTTCTCGATCCAGCCCACTGTGTGTCATCGGTTAAATTCGTCGATTTTCATGGATTTAACGTGATTTAGAACAGCTCGCAGCTAAGTAGGACAATTTTTATTTCGCCTGGAGATCGGCAACGTCACTATTTCGTTGCATAATTGTGTCCCCTGCAGTATTAATTTTTCAGTTTTAAACACACAAGCGCCTGAGCCAGTCGTAGCGACAACATTCTCCCACATCTGTAATATGTGAGTTTCGAAGTTGCCGGTCGTATATCGCTCGAATTAGTTGCCCCCATGTTTCTGGTGTACCATTGCTGTAAATCCTAGGCTAACTTTGCGTCGGCAAGGCCAATACCCCGTTCTCTCCTTGCCATACCACGGTTAGGTTAGCGGAACGCGACTTGTACAGGATGAATCATGCAGAGAGAGAGAGAGAGAGAGAGAGAGAGAGAGAGAGAGAGAGAGAGAGAGCCAGTCTGAATACTGCAACAACGCTTATTTTCTTATGGACTTCCGCCTCCGTCTCCGTGCAATGAAGCACCGACCACTATGAAACGCTCTTCACAATTTTTTCCCACATCGCGAAACTATGCTCCACTTCTCCCCGTAAAACGATTTTCTTGTTCGAACACCATACACGCCGTACAGGGTGTCCCACAAAGTGGATTTGAAAGCTTCCCTCCGCCGCTCATTACGCGCCAAGCAAAGAATGACTAATTTTAATATATTATCATCCAACAGCTTCGCGTCGCTATTTCGTCTTTTTATCTCGTTGCAAATGATTCAGCTGCGAGGGAAATTGTTTTTACATTTCTAATGGGACGCTAATAAGCTCGTTTCCTTCCACCCCCCGGGGCTTGACAGTATCTTGTAATGAGATGGCGAGTTTTCGTAATCTCTCTACACGGGACTGTACCTGTTTGCTTTGCATCGGCGAACGCGGGGAAATATTTGCGAAACGGTTTTTTAAATATTGTCTGCCCGGTTGGCCTCGTTTCTCTTCACTTTCTGCACAATTACACGTATGAATACCACTCCGACCTGAACGTACTGTTTATTCAAGCGGAGCATAGCGTTTTAATACAAAATAAATATTTATTTGTACGAACGATATCTTCGTTCTCGCGAGTAATGTTATTAACGTATTCTTTGCACTCGTTCGAACAAAAAATCCGCAGTAATTGGCGAACAGTTTCAGAACGTTCAATTTCGTCCGGAACGTTTTAAGATCAAATTCCACGCAAAACAATTTAGTACCGTTCGAAACCGCTCTTTCAATCCGCTCGATCGCATCCGCACGATCTACCCCGTACACTTCTACCGTTACACACAGCGAATAAAACCGTTTACCAGGTTCTAATGAGTTCTTTTTTCGAGCCGTGATCGTCGTTGATTCGGTGTTTCTTTGCCAGGCTAATCACCGCGAACAAAATTCAACGAGACCAAACGACGCTTGATCGCGGTTACGTTCGCGGAGCGTTACCTTTTTAGCAGTTCCCACCAGGAATGTTCGCGAATGCTGAAACGCGCGGCGCTCGTAGGATTCGCGAATCTCCCCTCGGATCCGTCGAAACTTTAAATACCATTCGATCGGGTTGCGTTCTCGGCAACAGGAAATTATTATGCGAGACACTAGGCACGTATACCAGTTGAGCAGGTATATTTATCGAGCCAGGAATCCATTCACGTGCATGCACGATCCCGTTAACGATTAATCTAGTTCCCGCACAAAACACGCGCGCGCTGTTCGCGAAATTTTGCCGCGACGATTATCCGCGAGCCGTGTTGATAGATCGGACGCGGCCGCGATCATGTTAACAATCGAGCTGCGCGCCGTGGATGTCCTTGCGAATATTTCGCGCGAATTTCATTATCGCCTCTTTCAACCTCTGCCGAATGCTCGCCGTTATTTCGCAGCGATTCGTCATGAACGAGTCATTAACGGGACATTATTCGATCATGCCCGTTGTCGGTCAATTGCTTTTTATTACTACCAATTGCATTTTTCCGTTGTGCTGCGGATTTTTTTAGTTTCTCGACTATTGGTCTGCAATATCGGCAAGTGACTCCAAACTTATTTTACATTGCACTTGATGCATTTATGGCATAAATAAAGAATTTTCGGTTTTTAATTACTTACACTCCGCGACAGAACTATAAGACATGTGCGATATTCAATTTTTGTCTGGCAAGCACGTAGTTCGCAGAAAGTGCAGTCGATTCCTCTAATACGAGGCACCTGCCTCCTATGAAATACTAGGATGTAAGAAAATCTTGACCGTGCGATATTACAAAAATTTCGACTCTGTCTAAACTCTTTCGAGAATCATCCACGGCCAGTTTAAAAGCAAGGAATACTTCCATTACTACGATAAAGAAGATGCTTCCACGAGAATTTATATAACTGCGGCAATGAGGTTCCAGATCTCAATCATATTTTCGGCAATGTATACCAGACCGTATGTTACACTCCGCGACAAAACTATAAGACAGTAGCTTTTCGTCAGTAGATCTTATACTCTAATCGCAGTCACAGTGTTAGAAGTAATTGTGTACTTAAAATTAAACATTTGTAATTTTGTTCCTACATAATATAACTACAATGCCGCACGGGAAAAAGCTGACAGACAGTGAAATAAGAGTGATCTTAAATTTAAAAGAAAAGAATACTTCTATTTCAGAAATTTCAAGAGTGGCTGGGCGAAGTCGATGAGCCGTGCTCAATTATTTAAAAAGTAGAGAGAATTATGGAAAAAGATCCTGATGGACGTCCAAAAGCGACAACCGAGCGACAACGACGAGCCATTCTGAGGGCAGCGTCGAATTCTAGCTCGACAGCGCAGCAAATTGCAGCGCAATCTGGCGTTCACACCAATATTCGTAATGTGCAACAGATAATTAAACGGGCCAAGCATTTAAAAAGACGAAAATTGCAGAAAAACCGTCACTTACGAATCGACACAAAGCAGCCAGGGAAGATTTTGCGCAGAGACATCTTCAGTGGAAAAAAAGTGGAGAAAAGTTATTTTTTCAGATGAAAAACGTTTCAATTTAGATGGACCGGATGGTCTTCCATATTATTTTCATGATTTGTGGAAGGAAGAATTGCATTTGTCAAGGAGGCAAATGGGCGGAGACGGCATCGTGGTATGGGCCGCAATAGGTTACCACGGGAGAACCGATATAAAATTTATTAACACCAACATGAATGCAATTAAATATGTAGAAATATTAGAAAAACAATTAACGCTACATGCAAGCACTATTGCACGTGAAAATGATATTTTTCAACACGATAATGCCGCATACAGCGAAACGTGTAATGTGCATACAGCGAAACGTGTAAAAAAATATTTTGAAGACCGTAATATACAAATTTTCCCATGGCTGCGAGGTCTCCAGATTTAAATATAATAGAAAACATCTGAGGAATTTTAGCACGTGCTGAATATGGAAATCGGAAACAGTTTTTGTCGATGAAAGAGTTGAAAGCTCGTATTGAAGAAAATGGGCCAAATTAAGTCAAGATCAAATAAAAAATGTATGTAAATCGATACCACGACGGTTCATTGAAACTATAAAAAATAAAGGTGGCACAACACGTTACTACTAAATAGAAAAAAATATTTTTCATTAACTTCCACCAACTTTTTCTTACGTAAAATATACATTGTCTTATAGTTTTGTCGCACCATATTTTATCAAAAATTAGAAATTTTAATGAAACCTTTTTCAATCTAATTCAACAACATTGCCGCTATGGAAATGTATGCACTTTAGTTGATTCTTTGGATTAATAACGAAAACTTTTATGAAAAAATTAGTATTAATAAAATAATAGTTAAGATCGCAGGTGTCTTATAGTTTTGTCGCGGAGTGTACAGTGGGCGTACAAAGTATTCGGGCATCTTTTTAAAACGAGTAACTGTTTCATTGAATTGTTGGATTTCTGTTTCCTCAGTTTCCCTTGGTATTTGTTCAAAATGAGCAATTACTTCTTGGTTAATAATTTCTCTAACACGTTTACCCTCTGCTGCGGTACTCCTTCGACCCTTTGCGCCACGTTTACGAGCTGAATTCAAATTACGTGAAATCGAGTAGAACATTATTACAACCCGATTGTCCGTAATGACAACCATGCTGATTACAAAATACCCCGGCGTTCCTGTGGTCATTTTTGCATTATGCCAGTATGCACTACTTGATAAAGTAGCACCATCCGGTCGGTTGAAGAGAGGTTTCGAATCGCATGGTTCAAGAGTCAGTGCGTGTTCTTGCCTCGTATCGCGGTTTCGAAAATAATCGTCGATGCAGGTAGCAATCTGAAAATTCTTCCACCGGTCATAAAGAAAACCGTCAATTTCCGATTCCATGAAAGAAGAGACGCGGCGAAGAAACTGCACGAAATTCTTCAATAGTTGGAATGGAGAAAAGGACTCCATTGAATTACACGCTTGTTACAATTAGCTTGGAGACGTATACCTGGCTCGGGGAAATAATTTGCGAAAGCTGGAATTGAACGGTAGCCTAATCCGCGTTCCCCTGTAATCTACCAATTGAAAGAAGGAGCAGAAACCAGTCCCGACAATGAATTTCATTTTATATTTGCTTACGACTTCACTCAGTTCATCATTTTCTAACAGCAAATATAATATTTTCCGATATAAAATATTATTTGTAGCTTCTGTTAATTGGTCGTCGACCAATCGCACGTTTATTCGTGGTCAATGATTAACGCCACGGAAAGTCAAACCATAAAATTGACCGTCGGTTAAGTGGCAATATTCAATAGTAATCGCGGCTTGAGAATGCTGTCTTCTACGCGCTATAATGCTTGCAACTGTTATGGCTGCCATATAGAAGACAGCAAAGTTCCTGCTCACAAATGATGCCAGCCATTAAGCCGGGTACGTTCATGTAAATTTACTGCCTAATAGAATAGCTAATCTCGACGCGAGTTTATTCTTTTCATTGCAAATTCCATGAATGCTGCCCGGAACAATACGAAAACTTTTTAATAAATGTTCTAAAAATTTTACTTCATTCTTAGTTTATCGACGACCGTGAGTAAATGATAAATATAATTGCTACGGATAAAAATAAAAGTATTGTGATAGTTGGCTGTCGCTTGGAGTTCTCTGAATGCTTTTCAATTTTCTATATAGAGAAACGTGTTGGTTGCCAATTTCTCTGTCGAAGGCCACTTTCTTCAGGCTCTACATCAACTTCAGGCCACGGTGGTTACTGCTATATGGAAGACGAGAGATAATGTATCGAAGTGGTAGAACGATATAGTGGGGATGGCTCCTTAGTGCTCTTCAGAGACCAATTGGTTTCCTTCCACCTATGGTCCCGCGTGGGCGAACGCGACTTCAGATGCTATGATCGCAGTTCTCTGTACACGCATACACAGAAAAGGAAACACATTTTCTTTAATCCGGAAAACATCGCGCCCCAAACTACATTCAAAAATTCAATGTGACGTTTTCTTTCAATTTTTCTTGTAATTTTATACTCATTTTATAAGAAGCCTATTTTCTAGTATTTAAAATAAAAGCATTACACGCATTTAAGAATACTGTTACATTATTTTCAACGCATTGAACATATTAAGAGAGAAAATAAATAAATTTCTATGTCGCTAGGGTTTGTTGCAGTTCAGTAGGAAAATTTTTATTTTTACTTTCCGAGCAACCAAACACTTTCGGATGGAATCACCAAATCGATTTGTTCACCACACCGCACTAGAAGTTTTAAATCTCGCAAAATGCAATATTTAGCAGAAATTACGACCCGGCGGATTTGTCTAAAAATTGGCGAGTGTAAAAAACTGTTTCGAAGCAAAGTTAGCGCGGCGTCGCGAGCGAGAGGGCGGGGGTTCGTTCTTCCATCGTTATCATATAAAACGAAAACACAAATCCCTCGACTCGATTATCGAAGTCGTCGTTGCGGTTTAGTGTCCCGTTGTATTGCAAATATCGAATATCCGTGCATCGGCCGTGTACAAATTTATTCGAGTACGTGCCGTTCACGGGTCGATGCTCGACAGGTGGTATTTTTGAACGGACTGGGATCCTCGACGACCTATAATGTATCTTCCGGTGGGTACACACGGAATTTAGCTGAAAAGAGATCCTCGAGAGGTCTCTCACGACCGGCCACACAGCTTTTATATCCCTGATGGACGGTCATTCAAGGGAAAACCGATTTCGCCTTTAAGAGGTCGTCCCGCCTCTAATTGGTAAATCCCTGGGAAACAATTAGGCCCTCTGCGATTTCGATCCGATCGATTCGACACGAGTTTTCCACTCTTATCTCTCTCCTGGCTAACAAACGAACCTAATGGCTGGGATAAGTCTGTACAATTATTAGATTAATGGCTTTAAAAACTATTTTATGTATTTTTGAGCGCGCGACTCATTTCACGTTGCAATTATCGGCCCCCGGATAATGCAATCGACTTTTCATTCGGCTACGTTCGATTGAGCGACGTTTCCGTTGAGCAACGTTCGAGTAATCGACATTCTGCCGTAATTGGGGAAATTTTATTTGGGTAGAATCGATGCTGGAACTGCACGGGCTTGTTCAGAGCGATAAATCGATTGGACGTGGGTTAGAAAAGATCGGATCAAATGAAATACCTAATCTCTGGTAACAGTCGATCGAGCATCGTTCAATTATAAATATCCTGCGATACAGATTCAAGCAAGAGAAACATGAAACTCACCCCCTGTATCATAGCGATTTCAAAGCCTGTATGAGACCAGCCACAGAGTTCCCGTATTCGATGAATCGAGCAAAATGAATTTGATTTGATTATAAACCGCGGACGACGGTCGAAGAGTCGTTCACGTTCAATTATATGAACGCTTTACGAGTGGACGGATTTTTAGGGGTTGTTAAATTTCTCGAAGGACGCGGCGCATATATTACGTAAAGCGTAAACATTTTATGAAACGAACGCTGCAGAAAGTTACGATCTCGGAAGTGTCAATATCAGAAATTTATCTTCGCGGGAAGCTGCGGGATCTATTTCACGTTTTTCGACAGTTAAAAATTTAAGGTCGACGTTCGCGCTTTACAGCGGTGAGATTTCGAGCAGCTCTCCCCGCGAATGATTGAAATAAACGTTTCCGACACCGAGGAAACTGATCGGCTGGAATCGAGCACCGAAACTGTACCGTCGATAAAAATTCTCTTACGTACATTGTATAATATTCGCGAGTAAATTGCCGCGCGTTTAACGGCGAACGTGCTGAACCTGTACGATAAATCACTTTTTACAGCATGAATTACAACTGTGCCATTAAAATATTGTTGCTCCGCATTATGCAGATTCGTCGTGCGAGGATGAAAGAGAGCGGGGGACAAGAAGCGGCCTTTTTCCCCAGGAAGGTCGCGATTTTATTGGCTGTCGAAGACGCAGACCGAAAAATATGAATTTGCATGAGTGGCGGTGTGGTTGCAGTCGCAGCTGCAGCTGCAGTCGCCGGGCCAGTCCCGGATTGCAAATGCGATCGTTGGGTTTAATCAATTTTTATTGAGTGTTAGGAGAGGTCCAATGGAAATTGCACAGTTCGCGAGTAAAAACGAAGTGGGGTTGTCTGTCTCGCTGAGGCATCCGAGCAAGAAACCTTCCGGTCCGAGTGAAGGAGTCCTCTATTGGCTCCTCGTCCTCTCTCTCTCTCTCCCTCTCTCTCCGTCTCTATTCCAACGTCCTTTTGCTATGTACAGGGACGACGGATAGAGTACGGTTCCTGTTCGTTAACTGGCGGCAGAATCCACTCGACTTAATCGATCCTTTCTCTCTTGGACGAGCTATATCTTCCTCCCTTTGTTCTGAAAATGGAAGCCAGCTAGCCGCACACCTCCGCGTATCCGAAGGTTCCCGTCGGGAAACGTTCATCAACGCTCGCTAGCATTTACAGGTAATAGTACATGATATTGGCTGTCATGGAAATTCCACGGGGTCCGCGCCGTCTCTCGATCGAGAATCGATGGGCGAGGGGGATCGCTTTCTCGCGTCGCCGGAACTATTGTGCACTTCTCGTTTGCCTTCTCTCTTTGCGACTACGACCGGGACGTTAATTTGTGGTCGTTTCGACCGGGGACCGATCGATGGCCCCTTCTTCGGCTACGAAAACTGCATCCGATCTGCATAAGACCCCGCAGACAAACTCTTGCTCTGAAAAGGGTATTCACAAAATTTTAGAAATTTTCTTCCTGAGAACTACTACACTGTTTGGATCAGGATTTTCCATTGAATAAGCCTGTCCAGGCTCTTTCAATGAAATACTAGCGACCGGTTATCTAAGTGGCTTCAACATGGCAAAACATGATTTGCACGGTACAGCAATTCGAAAGTTTGTTCATCTGTGAGAAATCAGCGCCATGCCTCTAGAAACGCATTTCTTTTTTTATTAGCTAGTCTATGGCCAGGTTGTTCAAGTTCGGTCGAACAGGCAAAGCCTAGGTTTTCGCCTCGACGCACACGGAAGTGCGCGTACCCACGATTTCAACAAAAATTAACTTTATCATATTTTGTCATCCGACCATAGAAACGTAAGGGTTGTTATAGGTTTCCAAGCTTTTTTCATTTAGCCTGATTAGCAACGTTTTGCGAAACGTTTTTCAAAGAGGCTCTTAATGCGTCTAGAGCTTACACTCTGTTTTTCTTGAACAAGTCTGAAGCGTTTTTAGTAACTTCGATGGCCTACATACGTTGTCATTAGTAGCCACTCTCGACAATTTATAAAAAATATATTTATGGAGACTCGGTTTGCTCTAGCTCATAGCGGCACTTTCAAAGTTTCGACCCAGACCCGCACCCATGCTTTTAAAACTTTCGGCAATCATATTTTTGAAGCAGCGCTGTTCTGAAACCTCGGATGCACCGTGCACAGTTTTTTAACGCGATTTTTCGGACTTTTCGCGATTAGCACGCTTCTGTACATAGTTTTATACTGGGTGAGATTTTTTAATGTATCTGATGAAGAGAAGAAACACTTTTTATGGTGGCGAATTTGTCTCTAAAAGATGGCTGTTGAAAAGCTCTCCTTGAATCATGTTATTGTAGCTAAAAACATTTCCGATCGAACCGCTAGCGAAAGAGTAATCTATGCTGATCGCGATCCGTGACTCACCCTGTATATCTGTGGTTCAATTTCAAAGAATTTCAGTTTATGCATTAATTGAATTTTAGAGTATAGGATCCACGTATTTACCAGAAAAAAGTCATGGAAACAAATTCGAATGTCCTATGTCAAAGAGTTAGTGATCAAAAGTTTAAACGGCATTATCTCGAAAGTGAAAGTATGCTAATTACACTCCTCAAACTAATTAAGGGATCACCCCTGCTAACTCGAAAAATTGCTACTAGTTTACATGATCATAACTCCGGCCAAAATTGCTGTATCGATATCGTTAGACAATGGTTTGAAAGCGTGAAACTTCTAGTTTCGCATGCTCCGTTTCAAATTGTTGCTATGTTGGTTTTTTACAAAGTTATAGCGAGATAAAGACAACATTGACGGTTAACAAAAATGTTGTGCAGCTTTGTAACATCACACGGGGTGAAAGAAATTTTTTTGACAAATCGTGTTAATATAATTTGGAAGGGCTATCTTTCCTGTGTAAAATATGTGGTTGTTGATTATTGTGCGTTTTTTTTTATTCGAGTTATTCAACATTGAAGTAAATATTGGCTTTTTAACTTTAACTGGCTCCAAAAAGCGAAAAAAGTATCGTAGAATCTTGTGCAAAAAAGCAATAGAAAGAGCGTTTCATTCTCTTCAAGGCACTTCTTTTGTTTTTTCAATTTCCTTAACATTTCGGTATACCAGGTGTTTCTGAAAATATGCTTAAAATATGTTTAATTTCCACTTTTCCTTTAACTCGTTGTATCTCGGCAAGAAATGATCGCAATACCATGATCCGAAAGTCAGATTGAAGCAGAGATTCTGCCGATTCGATTGAGTACCCCATGAACTCGCTGCGACAATGTTTTACCTATGGCAGCTGTGTTTGAAGTTAGTGATTCGCAGAAATTAAGGGATTACTTCTGCGAACCCGAAAAATCTGGTCTCAAAATTTGTCTACGACCTCAGGATTTTGCAAGAAATAGATTTTTGTGAACAAAACTAGTGTAATCATTTTTTCGTTGAACAGATTTGATAACCAGATTTGAAATCAGCGTGAAAAAATCTACGGGAAATGATATATAGCACGTTAAAAAAAAATTTTACCGCGCGTGGTACTGGAGAAACCACATTTCCTTGAAATTTTACATGTTTAACGAATTTTCTCAACGTTAAAAAACGTTCGTGCCATAATCTATCTATTTTTCCCATATTCTGCAAAGTTTCAGCTTTAATTTTTTAAAAATTTCTTCGCTCTACCTCATTTTTATCGAAAGTTCTTCGATTTTGAATCGAGTTTGGTCCAAATTTTCCACTGTAGGCCGGCGCGGCAGTAGCGTATTCAGCGATGTCAGACAGCCGCTGTACGCGGCGCGCTAATTTCTGCGAAACACTAACTTTAAACACAGCTGCCGTAGTTAAAAAATTGTCGCAGCGAGTCCATGGGATGCTCAATCGAATCGGCAGAATCTCTGCTGCAATCTGACGTTCGGATCATGGTACATATTGCGATCATTTCTTGCCGAGATACAACGAGTTAAAGGAAAAGTGGAAATTAAACATATTTTAAGCATATTTTCAGAAACACCTGGCATATCAAAATGTTAATGAAATTGAAAAAACAAAAGAAGTGCCTTGAAGAGAAAGAAACGCTCTTTCTATTACTTTTTTGCACAAGATTCTACGATAATTTTTTCGCTTTCTGGAGCCAGTTAAAGTTAAAAAGCCAATATTTACTTCAATGTTGAATAACTCGAATAAAAGAAATCGCACAATAATACGGTCCACCAAATTTTAACTTTTTTTTTGTATTTCGATTCCCACTATGCGATTGTTATAGTGTTTTTCGCGCTGACTCCGAATCTGTCCTTAATTTTTCTCCTAGACGTACAGTTTTTGAGAAAATTTAGTATTAAAAAAAGACATATTTTTCAACTTTGAACAAATATTGTGATGTTATTATAAAAGATATTGAATTGTTCTTTACAGCAAAAGATTCTTCAGACTTTCCCGAATCCAGTGATATCCAATACTAATACATTATGATTGTTTAAACATGTTTAAACAAGCATTAAAGGCGGAGAGACACCACTTTTGCATCAATTTTTGCGGATACTTTTCGATTTATCTCAAAAAATAATGATCCCTTAATTTTTTTGAGGAGTGTAGTAGCAATTTTTCGGATTCGCAGAGGTGATCTCTTAATTCTTTTGAGGAGTGTATTTCTGGCTAATTATTTCGAAGTTTGACCGAATTTCGTGCACAAGAACAGTATTCGGAGTATCGTAGCGGGAGTACTGGGTTTCCAGGTGTCTATCAGCGAGCTGGTCCAATTCGCTCGCAGTCGATAGTGTCCGCGATAAGGTCCCGCGACCACTAAGCGCCCTAACTCCGCACGCCGGTGTCCTCCAGCTCCGGGACATCCTGTACAATATCGGCCGGTGAATCGCGGTATTATCTATCGATAAATCTCATTAACACCGATCCGCTTAATTACAGATCGGTCGGTGCGCGCGGTTCGGCATCGACATCGGCGCGACGTGCAATCGTGTCGCCGCCAATACGATCGTCTACTTTGCATTTTAACTATCCCGCCGCGCTGTGCGCGTCGTCGCAATCTATCCCTCGCCGCCGCCGCCATCGGATGAATGGCAGAGACCGGCGACACGTGTTACGCATCGGTGAAACTGGATTTCTAACCGCGCGGAGAAAGAACTTCGTGGAAAGCTATTAATGAGCGCGGATCTGAATCGTCGAACCGGGAGGACAGGAAAACCGGATTATAAGTTTGCCCCGTTAATTCGCTCTAGCCCCTCGTTCCAACTTTACTTTTTAGACTTCCATTTCTTTTTTTTCTCGTCCGTTTACACCACAGACGGCCGAGTAGAACGCGACATCCGACGACAGGACGCACGGGGAACTGGTTCGCCCGGATTTTTCACCGGAAATAATTACCGTTCCGACCGCTCTACAATTTCTCTGACTACTCAATGATAATTGATAAACGCGCTTTTACAGTAAATCTGCCCCTGAAAGTTACGCGCCGTTCCTCGCGATTAAGCTGTCCGGATGCTGCGAGGTCACTCCTCTTTATAGTAATTTCCGATTTATGTTGCTCCGTTTTGATACGCTTTAGCAGCGCCGATTAGGGGAGAGTTTCTCATCTATTGTTTATTCCATTTAAAAAACTCAAGGTGACCCTCATATCTCGATGAAAAAGCAAAATGATATAAAGATTAGAGAACTTTCGAGTTATTCGAGATCGTAACGTTACGAAACTCACCCTGTTTACTCTAGCAGATTTAATTCTGCTCACTTATCACTAGACTGTGGATCTTTATGCAAAATAAAAATTGTCTGTATCGATTGCAAGGCATAGAAACCAAACAGGATGTTATTTCTTCCCTCAATAATTTTAATAGATGAGAAATCATATATTGACATCTTCAATTTTTAAGATTTTCCTACAATTTTCAATTTCGTCTACTCAATTTTGCTATAAACGCATAAAAATCCGCAGTCTAATTATCACATACAGCGATTTTAATTGGCAAAGTGAAATATTTCCAGGCAGAAATGTGCATGTACATTGTGCGGTTACAGTACTGCGCTTTGACTCGTCTGACTATAATTATGTATATTAAAGAATCGCGTACAACAGCGCACGAATGAAGACAAATTGAAAATTTGAAAGATCAACGACAACTCGTAGTGTCGGAATAATTCCTGACTGTATCATTTTTTTCAAAGCGGCGGTATTAATTAATTTAGGTTAAACGGGGAACGCGAGCAATTTCAAAGTTCCAACCTTTACACAGCGACACTCCGGAACTCGTTTGCTAAACTCGTAATAATAACCTTTACACTCCTTTAACAAGTTATTAACAAATGCGTTTCATTCGTTACAAGTTTGTTTGTAACTACGTGTAAATGCATGGTCGTGTACCGATTTCTGCGCCGGGACCCCGTCAAGTTTTCTGTTCGAATTGCTGCATCGCATCAAAATTAAAGCGTTTCCGGGTAAACTGTTCTCTAACGTATATCCGTTTAACGGAGTTACATATATAAATGTCCAACGGAGTATCCGAACGTTCAAAAACGTTAAAAGATGTCCGTCAAGATTTTTTTTAAATATAATGAACCACCGCATGTTCTGCTTTCTAGATTCCCTCAGCGAACTACATATAAAATGAATTAATTTTTTTCGCCAAAAAAAAATTGAACCGTACATTTCAAAGAACTTCGCGATTATACATATTTTTTATATCCATTTCAACGTCAGTTACCGCCGCATTAAACCATGGAAACATCAAAGTGAAACAAGCTAAATCAACCTTTAGAAAAGTAATTGCTGGATCGCAGCAAAACTCGATGGTCACAGTGGAAAGAGGAATCGCAAAATTACGGAATAAAATGTTATTTTCCGCGATAATGGTTTCTGCAGATTAAAAGTAATGTGGCAAAAGAATGAAATTCTGCACGAAACACTTTCCCCTATTTTTTTAGCAGATTAATATTTTGCACATTTCCTTTACAACGGGAAGCGTACCTAACCGGCGAGCTTGCGTCTACATTAAAATAAGTAGCACTCTGTCAATAAGGAGGATTCTGTAAAATATTTAATGTCTAATTGTTGTGTTTGCTACAAATCTAATCTTTAGATACCACAGTTGGCCATCAATAACCTAGTCTAGGCAACGTAGCGGCAGCCATTAAAAGCAGAAAAACAACTTCTTGAATGAATCTGCGGAGCAAGACTAAATAAAATATCACCGGATTATCCTCCGTGCAGTTCTTCGCATCGTACTAGTACGAAGAAGACCCGCGAACCCGAAGCTTCGTTCCATTGATGGGGAACGTGTGGTAACAGGCTTGTCGCCAGCTGATATTTTAATCAATCTCTCGGCGTGGGGAACATGTGTAGGTCGGTTTCCGTCGGATGTTACCAGCACGTTTATACGTCTACTATCCTGTGCGCGAAGGAAAAGGTTGGAAAAGGAAAAACGAGGGTAACCGGGCGCCAGGAATCAGTGCCGAGGAGAGGGCAGCAGGTAGACCTTGCAGACCATCAGCGTTTTCCAATTAGACCGGACTCGATCGATTATTATGCCCGGCGGAGGCACCGGGGACTTGTTCTGTTCGTGGACGATCCGAGAAAGAGAGAGGGGGTTGAACAGGGCGGCTGAAGACAAGAAGAGAGGGGGGCAGGACGTAACGGAGACGATCCACATTCAGATGCTTTCCCACAGTGTCCGGTAGGCCAAAACAAGCCTGCCACCGCCTTCTACCCACCCTCCCACCCCTCGCCACACTGCTCGCTTCTTTTATCTTGCTTTCTACCTCCGGTTAGCAGCGTCCCGAGGCTTCTTCGTCTTGTTCCCTTTATCCTTCAGCATCGAGTACTCCCCGATACCCCCTCTACTCTCAGCTGGTTCTCCAGTTGCCGTACACTTTTTGCTCTCTGCGATGCTGGAAGCGTGGCGGCTCGCTTCCCCCACCACACAGCCACGTGGCTCCAGCTGGAATGCGTCTTTGGAGAACGGACGGACACGTTCCGCCACCCCCCGGATCACCCCCTTGGCTGATGACTTCATTCCTACCGTTTTCGAGCGGGGGAGATCACTCAAACCTGCTGTTTGGCCTCGGTCCACCCTCGCGCGAGTCTGTTACGTAATTTTCTTAGAAATTCACTGGAATTAATGGATTTTCATCATTTCTTCTTTTTCATACACCGAAATTTCGGTGCAGTGACGATTTTTTGTTATTAAAGGACCTACACTCCGCGACAAAACTATAAGACACCCGCGATTTTAGCTGATACTTTATTAATACTAACTTTTTCGTAAGTTTTCGTTATTAATCCATAGAATCAACTAAGGTACATACATTTCCATAGCGGCAATGTTGTTGAATTAGATTGAAAAAGGTTTCATTAAAATTTCTAATTTTTGATGAAATAAAGCGTGATAAAACTATAAGGCAATGTATATTTCACGTAAGAAAAAGACGGTGGAAGTTAATGAAAAATATTTTTTTCTATTTAGTAGTAATGTGTCGTGCCACCTTTATTTTTTATAGTTTCAATGAACCGTCGTGGCACCGATTTATATACATTTTTTATTCGATCTTGACTTAATTTGGCCCATTTTCTTCAATACGAGCTTTCAACTCTTTCACCGACAAAAACTGTTTCCGATTTCCGTATACAGCACGTGCTAAAATTCCTCAGATGTTTTCTATTATATTTAAATCTCGAGACTTCGCAGGCCATCGGAAAATTTGTATATTACGGTCTTTAAAATATTTTTTTACACGTTTCGCTGTATGCACAGCGGCATTATCGTGTTGAAAAATATCATTTTCACGTGCAATAGTGCTTGCGTGTAGCGTTAATTGTTCTTCTAATACTTCTACATATTTCATTGCATTCATGTTGGAGTTAATAAATTTTACATTGGTTCTTCCGTGGTACCCTATTGCGGCCCATACCATGATGCCGCCTCCGCCCATTTGCCTCCTTGCAAATGCAATTTTTCCTTCCGCAAATCATGAAAATAATATGAAAGACCATCCAGTCCATCTAAATTGAAACGTTTTTCATCTGAAAAAATAACTTTTCTCCACTGGAGATGTCCCTCCGCAAAATCTTCCCTGGCTGCTTTGTGTCGATTCGTTAGTGGCGGTTTTTTCTGCAATTGTCGTCTTTTTAAATGCTTGACCCGTTTAATTATCCGTTGCACATTACGAATATTGGCGTGAACGCCAGCTTGCGCTGCAATTTGCCGTGCTGTCAAGCTAGAATTCGACGCTGCCCTCAGAATGGCTCGTCGTTGTCGCTCGGTTGTCGCTTTTGGACGTCCATCAGGATCTTTTTCCATAATTCTCTCTACTTTTTAAATAATTGAGCACGGCACATCGACTTCGCCCAGCCACTCTTGAAATTTCTGAAATAGAAGTATTCTTTTCTTTTAAATTTACGATCACTCTTATTTCACTGTCTGTCAGCTTTTTCCCGTGCGGCATTGTAGTTATATTATGTAGGAACAAAATTACAAATGTTTAATTTTAAGTACACAATTACTTCTAACACTGTAACTGCGATTATAGTATAAGATTGATTGACAAAAAGCTGTCTTATACAATAGTTTTGTCGCGACGAGAATAGCATGTTTACATACATTTCCCAAATTCTTGGAATTGTAGCCATCGATATTTCGTAGAACTGTAGAATGTACTTCTATATAATGTAAACAATAACACTATGAATGAAGGAAGACAAAACTCAAGACTTACATAAAATTTTCATCGAATTTCACACATGTCTTATAGTTTTGTCGCGGAGTGTATGTATTTCGAAATCTGGTACTTTCCAATTTTCTCGAATGTGGAGAACATGTAAATCAATTCTGACCAAACCCGGACTCCCCGAGCATGCTTCCTTTTTTAGATTCACGAGAGAGCGGGTCCGGGATAGGATATGAGAACGTGGAAAATCGGAGAGGATCGGTTTTCGGATGTTTCCGAATGCGTGCGGCTCGAGTATCTCTGACGCTCCTCTGTCGTCTGTTTCGTTTTTCATGATTGTTAATCTTATTTTTTGATTTCGAATGCTCTCTGAGAAAGAGAGAGAGAGAACTTCTATAAAAAAGAATTACATTTTTTAAATAAATATCTCACAGCGTATATAATCGTAAAACCGATGTTTTAAATATCTCTTGAAAATAGCCAGTCGCCCCCTAATGTCCGTGTATTACTCTTTGACGTAGAATCGCTTTGAACCCGGTACTTACTTTGGGAATACACGGTTCGAGAATATACGGACGCTTTTAACTTCTTTACTTTTACCTCGCAGCAGCCTCCTTTTCATGTTTACTTCTTTCACGGTGTTCATTTAAATTTTTATGTTCGCCGAGCATCAATGCGCGTTCACCTTTATCTTGACCATGCGAGTCTGCAGTTTGCATACTGATCGCAGATGCGAGGCACGCTTTCAATATTATTTTTGCACGTGCCACTGTACGGAGGAAAATGATTGGTATCGCTTTACCCGCTGGAAGCCTATTAGCAATGTCTCTGATGGCTGCAATACGTCACGAAGAGGCTTGGGAACATTTTAATACGATATTCATTTTTAGAAAACTTCTGGACATTATCTTCGAGCAATATCATTTCGTACAGGAATTTCTACAGGCTCTTAAAATCAAATTCGAAGTTATCGGAACAGGCGTTACAAAATCATTTCGTACAGGAATTTCGACAGGCTCTTAAAATCAAGTTCGAAGTTGTCGGAGCAGGCCTTAAGAATTTGAAATTCGAACGGCCGGAGCATATTGTTTATATTTCCGGGTGAATTCCGGTCCGCATTTAAACTCGGAACAAAATCGAAGCAGTTAAGAGAACAATACGATTCTCCGTAGTCCTAATTCGAGTCGAAAACTAGGACGCACGCCGAAAGTTTCGCTTAGTCTGTTCCATTCGGCATGACTCCGTGCACCCCAATCGATTCCAGTCAGTTTTCATGCGCTATAAGTCTCCCCGGTCTCTATATCGTCTTGCATTATGCATAGCACCATTGACATAGCGCTCGAACTTTGCGTAAGATTGCGTTGACCTCCTTCGCTTCGAATTTTCTCTCTTTTCCTTCTTTTTTTTCCCCGCCTGCAAGGCAACTCGCGCCAGACTGCAGTTTTAACTGCGTCCTGACAAAGCCCGTTTGCGTCGACGCTCGATTCGCATATGTGTGCGCGTTATTACTGGGCGCTTATAACCCCAATTTATTTGTTATCGGTATCTGCCTTCTGAAAACAATGCTGAGATATTAAATGTTCTGTAATGAAAAGGGACAGCTATTGTTGATGCAATCAGGTTGCTAATTGCAGTCTCCGAGACGGCTATTGCCTAGATGACAAAAATATATGACTCGGAACATGTTTATCGATTACATCGTTTTTAATGTCTCGCTCGATACCATCTTCAGGAAGAGATGAAAATGAAAAGCAACGCTTCCATAAAAATGTAAGACGGTAAACGCAAGTTACCGCATCGTGTAATCCCCGTTGGCACCATGAAATATCGTAGACGCGGTAATTTCCAAAGGAATTCAATCTCACTGCAATAGATGCTCGAACCGCTAATTTTAACAACCAGTTTATTATATCATATACGCGAGCGGGCTTTTACGATTACAATAAAATCTAATAAAGGGCCCGATCATTCGATCTACATAGCCATACACATGTATCATACATGTACACATGCACACGTATTATGTATTTACATATTATCCTCGTACCACGTAATTCGAAGTGATTGCCAGTCGCAGCTACTCCTCGTAACAGGTATCGCTCGACAGGTGAGTCGCGACTGTCGCAAGAAAGTGGCTATATCTGTCGCTGGGAGACCACACGACTCCGCAATCAAATTAGTTTCACGACTGAGAATTTCAGGAGGCGTCTATTTCTCGTGGACATGCTTACGTAGAAATTTTCATCGATATTTCCAGCACAATGTTCCAATCGCGACCATTCCGAGGGGCGGGCACCTGAAAATCTAACGAGAGACAATCTCAACGAAATTACAGCCCTGCGTTCTGCGCGTTCCTCGATCTCCTGGTAATCGATCCGAAACCTGATCCTCTTTTTTTCTTAGTCTCTGTTCTTCTTAGTTCTGCTCTGTTCTTATGTCTTCGTTTTTGTACTTCGCTCTTCTTCTCGATTCTGCTGCCTGCTTCTCTGTACTCCGATCACCTTCTCTTGTTTTCTGCGTATTTGTTTTCGCTCTACTTGCCACTTCTTCTTTCTTCCTCTGTGTACTTCGCTCTTCTTCTCGTTTCTGCCATCTTCCTCTGTGCACTTCGCTCTTCTTCTCGTTTCTGCTGTCTGCTTCTCTGTACTCCGATCATCTCCTCTGGTTTTCTGCGTACTTGTTTTCGCTCTACTTGCCACTTCTTCTGTCTTCCTCTGTGTACTTCGCTCTTCTTCTCGTTTCTGCCATCTTCCTCTGTGTACTTCGCTCCTATTCTCGTTTCTGCTAGCTTCCTCTGTCTACTTCGCTCCTCTTGCCGCTTCTTCTGTCTTCGTCCATGTACTGTGATCCTCTTCTCTTCTCTTCTACGTACTTTGCTCTTTTTTTCGTTTCTGCTGTCTGCTTCTCTGTACTCCGATCATCTTCTCTGTTTTTCTGCGTACTTGTTTTCGCTCTATTAGCCACTTCTTCTTTCCTCCTCTGTCTACTTCGCTCCTCTTCTCGTTTCTGCCATCTTCCTCTGTCTAATTCGCTCCTCTTCTCGTTTCTGCTAGCTTCCTCTGTCTACTTCGCTCCTCTTGCCGCTTCTTCTGTCTTCGTCCATGTACTGTGATCCTCTTCTCTTCTCTTCTACGTACTTTGCTCTTTTTTTCGTTTCTGCTGTCTGTTTCTCTGTACTCCGATCATCTTCTCTGTTTTTCTGCGTACTTGTTTTCGCTCTATTAGCCACTTCTTCTTTCCTCCTCTGTCTACTTCGCTCCTCTTCTCGTTTCTGCCATCTTCCTCTGTCTACTTCGCTCCTCGTCTCGTTTCTGCCATCTTCCTCTGTCTACTTCGCTCCTCTTGCCGCTTCTTCTGTCTTCGTCCATGTACTGCGATCGTCTTCTCTTCTCTCCTAGTCCGTTCCTACTTCTTCTTCTTCCTTCCTCGTTCTTCTCCCTTCATCCCGCTGTTCTCCTCTCTTCGCCTCATTCGCCGTCTTTTCGTTCGAGCTCGTTCCCCGAGTCTCGCTCCGTGATTACGTGACTTCCGTGCTTGATCAATACCAACCGCAGATTACCGCTCGTAATGCGTCCCTCCAGTATGTAAAACAGCCTCCTCCAGCCGGGAGGCGAGAGTTTTTTGCACGGATTAAGTTCGCCGCGAAACTTTTCATCCTCTCTCGCGCTCTCTCTCGCTCCGACCGCCGTACGAACGGGGTTAAGCGTTATTGCGAACCACCGGCTACCAATTTTCGCTTTATGCGAACGCGCCGCGCGGAAACGACGAAGAGAAACACGCTCGCTCGTGTCCGTCTCTCGGCGACCCTCTCTGCTCGCGTGTCTAACATACGACTGCAAACAGAAATGCTAGGCTGACTGGCGAGGGCATAATTCATTGCTCCACCGAGAACCGTGAACCTCGTTTCCATCGAGAGAACCTTGCCGATTCGCAACCGGTTTTGCTAATATAAGACACGTAACGAGATCATTGCTGCACCGGCGATCTCTGCCAGACGATTTTATACGAAATTGTGCGCGCACCTCGTGAATAAAATATATATTATTCCATGTAGCTGGAACTTAACGAGGTAATGAATTGAACAGGTTCGATTTGGCGTTGAAATATTTTTTGGATACATTCTGTGTTGACGTGTTTCTTGAGGAATAGGGAGCACGTCCTCGAACAGTACATCCTCGACGCGATTTATCTTTCTTGACGGCATGGCATGATTAAATTGGATGTCGAGCCCGAAGTTCCGCACGCTTCTGGGGGAACTCAAACATTGACTCTGGATGATCATTTCGTAAAAAGAGCCTGCGCAGCGGAAACGAAAACCGCCATTACGGGGGGACGAAGTTTCATATCCAAGATGATGAAAATCTCATAAGCGGGCGCGAGAGTTAAGTGCAACAGTTGAAACGAACTTTCTTTTGCCTCGGTTCCGCGAACTTCCCTCCGTTGCTCCAGTTTGGCATCTTCGGTCGACTACGGAGCCCCTGAACTCTCCTCAAACTGTTGAATCGGTCGGAATATTTTTCTTCCGCGGAAATACATACGCTCTTTCATACGGACAAGAATTGTTCGACGCTGCGGAGGAAGATCGTGGGAGAACCGATTTTTCTGACCGCGAAGATCGCGTACAACGATCTTGGTTTCTCATTCCTAACCCGTTGTCGTATTTTCGACTCACGATGAACATTTTAACAAAGTCTTCATCGTTTTAGATGAAACAAAATTTGATTCGTTTGGTAAAGTTTCGATAAACAGACGCGTTCTAATCACTGTAACTGCAAAGACAATGGTACGGGAAGGAGTTGTTAACGGTGGTCGCGGCGAGCTGTAAAATGTATGGTATACGTTGTTTCGTAGAAAGAGAGAACGAGAGACAGAGCGGTGAAAAGGCAGAGTTAAACGTGCGAAGGGGTGTGTTTTGGCAGCGGCGGGGCGAGAGCTGAAAAAGGAGGAAGATAATGGCAGCGACCAGACGCAATCCATGCGTCAAAATATTTCAAAAACGTTCGCCGTCGGTGCGGAGCGGTGATGAAGAATTCAAGCGAGAAACCAAGCCGCGCGCAATTCCCATTTTCCGGGGGCGTTGCGTCAGGCCGTCTGGTGAAACGCGTCGACAATGCTCGAGTACCTTTAATTCCCAGGATCAGAATTAAGTGGAATAAACGTGGAACTAGCGCGGAAGTCGATGAAAGCAACGTGTTAAGTCTTTATAAAATGCGTCCACGACGAGGCTGGCTGTTGCCCGTTTCTGGGTGGCGAAAGGGGGTGGCTTTGCACGCGTCAAATTAAACCAAACGAGTCCACCCCGGCATACCTGCACACTGCACACACGTGTCCGTCCTCCGTTACCCCTTTTACCAGTTTTTTCCTCCCCCTCCGGTCGGCGAGCATCCCCTATCTTTTTTCTTCTCTTTTCGACGCCGGGTTCGCTGTTTTCCCATTCTATCCTCTATCTCTCTCTCTAACCCCTCTGTTTTTCTAGGCTTTCGTTTTTCAACCCCCGTATCTTCGCCGTCACACGCAGCCAGCCAACGGCAGACCACCGGCGCGCCTCTCTATGTCGCGTTTAAACGAGATTGCTTTTAATATGCAGTATACTATAATGCTGACTGCACAACCCCCGCCGCCCCGCTCGAGTTCATTCTCCCCGTAGCCGAAAAGCAATTCTTTCGCCGACCCTCTGCTCCACGCCATCGCTCGCCCGCTGAATATAATCTTGCGAATCCGCCTTGTAAATTAACTAGAAACGCGGCAGACATTTCTATAACACCGTGACTCGCGAATAAATATTCACCCGTTCGACTTTCATTTTTCTGAGGCCATCTGTCCACGGCGTGTCGCATCAGAGACGCGTACACGCACTTTTTTTATGTTGAGTGACGATAAGGACGTGCTTATTCTATATAATTATATTTGAAACGGACGGAAATTCTAGATGGACCCCTTATACAGAGAAATATTGATTGCAGAACGTTTATAGCTGCAGAAGAATGATCAGAAGATGATGGTAAACGAGATATGTATTTCGTTTACTGGATGTCAAAGAGACGATGCTATGGACGAGACGTCTCGTCACCACGATTTCGTCGTACAATGCTATGGACGAGATACTTCGTGCGTCTCCATTCTTTATATGAAGTGATTTATTTGAAAATATGACACATGTAATCGATTTTTAAGACATGTCATCGTTGGTGAAATGTGCTTTAAAGATGATAATTTTTATTGTTTATTTTGTATGGAATACAGAGGGATAATGGTAATCGATGTAGAAGATCTAATATGCAAGGTGTCCCAAAATTCGTGAACTTCCCGAAAGGGGATGGTTGCCGAGAACATTTCAAGCGACATTTTCCTTTGCGAAAATGTTATCCGCGGCTTTGTTTAGGAGTTATTAACGAAAAACACGGACCAATCAGAGCGCGACCTAGACGCGAGTTGCCATAGTCGGCCCGGCGCGCTAACTGTCTATTGGCCGACTGTGGCAACTCGCGTCTAGGTCGCGCTCTGATTGGTCCGTGTTTTTCGTTAATAACTCCTAAACAAAGCCGCGGATAACATTTTTGCAAAGGAAAATGTCGCTTGAAATGATCTCGGGAACCACCCCCTTTCGGGAAGTTCACGAGTTTTGGGATACCCTGTACAACAGTACAACCCATAGAAGATCTCATCCAACAATAGAATGTAGTTTGCAAAAAATATAGATCGATGGAAGGAAATCAGATATTTCTGTAAAAATTGTTACGTCACATTATGCGTTTTACCATGCATTGGAGTATTTCATACAAAATACATGATACAAACTTTAATTGTGTCAAATAACATAACATCGTTACAACATTAAACCGAGACCATTTCTTTAATGAAAAATAATGGTATCTACGCAACGTGTAGGCGAAAAAACATCTTCAAGGTTAATGTAAAATAATGAAAACCCGATCAGGAAGCGATATCTCGATACTATTCGCAATCTTCATTCATCATGACGCTGCCGTACGACAGTGTCGTACGCTGGGCGTACATTGACGTAGGATATCTACATACAGTGAGGGACAAAGTATTCGTACACCCTTTAAAAACTAATAACTTTTTTATAATTGTACCAAACGACCTGATTTTTTATAATCAATTAGAAGCATTAGTTTACAAACTGATATGCAAAAAAGATTTTCCAAAAATTACAATTTACAAAGATGCAGGCAAAAATAAAAATGGCATTTTTTAAAACTTTTTTATTTGGGCCCTTAATGCAAATTTAAAACATATGTTTTCTATATCCACGTTCTTTGTACACATGTTGGAAATTTCATCGAAATTGATTGACGCAGGAAGAAACAACAAGCGCCGAAAGATGTACGATTAAGCAGAAACTGATCAAAAGTCGTGGAAAACAACGATTTTCACCATTTTTAACCGCTTGTAGCTCGTGTGTATGTTAATCGATTTCAATGAAATTTTCAACATGTGTATGACTAACATAGATCTACAAAACATACATTTTAAATTTTCATTAAGGACTCAAATAAAAAAGTTTTAAAAAATGCCTTTTTTATTTTTGCATTTAACCTTGTAAATTATAATTTTTGGAAAATCTTTTTTGTATATCATTTCGTAAACCAATGCTTGTAATTGATTATAAAAAATCAGGTTGTTTGGTACAATCATAAAAATGTTATCAGTTTTTAAAGTGTACGAATACTTTGTACACCCACCGTATGTTAGTTATACACATGCTGAAAATTTCATCGAAATCCATTAACATACACACGAGCTACAAGCGATTGAAAACGTTGAAAATGTCGTTTTACACGATTTTTGATCAGTTTCTGCTTAAAATCCACAGAAAATACACAATTAGTAGTTTTTCAGATAATATAAATCACCGATGTCTTCGATTGTAAATTTCTCTGTATTTATTGACAATAATTAACAAAACTCTATATTTATCCTTCATATTTTCAACATATAGTACTTATATTCGATGTTTCCAAAAAACGACGCTACAGAGAAGGCACGGAATTAAATAATGACAGGAATTAAATTATCTGATATGAATATAATTATAAAAAATCACGTCCTCCTCGTCACTCGACATCTTTGTTTGTTTTTCGTAACTGACGTGAAATTTGCTCTAGTCTTCGTGTATAGACGACTGCGGCATCGTACGCTAATCATAAGGACGACTGAATGTAGCGACGATTGCGCGACGATGACGCTTCGTGGACAGACGTCGATTCTTTTACATTGGTCGCAGCACTGAACCGTACAGCAATCGGTATTTTGTCGCGTACGCGTCTCTGACGCAACGCATCCTGGACAGAGGACCTTAGATTATTCAGTCGCACTCGTAATATGCTGTCAGCAGTTTCATAAAAGAACATTTCGGAAACTCCAGTGTTCTCGTCGAGATTTCATACCGCTACAAATTGCTGTACCGTTGTTCGCAATATTGTTGATATCATCAAACATACAAGGTCTGTCCGGAAAGTAATGCGGCCATATTTTTTTTTAAATCTATTGAACATATGAGTATAAACCTTTAAAATTCTTCAAAGTAGGACCCTTGGGCGTCGACACATTTTTTTCAGCGCGATTTCCATGCTTCGTATGCTCCCTGGAAGGCGTTATCTGGAGCCTCTCGTAGTACCCTCGTCGCAGCCTCATCGAGCACTTCCAACCAAAACTTTTCCGCAGATTACGGGGAAAACAGTAAACGGTACTTCTTAGTTGGATCACAACACTTCTATAAACCCCGTACAGTCCTGACTTGTCTCCCGCCGACTTCTTCTTGTTTCCAAAAATTAAAAATGTGCTAAAAGGATGCCATTTTGAAAGCGTGGAACGCGTCAAAGAGGCTGTGACGAGGGTACTACGAGAGATCGACTATTTCCACTACATGGAAATCGCGCTGGAAAAAATGCGTCGAAGCCCAATGATCCTACTTTGAAGAAATTTAAAGGTTTGTACCCATATGTTTAATAGATTTTTTTTTAAATGTGGTTGCATTACTTTCCGGACAGACCCTGTATTGATATCTAATCAATTACTACACATTCGAGTATTGGATTGTATCGTATATCCATAAAATGGAAAATGTAGAATGGAATAATTCTAGGCCGGAAGAATCGTTTAATTTTCCAGTTAAAATACCGCCGGCTGCAAAGGGTTAACAACGGATATATCCGCGCGAAGACGCCAGACTACGCCACCGTGTTCGATGAACTTCTACCAGCCGCGATAGAGCTCGCTCGAGTTCTGGGAATTCAAAGTTTGAAATGTTCGACGTACCTCGAACTTGAACTTATTGTCTCGGACTGCTCGAACGTCGGAACTGGTTGAATTTTCAAACAGACCGAACTCTGAAACAGCTAACACGCTCTCCGCGCGCCGTTTTCGCTGCGCCATGAAACTCGCTTCCGGGCCGGGGGACGTTTTTGTCGTCGGCGGAGATCGGCGGTAGCGAGTTTTGTGAAAATTTTACGAAATGAAAAATTCGAAACGTTGCACGTCCAATGAAATACAAAATAATATTCTGCACGTTTCGCAGGATTGAAACAAAACAAAAGGAGCGGAATTTGTTTCGTGCAGATGGCCCACTCGTCGAGGATTAAATCGCCATTGTACGGATGATAGCGCCGGACATTCAATTCGTCGTTTACGACGTGGACGGCCGGTCGTCCGGATTTTTAGGATTCCTTTGAATGGACAGTTTCAAGACGGAACAGGCAGTTTTCGAAAAGTGGATGGCATTGTCGCTGGTGGATAGAATACGGCGGAAGGAAACGGAAGTGCGCGAGTCGCGAATAAAAGGAGCAGCGAATAAATCCAACAAGCGCGCGGTCGCGTGGCGTACGTTTAGCATCGTTTATTTCACGCGGAACGGTTCGTAAGTACGGGACAATAGGGTACGAAGCGATAAAAATTCATACGCGGTTTACCCTTCCGTCGGCCATTATTATTTCATGTCATTTACCAGGAACACGGTGAAACGCGACGAAGCGAATGTCCTCGCGCGACAAAATTCGTGTATCCTGGTTATGACGTGACCGTTTAACGAGCCCCATAAATTTTTCGTCGGGTTTTTATCGTGATCCGAGCCGGCTACAGGATAATGGCGACCGTTCCTGTCGGCCTCAAACCGTATTCATTTGTTTTCCGGCACCGGCAATCTCTGTGCATTAGGCAACAATCATTACGCCATGCTTTATTAACCTTCAGTTGCTCGCGCTCTGCTCTCTACAGAACAAGGACCCTAACTGTTATTACTAAAAAGAAAAAAAGTCATGGAATAACAAGTATTTCGTAGATTAAAATCGTATTGGTTACAAATAAGGATTATAAGTAACCGAAAATTTCTTTCTTGTTGGTAAATGTTATCGTTGAGAGAAATTCATTTCGATCACTTATCACAGTTATCAATGAGAGAAATTTATTTCGATCGCTCATAACAGTTATCAATGGGAGAAGTTCATTTCGATCCAGGGCCGGATTAAGACACCTCTGGTTGTAACTAGAAAGGGACTAGAATCTTACTAGATTTTGGGTCGAAACATGGGTTTGCGCCCAGAAGTTGTTTGACCTTATACGAGCATATTTTGAGCTGGGTGAGGGCTCATTCTAAAGAGGAAGGTTAGATGTACACCCCTCCAGTCATGCAGTTAACGAGATTATGTTTATATCTAATAATATGAGGGTCCAAAGTAGAGAAAAAATCTAGGAAAATACCCGCAGATTTCAATGCATTTTCTGTCTCTAAAAGACTTTTTTGACTTATGTGATGACTGGAGCGCTGTACATCTAACCTTCCTCTTTAGAATGAGCCCTCACCCAGCTCAAAATATGCTCGTAACCAACGTTTGTGTAAAGTTTAATTATATGTATGAGAGCTCGAAACATGACAAATATTTGGCTAAAGGAACCTTAAGCTGGTTTTAAGTAAACAATGAAGCGCCTGCTAATCCTTCCGGTCATTATCTGAGTATTAGTGAAATCTTTACTAGCGTTCGTAAGTGAAAAGAAATTCGATCATTGATGATTGTTATGAGCGATCGAAATAAATTTTTCTCATCGATAACAGTTCTCGAGGAAGATTCAATTTTTTGGACACTAATAACTGTTACTTGAAACCAAAAAGCATGAAAATCGATATTTTCTAATCATTTTGTTCTTCGTATTTTTTTCTTTATATTTTGTGTAGATTGTCTTAAATTTCAATAACAATCAACTTTTCATTAATGATTTTTATCGTAGAAAATTTTAGAATAACAGTTATTTTTGATCCCTGCTACAGAATTGTTTACATGGAACTTTAGATGAGTCCAACATAAATCAATTTTTATTGAATGAAATTATTACTTGTGCAGAGACTCGTTTATCGCTGAACCAATGGGATACTAGTCGCGATACGAACTTATACTCTCTTCGCGAACTTGAAAATAAAGGAAAATTTCATTTCTCCAACTGGAAGATTTCGGACGATAACGATGAAATGAAGACACTTTGCGAATGGACGTCAATGTACAAGTTTTCTGGTACTTTCCAAGTGATGCAAATATTTGCCCAGCGTAGTCGACACCTTTGTGTATGCTTGAAACACTAAATGTTTCGAGACTGTAAGTGCTATATGCGAGTAATTAAAAGTTAACCTAATTGAACATGTTAGAATGTACTGGAATATGCCCAAATATACCAGAGAAAGACAAGGGACATTGTCGACGATTTTTCTCAAGCAAACAGTGACCATATCGAGCGGCCGATGCGCAGCTGAGTCACCGAGTTACAAAAATGGCGACTCGTGAGGAACACAGTGTGGTAGAACTCGTTTCCACGAATGGTCCTCATTGTTTAGCGTGCTGCGTTTATTGCCGACGCGCGTTTCACACGTTCGGGAATATATTGCGCAAACCGTCCGTCAGAATATTTGTCCTGGCTGCAATCACTTCGGGGTCAGAGCATTTAGGCAGTCCGGAGTTGGGCGGACAATTACCGTGGCCATCGATGCGTGTCCGCCAATTTTTACGTCGCGGTGAATTTAACAAATTTCCCGGCGACCACGTAATTGTACGTATTTTTCAGATTGCTTGTACGCTTTATTAAACCTCGCTGCCTCTGTGGTTTTATTTTTGTATCTGCTTTCCTTCTCCGCACAACAAAATGTACCTCGAAATTTCTCGTACGAACACAAGGTAATTGAACGTTCCGCTTAAACGCACGAAAATATGGTGCACGTTTAATTACAGCAATATCGGAAGCAACAATTTATAGCGATTCGTGTTAGAAACAACGGTTGGCGTGCAGCAGCGCCAACCGCGAAACGACTTTGTTTCAGTTAATTATGCACCGGCTAATTATACCCGACTTTGCTTACGGCCGGCGATTATGATTTATTAAAAATCCCTTCATTCATTCTTCCCCGCACAGTTTCGAACTACCCCCGTGGCTTATTCACTCGCGAGAGGAAAGAAATTCTACACGCAGATGGTCCGGAAGTTTCTGCTTGGTATAGTAATATCCGCGAGATTTAAACGCTTTGCGGGGTTATATTATTTACAACGAAAATTTTACATCTCCGTATCTCGGGACGCGTTTTCTTAACTGTTCTTTACGTTTTACCGCTGCGCGTAGAACTTTACCTTCAGAGAGTCTTTATTACCGTGATCTTTGCGCAGAGTTACGTTATTTGTAAATTCCACAGTCGAATAAAAAGCCGGAAAATGACGGAGATAGCAAACGAAGCGCATTCGTCAACTGTTTCCCGAGTCCCCTCGAGCTTGGAAAAGATACCGCAGTCAGGTGCTAACACGATATTGTTCGACGAAGGAAGTGGACCGTTCTCATCCGTGCGGCCGGGCTCGGGATTCTCAACTTCTGCACGTGCGGAACTCCGGTGCTCGAGGAATCAGGGCATTATCTCTCTATCGGCCGTGCTCTTCGCGGAAGAAACAATTTGAATGGTTGAAGCGGCACTCGGGAAAAGTTAAGCCGGGCACACGGTGCGCGGATAAGGCCTCGAGGTCGTTGCCGTAAGCTGCGATGCAACTTCTTCGCCCTGGTGCTGACGTCGTCGTGAGTGTCTTCTATTAGTTAGCCGGGGGAACACCGTAAAGAGGCCACGATAAATGGCCGAGCCCCGACAAGAGGAGCTAGAGAACACAGACAGCGAGAGGGAGGAAGGAGAGAAAGCTTGCATACGTAGTTTGCCTGGGTGTTGCCTGTAGGATTGTGTTTGCGGTTTGTACTTTCGCGGCGTCGGAATCGCCGCGCACCCTCGCACACCCTGCAATCCCTCCACCGAACGCGGGCTTCTTTGCTCAGGATAGCCGACGGACAATCTGGACGAGCGTTTCAAAGCTTACAGCCCCTAGCTGTCCGCCGTGGCCCTGGCAAGTTAAGCTTCTTCCGCGGTCCACGGGAATTTGGTTAGACCCGGCTTTTTAACAAACTGTTGCGCCCGTCCACCTTGGTTTCACGGTCTCCTAAGGCGACGGCTGGCTGCTTCCGTTTAAACGGCAATTATTATTATTATCAGTTGGTACAGTAAGTCCAAGTAAGTACGGTGAATCGATTCCGTACTGTGAAACGCGTTTTTTGAACGGGAGCTTTGTCTTTTATGAGTGGTCAATATTCCACGAACATAGCTGGTTTATTTGAATTTTCCTTTCAAACGAGTATCACTATATCATGATTTTGTTTCATGGGAATTTGGTTAGAGCCCAATAAACGCTATTAAGGTCGCTCGGAATTGATTGCAGGTCATTCTTCTTTCCCGAGCGCAGCACACTTTGCGCGTCGGACGCCAGAGAACATTTCTACCTGGAACTTCCGTTAGACTATCGATCAGCCGGGTTCGGCCCATTTTTACAGGCGTTTCCCGGACAAACAAAGCTGGAAAGTTTCATCAAACGGTTTTGGATAAAATATGCATTCGGGCCAGTTTACCTCGGCCCGGTCCATCGGAGTGCAGTCCTGCATTTTCACTCGCTGCTGCACCGATTAACTTCGTCCCGGTGGCTGATGAGAATCGTATCAATATAGTTAGGAGACAGTTGCCGATGTCGCGCTGCCTAAGAGACTTTGTCTCGTTCTGCAATGTATGCATCACATTTTCTGCATTAATTGCAAGAAAAAGGATTTGGTAATTGTGCATAAAAGATCCCACCTCACCGATTTCGATGATATTTTAATATAAATATTATTTGAATTCTCGATCGTATGATTGTTAAATGAATAATATGTTTGTGTTCTCGGCGAAACGGTTCGATCAACTAAACTAAACTTTTAGTTTATAATATTTTAATATGTTGTAAAACTTAACATTCTGAACAACTTTTTTCTATACAAGTAACCGCCGCTCAGCCTTAGTTTTTGAGTTATTTGCGAAAAACTGCAGCTACTACTACATTGAATTTTGCCTATACGTGCACGGCCGTGCTGTGCGTATGCGTCAGTATGATGCGACCGCTCGTCAACTGTTTCTACAGATATATGTCAACGATCGTCGAACGATATTCTATATACGGTAATACACATATAAGGTGAGCTTCCAATTTTGAAAGACTACTCCTGGATTTTCGTATGCGTGCTCTCCGCCCCCGCACCTAATCCTAACTAATTCTGATCGCAAGATTTTCATTACTAGTTCAAATTCTATATGACGGCTATATAGAATGCAGAAATTATGTGAACAAAATTAGTTAGGATTAGGTGGTGGGAAAAAGTTGTTTAGAATGTTGAGTTTTACAACATATTTAAATTTTATCAAAATCGGTGAGGTGGGACCCTTTATGCACAATTATCAAGGATTTTTAAATGACGCTTTAGGGTACGATTTAAACGACCGATACGCGTCTTTGCGCGTGAATCAGCCGTGACACGTGTGTACGCAGGGCTAATTCTTCGAAGAGGCGAGTAGAATCGAACTGGCGTAGGCGAGCGTACACCATTACCTCGAAATTCGATCAGTAAATCCATGGTGGTGGGTGCGGGAGCGCGGCCAGACCCGAGCATCGATCCGTCTAAGTGCATCACCTGATTCGATACCGAATGTTCCCATTTCTAAGACATCTGCCGGGTCGAGGCGTCGTCGGCTGAGCCCTGCAATATCGAGGCCTTGTTCCCTTGGCTCCGTGTGTACTCCGTCGAACGCCGAGATTAATGCGCGCATACCATTTACGTTGGCGAGATCCGATCGTGGACACGGAGGCCAGGGTCAACCGTGACCGACGCGCTTCAATTTTAATCGCGACTTGAAGACGTTCAAACGCACCGCGATTTCATTATCTCGAATTGTTATCTTTAATTACCTTAAATCGCTCGAACGCAAATCGTTGCATTATCCTGCGCCAATTAAATTCGATCCTGCTGTGGCAGACCTGTCTGTGGGAATCCGTGGGGATCGAGGGTTCAATTAATTTGTATATTTCTGTAAAGAACATTCCAAGTACATATTTATCGGTTTATTATCGACGAGAAGCAGCGGTGCCGGAGACAGCTTTCCTTCGCACAAACCGCATTTGGATAAATGGATGTCCACTTCGATTGCCCCGGCACATTCTTCACGGGACCATTTTTCACAAACTGGACATTGTACCGTGCTCTCCACTACGTCTTCCTTGGAAATAAAACAGAATCATTTTTCAACTTCGCTGTAAGAAAATTCTGGTCTCCTGGATTTATCGAATTTGTTCAAGTCTACACAGAGACCGAAACAGCATCTTCAATCATGCTGGAATTGATGCAATATTAATTTGGAACGTGTAATACTTTCTTTTTCAAAACAGTTCATTCGCGATAATTCTTAGGCGAGGTTCGTTGCGAGCAGCTCGGGTTCAGCAGAGCCTGAAGCACGGCCATCTGGCAGCCAGGTGTCCGATTTTAAGATACGAATCTGAAATGCCTTCGAAGTATTGTTCCTCGGCAACGTTCCTCGCCTGTGCGTACCGCGATCCAAGTTGAAACAGCAATTCCCGGCGAGCTGCGAAACCGCTTCTCGCTATTGTATTCCGTCAATTAGTATTTTACGTACATTATAGGAAAACATGTACATATACTCTACCGGCCAAAAGTTGCGAATCACAATCTGATATTTTTCCGTGCTTCTTGTAGAAGTTGCCAAAGACGTCCCTTTAGAAGAGTGCATTGTCTTACTCTGAGTGTATAAACTGTAAACGAGCTGTGTGGACGTAAAAAAGTGCGGAAATCTGTTTAGAAATATTATTATTATTATTATTATTATAAACGGACCGAAGCCCTCTTACATAAATGTTTACAATAGAAAACAATAAAGAATTACTCGTATAGTAACATAGAAGGGACATGCACAAAAACTAATGGTACTAACTATATGGTATTATCTTATAATTCTGCGTAATTGTTTTTTAAACATGTGCAAAGACTCGATGAAAAAATCCATACGATTATACAGCTTTATTCAATATACAGCATTATTATACAGCATTATACAGCATTATTCAACTAGTTAATATTTAATATGTAGAAACAGAGTATGGGATGTAAGAAACCTCTCGTATTGACGGCAGAAATAGATATATATGTATTTATTATTCGCCGATGCACAAACTCACACACGCTATCGCTGTCGCTTAGATTCGCAGTCGCTATCACCCAAAAAGGACGCTCTCGCATTGTTCTCGCTCCTTACGTACATACATTTGCTTCTATTCACTCTCTTTTTCTCTCGTTGTTTCATTCTCTTACTTTCTTTGAGGCACTCTTTGTCTCACGCGTTCATCGCTCGAATTCGCACCGTCGCACATTTTATAAAGAATGTCCAGCTGCATCGATTGATGTATTAAAAAAAACCTCATTCCATTAAAAAAAACATCGATAACCTTGAAATCTCATAAAAATGACCTTGACAATTTTTTTCCCTTACACCGTTATATGTAGCCCTTCAAACAGTGTAACTTTGTCCTACGAAGTTTTTTTGTACAACGAAAAGTAACGGAGATATTGAGCTATTCAGAGTTATGTGGGCCACCCTGTATGTAGTTTCAGCTGCAAATATCCTTCACAAATTGTTTCATTGGACGTCCTCTACCAAAACTTTGGAAACTGCAATTTACCGTCCAACCACTGTTCATTTTTGTTTAGAACTACATTAACTACATTAACTGCCACCTGTTCTTTAAATTTACGTAAAATCTATCACACACTTTTTTAATACTCTTCCTTTTCATCAGCACTACTGTTTTTTAAATTAAAATAGTGCACTACATAATTATATGTACACACAAGCACTTCTTTTAGCAACGTTCACCTCACTGCGCCAAACATGAAATAGCTCCACGCAAGAAATTTCAGCAGGCGCCACTAAAATGTAAAAAAGCAAAGAAGATTGACACACGGGTCGGCGATATTTTTTTGTACGATGGTTCTACCATATTTAATCTACGATTTGAAAGTGAAAGTATGACAAAGGATTACAAAGATTTTTTTGTAACTCTACCTAAAGGTAAAGCAACTTGCTAAGAGAGAAAATATAATACGTTACAAATAATGATACAGAACTCAATTATTTACGTAGATTACAAATTAAATCGATCTATTTGATTTTTACAGAAATCAGCAAGTGATTCCAAATTTTTAGCTGGTAGTGTAGTAACTAGTAACTAATTTGAATGGTGGAGGTTTAAGAATTAATTGGGAGCGTAGGATGATAAGGTTAGAGTTTTGAAGGTGTCGTGGACAGGGAAAGGTTCGAACATGATCTGCCAAGGATCGAGGTCGAGGATGAGGATGAGACGGAGTTTGAGGACGAGTCGAGGATGAAATCATGAGTTTGTATAGTATTTTGGATGAAAAACAGAAAGCCGGTTATCTATGTAGGATGAAACGATGTTGGGAACATGTATCGTCGGCAATCTCGGACGATACCATATCGTGCGAGATTCGATGGCGTGCAGCGATGGGAAAAAATCTCGGTAATGAATAGAGGTGATTCTCGACGATCGTAAAAAAATAAAAGAAAGGGGTGGACGGAAGAACGACTGCGGTCCGTCAGCGAGACAATGCCTAGCCGTCGATCGGACGAATATCCTTCCGGAGGCGGCCTATCAAACGAGCATTGCGTGATCGCCGGTGAAAGGGTACGGGAACGTGTAGCACTTCATCTAGTATGCCACTCACGCTATGCTTCTGCTCGTGTTCTTTGCCCCAGTGCCCGATGTGTGCGTCCTATTAACAGCTCGCAGCGTTTTGGCACGCTGGTAATTCCGGAATGGAATGGTCCTTGCGGCTTCTAACTCTGTTTAGAGCCAACCTTGTTCCCGGCGAGTGCCTGTTTCTGTAATTCGAATGGCGAGTCGTGTCTGCTTGCGTTTGAAGAATTTATTCGAGTGTGTAGAATAAAATCAAGAAAGTTTTGCAGTCTTATTACTGGACTGCGGATGTTTATGGAATTTGCACTTTTTGTGGCCAAATTTTAACCCCTCGTCCTACAATATCGTGACCGATAACAACACTAATCATTGCCTTTGAACCGAAATTAAACTTTATTTTGGTTTTGTTGATGTACAGCTATTGGACATCATATACAGTAATTCTTCAATCGAAGTCCAGTGCCTACTTACTCCATTGCTGGTCAACGCTACGCCACGTCGCGCCGCACAGTGGAACTTTTCGTCCAGTTCGGAGACAAAATCAAAGAACTTCCAATAGAAATGAGATAGAGAGCTGACATTTTTTTAATTACAGCTGAGACTTCACAGAATATGGGAAAAATAGGGAGATTATGGTACGAACGTTTTATAACCTTGAGAAAATTCGTTAAACAATTCGTTCACAAAAATCGATTTCTTGTAAAATCCTGAAGTCGTAGACAAATTTTGAGACCAGATATGAATTCAGCATGAAAAAATCTATAGGAAATGATGTATGGCATGTTACAAAAAAATTTTTTTCTACCCGTGGTTTTGCAAAAACCACAATTTTCGTGACATTGTGCGAGTTTGACGCTTTTTTTCAAGGTTAAAAAATGTTCGTACCATAATCTCCCTATTTTTCCCATATTCTGTGAAGTCTCAGTTGTAATAAAAAAAAATGTCAGCTCTCTATCTCATTTCTATCGGAAGTTCTTTGATTTTGTCTCCGAAATGGACGAAAAGTTCCACTGTGCGCCGTAGGGCGGCGATGATTGATCTCGGCTCGGGTATATGGGTGTGAACACCACACATTGACTTACGTGAATCGAATTTTCAAACTTCTTAATTTTCATAATTTTTTTTATTATGAAATTTCTCTGATTAAAATGACACCAAACACGATTACGTGTACACGTTTCGAAGGCAACGAAGAGCAGCGACAACGCAGGCCGAAAATTGTGCCGGCGACGCCGACTGTCCGCGTCTCTTTCTTTCCAATACGCTCTTCTTCGTTGCGTTCGAAACTTTCATCGTCGATTAATCCATTAAATACAGTTGAAATTATATCGTGTTTGGCATCATTTTGCATTAGAAAAATGTCACGAACATGTTGGTGAAAGTTCCATTAAAAAATAATGAAAAATAAAGAAGATTAAATATTGGTGTTACATTGTGATGACGCACGGGCCTTTAAACTGTGCCGGCGACGGTAACACGCTTCGGCCACGCGATCTTATTTCATTCTGTCCTTCTCTATGTTCGGCTCGTCGATTGAAGTCTCGGCGCGGTCGGCGCGGTAGACGCAGTCATAAAAAAATAGCGTCTACTACACCACTGACGTCCGTTCAGAACACGGCTGTTGGACATCGATACTGCAGTCTCTTTTTATAGGAAATTACGATCTATAAAGAAGGTCTAATCGCTGAAACCGTTAAACAAATCGTGAAGCAAGAGGTCAAGAATCTCGAATCAAATAAAATCTTATTTTCTGTGGAGTAGCCTTCTTAGATCTGAAATATGTAAATCAAAATCGTATTAAATTTTGTCTAGCATTCTTTGAACATTTTCAAAAGCGATAATTGCATAAAGATCCACTTATTACGTTTAGGGGTTTGCAGTATACTTACGATCAGTCACAAATTTCGAGTAATTTTTACAGGCTCGCAAAATTGGCCAGCGGTATCCATCAATGGCGGCGCTATCTCTCGCTAAACCATCAAAAACCTTTTCCCCCTGGAAAGTTCCCGCTATATCGAAGCTCCTCTAGCTCTCAGTTATTAACATACGAGAGGTCTCCGTGCCAAGTCCATTCCTCGGTCGATTCTAAGGTTTCGGTCGTCCCGAAATCTATGTGACCATTACCGATCTCCCCTAAACTCATTTCGCCGGTGCCAACCGAGTTCCCTCGGCCGATTTATAGTATAATACACATAGCATGCTCGCGCGCCAACAATCCCGATTTTTCAGGGGGAGGGAAGCGTAAGATTAAGCTGCGGTTAGGCGGATTGTGCCTAGATTCCTCGATCTACGGCGATGCACTAAAAATATTTATTACAACCGTGTGAATTTCGAATAAGCTAACTTTGGCCGAAGTGCTTCTAGGTTTATGGACAAATATCCGTTGCACTTTATTGGCGAGGATTGTATAGTTATTTAGGGAGAAGATATATTCATACGGAACCACATCCTCCGAACCCGTTATGGCTTTTATTCGGTTCAGGGTAAACTGGAAATGTTATTCACATATTTACTCTTATTACTCTTATATACTATATAATTCGAATTCGAATTCAACTTTCGAAAGTGGCCTAAAGTTGAGATTTTAAATAAATAAATTTATCAGTGATTTCACATTAATTCAAACTATATGAATATATGGAACTCATTTAATGTTAATATCCCCATTTCCTTTAAACATCTTGAAACACGAATCACATAACTCAGACCACTTTCACAATTACGTCACATATATGTATATTTGCAACAGTGATCCAACGAAGTCAACGTACAATGCGAATAACTTCAGCTTGAGCGTCCATTACCATAGGAACGGTTGAAGTAAGTGGCACGTTTACGTAGATACACATCTCTGACAGTGACAGAGGGTCGATAGAATAATCGTCCCCTTAAGCCAGTGATCATGAGTTAATGACTCGCAAGTGGTGCTATCCAATTAACCCCTCTGAGATGATGAAACGTATACGCTACGTAGAACACGTCAAACATTCGACAGACCTTTCCGAACTAGATTTCATATCGTTTGCACAAAATATTACAAGTAACCTTCCAGACCAGATACAGTATCACCTTGAAACGAAGAAGTGCGCGCCGTTGGTTCTTCAAATAACAAAATCGCGGGGAATGTAGAGCAACAACATTGATCCAACAATTCCACGGTCTAACGCAATCATATAACGCGTGGTCGCGGCTGGGCAAACATCAAACACGCTTGAAAATCATTACCCGAGGGCTTGGAGCAGGGGGCTTGTAGAATATCACATATTCCTTCCAAGTTCATAGCGCGAGAGAGCGCTTTCCGTGATGGCCGTTTCCAGTGGCGGGTGGCCACGATTGAAGCTCAAAAGCCTCTTCGTCCGGGTCGGCCCTCTCACATACATGCTGGTTCCACACAGTTTTCTCGGTGTATCAGACTGGGTGCGAGACTGGGTAGTTTGCCGAGGCAGGTGGGATCTGTCCCGGGGTTCTGGGTTGAACTCGGTCGAGGCCGGGCAGACAAGAGAACCTATGCCCTGTTGAACAGAGAGTTCTCTCGCCGGAACCGTCGTCGTCGTCGTCCTCGTCCTTGTCCTCGTCGTCGACGAAATGCAACTTCGTTGTCGTTTAGACCTTAGACCGTATACAGGGTGAGTCAGAAGAAACAGAACACCTGAATATCTTTGTTGGATTCAAAGATACGAAAGGCGAAATGGGAATTTGAATGGTGTCGATTTTTTGGGTCTTTTGTTTTCGGTATTTTCAAGGACATCAACGTTAATTTAAATGGAATGTCCAATTTTTTTATGCTCGATTTCGATAAATTCGCGTATTCTGAGTACATATACAGTAAGGAGCAAAACTGAACCAATAACCACAAGTTTTGTATAAATCAACATTATAATCAACATTATAATTATTTTTATCATAGTTAGAAGTAACTCAAGAAATTTTTTCAATAATTAATGTCTCCTCGTTTAGCAACGACAACAAAAATAGATTGACTCGGTTCTGCACCATGTCCAATACTTGTTTTACCACGTCCGATAAGTTTTGTATAAATCATTATTTATTGCTAGGAATATAGAAGCATAACAAAAAATCAATATTATAATTATTTTTATCATAGTTAGAAGTAACTCAAGAAATTTTTTTTTAATAATTAATGTCTCCTCGTTTAGCAATGACAACAAAAATAGATTGACCACGTCCAATACTTGGCAATATTTAATATATTATTTATTTTTAATATTTCGTCCACAACCCTTGTGCTTGTAAAACTGCACTAATTCGCTTTGGCATACTTTCTATTAATTTTTTGCAATAATCTGGAGATACTTGTTCCCACTGTTCTTGAATTCTATCATACAAATCTGTGATTGAAGTTGGTTGGGAGTCATATGAATCCCGAAGTCGTCTTTTTAGTAAACCCCATAGAGAATCTATGGGGTTGAGGTTGCGGCTCTGTGCAGGCCAATCCAGAACAGAAAATTTTTTAATACTGAGCCAATTTTTTACACTTTTAACAGTGCGCTTAGGGTCTCGGTCATGCATGAAAATTACATTTGTTTCTTCAAAAGGCATATTTTCAACCGCATCTATGAGATGATCTTGTAAAATACCCTTGTACATGCACTGATTCATGATGCCATTAATTCGGTGCAGTGAGCCAACACCAAATGCTGTTAGGCACCCCCAGACCATCGGGGATCCGCCTCCATGCTTTAACGTTTGTTTCACATGTCGTGGTTCAAGCCTTTCATTTTGACAAATCCAGCACCAAGACATGCCATCTGAACAAATTCTGTTAATTTTGATCTCGTCTGGCCAAATAACCCGTTCCCAGTCAGTAGTTATCCAGTTTTGATATTTTGTAGCAAGTTCCAAACGACGTTTAATATTTTTCTTCGATAACATTGGTTTCTTTTTTTCTTAATGCTTCTAAACTCAGCTCCTTTGAGGGTTCTTCGTGCTGTCCACTGACTTGTTTGTATATTCGTATCTTCATTTAATAATTTTGCAGCCATAATGGAACTTGAAGCTTCACCAGATGTGACAAACCGTATAATCCTCCGTTCATCCTGCGGTGATAATATTTTTGGTCTTCCTCCAACATTTAATAATATACTTTTCCAGTATTTTTTTCTTATTCTCTGCAGTGTCGATTGACTAACACTGCAAGTTATCGCCGTCTTACGCGTCGACAAGCCGTCATTCAAAACAGACATGACTTTTTTTACACAGTTTAAAGCAATTGACTTCATATCTATTCTTACTTCACTTGCATGTTTTTCCGTTCGACTTATTGCGAAGATTTGAGTATTAAGACGTAGAAAAATAGTTTGTAAACATACCAAAGTCCTACTAGATCATTCCACGTAAACATTTCTTGTAGGGGCCGGTGCAAAGCCGAGTCAATCTATTTTTGTTGTCATTGCTAAACGAGGAGGCATTGATTATTGAAAAAAATTTCTTAAGTTACTTCTAACTATGGTAAAAATAATTATTATATAATGTTGATTTTTTGTTATTCTTCTATATTCCTAGCAATAAATAACGATTTATACACAACTTGTGGTTATTGGTTCAGTTTTGCTCCTTACTGTAAAAGTACTAAAGTATGTTTACCCTGAAACTTACCGTTGCTGAGATGTTCGACTGTTTCTATCCTATTACTTTTATTATGAAACGTATTCTATTTACATTTGACGTAGTGTGAGCATATTCTCGATTCTACATCATCTATTAGCTATTATCCACCAATTTGAATCACCTTGTGACGTGACTTATAGGCAACACATACACCGTTAGCTTGGAACGCTGTGTCCTATGCATATCCTATACTCCTATACCTATGTTGGGTCTACATATAAGTTTATATGGTCTAAGGTTTAGACGCGTTATAACGTGTAGAATCCATTCCTCGCCGTTGCGGCGGCAGCCATTGTTGGACACGGAAGATCAAACGGCGGAATTTTCCCCGGAGGTATGCGATGCTTTAGCAGGGGCGGCGCGGCGAGCGCGCGCCGTAGGGGTGGCTAGAAAGGAGATACAAACAGCAAAGTTCCTTTCAACGCAGTCTGCCACCTGTCCTTGTCTCCACCTGCGATATAAAAAGCACATTTCTTTTCCAGGTCGGTGCATTCCACTTGCATTTCTCTACGCCATCCCCCTCCTTCTTCGATGATGTCCTAGTGTTTGTCTCTAACGCTCTCTTTCTCCTACCACGATCCACCTCAATCCCACAACCCCTCCACCATCCCCCCATTGGTTCCCTACACCCTTTCGCTACCGAGATCCACTGTCTCGCACTTTGCCAAAGCCTGCTTTGCATTGCTTGTCCGTGTCAACGACGCGTTCGACTCTGTGTGCACAACACGCCAGACGAAAAGTGCCGCGCCCGTGCGGTCTCCAACGGCGACTTGGAATTTTAATTTGATTCTGGCTAGTTCGCTACCAACCCTCTTCCCCTCTCTCTCTCTCTCTCTCTCTCTCTCTCTCTCTCTCTCTCTCTCTCTCTCTCTCTCTCTCTCTCTCTCTCTCTCTCTCTCTCTGTGTGTGTCTCTGTCTCTCTAGTTTGGTATGTCTGTACCTTTCGGTCGGTCGTTCTCTCTGTGTTTCTCTGCTCTTCACCGTGACTAAAAGTTTTTCCGAGTAATGAAGCACTGAGGGCTGCTTTCTGGATACGGGTTCGCTCGGTCTTTCTCCTCTCTGAAGCTTGCGCCATGCGACGACACGTTCGCTAGGACGATGCGAGAGCAAATGGAGGATGCTGATGCCAAGTGGGTGGTTTTAGGATGTCTGGGTTTTCTCGACTCTCCGCTCGCAGCTCTTCGGCTTCTGCGCCGGTAATTTGTCTTCCTGAAGTGGCCCTCCGGTCCGTCGGACCTTCTCCACGACTCAGTTCACCGTGAATTTCGTATTATCCATTCGAGTTTTTCAGGTTTCATCAACTACTTATTTATTGGCGATCGAAAAATACATCTTAACGTGTTCCCGATCGACACTTCTCGAAAATTTCCTGAGTGTTCGGTAAAAGGGACTTCTCTAATCGAAAATTATACTTCGCCGGGTAACAAGACCCGGTACGAGAGAACGGAGTCGACTGACAAGGGAAGGAGTTCGCTAACACAACGTTCGCGACGCGTAATTCGTACGAATGGCTTTTATTAAGTTGTGAAACATTGTTACCGTGCAGGGGAGGGAATTGGAACAACAATCGGCGTGTTCCGCGCTTCTTCCTTGTCCACGTTTCGCGCCGTTACCCCGTTATGAATATAAAGTTTACGGAGCTCGGTTTCGTTTTCGAAAATTTAGGTCACGAATCGAACGACCGGAATCGAGTTACAAGCCGTTCAATGGTATTTTCATTCGACTTACGACCAACGTAGTTCGCTTGCTGCGCTGCCGCGGCGAAATGGCTGCAAATTCTTTGACTTTCTCGAGCGAATCAGATTTTTTCGTCTGAAACTCATTCCAACTACTGAGTCGCCGTCTTTGCGATGCTAGAAGCCTCTTTAATAATATGATTGTGGAATTTATACGATGTTTATGTGGTAATATCAGGTTTTAACAAATCATTTTTGTGTGTTGCAGGTAAATTATTGAATATCTGTGCAGCTGGGAAAATGAAAAATGACTTGGAAGGGTAAGAAAAACGATATAATTTCTCTAAACAGTGGATGTTCGCTTGATTTCTGAATTGAAGTGTAGATTAAAATGAATTAGAAGAGCTAATAGATCGTGTCGAAACCGAATAAAAACGTAGTGTACTTTTCATTAACTCAGGATCGTCAACATGAAGTTTGTTGAAAATTATTAAATGATTAAAGAAAGAAACAGTGTTTCGATTTGAATTGTTCGCAATCCGCGCAGACAATTAGAATCGAGCACAAAGCAATCTCGTGACTAGTCTGCTCTTTCCCCCGAGTGGCCAAAATCCTCTATTCGTTGGCTGCTCTAACATTGAAACTAGATTTCTCAATTATTCGAAACTGTAGCGGCAGCAGAGAGCGGGTTCAAGTTATTAATACATCGCCGGGAGCAGCATTCATTGAAACAGCCATTCATCAAGCCGTGCGAAATTCCTTTAGCCTAGCATATTTCGTCGCGTTCGTTCGCTCTATCGCGAAACCAGCTTCTAGAGTTAGCTAACAGGAGATCGAGTTCCGTATCGATTACCGGCAGTTTAAACTATTACCGATCCGGGTCGGACGCTTTCTAAACAAACCACCCTCCGCGGAATAATTAAAACATCATGCTTCGCGGAGGAAACGTTTCGCGAACGCCCGGGATATTTTTCGGCGTGATTAATTGCAGACTGGAAATGAATTTCCCGGAGGAAGCTTCGCCCGAGGACAAGGGGTTTGGGGTTCGGATTATTCGCGGAATTTAGGTAATAATCGTAAAACGACGAAAGTATTGCTCGGCTACGTTACGAAATGCTTTCGAACACATCTGCTCTCCAGATTGCAGAACGCGTTGCGCCCAACGGAATTAAATTTGCACGGTTTCATTCTCACTGTCGCGGTTACAGCTCCATTGCCCCGTGTCTTACTAGCACTCATTTTTGCTTCGCAGAATTATGACCCGGGTAGACCGCGCATGTTTATGCAATTCGCAATTTTTCCAGACGAATTTTAAGAAAGCGGAATCAAATAAAATCCTGTTTTCAGTGCTAGTAGCCTTTTTAGATCTGGAACTAATCGAAATCGAATTGAAAATTTTCCTACTTAGAATCGAATGCTCCTCTTCCTGTTATTAATCACTCGATACCGTAAACTATCGTTTGACGACGTTCGACGTCATCGTTACTCGGCGAACCGGTAATCACAGAGACCGTAAAATTCCCTGGCACTATTTACTACCGGAGAATCAAAGCACGATAGCTTACTTTACAACTTTCACAAATTACAAGCTTACAAGTTCCCGTGTGTTGTATTACGGCGAGTTATTGCAGTATCGCGTTTCGATACGAAACGAGGTAATCGAGAAACAACATTCAAAGTTCCCATTGTTCGAGCGCTGCAAATGTTTCGGATTTCTCTCGGATGAAGTTCCCATTTTCATAGCATTGAAGCCTCGTTCGCACAATTACAGTTTCTCGTGTCGCATGATCGTTCACTTTCGCGTGTCCCACTGGGAAAAATCATTTTACTGCACGTGTCTAAGTCATTTTTTAACAGTTGCGAAACATCTTCCATGCATTTTTAACCGCTTGCCTTACAATATCGTGCCTGACTCGTGATGAATTGCCAATAAATGAAGTGCCAATAAATTTTGTGTTGTTAATGTACAGCTACTGGAGAACGTATAGGTGCACAATAAATATAAGTACTCCTTTTTTGGGAAATTGCGACCTACAAAAAAGGTCTAATCACTGAAACCGTGAAATAAGTCAACATTGATCACAACTAGACCGCGGATTTTTAATTCAGATTGCTTACGTACATGATCAACTGTTCACAACCGAACAACATGCGAAAATCCGGCATCGATCAGCCGCAAGATCCCTTCCCTTTTTCGAAGATCAATTACCCAGGCCCGGGTTGAGCCTAATCCCAAACGAACCATCGCTGTACACACACGCGACAGCCAACTTCGCAACGGCGGTGTCGCGCAAAGGAACCAGTTAACCGCGTTTTCAACGGTTAATTATCGCGTTTCACGACTAAACACCCTCGACTAGGAGATTGGGCGTCGCTTTTGCGTGGGTGAGTTAGTTCTCGCGGAGGATTGTGGGTGGTCGAAGAGGAGGAGGAGAAGGGTGTGCCCGCGTGTGGTCGTGTTGCGAAGTGTTCCCCTCGTTGAGGATGAGAATGGGTACACATATAGGTAGCACAGCAGACTGGCGTAACTCGTCGGATTTATCCGTCGTAGTTCTGCATCGTTACGTTATTTCGCGGCGCGGATAATTAGCATTCTGGGGCCGAAACTGGCGTCTCGCGTCGTTCATCCCACGGTTGGTTCTATTCCCCCGTTAGTCGGCCGAACGCGCGCCGCGTTCGACGCGCGGAATATGACGGGGAAGATGGCGAGAAAGAGAGAAGAGAGGCGAGAGAGAGATAGGATGGCGGTCGCAGGCTTTCGATGCGGCGTTCCAGCGCGGTACGGAGCAAACTTTATAGGGCGACGACTGTTTTGTCTCGGTGATTTGCAGCATCTGCACAGAGCACCTCGAGCGAGCAGCCAGCCAGTCAGAGCCATTCCGGTGTGCGGCGAAGTAAGAGCATTTAAGGGCACAGAGAGGAAGAGAGCAAGAGCGAGAGAATAAGAGTGATAGAGAGAGAGAAGATAACGGGTGTGAGAATTATTTGGAATTAGACGACGACGCTGTCGGCCGCGATTTACGTGCCACCGCAGCGCAGCCATAGGTGGCAGCTAGGCGTGGTCATGGTTGCAAACCATCCCCCCAGTTCGGACGCTGACTCCCTCGCGATTGTAGCCGGCGAAAGAAAGAGAACACGCCGGCGCGCCGTCGTCCTTTTCACCGGTATCGGGACAAATGGTCTTTAATAATTCTGTCCCCAACCGCACCTTTGTTTTCCCTCCGGTAATTCATCCATAATTAATAGCTCTCACCTATCCCCGGAATCATTTCGACTGATCACGCGGTGATTTTACAGTTCGAGGATATTAGACCCGGCAAATTGATTCGGCCGATTAACCGGATTTCTGTACTCGCTTTTCCATTGTCCGTTCTTCCTTTTTTCCGCTTTATTCATCCCCCTTCTCGACACAGTCTAGAATCCTATTACGTTGACGCGACGCCGACGCTCCGCTGAAAGAGATTAGATTTGTAGGAGGTGTAAAAGACGAGGGGAGATTGCAAGCCGCCGCCGGTTGTTGAGAGCTGATGAGGTGTAAAAAGAGGAGGAGGGCAAGAATGTTTCCTGCTGATCCTGTTAGCGGATTCGTTAGCGGGGCTACTTAGCACACTCGCTTTGTACTGTACTTTGTCGACCGGGATGCCGCGGCTAACCTAGTTTCCACCTGGATTGCTGGTTATTTAGAATTTAGGATTGATACCGGCGCCTCTGTTCGCAGGACTTGCTCCAAGTAGCTTTTTCGGGATTAGGCGATGAGGCTTGGGTAAATTGTTGATCGAAAAGTTTTCAGGCAGAGATGTCCTCGACCTAAATTTGCTAACTTGTTCGCGCTGTTTTATTTGTTGGGTAGCCGATGGGTTTTCAGCAAATGGTGTCAGCCTGGAATTTTTCTGATAAAGATGTCTCATAGTTCTCGAATTTGTCCGTCCCTGGTGGTGTGTTGTGGCGAACCGAGTCGAGCGCCTGGGGCCTACGGAAACTTGAAACGACCTGAACTGGTCGAGATGTCCCAGAAGCCCTCTAAAAAAATTTCCCGACGCATTTTGCACCGTGAAGTTGGCCGGTTCCAATGTGACCGACGTTCTCTTTTACTTGACGGTAAACGCGGTCGATCGTGAAAGTGAATCTCTTATGGAAGTGAAGTTATTTGTATTAAAAATTTAATATATTTTTTTTGCTTAGTATTAGTAGTTAAAATAGGACTTTTGAGGGCGACCGCGACCTAGATCGACCTTTTATCTAGCGCCTTTGGTTACCGAAAACCCCATCTTTGCATTATCGAGAAACGAGAAGGCGCATCCCGCACCCTTGCAATCCTGGAAACGAGTCTTAAGGGGGATCTATACCCTCGGATTTTGGGGTATTTATCAATGTTATCAACCTCTGTGCAGAAAAAAGTTTGGTAACATTGATAAGCACGCAACTGCATAATGAACACGAGATGGAGTTGCTTGCTATTTCCATATTCTATTCAGCTCGTCGCGAATGCCGTTATACAGGACAGGTCGCACTAATATTAGTGCCACCGATGAGAATATGTACCTCGTCTGTGTCAGTTTTGCTATCATTCCACATTGACAGCAGTGCAGCAGTGAAATGTTGCACAATATCGCAGCACTGATTGACAGTCCTCCAGACTAGGCGCCATCTCGTCTAAACTAACTGAAATAAAATTGGCTCTAGATTGGCTCTACATCAGAGATAACCTCTGTCTTCATGAACGTAGTATGGGGAAATCTATGCTAATGTGAATGAAATCACGCGCGGCGATTTTTTGTCCTTATACGAGCATATTTTGAGCTGCACAAAGGCTCATTTGATAGAGGAAGGTTCATCACGGCGCGCTCTGCTCATCATATCAGTCAGAAAAATCTCTTTGAGACAGGAAAATACATTGAAATCTGCGGTTATTTTTCTAGATTTTTTCTCTACTTTGGGCACTCATATTATTAGATATAAACATAATCTCATTAAATCAATAGCAGAGCGCGCCGGATTTAACCTTCCTCTATAGAATGAGTCCTCACCCAGTCCAAAATCCGCTCAAATAAGGACAAAAAATCGCCGCGCGTAAACCCATGTTTCGACCCAAAATCTAGTAAGATTCTAGTTCCTTTCTAGTTACTTCATTGGGTATAGATCCCCCTTAAGGTGGTGGAGCTGTGTTCGAGGAGGTTTATCGCTCGTGCGAGGAAAGGTGTTCAAAAGAATCTCCCCGAAAGCAGTGTTCAAGTCGGTCTGAAGGAATTCAACTCCATTAGACGAAGGGAGAGCGAGACACACTGGCGTCCCTCGTTCAGCGACTATCGCTACTCCACGTGGCCGGAGATAAGAGCAAACGCAACCAACTCGAGAGCCACGCGAGCGGCCATCAAACGAGGAGCTGCAAGGAAAAATGACAAACCACGGCGATGTTAAAAAGGGTTTGCACAACAGTTCATACGACGACGGCTGGACTCGGAGGAAAAGGGTAAAACAAGGCTAGCTAACGGCGCACCGGTTGATAAAAGAGGGCGTGCTGATTCCACCGAATAAAGAGACCAACCTGACCTCTGCTACAATGCGGTGCAACCCCGTTGCGCGGAACATTCTTCTTCGCGGATTGTACAAGGCGAACGCAACTTCATCAACTCGAACAGCTCGATTATCCTTGACGATACGAAAAGTTGTCGAAAAGAAACATGAATATTATCGACTCGTCTTCCTTCGAGATTCTAAGAACAGTTTTTAGTTATTATAAATTTAGTTTGAGCCTTCGACGAAGCGCGAGCAGACTGTCGGCCATCTCACCGACTTGGGCCGATAACGAAACGCCATTTTGCCGTGATAGGGCCGCGACCTTCTCTTTTCCACGCATTCGGACGTCGTCCGAGTCACTTTCTCGTTCCGCGTGGCAGCGCCTTGTGGGAATCGGAAAATGCTTCGAGAATTCTGGATTAAAGTGAAACTTTAGCTGCCAGCTGGGTCGACGTCCGATCGACGAAACTGCCGACAAAGAATGTACCTTGGGAATGCTGGCGACACGTACTTGCCTTCATCCGCCTCCACCTTTGCTGGCTTTAACAAGGTAGAAGCTGAAGTTTCGGTGGATGGTAAATTAATTATCGACACCGAGGTTTTCTTGGCTTGTTTGATAACATCGCGGATAAGGATCAAAGGGGTCATACAGGTTATTAGAAGTACGTCCATCGAATTTCTGTTACGTTCGATCAAGGATCTTTCCACGACAGATTACCAGCAGCATGACGAGCCAGCTAATTAGATTTTGGATGGATCACTATCGGGCACGAAAGAATTTTACGTGTGATGAACACTTCCACCGACGAACCTCCAACTTCGACGAACAAATTGATCCACGAATTTGTTGCCGGAGAAGTAGCCTGTTTCGAGCGTTCAGACGAAAAGCTTAGCAACCCGGCGACTCCGAAGTAGAACTTCTTCTAAATCCACCTAGTCCACTTTGCAAAAACTACAGGACATCAAGCGCGTGACCAAAAGCATCGTGATCCCCTGTTTAGTATTCGGATCGCGCGGTCGGGATCGATGAAATGGCTGCGGTACGAATAGTAACAATATTATCCGAGAGTCAGGAACTTTTATTTTATTAAAACTATTCCGGGGACGCGTATCATCCGTGTCCATGGTGTGCTTAATTGTACTATCTCTAATTTCACGTAAAGTAAACATTTTTTAGATGAAATTTGTAGATCGAATACTTCGCGCATTATGGTACAATTTTATGCAGTGCAATTTGGAGATTGAAATCTACCTTGACTCACGAGGTAGATTCAAGCCAATTTTCTTTCTTGGCACAGCATTACGATCACATTCTCTTGAAAACCAAACATTCAAGCCAATTTAATTCGTATACGTAGATATACATAGGTAGTCGTTATACAAGTTGCCTCCGGTTCCTTTGTATTACTTTTTAAAAGAGTATCTATTTTATATGTTCATTTCCCACGGGGTTTCGAGATCATCTGAATTTTTCTGTCCAAGAGAACGATTTTCGTTTCGCCACGTCGCACAGTGATCGATTCCTCGATTCTAGGTGGACAAAATTCAAATTTTTGTGTTTTCTTGTAGTAATGTAGCTTTATTTCTCAGAAATCATGACAAGTGTATAAAAACAACATGAACTTTAACGATTTATATAATTTCTTTATAATGGACAAATAAAACAATTAATTGTAACATTTGTGAAAATAACATAAATTAAATATTTTATAGTTTTTGTTGAAATACGTGAATACACAATACACAAAATGAAAAGAATTAATCTTAACTTATATTTAAAAATTAGATAAAGTTGTACGAAAATATAATACAAAATTACAAAATTATAATAAGGAATGTGCATGACAAAGGTGCATATCCTAAATTATTATAAATTATAATTGTCATATGTAAATCTCGTACCTTTTTTAAGGTGATTTGAGTAAACTTTTTGCCTCTGCTGCTAATTCTTTAGAACATTTTTTAGTAATTTTCCTCTTACTACTTATAAGTGGATCGGACGTTAGAAGTAACATATGAAATATGTCTTCTACATTTTTTTTTCTATTTTCTTTTAAAAAGCGGTCGATAGTGCGATGGCATTTCTGCCATTTTTCTTGGACTCTTTTGCAAAAACTTGTAATGTTTGTATGCAAAATATTTTTTGCTGAATCATTAATAGCTTCGATGTTAAAAAAGTTTAGAATCAGCCCTATTATTGCATCAACTTTGGATTTGGTATCTTTAGAACTTGTTGAATACCAGGTTTCAAACATCGGTCTTCGTGGCATACTCCATGTCTTTTCTAAAAAATGATATAAATGACTAACGGGCCAAAACGGGCAAGCGATATTTAGTATCATTATTTTGAAATAAGTATTCTTCAAAACTATCAGAGAACGAAGTCCGGCCGAGTCCGGGGAAAGAAGTTATACAATTTGACCTCTTCTTAAATAATATTATTAGTTCACCTGCTGTATATGATATCATATGTATATACACGGCAAAATAAAATTATACCGATATGTAAAAATTAAATACTTACCTTCGCTCACACGCTCCATTTTTTAGATAATAATTTAAACAACAAACAAACAAGTTATACGATGGAGAAGAATTAACTTATTTATAGTATTTCGCAAAGACAAAACTTTAACGCCGTATTACGTCGTAATAACCACGTGCAATCGAAATATTAGCTTATATATCGAATAAATAAATGTTCGTAAACAATTTAGAACGGCAGTGAAGATATCTGAAGTTAATCAAATTTACCATTTTGTCCGCCTAGAATCAAGGAATCGATCACTGTGCGTCGCACAGTGGGCAGAATCGAGAAATTTAGTGACATTTCATGAAAAAGTCGACTTTCTTATATCGATTTCTAATTTTGTATTGCTTCCTAAATGTCCATCAACATCGAAGCTGAGAAAATTAATGTTTGTTCACAAAAACTGTAGTTAATATAAATTTAGAAAGATAGACATTTGAGATGCAGTATTTTTCAGCCAAAAATTGCTTCTTTTCATCGAGGTGTCCTGATTACCCTATTTAATATTCCTTCTGCCTCTTTTGTGTAAATGAAAAACAGTCCTTTGGGGTAATAATTAACGCTGTTAGTTGAGTATGGTTGCTCGCAATGTATTAAAAATTAATATTTAATGAAATGAATAAAATCTATATACTACATACTTTCTTAGAATTTGCAAGGCGTATCTTTTAATCGATCTAATTGGACCTCTTCGGACAAATTAGATAATTTTCATTAGACCTTCCTCTACATATCCCCACAAAAATCATATCCGACCCGATCCGATTTTCAAATTATGATTGTTTAAAGTTATCGAGACGTGTCACCTGACGCATAGCAACTCACATATACAGTAGCGGACAAAAGTTTAAGACTGCTCTAAAGAAGACGATAACTTTTTTAATATTGCACTATACGATTTGAACTTTTTTAGGAAGCTAGAGCAATTAATTTACTAAAGGCTGCAAAAAGAAATTTTTTCAAAAACTGCAATTAATCGGAATTGTTGAAAAAATGCTAAAACTTGAATTTTTAACAATGAGTTACAAACATTTAAAGATGGTAACTCATTGCAACGCCGATCGATTTTGACGAAATTTTCAGAATATGTTTAATTGACACAGATCCACAAAACGTGTTTTTTAAATTTTCAATATAGGCCACATGAAAGTTACAAATTCAACTTTCAGTATTTTTTCAACAATTCCGATCAATTGCAATTTTTGAAAAAATTTCTTTTCACATCCTTTAGTAAACTAATTGCTCTAGCTTCCCAAAAAAGTTCAAATCGTATAGTACAATATTAAAAAAGTTATCGTCTTCTTTAGAGCAGTCTTAAACTTTTGTCCGTTACAGCATGTAGTTCTACATAAGTAATTAAATACCATCCAAATATGAATATTTTTGCAATTGCATTAAAAATTCATACCTACCTAAAACAAGTATGTAATTTTTAACAATAATATAAGTAATCTATTAATTTTATTGTTCAAAATAAACTGGACCAAGAGTTTCTTAGTTTTTCTTAGCGAGTATCACTAAACTAAACAAATTGACCAAAAGTTTACCTGTTAACATCAATTTAAAAACATTTTGGTAAGATTAATTGGCTTATTTTTTATATTTGTTATATTTTTGTTCACATTTTTATCTTTTATAGACACATTGCACATACATGAAATAATACGAAATAACAAAGATCGTAATATATAGAATCGACATGATTTTAAAACAATTAAATTGAAAAAATTATTTATAATTACTATAAATTATTATTATAGTAATAAAAAATATCTTTTGATACGCTTGTGAGGCGTTTTTACCTCCTCGGTGCATTTTGTATGCGTTGATTACAAAAAGATTTCTCGGATTTATATTTTGCGTATTCCATAGAACATTACATGTATGAAAAATAGTTTGGAAGATCATACTTAAAGAATTTTATTTTAATAAAAAAAATCAATGAAAATTAATTAACATTTATTGTTTAACAAAATAGAAAACATTTTATTTGTTTACAGTTAAAATTGACTATTTTTTAAATAAATTCTAGTGCAAATTTCTTCCCGATGTCTCTTATGGTTCAAGAGTTGTAACAAAATGTCACTAAATTTCTCGATCCAGCCCACTGTGCGTCGATACCGATCCAGCCGGATCGATTCGGCGACCTCGCCAGGGTCGGCGGCAGTTAAACGTCACTCTAAAGTATCGGCAATCGCCTGGGTTCTCCGTAAACCGGTCGGAGAAGCGCGCGAGAACGGGCGTAGCTGAAAAGTCACGTTCGCGGAACGCTGGCTCCCCGGTTCCGCAATATTTATCGCGTCGCACGCGTGCGGTTGAAATAAAACAATACGTGCGTTTGCGCCGGAGATTACACGCTTCCCTCCCCTTTCCCCGGACGGTTTTCGGCTTTAATGGGTCACGTAGATCCGCGCAGCCGATTTTCAATCGTTGAACGCGCGCGCTTCGTCGCGACGCGATGCGCGAAACCCTCCGACCGCGCATCGATTTCGACGAGACGCTTTATTTCGTTCCTTTGCCGATCGATCCAACTGTAATATTCGATCCGGATTTCATTGACAGAAGTTGGAGCATCCTCCGTGTAATTAATCGATTTTATTTAGCCGCCCAAGCTCGTTTATCAACCATGTTTTATCTCCATTTTATTAGTTAGCAAATGTCTTTCGTGACAAGTTGTACAGGTAACCAGCTCGCGAACGTTCATTTTTCATTGTTGCGAATAACGCGATAGGTGAAATGTTAATCTATTTGCATCGACGGTTTGTTATCGTGGCGGTTTGATGGGGAAGAAGCACTGGTTGCACAGGAAAAAATGAATCGACAATGTAAACTGAGATTTGCTCATATCCGGCATCCATTTGCGCGAAATCGAAGTTTAAAATCGAGTGATTACGCACGCACGTGAGTGCCGCTTTGTTTGCTCGTCTGTCCATCACTGGTTATTTCCACTTACGTGCATTCTGTTACAAATATTGACAACGATGTGATATCATTTATTTTATATAACGATTCGATGGGATCATGCTATTTGCAGGCGAAAAAGACGGGCATTATCTGCGTTCGGTGTTCTATGCAAGTAGAAATAGTCGTCATTGGTCGGACACATGTTGGCAGATAGAATATTTCTGCAAGATTACAAAATTTGTGTAACGATTCACTAGAAATCGATTATTTCAAAACAAACGCAGTTTACGATTAATCATTTTTGTTTCCGGGAGAACGATTTTTCAAGTTGGCAAAAGTTTCTGTTTATTTAACATCAAAGTGATCGTCAGAATAATTCGTAGCATGAAAATCCGATGAAATAAAATCTATCTCGATACTTCGACCGAGTGCTACAAACGTTAACATTGTTCGCGATAGAAATATACAAATTTTGTTCAGGGAAAAATTTGATATTCTTCTAAAAAAAGATTTTAACGGTATCTTTGTACGAACAATTAATAACCATGTAATTTGGGTACCCACTTGCAATTTTTTTCTAAAACTGCTTCAACATTTCTGTTGATAAACAGCACAGTTATTGTAGACTTTAATGTTCCTGGATGATCAGAGAATAAATTGCAACGTGATCGAACACTGCAGAAAATGTTGGTGATTGACATAGGGGTTAAAGTGAAATAGATTGAGTGACGAGAGTAACGAGAAATATGGAATTTTTACTCCGCGTTGCCGCAATGGTTAATTCCGTTACATCATCGTCGTTCATTATGTAACGATGTCGACAATTCAGTTTCGCTTTCGACGAGACGGGACGAGCTCGAATAGGCGACGCCGGATCAAATTTTGCGCTGATGAGCGTCATTAATGGCATGCTGTTAGTCGCCATGCCGCAGCTCGGGTATTGATTGTCCGTCGACTGAAATCGGTTTCCTCCGAATCGTCCGGCTGCATTATGTCTGATAAACATAATATCAATTAATGAGGTCGTCCGGTTTGGTGCAAGCCTGCTTGTCGTCCCGATGGCACGGCGCGCGGCGCGGCGTCGAGAAAAATGGCGGCTTAAAACGGCCGTCCTGTTCAAAACCCTGATAATGATTCTGATGGCAGGCTGATTACGCGTTCGGCCTCGTTTCACCTCGTATTCCATTATCCTTTTTAATGGACGAAAAAGAACCTGCTAAAATAACAGATAATTACGCCGGTAACGAGGAAATGTGATAACAAATGGGCAAACTGATTGAAAATGAACGACCGTTAAACAATCCGACGTTGACGACACAACAGGAGCCGAAGTCACGCTAATAACCTTTACCCGAGATCAAACGACAATTTTTCACAACGCGATTATTCAATGAATTTTAATTAGCTGTTTAATACGTTTTATTTCGGTATGAAGTAGCCAGACGATTTTTATCTGGACGATTAACGCAATTCAGAACGACGATTTCAAACAACATAACTAGCGCAGTGTTAAATTGTATAATTTCTGTAAATTTTCGAGAAGAATTCAAGGATGAAATAGGGTCGTAAGAAGCCTGATTAGAATTTTCCGGCTGGTTTCCAGAAATTCGCATAATTTCAAGTCCGGCTGGGCGGCCGGAGCACACAGAGAGGGACGTAGTCGACGAACGAGACGGTGTGGCGCACACGTGCTTAATTTAGAAAACTGGTTCGCCGTTTCTTAGACCGAGTTCGTCCGAAATCTGCAGTTCTCGTGGGTATACGTAATGTCTCATTCATTATTGAAAGGCGGAGCGGAGCTCCAGCCGAGGTCTGGCAACCGAGTTGAAGAGTTTCCTTAACTATAATCTATTAAACGAAACTAATGCGGAAGGAATCCGCAAGAAGCGCAGTTGACAAAAGTTTGCACATCTGTTCGAAAATAGTGAACGGCTAGGAAAATGGATCGCTGAATAATTAAATTCGGACCGAGAAGTTCCAAGGTTTTGACGGGGGACAATCTCGGGGAAATTAATAAATCGCGGATCGCCGGATTACGTTTCTGCCGGGGATCCATATTTCGCGTGTAATTCACGAGCGCGTACTTCGGTACGTGTCATTTTAAGTTCGCGGGTAGACACTTACTGAACGAAATTGCGGTAAATATTGTATTGCGGCGCCGCAGCTGCGGTTCAAACAAATGTGCAGCGCCTAAGGGGGCCCGTAGACGCTCAATAATATTGTCAATCTAGCTATCAATACGGCGCGGCGCACAGTGGGTAGAAACGCGAAAAACGCAGACAAAAATCATGATTTCAAAAAATGCATTTTTGAAGCTACTTCTAAGTTTAAATGAATAAAAATGGTTCAGTTTCATAGATTATGAGGTGTTGAATTCAAATTGATAATTTGATTTTGCTTAATTCCAAATCCATAAAAGTTATATAAGGTTTCTCAGAAGTGGTTTTCTCGAATTTAGACGTAAATATTATCAATTATTTTATTATTAATACTACTATATTTTTAAGTTATTATACAGGGTGTCCCGAATTTAAATGGCAAAACTTCAGGAGCGTGTAAGGGACCGAAGAACTAAGACAAAAAGTCTTTCAGAGATTTGCTCGTTTTTGCTCCGTTTTGGAGAAAACCGCAAAAAAAGAAACAAAACGAGTAGGGATGTGCGAGATCCCTGTCGGAACCATTCGGGATTCTCGAGAATTTTCGGGATTCCCGAAAGTTTCGGAATTCTCGAGAAGATTCCCGACATTTTGAAGCTTTTCCATACTTCCAATAATTACAAGAATCTGAAAGCCATTATGTTCTCGAAGATTACATATCTTATTAGTTGGGAATGTTTATGTTAGTAATATTGTAGAAAGTAATTGCGAATAACGATACTTTCGGGAATCCTAAATATTATTCCATATCCCGTACATTGTCGGGAATCCCGAAAATTCTCCGGAATCCCGTAGATTCTCGAGAATCCCGAATCTTCGCGGGATCCCGTATATTTTCGGGAATCCCGAATCATCTCGGGATCCTGCACATACTCGGGAATCCCAAAAATTCTCGGGAATCTTGGATATTTTCGGGAATCCCGAACATTTTCGGGAAACTCGCACACCCCTAAAAACAAGTTTTCATTTTTGTACTTTTATTCTTTTTTTTGTGTATACAACTCAAGAGAGCAACTGACAACGAGATACTGTATTTTTGCGTTTTTCTCCAAAACGAAGCAAAAACGAGCAAATCTCTGAAAGATTTTTTGTCTTAATTTTTCGGTTCCGCACACGCTCCTGAAGTTTTGCCATTTAAATTCGGGACACCCTGTATATTAAATTCTCTATAATTTTCTTGATGCTAATCGTCGTATCCTATTATTGCCTTATATTATGTTAAATTCAAAAATTGTTGGAAAATTTTTAAATTGAAGATGCCATTATATGATTCCTCCTCTATTAAAATCATTAAGAGAAGAAATAACATTCAATTTAGTTTCTATTTCTTGCAATCGATGTAGCCAATTTTCATTTTGCGCGAGAAATCTTGACGAAATATTGACAATAAACCTCCTAAACGTCAATGCGCTTCAATCAAAATTTCTATCAATATGCTTCAATATATTGACCAATGCGTTTGAATCCCTTCTAAACGGTCAATATGCCCTTTCAATGCGCCTCGTCAATATTATCGATGGGCGTATTGACAATATTATTGAACGTCTAGGAGCCGCTTAATAGAATTCGTAGTATTTCAGACCGCTGTTTCAGCAACGGTTTCACCCGACTTCGGTTTGCATGAAAAATTTGAACGATATCACATTTCTCATATGATAGAAGCATATAAAATTATTTTCGGATAACGGTCGATCCGAGGCCGTTCTTACAACTTTTTCCAGCGGTGTGCAGCCTGTACAGATCCGCGCGGATTGTACAGAAAAAGTGTGCGAGATTTTTCAGCAGACCTCGCACGATTGTCGGCGGCAAGCATAATAAAGAAGGAACAGATGTCCACGGCGACGGGTGCCGGTAACGAAGTGTCTGTCGGAGGTGCTAGATCAGCAGGGGCGAGTTATACGGGGACGAAATTCGGGTCCGGTGCGAGTCGAGTGGGAACGGATTAGCCGATTTGCCAATATCGGCTGGTGCATCTGCATACGATGCATGAGAGATGGGTGCCGAGACACCGACTCGTTTATTGCACTCCGAGCCGGGAAACTCTGAGAGGAAAACATTGGTGGCGCGTGGACGAACATCGAGAGCTGCATACGTTGCCCCGCTTTTCCCCGTCTTTTGTCCCGATGGTCGAATCGCCGAAATAACATACGTATCTCCGCAAACAGACGGGAGAGAGCAGGCTCTCGATCGACGTCCCATTTCGCCCGGGCTCGCGTCGCACGAGATAGTCAAAGTAAGTAGGGAACGCCGCTCGGGGACGTGCAGAGAGAGAGAGATCGATCGCATGATTCATGAATAATTGGAGGCTCAAAGGCCGCGTCGGGTCACCTTTCAGTGCTGCCGATTTTTCGGCGAATGGACGTTCGTTCCACCGTACGACGACTCTAAATTCTTCGCTTAGGGCTCTTCGACACCCATTTTTCAGCAACTTCGACTATTTTCGGAAATATGTAAAGAATTTCTTGTTTCGAACAAAATAATTTGACGTTTCGCCCAGCTACAGCGGCAAACCACCGGGAATTGACGAATTTAATTTAGACAACACCGTTCTTGTTTATTTTTAATTCCCATTTACAACGATGCATGGTTTTATATTGCGTTGCCCCGGGGCGGCCGCGATCTATGAACGTTTTAATTTAATACAAAATATTTTGCAATCCATTTCGACAAAGACAAACATCCGCCGGCAATTTCCGTTTTTACAACCGTCAAATTGGATGCCCGGCATCGAGCAGGGTTTTTTTATCATTGCGGTGTTATATTGCGCTTTATTTACCGGAGTGTTTGGGAAAGCATCTTTTTTCTAGCGATCCTGAACGAAGCATTTTGTTGATTACGTACATACATCGTAAAATATATTTCTGTACACATTTCAGACAGCCCGACGTGGAAAGCCACTAAAAATTGCTCTGCACCATTGTACAAACTATTGTTTACTTAATAAAATTGAAAAAAATCATAGGGAATGGAGGTATTCTAGCTAGGAAGAAATGTTGAATTTTCGAGTTAAAATACTGCAAACTGTGAATGAGAAAGTGTACATTTCTGGGGTAGATTTAATGAAATGGTAGATTTAATGTCCAAGAATCCGCGTGAAATCTATTCGAGCAGCGAGCGGCAATTAACCTCTTGACCCCAAGTCGGGCTCGGCCCGGTCCCCTAATTGCGAGTATTATTTTGGGGGAGATCGTGGCCGCAAGGGAACAGTTCATTAATATCGGTGTACGGCGGTGGCCGTGTTAATTCGACCGAACTCTGAGCGACGGGGAAAGGCCAGATTAAAATGTTACACGGTTCCTGAGCCGACGTAACAGGTGAATTTACTGCGGGCGCTGACTTTTATTGCGCACGGCACATACCTCTCTGTTTCCCCGTGCAATTTCTCTATAATTTGCCCGCGCCATTCGTCGCGGCTTGCACACCGAGACGCATTTCGTCCCAGGCCCCCGCACACCGTGGCGAGCGGTTATCACCGAGCTAGCTCTCGCACAGCCACCCGCTCGCTCGCTCGACGACTTCCGATTTTAATGAAATTTCTTGGGCACGTAGCATCCAGGTCCCCGATGCAAAAGTAACATTAAAAGCCGCGTCATGTATACTGATCCATCTTCCAGTCGGAGTGTTTCCGTTCCGCATGAAGAAGCACGTACCCGCGGACTCTGTTCCCGTTGAAACCTTGTTTCCCCGAGTTCCGCCGCATTGATAGAATCTGAACACGTTTATTACCTTTTGCATCGGCCGCTGACGCATGGATCGAGATCCTCGAGTCGGTCGATCATCGCGGATCGATCTCCCCGAAAGATAATCCTCGGCAGACCGCCCGGCTTCGGTATGGCCTTTTTAATTGCGGCTGGAGGAGCACTGTTAGGAGATCGAGTCACTTAACACATCCACCGGCAATTAACTTATAATATTTACATTTTTGCTTCCTTGCTTCCCAAAAACCAACACGAGGCTTAATATTAACATGGTCAGGCGTCGAACGCGGCGAGCGACGCCAGCCGATTATTTCAAATTTCTCGGTTCTCGGGAAGCGCGGGCGGTTCGGATTTGGGAGGATGCAGGACCAAGAAATTCAATTTCCCCGGGCCACAAAACGCTGCTCGGAGCAGTTGGCTACTATGGGTAGAAAGCGTCGTCGTCGACGTCGCCTAAAGGGGAGCATCGTCGGACTAGCCCGCGCCTAGGAATCCATTTCACAGCTCGTCTTGCAAAGACCTTTCCCGAGTGTCGTTTCCCATATCTCCGGGTGCCGAACGTATCGAGGAAAGTTCGCCCGGGGTTTCCTGAAAAATATCAGCTCGGTCCAGGTGTCTGTTCGTCGGCGTTGTACCGGTGGACCTTGGGTAGCTAACTCGGCAGTGAACCGGGCCAAGTAATTTCGTTGGTGAACGATGTCTGATCGGCGATATGTCGCGGCGTAATCGGTGTCGTCCGAGGACGAGCTAGGATTCCCGCGAAATTAATTACAAATGACACCTGGCCGTCATGGAAAATGACGCAGGATGCACGAGATTAGAGTGAGAGAGGGAAGGCAATGGAACAGGGTCCCAGCAGCCGAACAGAGACAAAGGAAAAAGAAGGATTACACGATGGGCGGCGGGAGGGAGGAAGAAGCATGCCGCTCTCTACCACCCACCGATCAATACACCTCTACTGGTACCAACACCATCAGTGGCTGAGGTACCGGGATCAAGCCGGGTTTCCGGTATTCGTTCGCAGAAAGTATAACTGCATTGAAATTGCATGGCAAGAGTACGCGCGTCGCGCAGCGCCGCTTCTCCCGCGGCACCCCCTTTTGTCTCCTTTTGTCTTGGCTCGCCCCGGCTCTTGCGGCTCTGTTCACGCATGCAGCCCCGTCTACCGTGTGTGGGTGTAATGTATTTTGCTCGGAGGAACAACTGCACGCCGGGCAAGACGTTCCCCGGGATCGCAAACTAGTTCTCCACCGCCCCCGCGTGCTCGCCCGGCATCCCTTCGAGGCCCTTTCCAGATTTGCTCACGCGACACTGCACCTCTCTATCATTCCCGGACCGAGACCCAACCCAAAACCAATGTGTCCACATTGTTGAAGGCCGTTTGGATTCCATGCGTGTAGCTCCCGCATGAATGTCGATAGTTGCAAGAACGAGTTGCCGCCACTCGTTGATCGTACACTTCCGCTGTTGATCTTTTCTTTCTTTTTCATCACATCTCGCATATCACAGCAGCTCACGTCGTTATTATTGTTCAACTACATGTCGATTACGCTTCCCTCTGAAGTTGAAATTCCTGATAGGCCTGATTCTCCAGCAGCAAAAAAGGCTATTAACGAAATCACTATACCTTCTCGCCCGAGCCTGGCACCTTCGCTTCAGCACAGATTAAGGACTATCCTTCTAGAACAAGCTACACCGCGGCTCGGGAAACGAGTTTTCTCGCGTCGAAACGATAGTCCGGCGCCTTAATCATTAAAATAACGCCGATAAGAGATGATAGTCGGGTTTGAGTTTCGCTGAATATAAAATCCGTGTGATTAATGTCCTTCCCAGGAGCTGAATCCCGGTGCGATTACTCGGGATCGTTAGCTGCCCTTAAAAAAAATCATCGAACAGAGCCCAGGTTTTATCACTTTGTGTTCAGGTGATTAACTAAGCACCGCTTCGGTTTACTCCTGCGGATCGTCGCAAATCAAAGCTGAAACTTATTAAGATTCCCCGGTTAAAGACGTTCGCGAAGCATTATGGGACAACCCGGGCGAAAGATTAAATCTTTAATTGAACCGTCGAGTAAGTGCACCGTCAGGATTACGCGATTAGGCCCGCGGGATCGGCGACTCTATATTTATGAGCTCGTTATTGTAGACACTCGAAAGTTATTGTGCAAGATTATTGCGAGGAAACTCGCTTTCAATATTCCTCCGGTTTACATCAATCCGACCTTCTGGTTGGGTGATCGTCTTTTAGTTGTAGAATTACTATATAAATTTCTGTTCTTTTGCCGGAATCAATATTGATAGACTTCGATTCGACTTCTTTCCGTTGGCGGGAGCTCTTGTTTCACGGACACCCCGTATGAATATGCATCGGGGCTCGCCGTAGACAAGAGGGAATATTTATATTAATATTATTCCGCCAACAAGACGGCAGTGGGATAATCGCATTTAAAACTGGTTCTCTTTGCCGCGCTGTGCTGACCAGAGGAGGAGGAGGAGGAAAGCTGAAAACTCGACGTAACGCTTCTTTCAATGAGTATCGCCAAGTCCGAGAGGAGTGAACGCGAGGGTCGTCAGTGTACAACGTGGTCTGCATTATTAAGAACTTCGACGAACGTAACAGGAATCATCAATGCAAATTCCAGCGCTTCAAACTTCAAAGACCCGAAGTTCGTGCGCTAACGAAGGCATTCCGCTTACTTAAAATTCGTCCGAGACGTCCATAAACCGCGATTAACAATGTTGCGAGCTGAACCCCGGGAACGAGACAGTGCGAAACTAGTTCGTGAGCCCTGGGACCGTGTTGATACTCGTACCACCTTGCTGTTCCCAGCCTGGATTCCTCGGATTCTTCCATTATTGCCAGCTCGTCCTATTACCCTTTGTGCACTCGATATATTTTTCGCGTAACTTAACGCTGCCATTACACGGACAAACCGACCCATTTTCCTCGAATATTCCACGCAAATAACCTAACTGTTTATCTTCTTAATGTGAGAAGTCGATACCTTCCCTATTTCCAACAATCGTTATGTGAACATTTTTTTTGAAGCTACAACTTTTTGGGTTCAACGTTCGATCTCGTCTGGATCTTACACAATTAGAATTTAACTCTCATCCGTCCCTCCTGTCAATTTGACACAGTTTTTAATTTTATTTATCTAGGTGCACGGTAGTTAGGGTTGCCAGATCTTCTATATTTGATATGAGTCTTTGAATAGCATATAATTTTCAAAAATCTTTGTTTGAATAAAAAAGTTTAAAATGTGCTGTGTATCTCTTTTACTTGAACTCTTATATTTAGAGGCCCTGTCTAAGGCAGGGCCCAAGGCTAGATAGCCTTACTGATGAGTCCTCTAGCGGGTCTAGGACGAAACACCACCTGCAGTTCCTCCAATAGAAAAACACAAGCAAAACGTAATCCGTGACGTAACAGATTTAAACGCACGAGTATTACAAAAATTGCTATTTTAGTGTGTAGTATTTGATTGAACCGTGGCGCCGAAAACATTATTCTAACAAAGTGTTTCAAAAAAACATAGCGATCGATAACAAACATTTTAATTTATATTTAGAGCCTATCTCATATATACATAATTGCAGTTTTCACTACTTCTTCTATATTTGGATAAAACATTTCTGGCAACCCTAACGGTAGTGCACCAGCCAAGTTCTCGCACTACCACCTTTTGCACGAAACAACTTAGCCGCTTTTTTAAAGGCTTATAACTCGGCACTGGAGGCAGATGGAGAGATGTAATTTCGTACACTTGTTAAATGCTATCATGTCTCAATATTGACAAAACATTAATCTTCCAAATCAGTAGGTTCCGAGATATAGGACCTCAAAAATCGCTAAATTTGTCACTGACTGACTGACTAACAGATCATCAAAACCTTTTGGGTACTTCCCATTGACCTACACGCTTGAAATTTGGTACGTAGGTCCACCATAGCAAACACGGAATCAAAGGAATAATGATCAAAGTTTGAAATTTTACACCTTAAAGGGGTTGTATCGAAAAAAAACATTACGGAATAGGTACGTAGGATGAACATAGCAGCATAACATACATAAGTGTACGTTTTATTAACTTCGAAGTCGCAACAAATACTGATGAAAAAAACAATTGCTCTAACGTAAACAAAAGAAACTGCACCGAGCATCGTCTATAGCGGCGGGGGGCAAACGGATCCGAGCGTCGCCGGCAGAGTGTTCATCTTCGATACATTGAATATGGATTTTGTCTTGCATATTAGTTTGCAGAGATTAGTATTAGCAGACTACTTGATAATTGATGAAATTCCAACAAAAATTGATGAAATCCCAACAAAAACATCCTGTAAATAGGAGTCAAGTTCCTATGGCCGTAAAAAGTTGTGAGATCAAACTAGTGTTCCTTCTCGAGAATTCTTTCTCGAGAATCTCTCGAGAGATTTTATAATTGGTTACTTCTCATTTCTCGAGAAATTTAAATCTAAGAAAATTCATATGAATCTCATTTATTTTATAGCATATTTTCGGAAATCAACAAATACATATGTCCTACCATCAATCAAAATATGCAACATTTAATGTAGGTATTTAAATATCTCTGTTACTTGTGATTATACGAAAAAATGCCAGAGGAGAAATTTGCACTGTTCAATCAGGTAAATATAATGGCAGAATAAAATAATTCTTTGGAAATCATATTTCGAAATTTCAAGGTCATCGTTATTTTTATTTAAAGGAGGTCATTCCTCCCATAAAGAAGGAATGACCTCTTGCGCTACGTCATTCTTTTATCCGATCGATCTTAAACTGTGCACAAATTTTTTTCTCACTTAAAGGAACAATACTGGATAATTGCATGCATTGTATCTCGATAAAAATTTGTCTCTGAGTTTAGCTTAGGTCCACCCTAATGTACATATCGGACAGGACATTGAGTTAATGTTTTTTGCGCTTTCGATAAATATTATCAACGATATTACAAATATCATAGGTTTTTCCAATATTTTTGTATTTTATTAAAAATTCTAGAGAATTCTCGAGAAATATAGTCTTATTTCTCATTTCTCGAGAAATGAAAAATGTTGAGAAATCAGGAACACTATATCAAACAAAATACGGCCAAGTTCGTTAGCTTAGAAATACCTCTTGCAATACCGAAAAAAGCGTGTGTAAAAATTAGTTTAAAAGAACGCTATTTAATTTTTAAAGAGTTACATGGAGGGCTAAATTATTTAAACTTGGCCGCTACCTAACACCACTTATGGCCATTGGTTTAAAAAGTAACGGCCAAGTTTGAATAATTTAGCCCTCTATGTAACTCCTGAAAAATTAAATAGCGTTCTTTTAAACTAATTTGTACAAACGCTTTTTTCAGTATTGCAAGAGGTATTTCTAAGCTAACGAACTTGGCCGTATTTTGTTCGATCTCACAGCTTTTTACGGCCACAAGAACTTGGCTCCTGTTTACAGGATGTTCTTGTTGGAATTTGTTTTACATCGTACCAACTATTATGGTCATCAGTGATTGATCCTGCAGTTATACTGTTATGTTATCTCTAGGTAAATCTATCCGAAACTTCGTGACTCTTATTTTTCTAATGCGAAACACATCGAAAAATAATTGTTTACGCACTGTTATACTTTGACACCGAGGGACAGGTTCAGTCCGTAAAACAAGGGATGGACGAGGGTTAAAGAGAACATTTGTAACTGTTTGGAACACTGGAGTAAAAATATTAGATAAAATACAAAAGCGCGGGGGAGCAGAAGAATGTAACAGCTATTTTCTGAAAGCGATTTCCACGAAACACGGTTTCCCACGATTTTCGCCGCAGAGAGGGAGTTTTATTCGATCAAGCCCGCCGCAGGAAGCAGATTCCCATCGAATCTGCTCGGGTCACGTTATCCCATTAATTATCAGATAATCGTTGACCTGCATCGATACCGCAAAACCGATCAGCCGGCGCTGGCTCCGTGAAATCCGCTGTCAAGACGTCGTCGTCGTTCTCGAGTATCCGATCACCGATTAAGAAATCCCGACAATACGTCTTCGGTGGGTGGACTGGTCGTCGAATCGACGTGGATTTCGAAGGTGGATGTCGATCGGACGACTTATCGCGGCGCAAACAACCGAACGAACGGTTCCTTTTGCGGATTTCGCCATTATCTCGGGAGCCGGGCGTTCACCGAATTCTCTGGAGCTTCGTTCCACCACTTTTATTTTTCGCAGTCCAACGTGTTCTCTCTCGTTTAGGTAAGAGACGTTTCACTTAAATATTCACTATTTTGATAAACAGCGACGAAACGGTCGGACGAGGAGACGAGGGAAGAAACAGTCGCGTTTTCATCGCGGGCCTGTTTTCAATTTGAAAACGCGGACGCAGCCGGTTCGGGGACGCGCAAGAAAATTACACGGATTCCGATGCGGGAGAAAAGGCAGGCCAGGCCAGCCTTTTCCCGACGTACGAGAGTTTTCCCGGTGTCTCGCCCTTTTCACCGTGTTTTCATTCGCGTGCGACCATCATCCGCCCCCGCGCAGAAGCCAGGGCTTTTCTCTGTCTATGATATTTAGAAGGCAGCCCGCTGCATTATATTTATATCCGTGAGAGAGCAAAGAGAGAGAGAGAGGGGAGAGAGAGCAGCAGCAGCTCACTCTTCGTTCCCGCCGGTTTTCATTTCGCGTTTCTCCGAGTGAAAAATCGCGTCGAGAGAGAAAAGAGTAGCAGAGAGAGAGAGAGAGAGAGAGAGAGAGAGAGAGGGGAAACGTCGCGGCTTTTCGGCGTTTCCCGTTACCAGTGAACCGTTTCGTTCGACGATCTCTTTTTTCGTCTCTTCTTCCACTGTTCCCAAGCCTTTTCCCCGCGTCGCGCGAACCCGGGAAAAACGAACCGGCTTTCCACGTTTGTCGCCGAAGAGATTCTGCTGGGAGAATTGCGAACCGAGCACGCGGGGAGACGTCTCCTTTTCTCTCCTTTTTTTCCTTTTCGTTTATACGGCACTGCTTCTCTTTTTTTTGTTCGCGGTGTTGCGTGCCGCCGCGTCAAAACTCGAAACGCCGTCCCCTGAATCGAGACTGATTTTTCGGACGCTGTCCTCTTTCGGTTCTGCTGCGACGAAATGTTGCTCGATGTTGCTTCGGTGTGGAGATAGCTTTAGGAATTGATTTTTTGGCCGTGCTGCAATCAATCGATAGCAGTTTTATTTGAAATACGAACAACATTATATTACGTTGTGCAAATGATTGTAATACTTTTGATTTATGTACGAAGGGGAACATCAATTTTATTTTTACAGATAAAGTGATACTAGGTGCTTCATGTTATTTCTATCAATTTTTAAAAAGGGTTTGTTTTGTTTTAACTGGTACCTTTACCCTAGTGCAGAATTAAACAAAAATAATTATTATCATTAGCACACCTTTCAATGAACGTGCGAAGAACCGAATTACGATTGCCATAAAAAATGATTAAAGTGACATGTTAGTAGAATCGGAAATTAAACGCGCTCGTTTGGTATCGATAAAATTGTGCAATTTTGTAGCACGGTGAAAAATAAATACCACGTCAACTGTTCGAACAAGTTTGAAGAGCGAAATCACCGTGAAAAATTGACAGCCTCGAGCTACCGCGGGCGCTATTAAATGTAAAAATATAATTTGAATGACAAAGTTGTATGCTTTTTCGCGTGTAGTGACGCGTGGAAATGAATTTACTGAAAATTCTGGTCTTTCGATAACGGCATAATCAGATATAGAATATTCGACCGATACATAATCTCAATTTATTTGTTGCTGTTCCCGAAAATCAGCAAAGTTTTATTAAAATCGTGGCAGCGCTGGTACATCTATTGTCCTAGAAATGATCAGATTATGTTAATATGACCTGTTTCCAGCGTTTATCTCGAAATGGGGGTTATTAATATTATCAGAGTTTTGAGAAATTTCGTGGAGCAATCGCGCTGAAAGATCATTAAGCGACGCCTGTACATATTTAATGTCGTTCGCGGAGTGATGAATGAGAAGTCCAGTTTTTGTCCGAGAAGTCCGTTCTCTTCTTGCAACTTTTGCGTTGAAGATAAATTGAAGATAAGTAGGAAAAATCCGAAGAACATGGAGGGGGGTGGGTGCTGGTCTACTGCTCGCTATCCCCTTGACAACGTCGTTCTTCTCCGTTCACGATAGTGTAACTCGTGAAATTCTACTGTCAAGCGAATAAGCCTTGAAAGTTACCCTAATGGCGGAATAAATCTGCCTAACTTTCCTTCTCTTGAAGAAGCTTGACCAAATAACGGGGCTGGGTCTCCATTCTCTTCAGCGACTGTCTTTATTGAATCTCTCTTGCGCTTTTGGTCTCACAGACTTCCTTGACTTTGTTCAATTTTTTATTTATCTCCGACGTTGGAAATATTTCTCACCGAATTGAAATTTTCATCCTTATTTTCTGCTCACGCCGGGCTGTCTAGTTAGGCTACCGGCCAATGGAAAATATCCTCCGCTGCACGTTAGCCTCCGAATTATGCTAACGAGAGGAAATTGCATCTAAATATTTAAAATCCGAAGGTTTAACGCCTTCTGGCATCAAGAGGCGAGCTTGTGATGAAGATTTCAAGCAGAATCAAATATGTATGTTGTAAATCCCTTGACATCATTTCATGTCTAAAGAATTTTTCTAAACGACAAAGAAGTTGTAAGACGTAAAAGGAATGCGAAAGACGGTGTTCCACTTACAAGATAGATGTTCGCGCAGCAATGCAGAGATGCAGGATGTAAAACCGCAGTTTTTGGAACGCGGAGACACGGGGCCTGATTCCCATTCTTCGAGGGAACCGAGGAACCGAGCATCCGAAAGTGTAACAACGTTTGCCGCAAGATTCTAATTTATTCGAAGCATCGCCCGGGCCTCGCGGGGGCGTTAAAGGCGAGCCGGAAGAAATTCAAAGACAGAGCCGTCCGCTTTATTCACGCCTCGTCGAGCATTAAGAATTTTCCGCGTGTGACACATGCCATGCCCGCTTGAATTTCGCAGCTCGGAGGCCGAATTCAAATGCGAACCCGGAGAAAGGCGACCGTGTTATTTCCTCCAACGACACCGCTTTCCGTTCGTCTTTTCTCTGCCCTCCGAATTCTCTCTGCCACCTCGCTCTCTTTCTCTCTTTTTACGTTGTTCGTTCTCTTGCTCTCTAGCATTAAGGAGCGTTCTCACGGTTAACGCGAGGGAAACCGATCCCAACGTGTGCTTCTCGAGAAATTTTACACCTGCCAGCTGATCGTAAACAAGTGGAACTGATAGAGACTTCTTTCTCGATTCCAGGGTTACTGTAGAGAACCGGTGATCAGGTCTAGGAGAAAGTAGCCAATGGAGCGTCATTTCGGAAGTTTAGGTCCTCGGGGAAATTTGCTATACCGTTTTCAAGATGTACGAGGGTCGACTGCTTCTTCGAATATTCCAGGAAAATAATCTGTGTCGAATCGCTTGTTATTTGAATCATCTATTCATACAAAGTTCTCCCAAAACAGAACTAAAAGGAGGAAGTAATTCAATGAAAATAGTAGGGAAATTCAATCGTCCGCTTTTTGCACGGTCTGTGCTATTTTGATTCTCTTGTTTCCAAAATAAACACACGATCAGCATGCGGCTCGCAAAAAAACTCCGGCAACATGCGCGCCCTTCTAAAAACGCTTTCGAATCACCAATTCAAAGTAGATTATAATAGGTATGATAATTTCATACTCGGTATGAATTCTTTCGGCGCTTTAATCCATCTTTGCGAAAACAGATCGCGAGAAATGGTGGCGTTTCATTTAAGAGACGGTTAAGCCCCCTCGTACACTTCGTCGAAAATTGAGTTATGCGACTTTGTACGACTTTATTTAATTAAAAATGTTCCGCATTGATTGTCGGAAGCAGAAGTAAAACAAAAATTTATTTTATCCCCTAATGACTAGGTTACATTAAAAACAATATGACAATATTCTGAAATTTTCCTAATCTTTTACTGTTTTATATTTCGCCCAACCAATTTTTTCATTAATGAAAAAACAACCAATGCCATTTCTACATACACGAGAAACGAAAGTACTTTCCGAACGACCTAATAAATGAATGTCAATTTTCTTCTCCCACCGAGAAACTGTTCAGGCGACACACTGTGGTCTAAAAGTCAGTTCTAGCGCGAATAAATTAAAAATACCAACTAACGTAAATCTGTTATTTATACTTGTATGATAGTTTGATATGTATACTACAATAATAAAAGCAAAATTAGTAAATCACATCACCGTATTATTGTTGGAAGACTGTCAACATTTCAGTAACCACATTTTGTTTTTCTGCGTTAGTCAATTGCTATAAATTATAATCTCAAAATATCGAGTTCTTTCTTGAAGTGTGCATAAATTGTGTTAGTATCTTGTTATATATGATATTATCAGTATGGCTGTAACTGGAAATGGTAGGTTTACATTTCCTTCACACACTTTATGATATATTTTATGAACTGATACTTTTCAAGAAAATTTATTAGAATGTCGTAAGTTTTACAAAATTTGCACGCATTTGCACGCGTTGCGAAGTACTTAGTTTGAAAGCTTACTTCATCTCCATAAACGGCAAAGAGAATATTATTTTAATATTTTAGTAAATGTATCTAGCAGGAAAAGTGTAGTAAAAAGTTACGTCTCGATCCCGAAGCTTTGCAGATGCTAAAAGCACCAAAAATTCGATCAAATACAAACTCCGACAGTGAATCTTTTATATTAAATTTGTAACACTTAATTATTATATTAATAAACAAGTAGTCAATATCGTAAATTATGTTTTATTTACTTTATTCAAATATTTAAAAGTAATTTTTACACAAAATGTCAATTTTTTCCTCGCACAATAATTAATTCGCACTAGAACTGACTTCTAGACCACTGTGCGACTGTGTGAACAATGGCGAGAAACACGCGGAGCATCCAACGCGTGTTTGTGCGTCAAGGGGTTACTTCCCATCCCTTTTTTCAGTCGGTTCAAGAAAGAAGTGACGCATACAGAGACGCGACTTATCAGAAACTCTTGTGTCAGGTCCCAGTGCGACTCGCGCCCGAAAAGAACGCAGAAAACGGCCGTGCATACGATGCTCGACGCCGCATCACCCCCTCCGCTTCTTGTGTTCTACGTTCCGAGGAACTTTGGATTGAAACGACCAGAGCGATCTTCCCGGCAGAGATACCGTCGCTTTTTCCCCGTCTTTCTTCATTTTCGATTTCCGGCGAAACTCGAACCGCGCGGCTACTCCGCCCGCGATCCCGATACCAACCCTCGGCGCAACCCCTATGGCTCAACCACCCGTTCTCCACCGTTTTTCCACGAACTTGTCCTAAATTGTTTCTCCGATCAATCCGGCCGCCAAGCTTTTCCTCTTCTCCCGGCCGCTTTTGCCGCCACTTCTTTGCGCCAAACCAAGTCGCTGCGCGCTGCAACGAATTCAATGTCTCGCGGAGAATCTTTCCTGCGTTTCCGAACGGCCCGCGTTGTTCGCAAGTTCTCCGAGCTTTAATCAACTTCACATTCAAAAAATGGAATCAAGTAAGAATTCCAATTAAACTAAAAATTGCATATAATTTTGCTACATGCTACACAGTTTGCAATTTCTATAACTCATGGCTCCATAAACTCCGTCAAAAATTGCCGTATCGATATCGTTAAACAATGGTTTAAAAGCCTGAAACCTCTAGTTTCAGATGCTCTGTCTGAAATTGTTGCTATGTTGGTTTTTTACAAAGTTATAGCGAAATGAAGACAACATTGACGGTTAACAAAAATTTTGTGCAACTTTGGAAAATCATACGGGGAGCACAAAATTTTTTTTTATAAATCGCGTTAATATCATTTGGAAGGGCTATCTTTTCTATGTAAATTGTGTGGTTGTTGAATATTGTGCGATTTTTTTTATTCGAGTTCTTCAAAATTGAAGTAAATATGGGCTTTTTAACTTTAACTGACTCCAGAAAACGAAAAAATTATCATAGAATCTTGTGCAAAAAAGCAATAGAAAGGGCATTTCTTTCTCTTCAAGGCACTCCTTTTGTTTTTTCAATTTCATTAACATTTCGATATACCAGGTGTTTCTGAAAATATGCTTAAAAAGTGCACAATTTCCATTTTTCCTTTAACTCGCTATATCTCGGCGAGAAATGATAGTAATACCATGATCCAAACGTCAGATTGATGCAGAGATTCTGCCGATTCGATTGAGTACCCCATGAACTCGCTGCGACAATTTTTTACGTATGGCAGCTGTGTTTGAAATTAGTGCTTCGCAAAAATTAGCGCGCCACGTACAGCGGTTGCCTGAAAATTTGGACCAAACTCGATTCAAAATCAAAGAACTTTCGATAGAAATGAGGTAGAGCGATGAAATTTTTTTTAAATTAAAGCTGAAACTTTGCGGAATATGGAAAAAATAGGGAGATTATGGTACGAACGTTTTTTAACGTTGAGAAAATTCGTTAAACGTGTAGAATTTCAAGAAAATGTGGTTTCTCCAGTACCACGCGCGGAAAAATAATTTTTAACATGCTATGTATCATTTCCCGTAGATTTTTTACGCTGATATCAAATTTTGAGACCAGACACGGCAATTTTTGACGGAGTCATGATCACGTAAAGTGGGACCAATTTTTCGGGTTCGCACAAGTGATCCCTTAATTCTTTTGAGGAGTATACAATCCTATTTTTACGCATACAGATTATAGCTTGCGACACACTCCATTTTTAAAACCAAGAACCAGATCTGCTAGGAGACTGTTAACCTTATCCCAAGCCGCCTTCAAAGAAGTTGTCAATCCTAAAAACACCATATAATCTAATCCTTTCCACTTTTCAAACCTTCGTATCGATTGCTACAATGTTTCATCCAATTTATAAAGGGGGAAGGAACGTACATTTCCTCAATGTTTGCCATTGCGCCGGTGTCCAAGTTTATTACACCAATAAATTACCCGATGGAAGGTAAAGATAAAGCTCGTCCAGCACCTGAGAATGTCATTATGCAAAACTGTGCAGAATATTTTAGCATGTGTCGGCAACCTGTCGTTTTAGGGCATTAAGAGTCCGCTCTCATCTTTGAGTTGTAGAGCGTGATTAACGCTATCGGTTGATGCGACCGGTTGCTATTTGCTATCACGAGCGTCAGGTGGAATTCACTGCAGCATATTTCTCGATTATGGTAGCAACCGGTCGATTTCACGTGTAGGTGAATCCAGTTTTAATTTCGAAACGTAGAATCCGATTACAGCTGGTCGAGATTCGCAATTATCCGCTAGCTTACCAACTTCTCACATCAACATACGTTCTCGTAGATACCCGATGCTTTGTGTTTAAATTAGATACTTAATGCAATGTTTGCGAATGGAACTGGACAGAGGTAACACGATAACGAATGTAAAACAGGTCATCTTCTTTTAGAATAAAGATATCAGATTATCAAAGAGAGAGAGTCAACAATGTTTTACGTAGGTTATTACTAGACTGGATTTTTATGTAAAAATCCTTTCACTCGATTAAAATGAACAGATTTGTAGCGTTTATGGCAAAAGTGAGACGAACGTAAAAATACTGCTACATAATTTTCAACCAATTGAACATATTAAGAGTTGCGATTCAGGTGGCACATTTTTATTTTTCATAAAGATCCGCTGTCTACCGATTAGCTGCTGGACATAATGATCAGTTAAAAGCAAGTGTGCCGCGAGCATTAACGTCGACCCACTCGATTATTCATTACGTGCTACAAGTAAGAGCACTTTGCCCATGAAAATTTTGTTGCGATAAAGATGACCATAAAAGTCGAAGGAAATATTTCAGACACGAAAACCGTAGTGGCTGGTCGTCTATAAAATGGCGAATTCGTAGCCGATATGGCCATAATTCTGAAGTTAAGCGCGGGTTCGATAACGTCGGGTGAAAATTACGCGAAATGAGGGTAAATAGGAGGAAGTTAGTGCGCCGTTATGGCATTATGCAAAGAAAACGTTTCATTATCCTCGCATTACCAGCTCCATGCTCCGCGTGTTTTATCGCGGAGATATGATTAGCGAATTCATGGATAAGCCGGTTTACCTAGCGGACTAATCGGTGTCGCAAAAATCTTAATGTTTCCTTTAATTTCTGCAAATAGCCGGATACGCGAATCCTTTCGTGGGATTATGAACTGCTCTCCGTGCCTCGCAAGAAGTCCCTCGCACACTCTAGCCAATAATTCCAGAAAATGTTGTGAAAAATGTATTCCACATAAAAGATACGAATTATATTTCCAACGACCCAAACTTTAGGGACACCCTGTATGCCAATACAGCCTTTCAAAGTCCGGAGTGCGGATCTACCATAAACATCGGATTTCCGGGTCAGTAAAAATACAGCAAAGCGATCGAAAGTTGTACGCAAAGTACGCGGAACTCGATTTTGCAAACGGCGGGGTAGATCGATACCTCTGCGACTCCGGTATCGATGCAACGAACCTGTTCCCGTCGGAAAGCAGCAGAAACCCTCGCCAATAATTTCTCTGCATTCTTTTTTTCGCAAGGCGGCGATTCGTTGAAACCAACGCGAGACCCCTCTTTTAATACAGCGAGTACTTTCCGCCGGTGCAGTCGCGGGCTCGGTCGAAATTAGTTTTTGAAGTGGTTCGACCCGGGTTATTTTATAAAATTAAAGCTGGCCGGGTACAATTTCCGTGGGCACGTGTTCCGAAATTCGCGGTAACCGTCGAGTCAGCTTTGAAAAAGGACCCGGGACTTCGACAACTTCAGCTCGCCGCGAAAATCCGTTTCTCCGCTTGTGCCAGTGGGCGAAAATGTTCCGCAAAAAGGAGGACCGGCGGTGGGTCCAAGCTTTTTTTCGGGCGAGTGTGTCCTTTCTCAGCTTTCCAAACGGCGAGGAAATTCGCGTGTAAAACGTTCGAACCCGATCCTCGGAGGAAACGGACGATGCGTCCCTGCAATCCTAACTACGAAGACGATCTCCTTTTCCGCAAACAGTATTCCGACCTTTCGCCGACGCTGCAACTTTGTTGCATCAGCCGGGACGGACTGTCTTTGTAACTCTTCACAGTTTACCCAGCTACCGGGCCAGCTGGTTAACATGCTCGCTCCTTGCATCACGATTTTCATAATTTTCAGGAAGAAGAAATTTCCAGCTATACGTCTAGGCATTCTCTGCAGAAGGTGTCGCAGCGATGCACGTCTCGCGCGATCAATACGGAGCCTTGTAACATTACGAGCGTCGATTGTTTTTGATTTGAAAGACTCGTCGCCGCGTCGGAGTAGAATAGACGGAAACGGGGAAAGACATCTCGCAGGAGAGCGGTGTGTTCCGTTTTTTAATAATAGAACGGGCTCGATAATTGGACTTCCATCTGGATCCGCGGATGATCGAAGTTTTAATGCGTGCGTGCAGAAGGGATCCGCTCCAAATCCAAGCGGAACACGAAATCGCGTTTCTCGTCAGCAATTTATGTCTGTGAAATCTCCAGTGTATGACGGATTTTTCAATGGCTGTCGCGTCATATTTCATCAGATCGCGGTGGCTATTATTATTCCCGGCGAGTTGTTTTTCACCGAGCGGGGAAAGACGCGCGAGTGGGTCGTTCGTTTTTGTCACAGCTGGGTAAACTGCTCCGCAACCGTGTGCATCCATGTTGTCACTGTTTTTAATGTCGAGTTCGACATCTGTAGATCCCACTCGATAAAGTGTCTTTATTCGACGCATACCTCTGTTATTTCTCTCTCTCTCTCTCTCTCTCTCTCTCTCACTCGATACTCTTGTATTAGCTGTTCACCTTGTTTACCGTTCGACGATAAACCCGAAAAATCATTTTCCCCAGCGACAACATTGGCTGCCGTAGAAGAAAATGAGCTTTTCTCCGCGTAAAAAATTCCCGTCACAATGTCAAATACGTGTCTTTCCAATCCCTTAACGAGTTCCGCCAACTAGTGGGAACGTACGTGGGCAATCTTTTATTTTTCGTCGACGCGCCCCGTCGCGAACGCTCGTTAATGAATTACATTCGATATTTCGATTTTCGCTGAAACGACGCCAGCGATTCAGGCCGGGCCACGCTTTTTAGTCGAACGTTCGCGCGTTCGCTATATTTTCGCTAATAAAGGAAATCGGAGTGAATAGACGAAAGAACGATTGGGCAATAATCCCTCGCTGCGGTGGTGCTTTCTAGTTGGTACTTCTGATATTTTATTCTTTTATTCAGTCGGCGATATTAGGTATTCATCAGGCTAGAATTGTTAATCTTTTTGATTGTTAATTATCATTAGACTGCGGATCTTTATGCAAAATAAAAAATGTTTGCATCGATTGCAAGACAGAGGAGCAAATTAAAAATTTTGTTCTTCTGTTAACTATCTGTTTAGGTTGAAACCAATACACTGATGACTTTAAATCTTTTTAATATGTTCACTGGTTTATATTGTGCTTACCCATTTTTGTGATAAATGCATCAAATCCGCAGTCTAATTATCATCAATGATTGGATCACCGGACGTGACAATATTGTAAGAATTAGACGAGTAAAGAGAGGCGTTAAAATTCCTGTAGAATTCCAAGATAATATTTTCATTTGGTATCCTTTGCGTTAAACGGAGTCGACAACAGGCATTCGGAAATACGGACTATTATTCGATACCGTCTAAGCAAGACCGGATACAAGAAAATTCGGGTGTAACAAACGAGATATAACCGAAGGCGATCATTAGCCGGCGACCAACTCGCGTTATAATCATGATCTTCGAGAATTATGTTCCCCTGTCGAATAGCAATCGATGCACCAGAGAGGTAATCTTCAAGACCACACGATGACCGTGCAAGAAGAGCCGCAACGGTATTAGGGTTAGAGGACTGGTTTCCTTTAATAGTGATCCTTTGGCAGAAGCCTGTCATGTATGCCTGACCGCTCAAGGAAGCACGTCCTCGTAGTATGTAGCGGGGGCCGAAATCCTAATTACAAATCTATTGTGCCCGTTCCGTGGCGCCACTTACAACTGCAGCCCGCAGAGAACGTCATGCGGAGGATAACGTTAATGTAGCTAACTGAACAGAGTTAATACCGCCAATCAGAATGGATCTTAACTGATAGAAGCCAAATCGATCGTAAGCTGATCTAGATTTCCGTCTATCCGCGATTAGACTCCTGTTTACGCTCGACTGAACATTGTCACACAACTATCACCAAAAACCGCGGACTAAGAAACAATCTACAGTCTCACGGAAGGTAGACTGCGGTTTTACGCATTTGTGACAACAATAGGTGGATGTAATTTAAAAGAGTGAAAACATTAAGACGATTTAAGGACATCCATGTGTTGTTTTCGATTTATTACAATTATTAAAGAGAGGAAGATATTTTTATATGGTTCTCCTGCATCTTGTAAGCGACAGAGAACTTAACGATCAAATTATCCATTTTCAAGTTAGTGGTTTCTTATCATCGCTTTGATTGGACGCCAAAGAATTTACTTTTACGATCACATTCTTCTCCAGGCTGGAATTATCAACATTGTTCCGAGTCGGCACCGGCATTTCCATCCGCTCGTTACAATCACACACGATCGCAAACCTTCGCAATTGTCCAGGAAGCACGGCATTACGGCGCGCTCTTTATTCTCCGCGATTTAACCCCGCGATTGCGCGATCGTTACGCGATTTACACTTGGTTTGCATCGAATCGCGCATCACTTTCCGGGGACAGATAAAATTAACGGCGCCGTTCCGATCTAACAAGAAGAAATGACCCAGCGTTGAACGCGGCGAATATTTCCTTTGATCCAAAAGAAGCCGCTCGCAGTCAGAAATTACGAATTAACAAAGTCTAACAAATATGAATGTTACGTGTTTCGTTATAAACGAAATGAAATATTTGATTCGTTTGTAATCAATATTTAACTACGACATCTTTGGGGATATAGACATTTTAATCACTGCAAGGGGTTAATAAATGATAAGAATGATTCGTACGAAACAAGAACCGAAGAAAATATTTGAATCTGAATATACACGCGTCTAAGACCTGTAAACGTCTGTAAAATGGTTTTTAGCGCGCACTGGGTTGCGTGAGTTTCCATGCACCGTTGATTCGCAGAGCAGACTGTTGCGGCCGGAAAACGCGAAACAAAGGCCATAGGAAAAAGCGTGTCTCTATTTCCCAGCGCGTGTGTGTGTGCTCTGTTGCCAATCGGAGGACAAGCCCGGAATAATTCTTTGAAAAAATCGGCAGCCCGATAGCGAGGCACGGCCCCTTGGTCCCAGCGCTCGTTTCCTCCCGGGCTGAACTTCGTTATTCCTTTTGAAAGCAGATCGGAGTGCAGGAATAAAACGCTGGGGCGAGGATACGCCGGGAGAAAGCGACCTTTATTGGCCATAAAAATTCGCGCTGGAATCGATCCGGCGTCGAAACTGCACCGTTAACGGCACTCGTTTAAACGAAGGCGTCCTCGATGTGGATGCGATGACTTCCGGCGCGAGGCTTCACGCTTCTCACGGATCAATTACGGCAATTACTGATTACTCGTAGAGATCGCGCAGCACCTGAGAGCACCGTGGACTCCCGGGGGCATCGTTGCCAGCCCTACGCGACCATTTCTTGTACCGAAACTATTGTTACTCGCATAAAGTATCCCTCCGACTCGCTTTAACGCCTCCCAGATCATGCCATCGTTATTCAACTCATATGAAACTCATGCGAGACGATGTTTTTCACATCATTCAAGTTTTATTTTCCAATCAAACTTTAACCCTGTGCGCTCGGAGATATTTCAACTGAAAAATTAAACATTTCTACCGACCTAGAATATTTCCATTCCTGACATATATAATATTGTAAACAACATTTTGAATAATGGCAAGCAATTTTTAGCTTCGCCTCGGAGTCTCCATTGAAGTACTAAGGGCTAATCAACTTTTTACCTCGAAACGAAATTATACATTTATTTTCGTACGAAGTTCTGTACGAATCTGATTTCCAATATTTGTTATCAAGAAGATAGCTTACTGGAAAAAACATGTTTACCTGTGACGGAGGATACGACGATGGAAAGAAATATGTGAAATAGAGGGACTGTTAAGGCCGGCATGGTTACCGTACGAAAATTCTTCCCACTTGATGGAATATAATGAAAGAAACCACGCGGTTCCGTGGCACAAAGCATGCTAGCCGCGAATGAATGTTTACGTACCGACCGTACCGGAAGAATTTTTAATGACGAGCTGCCGGAGATTTCAAAAGACAAAATTCCTTCCCACGGACAATTTCCGTGTCCCGTGTTCGCGCACGGATTTTAATTATTGCATCCTCGACGGTTCTCCAAAGTTCATTGCCGCGGCGCGGCGCGCCGGCCGCGCAACAGCGAAAAGACATCTCACTCGCATCTGTCTTGAATTTCGCCACACCCTCTTCTCGTTTCCGCAAGCGTATTCAAACAATTTTACACGCTCGTTTCATTGCCCTCGTTTGCATACCGGCGGTAACAAAACCACCCAGATTCAGCAGTTTTGCGGACCGGAAAAATAGATAGCTTGTTTCGATAGTGTTTTAGGACGTTTATCATATATAGACTGCGGAGGTTTATACAATTTTCAATTTTTCTACGCGAATGTTAAGAAAGCGGAATAAAATAGAATCTTATTTCCCATAGTGGTAGCCTTATTAGATCTGAAATCAATTAGAATCATACTGAAGTCTATCGTATTTTATATTCCAGTATTTTTTGAAAATTTTCAAAAGATTGCATAAAGATTCGCAGTCTACTGTATATTTACATTTAGACGAATTTTCTATCTCATTGTGATATCTGTCTCATCATTTCTCGCTCATTGAGACGTCAATTTTCAATTCTCCATCTTTTCCAAGGGCTCATTTTAAAAGAAAAATTCCCAGGAACATGAGCATATTTTTTTTATAAAAAAAGTATTTTATAGTAGCCCAATGCTTTCTGAATAAAACAAAACAAAATACAGCTGAATCGGACAAACAGTGCCCGAGATAAAAATTCGTAAGTGAGGACCGTTTTCGGCAAAATGGTCAGAAATTGCAAACCTGAATGCCTGTAATTTTTAAACAAATCAAATCCTAAACTGGCAATATGACAACATATTTCATTCGGAACGAAATCGTCGATGGTGGACTTCAAAACATGTTATAAAAGAAAATTAAACCGCCTTCGAAAAAACGCACTGAAAAGTATGAAATAATTTCCATTTAATTTATATGAATACTCACGAACTTAAATACAGTACAATCTTTTCGGAGGCGGCGCGCCAAAATTAAAAATTTTCCAAATGACAGATGTTGCTGATTATAATTTCATTGGAATATGGTGGACTTGGAAATCAGTAGGTGTGGGAAGAGAGAAGATACATTAATATGTGAAAGCATGTACAAGAATTTAAGGATTATTCGTAATCCCCAGTGTCGAAAATTTTCAATATTGTGTCGCCTTCGAAAATATTGTATTGTATTGAAGTTCGTGTGTATTCACATAAATTAAATGGAAATTATTTCATACCTTTTAGTGCATTCTGTTAGTGCGTTTTTTCGAAGTCGGTTTAATTTTTTTTTATATAATTTTTTTATTTCACACTTTTTAGTGGAACGAGCAGAATTTGTAGAACACCGTGGGATGGATTTTCGGCCTTATTGGTTATTTGCAATAAAAACAGCAAAGAATAAAAAAATGCAAAATTTGTTTTGAAGGGACCACCCCGGCGACATACTTTACAAGATAGAAAAGGTTTCGTTCCGATTGGTCCATCCATCTCGGCGTAATCGGTGAACATACATAGAAAAAAAGGCACATACGGATCGAATTGAGTAACCTCCTCCTTTTTCGAAATCGGTTAAAAAGCGATTTCGCATGGAATGACGCGAACGTCATTTGAAAAATTGGAGAGACAGTGATGAAAGGAGGTGTTCATGGTCGAAATTCCCTTGCACGCGCGTGTAATCGCGTCTGGAATCGCGTACGGAACTGCCGCGCCATTGGGGGGCAGGCACGCGAGAGTAAGCGGCTCGTGTAGATGCCAAGAAAAAATTTATTAGGAAAATATGCACATGAATTGTAAGAAGCCTCAGCCCGGAAGATAACAACAGAGGGGCTCGAGAGAGATATACACAGGGGGTGAGGAGAGAGAAAGAAAGAAAGGAGAAAGAAGGAAGGAAGGAAGGCAGGAAGGAAGCCGTGGTTAAAGTAGACGCGTGTATCCGCGAGCCGAGGCCGGAAAAAGAGGGTTTTAGAGCTCGCGAGAAAATATAGGATGATGCACTTAAATAGAGCCGAGCCGTGGCGCAGAGTCCGCAGACTCCGGGCTCTCATTTTTGCGACGAGTCTCGCGGGACGCGTTCCTGGGACGTGGTGTATGTATGTACGCCCGCTTACAGTGTCCCGTCCGTTTCCGGATCGTCAAATTCCTATTTATTATACGAGATGTTATTTCACGCGCGCGGCTCCTCGTCCCGGTAATACTCGGCCAGCTGCGAATGGCGCGCGACGATGCGAATATTACGTAAATGACGCCTTTCCCCGGCCGCTACCCGGTGCGTGATTGTTTTTTAATAAGTAGGCGAACGGTCTTTATGCAAATTTGCAGATTCAGCAGCTGGCGAATTCTCGTTTGATATCCGCGGGCTCCTCGGGTGGGACTTCGGCCATTTTTCTCACTCGGCGATTGCGTTACTTTATTCATGATTAGGCAGCGGATCTTTATTCAAACTACAAATTTTCTACCCGAATTGCAACAAACTGGAGTGAAATAGAAATAGATTTTTTTTCTTGATACGTTCAATAGGATGACAATAATGTAACAGTTTCTCTACATTCTTCTAATGTTTTTACTGTTTTAAATTACACCCACTCATTTTTCTCGTAAATGCATCAAATCTATGCATCGTCTATTCATGATACAACTTGTTCGTACATGAAGCACTTCGTGTGAAGTGCATCAACATTGTCAACATTCCGGAAGAAGTTCCTGCAAATTTAAAGGAAAAAGAAGCGGCATTCAAAGCCAGAGTGCCGTCGTTACCGACTCTCGAGACCTGGAGGAGCCCCGCCCACGCAGTTTTTCGAGGTCGGGAGATCCATCAAGGTCTCGATAGCCTCCGGTAGCAATAACGATGAAAAGACGCGTCAAACATCGGGCGGAAGGGTCGCGGAAACGTCGAAGCCGACGACGACGAGGATGGTGAAGAAAAGGCGACGACCACTTATCTTCCATCCGAGACACGTAACGGAGTCGATCGAACGTCTTCCGTGGCAACGACGAGATAAGTCGGCCCCGAAGATCGACTGATAACAGTGTCCTGACGGTTAGGGTAGCCGTGGGGGGAGTGACGGCTGGTCCATCGGAGCGGAACGACGCCGAGATTAGCCGTGGAAAGAGAGACGGCTGCGGAAGATCAGGAGGGTAATCTGACTGGGATGAAACAAATAGAAGCCGAGGGGGAGGAAGGGGGAGAGGGTGTCCCTTTTTAAAGAAGTGGCCGTGTAAGGAAAACGTTGGTGAAAAAAAAACCGCTGGAAGGAACCCAGCCACCGTTTTTCCGCGACGGTTTTTCGCTCGAGGCTTATCTCCCCGCCGACGTTGATTGGACGTTGACAAACGATTCCTGGACGGCCTCGACGTCGATATAAAACAGTCGTTATCGATCCGCGGACCGGCAAAAAACGACTCGCGCCCCTGGTTTCGGGTTGCTTGTTTTAACCCGACCCGCTTCCCCCATCGATCCGCGATCAACGATAAATCGATCAGCCCCTAGCAGATACCGAACCACGTCGCTTCGCTCGCCCTTTGATCGACCCCCAGCCGATGGATATTAAAAATTGCTGGTCCTAGCAATATCCTTCTTTGACCAGGATCTGCGTCTTCCTATCGAGCGAGATCCCCCTTCAAAGAGGAGGAAGATCGATCGTTACCTCCGACGATTGTTCTGCCCGAGAATAGCATTCGCTTTCTCTGCAGGAATCTCCGTCTCCACGGACAGAAACCTACGGTTCAGTTCGGAGACAAATAGCGAGTGTAATTGTCGCAGCTTCGATTTATCTTCGATGCGAACAAATGTCTTAATGGTTTTTTAATCGCAGATTACGCTTCCAGCAGTAACTGTTAGGCCCTGAAATGTCCGCGTGGAGTTGGCATTATTGCGTGAAGTGTTTGTGACATGAATCGCGGAACACAAATCATCAGACACTGCTTGCCGTCCCTGCGAATCAATCATTCCACATTAATTTGACGGGCGATAATCCGAGTAAATGCATTTCTGCGTCGATCTAGGGACTTCCAACCCCTAGGGGATTTCACCCGAAATTCTCGTAGACGTTATACGATTACGATCTCGCGAATCCTATTTAGCAAAGTTGATTGTATGTTTACGATTATGAATGTGAAAGAAATACTTTCGTGATTCAATTTAGTCGAGTTTAATTGGTTCACAATTTTGTGGAACATTCAGTCATGTCGTATCTAGCTTCTTCATTTCGAAAGACCACAGTCCGATGCACATTGTCGCAATAAATTATTACTTCCACGGTAACCGGGGAACGTGAAACGTAACTTTATCAATTCAATACTTTTCCACAATTAGTACTCCTTGAATATCGTTGCTTTACCTTCGGTATTACTTATAAACTTCATTAACAAACTCTGTTAGGAACTTCTTCTGTCCCTCCGAGAATGAAAGATCCTCTCTGCTCATTAGTAAGCTACGTGTCTACTTAAGAGTTCCGATGAAAAGTAGACCCAAAAGTAATTTACGACTGTGTGTGTGCGCAGGAACTTCTATTCACCGAAAAGTGCAAACGGAGTGAATGGCAGACATTATTCAAAATTCAAGTTTGGATCGTCTTTTCAGTATACGCGCGCTCTTTCGAGTTCGAGATCCGTACAGCCTGTTCCATAACGCCGGTATCGGGTGATTCAGGTCGCAATTATGATAAAATAAGTTTGTAGAACCACCCCGCGCGTCGTCCGATATATGACCTTGTTCCAGAGTTGCCGTCTGTTTCGCGCTGTGACATTTTTGTCGCGGTGTATTCTCGTCCATAGTAGTATATTGGTCTGTGCTACGTCAATGGACAGCGTTGAAACACTTCGTCAGCCTGTTGAAAAAAGTTGTCGGCGAATCCGTGCAACAGCATCGGCCTTTTCCAACCTGCCAGACAATCCACGGCGACACGCATTTACACGTGCATTCATGCTTCACACGGTCACTTCGAGTAAGTTCTATGAGGACAGGGAAACAACCGCTACACGAAAATAGAGGTAATTTGAAAACGAGATTTACACGCGCGATACATACGCGGCGCCCATTTTCAAAAAGTTTTTACATTTTTCTTCCCCGAATTCGCTGGATGAAACATTCCAATATTTACTTCGTGGAAAAGGCATCACGATTAGCGTTGAAAATATTTTTGTGGAAATTTCTATTGCTACGAACTGCGTGAGAAAATAAAAAGGGCACTTTTTTAAACTATCCTGTTGGAAAGAAGATTTCTTTCTTGCTTTGTTCAGTTCATTAAGCTTTAATTACTCGCACTCCATTTGCTACGTAACTGGTTACATGAAATTTTACATCACTCCGACATAAATTAATTTTTATTCAATGAAATAGCTACACTAACGAGCATAACTGATTCAACACACTTTAAATCAGAATAACTTTTTTTATTAATGGACCAAACGACTTCAATTTCTCTGTAAGGCTAGAAGAACTAGTTTAGTAAATGACGTCTAAAAAATATTTTGAAAAAATGCATTTGGTCGGAATTGCGAAAAAAAGTAAAAACTGATTTCTACTACTTTTTTAGCTGGGCCAATATCGAAAATTTTAAAGATCTGTTTTGTCAACTGGTATAAATTATATACGCTCTGAAAATTTCATTGAAATTGGTTAATTGGTTTACGAATTATAAACGATCAAAAGTGGTAAAAATTGCAGTTTTTCAAAATCTCGGACTTTTTACCACTTTTGATCGTCTATAACTCGTGAACCAATTAACTAATTTCAATGAAATTTTCAGAGCGTATATAATTTACACCAGTTGACCAAACACACCTTTTAAATTTTCGTTATTGGCCCAGCTAAAAAAGTAGTAGAAATCAATTTTTACTATTTTTTCGCAATTCCGACCAAATGCATTTTTTTCAAAACGAAGTTTTTTAAATTGAAGTTGTTTGGTCCATTCATAAAAAAGTTATACTGATTTAAAGTGTGTTGAATCAGCTATGCTCCTTACTGTATTTTAATGCGAAGTAAATATTTGCTAATGTGGCCAACGCCTTCGTACCTGGATATCCACTTTCAATGTCTTGACAAGCTGTAATAATAATAATCTGTTGACAAGCAACACAATTATTGTCAACGTTTACGTTCTTAGATGATCAGAGAATTAATTCAACTTCATCGAATATGTCAGAACATTTTGGTTATAAGGGTTGGAGGTGATTTTCGTCGAGGAACGATCGACGATAGATGCTCTCTGAGGGGTTCGTTTGCAGGGTAGGGGGCTTCGGAAAGAATATAATACAAAACAAGTTGTAACGGTAGATTTCCGTATTGCCGGCGGCGATCTGTTCCGCGGGAACAAAGGAGCGGAACAATTAACCGACAGCGGGGAAAACGCGCGTCACATCAAAGTCGCAACTGGTTCTTGCGGAGGTTCGAGGGGTGGAGTGGTTCTCGGTCGAGGGTACGAGGGATTTAACGTTTTCGTTCAGCGAAGAATCATTTCTTCCGCGGGAGGAAATTGAGAAAGAGATTGGAAGGCATTGTCCGGGGGAAGAAGGTCGATTAATTAAAGAGAAAATTTCGAGGAGCACGCTCACCTCTGCGCTGATCTCGCTCTCCAAAGGGATCTGCCCGAACCTAATTCAATCAGACACCTTCAGCTCGCGTTTGTTTGTTCGGCTCGCAACCGATGTGCACGAGAGGGGGGCCGATCAATCCTCCCGGCTGCAGGTACACACTGTAAACGTGGCCGTTAATCGATAATCGATAACGGCTGCTCATAATAAATTGTTTAAATCAACCGCTTCGTTTGACGCCGCTAATGCATTCATCGGGGCGGCCGACGGGGAGGGGCAGCTTCTGGGTAAAACAAACAGGAGAGAGGGGAGGCCAAACTGTGCTAAACTCTCGCCACCTAAAACGTCAATGTGATTCTCCGTTGAGCGTACTCGAAATTGCTAGCCGAGGTGTACTCTGCTCGTCTTAATGTTGCTCATCCACGCTGCTCTGGCTGTAAGAAATGTACAGGACGCACCAAAACCTGTGGACGTACGCTCGATTACTGTTTTTCTCCAAAACTTCCTCCTAGGATAGAAACTTGGAACTTTGCATTTGAATTACATAAGAAGATGGCAAAAATTTCTGGCTACGCAAGTTCCAGAGCGGCCTAAATCGTCGATGTTTAACACGGTGACATGTGTGCGCTGAAATCCTATACTTTATAACAGGCCTGGCCAACACGCGGCCCGCGGGCCGCATGTGACCCGCCACGTTAAATTGTGCGGCCCGCCAGGCGATTTTATATTTCTATTGAAACTTTTATTTCTTGTTGTATGTATACAAAAAATATTAAATAAATGAAGTGTCATTGTTACAATGCGTAAGTGCGACTACGAACTTCAGTTTTATATTTGATATCTTCGATATAATTGAGTTACAATGCAACGATGAAATGAAACGAATTTTTGCGTCCACATCAAAAATTAATTTTTACAATACTTATATTACATCCGAGAGATATTCCAACTTAAGATATTCTGCACAACGAGTTGTAAGTGCTTCTGGATCCACATATGTTTGTGAAACATTTTTCTCGGAGATGAAATTTACAAAGAGTTCGTCACGTGCATGTCAACTGATGTCAATTTAGAAAACCAGCTAACAAAAGATGTGCAACGTCGAACATAAATAGAGATTTTCAAAAATCAAGTGAAAGAAAGGACAAACAAATATCTCGTTAATTAAGACTCGAGAGTTAATTATATTGAATCATAGTATAACAATAAAGTTTTATTCATTGTGTATTTGTATTACATTTTTTAAAAGCACGTTTACCTAAAGTGCGGCCCGCTGTAACGTTACACGGCATCAAAGTGGCCCGTGAAACCATTTGGGTTGGCCAGGCCTGCTTTATAACAAGTTTAAGACTGTAACTGCATTATAAAAGATGTTGAATTGCCGAGCAAGAGCGTCTCGGCACGAAACGTGTTAACCAGCGGTGATTTCGTTGAAAAATAATGAAGCGAGAGATATCGCTCGAATTCAACCCAAAGCACGGGAATTCGATTCGACGATCAGAGGCATCTCTGTATTGGCCGGGTCAGTTCGTCGGCGAACGTTTGTTCGAAAAATGTCGACAACACCCATCCCGGCCTTTCGAACGATAATTAATTCCTCATTGATTCTTATTGTCCGGATCATAGCTATTCAGTCTACGCGCGGCCGGAATGCGGGGAATCGATTCGACGCAAATCAATGGAAAATTAATTATCATTATGACCCTGATAATACGCGCCGTTTTAGGAATCAAACGTTAGCTACTCGATAACGGGAAAAATCGAATAGTCGTGTCGGCTGTACCGTATCCGTGTTTCGCCGGGAGTTTATCCGCCGGATGAAAACGCGGCTTTATTTTTGCGCAACCGTCGATTCACTGGACGCGACTGATAAACTGACGGCGTGAAATTTATCGTGGCGCATTACGCTCGGCTAAATTGATTTCCTCCGCCGGTAACCGGCCCGATTAAAAGGCCGTTTATGACTACTGAAAATTGTGTATGCCGCCGTCCCAGGGCTCTACTATATCTCGCGGGGTTCCGCGCGAGCCGTTGCTCGAGGCAGAAGTGCTATCAAAGCGCCGCGCCGGCTAAGATAAGCTTGACGGAGTGGCGAAAGTAATAAACAACTGAAAACCATCGCTGCTTCAAAAGTATTAACTGTCATAGCTTCCTGCGGATGCGTTTATGATATCTGCTGTTCGACGATCCTTTCATTCCCATTGTCGGCGATCGGATTTTTGTCAATCAAAGCTAAAGCCGCTGTCGTCGTTCTAAGGCCGAAACGATTATTTTCGCGAAAATAATTCTTTAATGTTTTCACAGAGAAAAAATAAATTTAAGAAAATAACCTACTTCCGTTTCCCTGCATTTACGTAATTTCCTCGACGTTCTTCGAACGCTTCTGACGGCGAGGTAAAAGAAAATGATGGAAGGTATTAAAAAGTAGTCGAATAGGTCGCTCGATCCTTCCAGTGTTGACTGTGCGGAGGTCGGAGCTGATCTGACAGATACATGCCGAATATTTCCATAAATATTTGCAAACACACATATCGTAGGTTTGCTGACAAATAGTAGCTGATACACGATGTAATAAATCGCTCCGCGTTACACAGAAAATGCTAATATAGCGACGCGGAGAACGCACACTCGGGGTATGGAACGATTGATCCGCCACAATATTTCTGCAGATATTACGAGAAATTTTTATCCACTTCGCCCGGAAATATTGCTTCGCGAGTAAGTACCACGGATTGAGAATTCTCACGACACTGTGTTCAACATATTTCTTCTGCAATTGTTCGAGATGAATGAGTTTCGTAATCGTGAAAATGCTCGTCTCGTTATCCAGGAATTTCTTCGTCTAAACAATGTCGTTTTCTTTTTAATAAATGGTTCAACTGTTACGAACGGGGTTCAATGTCTTTTCAGATATGTTATAAGTACATATTACATGTTTGGGTCAGGCTTGCGTTCATCGCCGGATCTCGAGAGAGCGGGAAACATTGATCGCGACAGATCAACAATTTTCAATACATAATGGTAAACTAGTAGAGTAAATTACTCCAGCGTAATTAGAGCAAGCCACCGGCTAATGAAATTTGACATAGCTCTGTTTAGAAACACGCTTCCCTATCCGAGAGCCCGTGTTCCTACGCGAACGTACTCGCCCATTGAAACTAATAGCAACAAACGTGCAGGAAGATAAATTAATTACACTAATAGCGTTCGGTTAACTGTAGCACACAATACGAGTATATTTTTTCATTTAATCTTCGCGTCGGAAAATGAATTGCGAACTGGATGTATGGTGGGATTCTAATTAAATTCTTTTAGGATGCACATGATCCGACGGAACGAAAATGAAAAGGTGACCCGTTTCGAAGCAGCGAAGAGACTGCTAAAGTATTCACAAAGGTTTGATTGCATAAAATAACATGTTGGACAAAGATTTACCATCGCTCTATTATTCTTTAATATCTACAGCGGCTTAGATTCTACGCTAATGGTAATTTCGTCCCCTACGCAAACACAATATGGCGTGCACAGGTAGCGAAGGTCGCGCCGCTGTTGGGCTAAGGTAGCAGTAACGTTATTGCAGCGCCAAAACTCATTATCCTCCATCATTTAGCATATAAATGAACTACAGGCCGCGGGACGTCGCAATTTTCAGCTGACCCGTGTAACACGTGTCTTTGTACATATGTTTACCAAACGCAACATCTCGCACTGCGTTCGCGATCTTCGTCCTCGAAACACCTTAAGGAGAAAAGGGACTTGAGAACATTTTCTCTTCACATTAACTATTTACTGCCTTATACATCGAAGAAATGCAATATTCGATTCGATGATACGAAAAGAAATGCTGATCAAATCGAGTAGGTTACTCTTTCTGGCCAAACAGCCGATTTAGGAGTGCAAAAGTCAAGAAACCAAACATGAAGTAGGCATTTAATATTGTTTCTTACATCAACACACATGTCTGTAGAAGCTAAAATCGACAATTTTACTTCTCAAATCAATTATTGTCAAGTGTGGCATAGGTTGAAAGTAGCAGTATGAAAAGTACATCGATATAAAGGACATCCTTTTCACCTATTATTTATTGTTTAGAACGTTAATATTGATTCTAATTATAATAGCCGTGTTCAGAAGCATTTGGAAGATATGAAAAAAATGAAACAATTTTTCGGAAATGTTTAAATAATGTTTCTCAAGGAAGTATTAAGAAATTTATTTTTTGAATTTGTTGTAGGAAATATTAATGATATTCGCCCGTATTCGCGTTAATTTTTGCATAAATATTAGGAATGAAATATGTAGTTTATGGTTTCATGAAATTTATTTGCAGAAAAATGCAGGTTAGCAAGTTATTTTATTTTTTCTGGTACAGTTCGATGACGAGTACGCGTGGGACGTACATGTATAATAGACGTATTATTATTATATATATATATATATATATATATATATATAGAGAGAGAGAGAGAGAGAGAGAGAGAGAGAAAGACGATTAATACACGTATTAGGCAATAATGGGCAAAGAATGCCTGGCGTTGTGGCATTGTTGTTGGAGCGCCGTTTAACAGTTATTTTCGCGAGTCGTAGAGAGCATAAACAAAAAGAGATTGATTTTATGGGCCACCCACATAAATGTTTCCCAATCTTATTTCATTTCTGAAAATTATACTTTTGTAAAAAAAGAAGAATTGTGTACAAGTTTCTCTTTTCTGTCAACTGTAAATTAAAACTGGCATATATTTTAAGAAAAAGAATATTTCAATAAACTTACGGAACTCTATTAGCCTTCTTTATACTTACCTAATGTGTATAGAATACATGTAACACAGAATTATCGATTAATTATTAGAAGCGTTTAGACTTTTGCACTCCTAAATCGGCCGTTTGGATCACTGTGAGTCGGTTCAAAATAATGTGTTGATTTAGGAGCAGAGTGGATATATTAAAATAGAGCAGTGGATATTACTCGATGTGAAATGTAATGAAGAATCTTATGAAGCTCGTGTGAACGAAATAAATGTAATTCGTAGAGTAATTATACAAGTGTCGCTTATACTGTGGTAATTGGTTTCTACCTTGTCGACACACGAGGACTTGCAGTTACATATGTCTAACATAATGGAAAAATTCCTCTGAGCGAAGTCTAATGCTGGGAATCAAAAGAGGCGACCAGTTCAAGAAAGATCCAGGATAATGGTCTTTTAATCTCCCGGAAGAATGTTCTCGTTGAAATGGTAGCAGCTATCATAAAGCTGCGATAGCTACACGCTGCCGAATAGTGCAAATTACGCCTCGTAAAAGTAGGAATTCTGAGAGAGAGACAACGGTCTAGAATCTAGATCTAGACTCTAGATTGATCTTTTATAGGATTCTTTCCTCCGTGAAAGCACAACACAATTTTCCGTCTTGTTGTTCCGCGCGAGTATCGGGCAACTGTCCCGTGGCGCGGCTCGGAGTCACTTTGCGCAAACGTTTACAGACGGAAACACAATCGAACATTTGGAATACACTGTTTGATGTTTAAGCAGTTGCTTGTAATTGGCTCGCGCAGTCAACAAAACGTTTGATCCCGGCCTCGCCTTGTTAATTCAAAAAGGCGCGCGCGTTTCCGCTCCGCGAGCTCCCCGAAACCGTTTTACGCCGGACAAAGGGCGTTTCCTTCGTCGTTTACAGTCGCCCCTCTGGCCGTTTAACAATTTCTTACTTCCGGCGCAAACAGAATTTCGACCCGGGCGATTCCATCCAAGTATCAGCCCTTTTGAACCCTTCCGAACCCCCGGTTGCAGAGCTTGCTATTGGGAAAATTCGCTGTGCCGTTTCCCAGGGCAGCTCGCCTCGGACAGACGTCTGTGCTGTGTGTTAGTTGCGGAGAACTATCGATGTACTATCGATGATTTACCTTCATTATCGATAGTAATCGTTTGACTTGACGAATATTCCTGAAATCCGATGAAACTAGTAAAAGATCAAACTTGAAAAATGCCTTTTGAAGAAGAACCTAAATATTATTCCGATCGTCTCGAGTTTAATTTTCACTTCGACGAAGATTTGTCTGCGTCTGGTAAATAGGAGCCCACACCGCCGACGAGAAACGTCACCGGTTATTCGGCGATACAACCGATATAACACGGAAACGAGACTTTTTTCACCGTGTTCCCCGCGAAGCACTTCGATTTCCTACGGACCGTTTTCGACGGGGTCGTCGTTGATTGTAACGTCAATCCTCCGCATCGGAATGCAGCCGTCGCGTCGTCGTCCCTTCGCCGGCGACATCCGCGATTTCCACGTTTTAATTGCGGCCATTCCGTGTTCCGGTTGCGGCGTGAAACCCGTCGACTCGATTCAACTCGGTTCGATTCGTTTCAATCCGTTGCATTCAACACCCTCGACACGTCTGTTAAGGCGAATTTAGACTATTCACATTGTACGTACATCCCGAACCATTCGTCCACAGTGAGCGTGCATACAAAGTGAAGAAGTGTGAACTCGCGTTTATCCGATCACAGCTCATTAGAGAACGAAGTGGGATCAATCTCTATTGTGTTTATAAACTTTTCCTAAATAGAACACGACTAAGGTGGACACCTATTTGGCGCTATGAACAAATGGTCTTGACGCACAAGTGGTTCTCTGCGAGCGATATAAGTGCCTGAAAAGTGAAGTAGTGTGAATTCGCCTTTAGCCGATCACGGCTCATTAGACGGTACATGGAGCGGGTACCGCGAAATCAATTCGCGAGCGGACTACCGTTGTTATAACGTTACCGCGTCTCTCCTCGCTACCGTGAATATGACCGTTGAGACGATTATAGGATAACTCTCGTGCGAATGTTCACGTGGCTCGGATAACTCGTGCGAACACTGGGCGATCGGTACACAGAAATCTAGCGAATATATTCGCTAGCGAGTCTGCAACCGGCGGTAACGTAACCGCGAGTTCAGTGATTCCGCAGATTCCGTTCCCCTGTGCTACTCGGCCCGGCTAATTTATTAAAATGATTGAATCCAGGCCAGAAAGCCGGGGGCGGCGGCGGCTGCGCGATCATTCCATTGTCTCGCTTATTACACGCTATTTCGTACTTCGCGACTCGGCGAAAGAATTTCGCGGTCTGTTTCCATCAACGAAAAATATCTTGAAGCAAAATCAATTAAAATTCGAACGACTTCTCCACAGTTCGAGCATAATATTTTTTCAAGCACGTTTGTGGAGAAACAGGAATATACCGTTGATTTGGTTAAACAATTACACAGCCACGCAGGTTTCCCTGGGAGACGTTCAGGGCCGATGCCAATGGTATTTTCGCGATCCGAAATTTTTTGCCATACAGTCGAGCAGTTCGCATGCAATTTGAGCCGGTTCAACCGAACGAATCGTTTCAGTATGTGAGCAGCGTTTCCTCTCAAAGGGTTAATGAAGGATCGAGCATGGGTACAGGGGCGGGGAGGGCGGGTGTGGACCGATAGAGAGGTGCACGAGGGCGACGTAAAAGAGAGAGGAGCGCGGAACGTGATGCCAAAACGTGGGCGCGGCTTACGAACAGACATTTTCCTTCGCGTATCTCTGCCGCGTATCGATCTGCCGGCGGAACGTGCAGTCAAAAACGAAATGCTCGCGAAGCGCAAAACGCGGCCAAAAGGAAAGGTTGGCCCGTTCGTTAAACCACGATGGATGCCGTCCCGGGTTCGCCAAGGGCTCGGCTGATACGGCGAATCGAATTTCCTCCCCGGAAAATATCGCCATCGTTCAAGAAAACAATTTTGATTAATCGGTGAAACGTATATTCTTATACTATTATAATATCTTATATATAGTATCTTTTATTATTAATCTTTTATTCTTATTCGGTACCACTGTTGTCTGAAATATGAAAATGGTCCAAGTAAAAATTAAAAGGAAAATTAGTTCATCGGTTATATTGCGGAACTTCAAACTAAATTCAATGTAATTTTTACGATATTGTGAAAATGAACCGTTCGATAGTGTTTGTTACTTCAACATTATATGGAATTCATTTAACGTTGATATCCTTTTCCTGTAAATATATCTCGAAACAAGAAAGACTTGAACCACTTTCATAATTATGAGCACAATTATATTTCTTGATTTTATAAGTACATGTCACTTGTTCGAAGTGAATCTTCGCTGTCTATAACCAACTAACTGTGTCCATCCTTCAATTTAATTAGTACATTAAAATTTTCTCTAAACGAATACTTCCGTGTATCGATGCTTCCTATAAATAAACGAACACTTTGATAATGAATGTAGTACATGTACTCTGTGAATGAAATTACATCACTTGCAACGTCCAATTAAGGGAAATACCCGGCAGAAAATTGATATGTCGGTCATATCAAATTAATTTAGACGCTTTCACGGTGTACAGTGTAGAATAACGAGAAACAGACATTTCCTTCTGGGTCAAATTGTAATCCGAGCGGTGTACGAGAGTTAACCAAGAAAAAACAAATGGTAACAGACGCTGTTGTCTATTGTTCCATAATTGTTTCTTTACCGTTGCTCTTGAGTTACGGGCATCAAATTTAATTAAGTCTCAAGGATTCATTCCTCGCGGATCTTTTCCATTGCGTAATCTCAGCTCAACAAGTGATGAAATATTTTTTAACGGTGTTTGTCTTTCCACTGAACAAACAATCCTTACTTTATCTCTGTTCGAGGTAATTATAACGTACATGTCACGAGATTCAGTTTCCCGAAGGATAGTCGTGTTTAGGGTTAATAAAGTTCCCCCGAAACATTCCGGTTTAAGATAGAAAGACGAGAGCGCGGCTTACGTGACTCTAACAATCTTAATGGATGTCGCCGTCGTGTATTGCAGTAAATTTATTATAGACCCGGTTATCCTAAGCCCATATACTTAATTTGCACGGGAGAGAGCATGTGTGTCGAGCCAGGTGTAAGCACAAGTACGCTGGAGAAGCGCAACTTGGAAAAGTTAGCAGAGTGCCCGGAGTCATTAGCGTGCATCCAACTTTGATCGGCGATGGTGCAAAGAGTGTTGCAGTCGATAATCATGGGGAATACCGAAAGTTCCGTCGCTTTTTTCTTCTCGCAAACGATATTACATTGTCCCGGATATTCTCTCGCACGAAATTCACTTGATACTCTGCGCGCGCGCGTCCCTCGTAGCCTGCATAAAATTATTTAATCCAATCTTATAGCAAGTCGTTCCACGCCGGGCACGGTCGTGTTCAATTTAGAAATTCGCAAGGGCTGTCCCGCTCATGTTCATTGGTATGGATGTTTATTTAACGGTAAAGTAAATGTTCTCTTAGCTGCTGTATCTTGCGATTGATGAGAAGTTGCTTACATGGAAATTGTTAATAAATCTAAATAATAGAGCCTCGTCATTTCTCGAAGCTAAAACATTTTGAATTTTCCTTTATGTCGATCGTAAATAGTGTAAATAAACAATTTAATGATCTCGGCGTCACAGGTTCGATCAAATGTTACTCACTAAGCAATTTTGCAATTTAAATTGTTCTCGACGTTTCGATCCAAATGTGGACCATTTTCAAGATAAATTTTGCGTCTGTAAAATACTGTAAGCTATAGTAATTGTTCAACAAAACCTGGTAATACCAATAATACTTTGACATACTTGCTAAGTGCAAATGAATTATATAAATTCAATGATGGAACTTTTGAGAAAACTAATTAACAACATGCCGGTAGACGTTAAACTGAAACCATGTTGCCGTTAAGGAAGAACTAAATGTCAGAACAAAGGAATGACGCATATCGAACGATAGCCAATCAGAACGCAGAGATCGATGAGTTCTCAAATCAATATTTGGCGGCAATTATGAATTATGCCGGTCCACCATAGCCATTTCACATATGCTTATATACCATGTAGATGCTATGGTAAATTAATAATTGACATTCAGAATATTTGAATAAAAAATTACATACAATTGCCCTTGCATGTGAGAACACCAGGTGTTTAATTCATGGATGAAAAACAAATAATGCAACTTATTATGTGGAAACGTCATCATAAACACATTATTGGTTTAGTAATGCTGCGTAATATTCATGAATCTTAGGAGTTTCGTACCTAAGATTTACGCTATGCTGTTTAATCATATGGATAGTTTTCAGTAACAGTTTTTGTTGCAGGTTAGGTTCTCTGTCAATGACTTTGGCATTCCCAAAATCAAATGCATGGTCAAATTCTACAGAATGTTTCGTCAAGGCAGTGTGCTGTGGTGGAGGCAGAAATATGTTACGTTTGGGTCATTCCATGCCAACTCGATCACTTATTTGCAGGCACCATCGTCGATTTTGTTCTAAATAGAATATGTCGTAGTCCACGTGAAATTAGGGGGGGGGGGTTTAAGTGATCACTTTGCCGGTTTCGAATTTTTTTAGAAATGGCAGGCCTTCAAAGTTTTTAATTTTTGTCCATTTCGGCGAAAACGTGCCTCACTTACGTATTTTTATCTCAGGAACTATTTGTCCGATTGAGCTACATTTTTTAGTTTTATTCGGAAAGGATTGGGCTATTACAAAATAATTTTTTCAACCCCGACAATCAACTTTATAATGTCGAAAAATTTAAACAAATTCTTTTTTTACGTTTTCTTCGATGATGGGGCTCAGTAATTTAAATTTTGAAAAAAATATGGTAATATTCCTTGAAGTTTCCCCTTTAAAATGAGCCCTTGAAAAAGATGGTATCGTTAAAATTGGCGTCACTGATTAGAACCTTCTTTGTAGTTCGTAATTAACTAAAAAAGGAGAAAGTTTATATCTATTTTATGCTTACATGTTCTCCAATAACTATACATCAACGAAATCAAAATAGAATTTCATCTTGGTTTAAAGAAGATTAATAGTATAGATATATTTATTAAACTCTTTTCAGAATCTTGATCACGAGTCCGACACGATATTGCAGGGGCAAGGAGTTAACATCTTTTTGTTTGCCGGTGGCAGGGCGCGATTTTGCGCCGGTTTTTTTATAATGTAAATTTGTATGCCCGCTATAAATGCATAAAGTTCACGGTCCAGTTAGCGTATTGTAGCGGTGATGCGCTGTTCTAGTGGCCGAGCAATTTATATTTTGGAAAAACGGGGTCCGGGCGCGGTGGCGTGACACGTTTCTATCATTCATTCTGACGCACACAATTCCACTGACAGCGTTCTTTTGCTTCTGTTTCAGGTGAGTCAACGAATTTCCAGGGGGAGGAAATTCGCGCTTCGGTTGGATCGGATTTGTTCGGTCGGGCGCAACTTCCATCGACCTGTTTCACTTGGAACGGTGACAAGATTTGCATTTCGACCGGGGAGGGGCCACAGCCCCCCGGCCCCGATTAATTGGGTTAATAAGGAAACCAGCTGGCTGATCGATATTCACTTTGAACCGGGCTGGTCCCGTATTATCGTTCCCGATCTATCAATCTTTCATTTTTATCTCCCCGATGCGGCGCGCCGCGCGGAATAATTCAAGAGTGTGAACCCTGGGCCTCGTTAAGTCAACATAAATACTTCACCGGTCTCGACGAACCAGACAATTCATTTCCGTGGCACAGACGCGTTGTTTATTCATTTCTCAGGCGATGGTTGCAATTTTTAGTCGGATTAATGAAATACAACATTGTGTTTACTTCATCTATATGATCTTGTGGGAGACAGGAGAGGAGAATAGCCACACTGAAATAAAGCCAGCATTAAAATTGATATTCGTTAGTTTACTCCTTTTGTTTACCGGGCAAAAATACATAAAAATTCGCGATCCAGCGATATTAACACAGTAAACAAAGAAGAGCACGGACAACCTCGTTCTTTTTTAAAAATGTGTTTAGCCATTGCCGGACGTAATCGAATTTTATTTCAAACCCAAGATTGAAAATGTTGCCCTGTTATCGACAGGAATAACATTTTTAGTTTGGAACACGGGCGAGGGAAGTTTGAAAAAAATGTCCGAAATCGATGTGTTTTGGTTATACGCGGGGGCCGAAGTAAGGCGTGGTGAAATTGGTTTTCGCGAAGTAACAGTGTTTGTCTAATCGAAAAACTTGGTGAGCATCGGTAACGGAGGAATAGCAAACTGGACCGAAGGATCGAGTAACTTTCTCAGAGAAATTCGAAGGAAGAAAAAGGACGAACGAAGTGAAGACTCGAGCGAAAAAATCTCTACCGGTTTGAAAAAGCAACGTCGAAGTTGCAACAAGTGACCTGGCCGGTGAAAAAGAGCTGTACTTTCGAAGTAACTTCTTTCGAAACAACCAGTCGAACCATGATGCCTTGTACACGGATGGGCGAAGAGCTGTAAGCAAGGGATTTTTCTTTGGAAAGATGGCGGGCGATAGATTTGTCAGTGCGCAGCGAATATATTTCCCCGTGAACTTTTTCCGCAGCGTTCATTCTCTTTTTCAATTAGTTTCGCCTCTGTCTAAATAAACTTCTATTGAATTTGTTCAAAGTGTACTGCATTTTGAATACTGGAAATTGATAAAAATCAGGCAATCAATTGCACGCAGGAGACGACCATTTTCTCTGGACGCGACGCGAAGAAAATGGCTCCTCTGGATCATCGGCGGTGGAAGATCATCGGGGATCGGGATTAGGTATTCGTGACGGGACGCAGCCGGCATAATTACACGAAAATTTCATTAAACGCGTGTCCGGCTCCTAGAAACGTTATTAAAGCCCGAAGTTGTTCATGAATTTATTAGTCAGCCTAATATACATCCAGCGCGGCGGCGGACGGGCTCCGTGTGCATTTAGAGGCACGCTATTTGATCAGCGGGACGAGCGAGCTCTCGTGTACACACGGACGTTATTAGCGAAGAAATGAAAGCCGACGGAGCTCGTGCGCGTTCAAGGTACTGAAAGGATTAATCTTTTTAGCGGATGTTTTCTCAGCCTCTCTCTTTCTCTCGGTCTCTCCCTTTGCTCTCCACCCTTCCGCGATATCGCGCGCATTCTGCCGCCGGTTTATCGATGGTGGTCCATTTGCCGAGTGTTCCGAGCACACCACAATGAATATATCTCGGCGAATTCGCCAGAGCCGCACGCGCGTGTCGATACAACCGTATTCCGCTACGCGCCAGTTGTTTGTTCGTTAATTCTGTGGTTGTAAGGAAGAACGCCGCATATCACATACTTTCGCTTTCGGGATATTTCCGTTTAAAGTTTTGATGCGTACGAATTGAACATAGGACATCGGTTAAACTCCATTATTTTTTCGAGCTTCCCGAATTTACAATATGAGAAATTCTATACTAGAATTATAACACATTCTACATATATTAGAATTCTGAGTTTATGTAAATACGTAAATCTTATACTCTGAAGCTTGAAATTGTGACATGCGGCGGTTTTCCTTCCCACCACAGAATTTACTGTTCGATTTCCCTGTTTTGGTTCATCTCTTTCTCTCTCTCTCTCTGTCTTTGTATCGTTCCTTATGCTTCTTCTTTTTCCAACCACCATTTAAGTGACCTCAGGTCCTGGAAGTTAGGGTTGCGCGCTGCCCTGTGTTCAACAAGAACCATTGTTCCGGCAGGTCGGGCCCGCGAGCGATTTAATTGCAACGTTTCCACTCGAACTGAAGAAAACAGAGGTTCGAACGGGATAGCCAATTAACGCTGGACAGAGGATATCGAAGTCGAAGTTTATATCGAGTCCGGGAACTGTATTTTCGAGATGGCCGGGTCGTCGACGCCCCCCCGCCGACAGACTTCAATGGAATTGTTCGCATAAATGCTACCGACACTCCGCAACTGCTCCGAGTGTTATGCATTTGGCAGCCCAGCGATCGCGAGCTGTTTCTTCGAGGATTCTTGTTGGCTTCTGACATCTAACCCTTAGCGACTCGGAATCACCACTGAAAATTACTACACGTTTAAAAAATGATAATGGAATTATTCTAGGTAGCAAGAAATGTTTCATTTTCGAGCTAAAATAGCCCAAAAGGTTAAATATTTTATTATATGCACATTAAATGGTTGTAGAAACGTTTTATCGCAAGCGATCAAGGCTTCGACTCAGAAATTAACACACGAACAATTGATTCTTTTTATGAATACGTATGTTGACACAATAATATAATAATTGGAGACCGGATCCGTTTCGGCCGGAAAAAAGAGAAACCATAATAAATATCGTGGGCGGAATATTCTCCAGTGGCGAGAGAGAATCGATTCGAATAACATTATTCATTTCATAATACATGTCGCCCTCATAAATTGATTTTAATTCAACACTTTTAATCTGCCGGATTAAATTCCTCGTGTCCGTTAAATCAATTTTATTTCGCCTATCACTGGATTATGATACGCTCCGGCATATACTCACCCGTGCAAAATAAAAGCGTACACTCGTTCTACAATTTCATGTTATTTCGGCTTTTATTTTTTTCACTTCTTTTTCCCTCCCCGGTTATAACGTTTTGCTTCGTTCGTTGCCACGCGAGGCTCGCCGAGCGCCCCCGCGTAACGATCGACGAGAGTTCGTTGCCGAACCTTTTGTTCCGGTACTGACATTCGTTACCCTGGTCATTTGAGTATCGCGTAATTCGCTTTTCGCGTAATGTTACATGGAACACCTCGTTTCGTCAATTTAGTCCCGTACAAAGATGATCGACAATGCCCGTTCGTCAGTGTTCCGTTAGGCATTCAATTTCGATTTCCAAAGGCCCTGCTAACCGGAATGCTTTAATCTCTGCAAAATCCATAACGAAAAATACGTGGCGCCCTGCCACGCCCCGAAGCGAAATTTTCCAACATTTTCGAAAATTGTTTCCATGGAAAGAGAGATTCAAAGTTTCGACAATAGCAACGCGACGTAAAAAGAAACGTTCGTTACCTCCATCGGTTGACTTTTTATAGAATTTTGAAGCTGTTTGTCTCTTTGGTACGTTCGACCATCATAGTGTCGGGATAATAGTTAATTGGATAATAAAACTTCAAGACTGCCACTGTAACATGGTTTAAGCTGCTTGTCAATATCTTCATCCGCTCTCCTTTCATAAAATTTTAATGGGTTCTGTGTGCTTGATACAATTTTGTTTACACTGTCGACAGGCGTTCGGTTAACAGAACGCTGGACCATTATAGTGTTAAGATAACAATTAGTGGGATAATATTATCGTAAATTCGAAAGTAATTTCGTTTTTCAAGTAGAAATGTCGTTGCTTCTATTTGTTATTAGTAGACTGTGGATCTTTATGGAATTCTCAATTTTTGTAGGTAAATTTTAAGAAAGTGGAATTAAATAAAATATTATTTTCAATAGTAGTAGCCTCTGTAGATTTTGAATAAATAAAAATCGTACCAAATTCTATCGAATTGCATATTCCAGCATTTTTTGAAAATTTCCAGATGCCATAAATGCATCGTCTAGTTATTACTGGACTGCGGATCTTGATGGAATTCTCAAATTTTGTAGGTAAATTTTAAGAAAGTGGAATTAAATAAAATATTATTTTCAGTGGTAGTAGCCTCTGTAGATTTGGAATAAATAAAAATCGTACCAAATTCTATCGAATTGCATATTCCAGCAGTTTTTGAAAATTTTCAGATGCCATAAATGCATCGTCTAGTCATTACTGGACTGCGGATCTTTATGGAATTTCAATTTTTGTAGGTAAATTTTAAGAAAGTGGAATTAAATAAAATATTATTTTCAGTGGTAGTAGCCTCTGTAGATTTGGAATAAATAAAAATCGTACCAAATTCTATCGAATTGCATATTCCAGCAGTTTTTGAAAATTTCCAGATGCCATAAATGAATAAAGTCTAGTTATTACTGGACTGCGGATCTTGATGCAAAATAAAAATTGTCTACACGCACGTATTGCAATAAAAATTTCCCAAAATGTAGATAAATAGAGCCCTGTCATTTTTCGAAGCTAAAACATTTTGTAATCGCTGTTAGTGCTCGGTAGGTTTATTTTCCCTTGAGAAAATGAGACGACTTCCCGAACGACCTAATAGTTTGTTGAAAGATAAAATCTAGAGAGTGTCGATTTCGAATAATCCTTAGTACACTGTATGTAGAATATGCGTCTTCGAGATAGGACATTTATAGCTAGCAGACGCGGTGTTTGGGCAGCGGAACGTTCGAGCATTATTCCGTTTGATTGGCTGAAGGAGCGTTCACTTTATTTCCCGCAGTTTTCATCCACTTCAGCCAGCTCGGGGAAGTATTTCAATCTCCCGCGGCCGGTATAAACTGCGGTGAATCCAAGATCGAGATTAAAATATTCTCATCCAGCGGTTGAAAAACGGCGCCGCGCATAATTTCCCCGTGTGAAACTGTTTCAGTGCCGGGAGAAATCCGCGAGCCCCGGCCCTTTCTTCTCGGGTAATGTCCGTTTTTACGGACAATAAATGAAGTTGTTTACCACGTGAGGCCGGTAAACACCCCGACGCGACGGCCGCGCCGTTGCCTCTCGCCGGATAAAAAAACTCTCTCTATCTCCCTCTGTCTCTCTGTCTCTGCCCTGCAGGAAGGGAAAAGGAATTCACTTGCAAATAAGTTTATTTACGATATGATTATCCGGGGTCGCGCGTATCCACGGGCCGCGAATAAAAGGCCGAGCGAAAACTTTTGTCCGCAATAAAATTTCTATTAAAGCTCGCCTGTAACGAACAAAAATTCTCTCTCTCTCGTGAATTCCTTGCCGCGGCCGCGTTAAGCAGGAAACAAGTTGTAGTCTGACGAAAAAGGGACGAGGGAAACGACGTGAGAAAGAGAGGGAAAAAACGAGAGAAAAGTCTCGCGCGCTCCTCCGAGAGGTTTCTGTGGACAGAGTTTTCCGCGCGGCGGGAAATGAAACTGATCGCCTCGCGTTTCTGTCCTGGAAACCTTTCGTTAAAATTATACGGAGGAGAACAATATTTCCTTCTCGTTACCCAGCGTGCACCGCGGCTCCGTATCTGTCCGAAGCCATTGGCTGCATCTCGCTTCCCTCTCCCCTTAGAAAAACGAATTTCCTCATTTTTTATCGAGATTTATGTTTTCTTTACAAGAGGTTGCTAACTGTTCGGAAAATGAAAAATTCCAGTTGATTTCTACTGGGTACGTCGTTTAGCAAATTTTAGTTATCCTGGCTTATTTCGAGGAAATTAAAACAATGTAATCTCTTAAGTAGAAAGTTTGTTACGGAAATTACACTGTTAATGTACAGCCGTTTTGTAGAAAGAACAGAAACTAAACGAGAATGCGAGTAAAAAGTCTGAGAGGCGGCAGTATAAATTGCTGTGCCATTATTCAAAATATTGTATACATTATTAAATATGTCTGCAATATGTTTCTGCAATTTTCGATTTTTGTAGACGAACTTCATGTAAGTGGTACCAAATGAAATCCTATTTTCATTGGTAGTAACATTTATAGGTCCAAAATAAATAAAAATCGTACTAAATTTCGTCGAATTTCATACTTCAGCATTTTTTGAAAATTTTTATGAACCATTTCGTATCCACCAAATTGAAAAAATCATTGAGAATGGTCGGAGTCTAGGTCGGAGAGTTAACAATGTGGGCAATATTTTGTTTAATACGAATATTGCGATTTGAAACTGAACCTTAAAAATCGAGCCCCGTAAAAGCATGTTCGCTGATCGAACCGCAACGAAACCGTAGATGTTCCGGCCCGCGAAAAATGCATCCGCGATGCAACAGGGAATAAAAATTAGAAAAGTTGGAGACGGGGTAGCTGGGAGGAAAATCTGCTGAAAAAAAGAAGGAAAAGCATACGCGAAAGAATCGTAGTCGGAGCTACACCGCGGGCTTTTCAACCGGGAAATTTAATTGGCTGTTCTCGAACTTTTTCTCGAGCCGAGCATCCACCCCTTTTTTACCAGAGTATGGTCACTGGGGATGATTATACCGGCCTGCGTTTGCACTGATCTTGAAAATCCTCAGCCACACGAACGCGATAGAAATATTTCCTCCTTGTTTATCCGGATACGCGTGTACGCCCATGCACGCAAGAGATTTTTTCCTTTCCACGTTCCCGAGCACCGTTTAATTGGTTCTTCGCGGACTGGCGGAGATTCGCGCGTTTTGATTTACGAAGCGAGATCGATCCGGAATGAGGGAGAATTGCTTGGGCCACGAGTGCGCGATGGCGTTAATCAGTTTGCGCGATAACCGGGAGAAATGCACGGCCGCTTGCTTGCTCGATGAATATCGCCCCTCTGCGGTAGAACGTTCGAATGGTTCTAGCTTTTATGAAAGGTGTTTTGTTTTAGATTACAAGGGATGTTACCCTACCGCGACACGCCGATTTTAATGACATTTTCGGACGATATGGAAATCGAAACAATGTTTTACACGTATTGATGTTAAGGGGGTGAAAAATCCAATTTAATGAATATCTCCGAAACTGTCAGACCTAGATGAGAATTTCAAAATCCAATTTGTGCGTCTTTGATTGACGAATCTTTTAGTGTAAACCAGTTTTTAAAAAATAATTTAATGCGATGAATTGGTCTTTCAAACAAAACAAGATTCTTCATCGGAAGTTAACACTTTACCTACTGGAAGCCTATTAATAGGATTTTCGGTAATTGTGCTGTACCAAAAGAAAGCATAGAAATCTTCTTTTACATTGAAATCATCTATTACATACTTTAAATCATCTTAAATGAAACTATTAAATGACGTTATTAAGGGTGACTTGTTAGTTCACAACGAAAATTGCTGTTGCTATTCATGGTGCCATTAAAAGGTATTTAGCCATGTACCAAAGATTTTTCAAAATTATGCAATAATCACCGGTCGGTAATGTGTTAACTGTTTGTGTTATATTTTTTAAGTTTGAAGTTCCATCTGGCTTAAAAGAAAAGCACCCTTTTGAATCGACTCCTGAGGTTATCGTAGGCGACGTTCTAGGGGTAGGTTTCATTTTGACGTACGGTTTCGCGGTATCAAAAACTCGGTTTCGGCCAGGCCGCATTTCCAGAACAGGCGAGGCATCGACCCTGTCTCGAGTTTAGGCGAACAATGCGCCTGCGCCGCGTGCGGAAATTGCCGTGGAAATTTTTAGATCCTCTCAAGAGGCAACGATAAGCGCGCATCCCGAGCATCGCACGGGCCCCCCTTTTTCCGCCCCCGGAAATCGCACTCCTGAGGGAAGTTTTACGCCCCGTCGAGCCTGCATCCGAAAATTCACCGATGGATACGTGTTTGCCCAAGAAACGCTGTCGTCAGTTCCTCCACCCCCACAACTGAGCCGCCACTTCCTTTCTTCTCGACGTGTACTTACAAGGGATGAAGGCAACTGACACGCGATGATTTTCATGCGCTTTTACCGATGAAAAACATATTAGGCACGTGTGCACTTTTTCCCGGTGAAATTGGCTCGTCCGACGGGACGCATCTGGACTACGACAGGGGTGGATGGCTTCGCAGAGGTTTCTGCCAAAAAAATTGTTATTCCACTTTTGTCCGAATCAACTAAAAAGTGTATTGGAACTCTTTCATACACCGCTCTTTAAAATTCAAGGTAAAAACCTACCTAGCCACAAAGTTCGCGTACAGTTATTTGTCGCTTTTTTTCATAGCTTCTCGAAAAAAAAGAATTCAATCCAAAAAGTGACTATTCGTACGCACGCTCTCTGTGTATGCTAGGCAAACAGTCGCATATGAAAAAAAATATTTGTCGGGCCGAAAAAAATGCGCGGAAGTGTCAAAAATATTTTAGACCACTGTGAATCGAGTTTCGAGCGCGAGCAGTTAAGGCAATCTAATTGTTCCATGAAAATAGCTTTGTTAACCTTAAAAAACGAGAGGTTTTTCAAAAGTTATTCTCAATTTCGAAATTTACCGCATCAGCACTTTAAAACGAGAATTGAAGTCGCGTGTTGAAATTTCACGAAGTGACTCTCAATTAATCGAACATTCATTAAACAACAATTGTAATACGTCTTCATTACACGTTGAACATTGCAATATTAAAATATTTACCGTTACGCGAGCGCGTTATTACACTCGCGATCCATCAAAGGAGTGCACTCCTGCGCTAATTACTTCTGCGCGCGGGAGAAATAAAAATATTTTGCGCTCCTAAACCGTTCAGACCTAATTAAATTTCCGCGGAAGTTATTTCCATGATGTTCGTTTCGGCAAATTACCTGCCCTTCTATCGCTACTTGCGGGAAAGCGTGTGCGGGCGCTTTCCCGCTCACTTTTCAATTCTGTGTTTCCGGTGTACAAAAAAAAAAAAAAGAAAAACGAGCCCATTTGAAAACAGATTCGAGTTTCTGAATAACACCCCTTCAGTTCGGGTCGCGCAAATACCTCGCCGCACGAAAACACCGGTGAAAATTTATAAAATTGCTCGGGCAAAGGCGAATCCGCATTTTACATTTTTGCTCTGAATTAACGTAGCGAAGATACCGTGAAAATTTTGCGACAAAATAAACAACCACCGCGAGAATCCGCGACTCTTGTTACGATCTTCGTTTTCCTTTCTTCTCTTCCGTTTCTCGATGCTTGTCCTTTTGTGTCATCTTGTTTTCACGCGAACGTATTTTTTCGCACTTTTTTCCTCTTCGTGTCTCTTCGTTTTTCGAGTAAATACAACCGCACGTTTTTCGTACATTTGCCACGTTTCCCAGCGAACGTTCCAAAAGTACGAACGCTTTGACCTCGTTAATTTTGCAACTTGACACGAAGCAATTAACAGAGCGCTCGCAATAAAGTTAAATTTTCTGGGCGCGGCCGACGCGCGGCGCCGGGGCAAAGGCGGCGCGCAACAGCCACGATGAATACTGAGCGAGTTATAATTAATTGTAAAGACTACTTAATTAGCTTCCATTTATCACAATACGTCGTTACAATGCGCTGAAGCCTCGCAGAAAACGGGGAAAAAGAAAATTTCCGACCGCGACGACGACAGATGCATACGACCCGGGTCACGACGCTCGAACAGCAGTTTCTGGCTTCTCTTGTTCGGACTGGATGAAATTCCGTCGGAACTCTCCGGTCTCGTTTAAAATACTATTTGACACGTATTATACCGCTGCGGCGGACACGCCTAATTTACCCGTTTACCTGCAGAAACATGTTTGCCGCGCGGACGTCACAGTATTCGAAACACGGAAACTTCAACGCAGGCTTCACTCCATTTTTGTTGTCAGTTTTCTTTCAGAACATTCTTTAAAAAAAGGAATGACAAATGGAAATTTATTTTCATGCAAAAATAAAAATGTTGCGAATCAATTGTGAGAAACAGCTAAAATCTACCGGTAGTCTATTAATAGTCTTTACAATAATTGTGCTGTACCAAATGGAGGCTTGAAAATCCTCTTTTACGCAATCATCCTGAAGGAAATGATTGGATTATGTTATCGAGTTGATGGTTTACGATTAAAGGTCGTCGCTCACTAGAACGCCCCGCCGCACAGTGGGACCTTTCGTCCAAATCGGAGACAAAATCAAAGAACTTTCGATAGAAATGAGGTAGAGCAATGAAATTTTTTAAAAATTAAAGCTGAAACTTGGCAGTATATTGGAAAAATAGGGAGATTATGGTACGAACGTTTTATAACCTTGAGAAAATTCGTTAAACTTGCACAATTTCAAGAAAATTGTGGGTTTTCCAATACCACGCGCGGAAAAAATTTTTTTTGAACATGCTACATATACATCTTTTCCCGTAGATTTTTTTATTAACGAATTATTTAACTTCTGGTGATAAAAATAAGAATAAGGTATAAAAATAAGTACATTAGGTTTGTTCACAAAAATCGATTTGTTGTAAAATCCTGAGGTCGTAGACAAATTTTGAGACCAGATTTGAAATCAGCGTGAAAAAATCTACGGGAAATGATGTGTAGCATGTTAAAAAAAAATATTTCCGCACGTGGTATTGAAAAAATCGCAATTTTCTTGAAATTGTAAGTTTAATGAATTTTCTCAAGTTTATAAAACGTTCGTACCATAATCTCCCTATTTTTCCTATATTCTGCTAAGTTTCAGCTTTAATTTAAAAAAAATTTCATCGCTCTACCTCATTTCTATCGAAAGTTCTTTGATTTTGTCTTCGTTTTGGACGAAAGGTCCCACTGTGCGCCGCCTGACCTGCACCGCGCACCTACGCTGTTTTGAATTTCTTCTATATAGTTTAAATGCTACGTATCGCCCCCGGAAAATGTTAAAAGTTGCATTTAACAATTTTTATATGTTTTGCAGATAAATACAAACCGTATACTTCAATTGCATAGTATGTATTTAGGCTGATCAACCAATATTTTCTTAAAACCTATCGAAAAATTTAAATTGTCAAAGGTTTGCACTATTTGTATGTGGATTAAAAAATGATGAAAACTGGATTACAAACTTAAAGTGCATCTCCTAACACATACAAAACACCCCCCATTAAAATCCATTTGCTGATATTCTAAATTAGTATGGAATACATTGCCGAGGACAGAAATTTTTTTGTTCTACTAATCATGCGGGGATCAGATTAGGTCCATGTCGAAATCATGTTTATGGATGTATTCTATATATATTCATATGTATAAATATTACATGAAATGGCTGGCGAGCTTCGAAAGTTCTTTTTACGTCGCCCTAGTAAAGTCATAGTCTTCCTAATAAAATAATAAGCTAATGTCTGCAGTGCCAACGCTTTCTCTCTCTACTCACTTTTTACCACGCTTATTACAATTTTTTTTTTTAACGAGGAGGGGAAAATGCAATTACGTACGCTGTGGGATACTCAGATGTTATACCCCCTAAAAACCCCTCCTCCTCTAATCCTATCGTTCTAACGCGAGAAAAGGACCCATCCCTACGCAGAACCGCCTATAAGCATTACTACACGTAGCGCGAGAACCCAATCTGCATCTTGCTCATTTGTCTGTAGTATAACCTACGTGCTGTACTATAATTCTGTCGTCGTAGAAATACCCAAATAATAAAAAGAAAAAAGTCAGATAAAATACTATATATACATGTTGTAATAACTCTGTCGATTGGTTACCTACATAAATAAGAAGATTAGTATAAAATACCTAAATAAAAGTCAGATAAAAACTATATACACAAGCTGTAAGGGCCCTGCCGATTGGTTTCCTAATATAAATACCTAAAAGAAAAATTGGGATAATAGAAATACCTACAAAGTCAGATAAGATGTAACAAAACTCTGTCGATTTATTGCCTAAATAAATAAGGTTGTTAGTATAGAGATACCTAAATAAAAGTCAGATAAAAAAAAACTATGTACACATGCTAAAAGACTCTGTCGATTGTTTACCTAATAAATAAGTAAGATACATAAATAAGATACATAAATAAGAAAATTAGTGTAGTTTGCCGAAGTCTCAAAGTATTATTGGTTTCTTACCTCTCGTCTCCGAACGCGCTCCTCCTGCTGAGATTTACGTTCGTTTTCTTCTTTCGTTGTCATTATCATGTTTATAAATCGTCTAATTTGGGGCATCTTCTTCGGGTCCTTGAGGTCACAGATCAAGTCCTTCCATTGCAGAGGGCCAATTGAATTTCTCAGGTCATCCCTTAGCTTGTCCCAAGCTGTACCTTCTACGACTATGTTCTGGACTATCCACTACGCGAGTGCAGGAGATGCATTTATTATCCTTATGTTTACCGATCTTGTAAAGGAAATCGGAAAAGCATCCATGTCCAGTGAGTACTTGGGTAAGATGAAAATCTAGTATCTGGGGACCCCAGCCAATCCAATCCGCTATTTTTGGAATAAGAGCGTGTGTTTTACGGCCGTGACAGCAGTTATCCCAGTGCTCTTGCCATAAGCTTAGAGTATGGAGTCCTTCCTCCTTTTTTAGTTCCGTAAGTTGTAGTTTATAATTTACCTCGTGATTTCTGTCCATATCTAGTGATCTGAGGAAGATACGACGTCTCTCTTCAGCTAGTAGAGTGAGAGGGGGAACGCCCGCAAGTACACAGAGCGCGTCCAGAGAGGTGGTTTTCTACACGCCCGAACCACTCTTGCCAACGACAGTTTTTGCAACCTGTTTATAATTATGGCTTTTGTAGTGCGCTTTGCAACTATAGCCCATATCGGAGCGGCGTATAGTAGTACCGATTCGACTACCCTGTAGTAGAGCAGTCTTGAGGCATAAGATCCACCGCCGATGTTCGGTATAATTCCATTGAGGGCTCCTGCTACCTTAGCAGCTTTATTTACTGCGTAATTAAGGTGTCTAGTGTAAAATTGGTTCCCTTCCATAATTAGTCCAAGATATCTAATCGTCTTTTGAGGTGTAAGGGTAGTGTTATTCATCTTGATATTTATACCTCGAGTAGATTTCCGGCCTGTAAGTAATAGTAGTTCGGTTTTTTCCGGTGCCAATGACAGCTGGTTCGTTTCGAACCAGCGGCTGATTTTCGTTAAGACTTCGGTAGCGATCCTGGACAGATCTACCGCCACAGATGCTGTGATAATCAATGCTACGTTGTCAGCGAACCCGTACAGAAAAGCTCCTCTGGGAAGGGCAATTTTTAGCAGGTCGTCATACTGTGGATGTTCCAAAGTAGGGGGGCGAGCACCGAACCCTGAGGAACACCCGCGTATATATTTACTATATTTTGTTTTCCAGAATTGTCTGTATAAACAACTGCTCTTCTAGATAGTTTTTAAGGATGCCGAACAATTTCCTTGGTAGCCCTCTGTTTGACAACGATTGTACCAGGTTCTGCCATTGAACGGTGTTAAAGGCATTCTTTACGTCGAGAGCGACCATGGCACAATGATGTGATCTTGTCTTGGCCGCATCCCAGTGTTTAACCACTTCAGCAATAACATGCACCGTGCTCTTTCCGCGGCAAAAACCAAATTGATTTTGTTCGAATTTTATTTTATTCATTAATCATTTTTTTATACAGTGTTCCAGCACTTTAGCGACATTTGATAGTATTGTCAAGGGTCTCCATCCAACCCTGCCATCAGGTCCTGGCTTTTTAGGAATCAGAACTAATCTGCCCTTCTTCCACGGTTTAGGAAAATAGCCCAAGCTGTAGCATACGTTTATTAGGTGAGTCAGGTGAGGAGCTGCGATCGACCACGCTTATTACCAGGCTTATATTAGCTTGCCGAGTTGTCGTTGTCGTTGTTGTATGCGTCAAATATTGTAATCGAATTTTAAACTACTTCTCGAAGAGCTAGAGACTTGAGCCTTTAAACATAGCTCAGAACTGGATGACAAAGCAATATTTTATCGGTTCTAGATCTATTTAGTTCGTTTGAATTTTCTACGTCAAGGTAAACGGTGTAAACGCCCGCTGTTCGTTCTCGCAATCACTTGCGTTTGTTATCGATATGCCAAACTGAAATATACCTGAAATTTACTACATGCCGGCGCGATACTGGGGCGTTCTAGTGTGCGACGACCTTTTACTGTTACTGTAAGTTGAAAATAGTACTAGTTATAGTATAGGTATATAGGTATAGTACTAGGTATAGTAATAGTTGAAAATAGTAATAAATAATGTCTGATATATTTAGTGACTACCTTTTACGCTGAACTAGAATATTTGCCTTACTCCTCCTTAGGCTCTTTAGTGCGGAAAAATGGTGGCACTCGATGTGCAATACAGCGCAGGTCGAAAGACCTTTCCTTCTTCGCATGCTCGTGCATTTCGGTGTATACTCCAACACAGTGCGTGTATTGTTCCAATGCTATCCTGAGTATTTTTGGAATTATTCTATAGGTTATTGCGTTCGGATCCGCCGTACACAAGCGAATATTAATAGTTAGCGATTTCCCATTCGATAAACTCCATTGTGAATATCATTTAGCCTATCTTTTCAAACTAACCGCTGCCAACATATTACCTGTAACACCGAAGTGAACAACGAATTAAGCGTTAATTGCGAATTAACGCCAGACCATTGTATTTTACGGTGTAACGTTCGAATCGAATCTCGCGGTTCGGTCACAAATTCGATAGCATTAACAACCCCTGTAATTTCGGGAAACCGATACAGCCACTTTAACGTCGCCGAAAGATATATGAAAACTTTAATCCGCCGAAATGTACATACAGCTTTCCTGTTTCCCTGCGAAATGAAAGAAATTCGCTGGTCGACTATATTTTCCGAACATAATAATAGCCGGTCTTAAATCGTGCCCCACTCAAAATCAGCTTTCAGTTAATTCCCCGGTCGCACCTTTTTGTTGTTTCCTACGGAACGCATCCGCTAAAAACTCATTCCGACTGATCAAATTAATTCCGCATAATTAAATACCTTGAAACCCCTATCACCGTGAGAGACAGTTGAAAATCAATAATCGCAACGTAGCCAATCGCAATTTCGGAGCGCTTATTGAAATGCTTCCCGTCTCGAAGAGTATAAACGATCCACTTGAACAATGCGTCGCATTTTTAATAAAACGAATCAACCTGCAGCGAAAGGTCATTTATTAATCGTCAAAGAGTAGCCGACGCGAGAGGCGGTTCAATCTTTTCAACAATATACTATAATTTTCCACTCGAGATAGCCTTTCCACCGAAAATGAAATCCCGTTACGATCTCTTGCCTCGAATTAAAAACTGTTTCGGACGGGAACTCGGCCGTGAATTCAACGAATTCGCGAACAGCGTCGAGGCGGTAGGTGAACGCGCTTGCGTACCGGATCGGCGAACGCAAAAATCGAATCGGGTTCACGGAAACAAATGGAAAACCGAGCTAAGTAGATCGTTCGGAGCACAAAGCGCGAGACAAATTCGAGGCAACCGGCTCCCAGGCCGATATTGGATTCGACTCGAACACCCTTCCTCTATCCAATTTTTCGACACGAGAGGCACCCGCGCCATTCTGCGATCCGATTCCTTTGTTATTCCGCGATCCCGCGCCCGGGTACTTTTCTCAAAAGCCTCGTTGATCCGACGGAATCCGAGAATTTCCTCCCCAGGCCGAGGCGTCAAACTGCAATCGCGATGATAATCGTATCGCGGGCGGTACGCCCCCATTTTCCGACCCCCTACACCCCGATCCTATTTTGCGGTTTAAGCAACCATCGGATCGAACGAAATAATGTTGTAATAATACCCGGTCCCGACGGAGCCCGCCGCGCCAGCCTGATTGAAAACACCTTCCTCCGCTTCTTGCGCTAGAAAAATGTCGATCCACGGTGTTGTTATCACCGTTATTTATTTGCCAACTCTCGCCAGATTAACAAACCCACCGCCACCGGTCGAATTACCGGTTCCAGATTTGTTGCTTCACATTTATCGAAATTGTACGGGTTCTGCACTCCAAATTCACCCCTTGGCAAATCAATTTCGCCCATTAAGAATATTTAAAATTCGTCACTAGACTGAAGGAAAAGCTTGTGAAAATCGTTGCTTCGAATCCCAGTAATTAGACCATGGTTAATGGACCGTGCCCCGATTCTTTATAAAATATGCACACTGTGGTTTTCTGTGGAAACTCGGAAGACTGGCAATTCGAACAACAGGAACAGACGATGCGAACGATATCCGAATCAATAACATGTTTCACCACAAAGCTGGTTTACCCCGAACTCATAATAAATAAAGGGCGGCGAGGCGGCGGGGAGCGGGAGGATCCTGTGTACGGCAGTTAACCCAACTTCCCTAATCTTCAAACTAATTATGAGTTTAATCCATAACCACGAATATTCAGTTTCACTGGAACGGGTAATGCGCGTTTTGGTGGGATGCGTTAAAATTATCCGGGCCGTTTAAGACTGGCGTCGCTAGCTCACCGGCAAAAATTGATATAAATTGTATTATCAAATTGGTGAGCGACAGAAGTTATTCGCCAATTTGTTATGTAAATTTGGCCAGGTCTGAAATTGCATTCTACAGTGAAATGTTTAGCTTCTACAAGGAATTCTACTATCCACCTTCCTCCAGGTGTAAACTGGAGGACATCCAGTGTCCAGCAGCTTCCAACGGTCCCCTAAACGCGTACAATTTCCCTGTCCAAGATGCTAATGTCCGCCGTCACGGTTCCGGAGATAAGATCGATATTGCGAAGTCCGAGGGTCGCAAGGGAGAGTAAGTACGTCCGCGGAAAATGACGTAACTTCCGTCACCTACTCGGCACGTAAACCACGTTAACTAATTAGGATCACGTAATTTGCGCCCGATGCTGCCCGAGTTTCGAATAAGTTTGTTTTGCCACGGTGGTGCCGGTAGCTCCTTATCGATCATCGCTGCGATCTGCTTGAACCCCGATCTTTCGAATTGAGTATTCAGGCTGCGACGAGGAACTTGGGATACGACGAAAACAATGTTGAAACGGTCCTATTATCCCGGTCATATTGCCAACTAATGGCGCCGTTTTCTTCGACGACAGCGAAATTAGTGGAACCTTTGGATCACAACCGGGATCTCGCGCGTTTATCGCGGAAGTGACTCGGCAAATGCAAAACAACAAAGACGTTCAATGAATTTAAGCATTACATATCGTCGAGAAAATTCTCACAGAAATCCTGCCAAACGTGCACGAATGAAAAACTTTCCAAATTCCTCGTGCACCGTATTAGTGACTCAAGTACATTATATTATACGTTGCAATAATTGCCGCAAACTTTGACGTATCCGTTTCAGTTCACGAGTATTCTTGTAACTATCGTAATTCATTTGAGAGAGCTACACGCATGAAATTCAAATGGCCACACACTTGAGAGGATACTTTTCGAGAGCAATTATCGACAGAAACTCTCAGATATATATACCATTAGATATCATAGAGAAAATGAACGGCTGAAACACAAATCCTGCGAAACGTGCACAAACAAAAAACTTTCGAAATTCCTCCGTATTACCGTATTAGTGACTCAAGTACATTATATTATACATTGCAACAATTGTCGCAAACTTTGGTGCATCCGTTTCAGTTCACGAGTATTCTTGTAACTATCGTAATTCATTTGAGAGAGCTTCACGCATGAAATTCAAATGGCCACATACCTGAGAAGATACATTCCGAGAGCAACTATCGACAGAAACTCTCAGATGGACACGTACCTTTAGATATCATAGAGAAAATGAAAGGCTGTAACAAAAATCCTGTGGAACGTGCACAAACGAAAAACTTTCGAAATTCCCCGTATATCAGTGTGACTTAGCTAGACGAATCTCGCGGTGCTTGTTAGGGCGTAGACGTGCCGCTAGAAAAATATTGTCGCGCTTGCTCGGGTATGAAAAAGGACGTGGACGAGCACAATGCGTCGAGCGATAACGCGGTTTCAAAAGCAGCGTCCGTATTGTCGCGCAAAAAGTCCCGGCTCGCCGATTCCGCGGCATCAAAAATAACGAAACGCAACGGGATACCCGTCTAAATTCCTCTCGCAACCGAGAGCCGGTTTCCCTCCGCGCGTATCATTTTCTGCGTGCATGCATCAGCGAAAAATTCGCGCGCGCTTGCGCCTCTATTTCTTTCTCCGGCGTTTCTCCTTCTTCTCCGGTGCCGTTCCCTATTTTTAATTTCCGTGCTCTAGCCCCGGACAGCCTGCTACCTCTCTCCTCTATAAGACTGCTCTTCTCTTTTTATCACCGCCGCTTTCATACGCTTGTTCATTCCCGTATTGTCATTATGCCGTCGTTAGCGACCGGGCCCCCCGGCTCCCGCGTGTGTGTACACACGTTGCTAACGATATCATTATTATTATTAATCGTCTTTTACAGCGTGCTAAGCAGATGACGCAGTGCATTAAAGTTTTTGCGACGCGTATAGCGATACAACAGTAGATGGAGAGTGTTAGCGGATAAAGTGGCCGGGTTCGGTCCCGGGGACACGTTGGTTCCACGCGACGTTGATGGATAGTTAACACGTTCACTGTTAAGCCAACGCCCTGAAAGGTTCTATGGAATTAAGGGCATTTGTTTAGTCAGACCAAAACTGTTAAACTTTATCATGTAGAGTACTCTTTTAACCCTTTTATTGTGACAACCATTCATTTTCGGAGATGAGCGTGATTAATCGAGCCTGCCAGTCAATGTATTAATCAAGCTGATGCGTAAACAGGTGGAATTTTTAAGGATCTGGAAATTCTTGAAGCAACGAAGCCAATCAACCACAACCTCAAGATCAATTAAGGTGGTCGGGCTAACTAAAATCCTCTAGCTAGAGAACGTCTTTGTGCAAGATAGAGTCCTTTGATCGACAAGAGATTCCGAACATGCTAGCTTCCTTTGACCAAGGATCCTCTGGTCAAATAGAGTCCTTTGATAGGCTAGGATTTTTGAGCCTGCGCGTAGTCTATCGATCGCTTAGTTTCGTTGGATTAAAAATATTTAGTTACATCGTACAGCGGTTGAGGAGATTCTCCCATGATGTCCTTTGTTCAAGATCGACGCAGACCAGCTTAATGAGCCCGGTTAATTATAAACAGAGCAAGACGAGAGAGGTACACCAAGTGTATCAGCTGAGCTTTCCCTCGGTTTGCACAGCTTTCTCCGTCTATTAACGGAACCTTGGCCTGATAGAGGCTCTCAAGGCCATCGGTGCCGGTCGCATAGCAGGTTAACTCGCTGGCTGTAGCTAAGTAAATATTGCTTATCCAAAATGAGCACCCCATTAGACGGGTTGAAGAGCTGTCTACCGACAAGCGAAACGTACCCTCGACCGTCTTCACCTTTCCGCCCTCTTCTACAGAGCCCTGGCTTTTCATTATCAGCCTCGCTTTGTGAACACTACGCCCTCATTATATCGTTACCTCAAAGTGCACTCGCGAACATCAGTCAATATAATATCGAAGATTCGTTTCATTGGCTTCGACCGGCGCTGATGAAAGCGATTCGTTCATTTCATGTATACAACAGAGGGTAAAACAGACCGCGAAGGGGTTGCGAGACCAGACAGCAATGCTGACGAGACAGGTTCTGCGAGGGTTTTTTTTTCACCAACCTTTTTCATTCGTGTAATTATACCTGTCTACCATCGCGAGTTTCAATTTTTATATGCGCAGAGATGATCAATACGCGCGACGAAGCTTTTTCTACGTGACGATTACCTTAGCACTTTGAAGTCTATCAACCCTACATGATGCTGGCTACCTTTGAGAGCTCGCGTTTGTTGCATGCTTTTGTCGAGCTCTTCTCGCTTTCGATGTTACATTTTAGCTACCTTTTCGGTATTTATTCCTTCGTCTCTTCGCTTATACACTTCCGTCCATAAGTCACCTTACCAAGTTGCCACTTATTTGAATTTGGATGCAGAGACGATCTTTTGTTATTAAAGGACCTATATCACGAAATAAAAATGGCACTTACTGACTTTGTCGAATGCGAAGAACATGTAAATCAAATGGAACATTATTCTTGTATTTTCTGATTTTTTAAATTTAACTGCGGTAATTTTTTTCCAATTTCGCTCCTAGAGCTGCCATCTCATAATTTCTCAATCTCTTTTTTCCGAAAATAAAAAGAATGGTTGCTCACAATTTTTACGAAGATAAAAACAATGGTTTTCCAAAAAATAAATGTTTCTTCATACGATGTATCTTTACAGACTCTGTAATGGTAAATTAAGAAGTTTAGAGTCCGACAAGATGGCGGGCGATAGTTTCTCTGTAACAAGTCGAGTTCAGATTGGAGCATCGGGCGATGTAATCAGCCGGAATCGTTTAGGTTCGTTTCGCGTGACCACTCTAGGTTTACAGGTGGGTCAGGTCGGCGTGTTCGCGGGTGAGAAAATGAAATTCAAATAACGGGGGCTGAAATTGAGACGGTGGCTCGTAAATTCGTTCCAGTAACTGATACGATTACTCCCGCAGGCCGGTAAAAAGTCATCCCCGAAAGGCAAATTGTACAGTTTACCGTCGACTTAACTCAATTGACGTTTTCCCTACAGCGAAGCCGACGTCGCGTTTGCTTTCCACCCCCTTTCACCGTCCCGGCTACACCCCTCTCCTAAAACGTCGCCCTCTAATTTAACCGCAACAGAATGCACCTTGCAGCAAGCTTGCAGTCTGGATCACGAAACGAGCCCCTTCATTCCGGAAATCAAATTCTCGAACACTGCTGCAACGTTTGACAATTTTCTACCATACTATTCTCCCTCTCTCTCTCGTTCTCATTCTCTCTCTCTCTCTCTCTCTCTCTCTCTCTCTCTCCTTTACTCTCGTAGCTGTACGCTTCGCTCAACTCTGGGACCGTCGTGTGCAACCCTAAACCCGAATTCGAGGAACTTGCCTACAAATACAAGTTTTCGAAGGGAATGTTTAATCGAGACAAATGCTTACACCGTGATTCGTCTGATTTGCCTTGGAATCAGCCTCGCTGTTGTGCCCCGCTTGTTCCGGACTTTAATCGAGCGTCTGCTAATTGATATAAATGCTGGGCTTGTCTATCCTGGAGATTATACTTTACTACAGGGTTCATCTTCGCGTACCGTGGATTTTATAAGCCGATCGAAATTTTCAGAACGGCACGAGTAATTTAACGAAAATTTCGTTCAAGCTGAACACGAGTTAAATAATTGTTGAAGATTTCTCAGTGTAATCTAACGTACAGTCAGACCTCCGCGGGATTTCCAACTTCGGTGTACCATAGATCTTTCGGTTAATATTGCGTTTCTCCAAATGGCTAAACGCGAACTAATTTGCTTGACGGTATTTGCAGAAATTCAGCGAGATAACAGCGAATACCCATAAATTCGCAAGCAACTCCATCGACGTATCTACGGTGCAACATGTTCCCTCTGTGGCGGCGTTGCGTGTCAAAATATAATGAACGTCACCGTCTCGCTTCGTGCTTGACTTACTGCAACCAGTGCTCTCGATTCCATCAGACATTTGTAACTTCATTCTTTTTGCCATTAACGAGTATTGTTCGGTCTCAAGCACACCGAACGTGAGTGTATGTATTTATTTAGACACGGTCCGCTGCAATAGCCCGAAACACTCGACGCGACGCGACGGTCCCAGAATTTGGGTGTCATCGAACACCACTTCGAGACCGTCTCGAGAGCGAACCATTGACAGGGCAATCTTTTTGTACAGTGGCCGAAATAATGATAGGTTCACTTCAATTTGTTGACATAATGCTGTGTTTAATGCAGTATTTTTGATTTTACTTATTATTATTTATTCAATCTAATAAAATTAACAAAATACACAGCTCAATTGAATAACACAATGTTTATTAATGTCAATTACAAGTTTTCTATTACGACACTTGAATTTTAATTGCGAAATAAACAGGTTCATTATGTATTTTCACATAAAAAATTAAAAAAAGTAAAAGATAAAAATAATTCAGTACTTAGTTGAACCACCTTTGTGTTTTATAACTTCAAATATTCTGCGTGGAATTGATTAAATTAATTTTTATAATCTTTCTAATTTAATTTCAGACCACGCCTCTCTAATCCCATATTTTAATTCTGAAACAGTGCTATACTGTTTTTCATTGTCGTATACCTTTCGTGCTAATATTCCCCAAATATTTTCAATTGGATTTAAGTCCGGACTCCTTGATGGCAAGGGTAAAACTTCGATTTCTACCCTCTCAAAGTAGTTCTTAATTGTTTTAGGTCCACTAATCTTGTCGCCATATTCATCCAGTACGTCTTCAAATAGTTCCCGATATTTTTCTGCATTGGTTTTTTGAGGGAACCGCATTATCGGAGTCTTACCGTTTCAGCCGAATGCAGCCCAAACCATTACATATCCTCCTCCATGTACTCTTGTCATTTTTACATTTTTTCATCATGCAGATCGTGCCAGTAATATTAATACCCATCTGGGCCGTCCAAATTAAATCTTTTTCATTAATTAAGTCTTCCACTTTTCGGTCCATGACATATGATATTCTGCTAACTTTAATTTCTCCACCTTGTGAAATTTAGTTAGCGGAGGTTTTTTCGCTTTTTTAGAATATTCAAGTGTCCCACTTGATCTCACAACTTGCTGTACACGTCGAATACCAACTGGCAAATATAATTTCATTTTTATTTTAGAGACATTAAGCATATTTTTCCGTGATTTTTTAAAAATTTTACCTTTGTCCCTGTGTGTTAATTTTTTTGGATGACCTGTAGATTTTTTACTGCCGTATTTTTCTTTTAATTTTGAAATATTGTTTACGACATTTAATGAGCTTTTCAATCTTCTTGCAACTTCTGTGCTAGGGAGACTCATATTGTGGAAAGCAATAATTTGGGCCTTTTCGTTATAATTTAACGATTTCCCCGTGTCAGTGTGCTCTAATAATATTAAACGAACATAAAATATTTTCTATAATTCTTAAACTTCATAAATCTGTGTACTTACCACACAAAAACGTTCAAAAAATTGCTCTATCAATAGTAATTTTTAAATATTTCTCCGTGAACCTAAGATTATTTCGTATCTCGTACTCGATAATTTTCAAAGAATTTTTTAAACAGGTACATCTTTACACTAATACTGTTGATAGTCGACTGACTGCCTACACAATGTGTAGAACACATTCTTGCGAAATAAAAAGAAATGCCACAGTGCACTTCCGAAAACGAAAATAAAAGCAGAAGCAGTGAACCAGCCGATGCGGCTACTGAACCTATCATTATTTCGGCCACTGTACATATAAGCAAATACTTTAGTTTCCGTCTCGTTTTTTCCGTATCATTCGCACCCAATTTATAGCCTAAACATAGTTTTACCAAAGCACCCCTACTCCTACGATCAAAATGCACCTCCCACTCTCCAATAGAAATCACTTTGCCATCCCCATCCATTTTAAGATAACCAATAAGGAAAGATGCCGAGCCGAAGTTGTGTACACACGACGCGACACCGAAAAGAAGATCACGAGTGATTACTCGAATCGAATGCAACTTCACTTTACCTCGAACCTCACCCTCTATTGTAATTTGTTAAGTTTTTAAAATATATATTAAAATGTGTTAACTTCCAAAGAGTCGAACTTGTTTCAAATAGTCGGTGTTACTCCTATAACACCGTCAGAGCCCCGAGTATCGTCGCGAGCAAGCGAAACGGGAGTTACGACCCCGCGAAGTTCGACATACGGGCTTGCGGTATTTCGGACGCTTCAAGTATTTACCTACGAACGATACAAGAAACCCAAAAATCGAATGATAGAGCTCTCTTAACCCCTTGCACTCCCTTGTCGAGTGTAACTCGACATCAGAGAAAAAAAAGTGTAAATAAAATAGGCTATTTATGCTTTAGTTAAACCCAAGTAGAAGTTCCACAAAAGTGCGAAGGGTTAAACTTCCAAACCAGAATGCACGCATGATTTCCACCAGTCGTAAAATTAATTAGCCAAAGGGGTGTTGGTCTGGCGGAGCGAATTAATTCGCGGGACAATGGGCGAGTAGAAAACGGAACGACGGAAGAAGCGGGGAATCGAATGAAGGAGGGAGAGCGAATAAAATAGCTGTTGCTCCCTAGAAGAAGTACAGCGCTCGTAAAGAAGACTAAGCGCGGGGGTTTCGCCGAAGAAATTCCGACGAGATAAGGAGGGACATGTTCGCGTCCCTTCGGGGGACGGGGCCCGGTTTTCTCAAAGGGTTAATCCATTCCGGGCGACCGAGGTGGAAAGGAGAGTCACGAATCGAACAAGCGGCCGAGACAGGCGGACATAAAAGGGTGCATCGAAAACAACCACTTCGCGCAGTTCCGGGGCTACGGTTACGATCAGCACGTCCTCGCGATTCGTCGCCAAGAGGAAGATCGAGAGAGAGAAGGGAAGAACATATATACCTATCGGTCCACCCCCACGCGAACTTGCATCTTCTGGTTCTTCCACCGGTTTTACGAGGTTTCCACGGGGGCCAGATCCACCAGCGCATACGCTCAAAGCGATTTACGATCGGCCAGGCCATTCGTGACCGTGAAACGCGCTTGCGATCGTGTTTGCTGAAACTTTTCGCCCGTAGGCGGTCACCCCTCGTCTACCAGACTTATTTACGTTTTAATTCGTTTCGTGAAATTGAACCACCCCCGCGTACACCGCGGAACAGAGAGGAGAGAGAGAGAAGAGTCGACGCTGTTGTAATTCTTTCCGCTTGGCACGACGTTTTACGATATTTCGCGATGGCTGTTAACCTCGAAAATTCCGGGGTGCGTTCATAGCTCCGGTACCGGTACAGTCTCGCGCAATAGTCCCCGGGTTTCGATGATAGGTTTCGCTCGGTACAAGGTAATACGATGTCTTGTGTTTACGGGATTGTGTGTCTTTGCTTGAGGCAAATAGTCGGTGTGCCATGTATTGTAACAGTAATGCTACGGATTCATTTCGTTGAGTGGTTGGTCGAAGGAATTAATTGAAGAGATTGCGCTGCTGTCAGATTTGGCTTTGCTGATTTTCGGAACGTCAAATTTCATCCGACAAACGTGGAAAGAAGATAATTGATTTTCAAGCGTGTTCTTTTCGAGAGAAAAATCATTTCGAATTGTTATAATGAAAGAATACTGAACGGGAAAATAACATCGTTCGTTCCGGGTAGAACCACGCACGCTTTTGCAACGGACTGTGTGCCCCATTCAACGGTACACATAAGTAGATTGGGAATTTTGTGCATTCGTAGCGTGCACGATTATCTCTGGAACTGTATACGGCGGACAATGTAATGGATAGATTGTGGATCTTTATGCGAGTATAGGTTATCGCGCGTTGCTTTGTGCGGAAGAGAATGGAACAGATTATTGCGTTTCCGGTTAAAGGTTTCGCGAAATTAAAATGCAAAGTTAAACATCTGAATGAACGTTTCCATATTTCTTTTTCGCTGTTCTGCTCTTATTCACCGACCATTTGTGAATTTCTGTTTGCTCAATCGAATTCGTAGTTTTGTGGGATTCAATCCTTCGCATTAAAGATTTCGATCGTATTTAGAAGCAATGCAACGTACAAGACATTCGTGCCTGCATTTTCCTAGTAGAAAGTCCACTCCCCCAGTACACTTTGAAATCTCTTGTAAAAGTAGATACTTGAAAGTCCGCTGTCATCGTACATTGTCAATTACAATAAAAACTCGTATGTTGTACATGTAACCGAGCAGTGCAGATCGCTCGACAAAAATTCCATCACAGTTTCGAACTCTTTTTCTCGGGGAACCTAATAGAACTTTCGAAGGACTCTTCGGTCGATGGACCGAGGATATACATCCGGCACGAACAAGACGCGTTACCAAACAAGTGTGCAACACCGATAGCATTAATTCATCATTAATCCGTAAAAACCGCACTGGTTTCACGATTCACCGAGGCGTTCGGGTTGGCCGAACGATGTTATCGCGCGCATTTATCAGTCTTTAATTATCTGGTCGCATTGTGTGTCGGCCGCCGTGTTAGCGTTCTCCGGCACCGGGTCAAATCGCGTTCAATTACAATAAACACGTCGCTACGATCGACAACGGTGATATCGATTTCCGTTCGCGATCCTCCAGGCTCTCTCTCTCTCTCTCTCCCTTCTTTGTATATTAATTCCGCGAGGAAAAGAGAGAGGAGACAAGAGATAGAGAAGGAGAAAAACGAAGCGAGAAACGTCGCTAGAAAATTAACGAAGCTTCAATTAATTCTCTGTTCCTCGTTTTAAATATTCCCCGCGACCCGGAGCACCGGAATAATGGAAATGAAAAGAGAAGCATCGAACGCGGAAGCATCCTCGGGGCGAGTAAAATTCGCTCGTGAATAATTTCAATGAAGAACCCTTCCTCTCCCTCTCTCCCCCACGATGGTTTTGATCCTTCGTTTCCTGACCCTCCGACGCCTTTTCTTTATTTCTGTTGCCCACACCGCTCTGTTACCATTCGATAATATGCGCGCGTGTAATTAACTTAATAGCGTGTTTGAACCCTCTGAAACCAGCCGCGCGATGAATGCGTACGAACCGTCTACCCTAACATCTTCTGTTCCCCGCAATGTAAAAGAATGTTTCGAATGAACGTTTTGTTGCTGTTTCACGGTGGTCAGCCGTGTTTGCAACCCCTCCGCTGTGCGTAGTCACTGCACAAATCATCAGTGGATGATTTACGAATTTTAAGACACTCTGAAAAAGACAATTACTCTTAAACGATTTAAACGCGATCCAAATTTTCTCTGGAATTCCGACCAATAGTAATTTTTGAGAAAGCTTCTTTTCACGCCATGTGGTAAACTAATCGCTGCATATCATCGCAAAATATTTTTAAGCAACGTTATCTAGCTAACCATGTATTGTGAAAGCTATTGGAAATCGACAAGGAATTAAGCTCGGAAAAGTTGTGCCGATGAATTCTTAAACGCCTCGCGGCTTTCAATTATCAATTTTCAACACGCGTGCATTATCGCTTATAAATCACTTAACAGTTTAGTATTCTCCGGAAAATATAGCTGCAATTTCTACAGAATATTATTCACTTTTATTTATTTATTTATATAATACGTTAGCATATTCGCATTATAAATGTATTAATATTGAGCTCATAGGACTGTAATTTCAATATTATTGGTGGAAATATCAATTCACCATATTGTTATTGTAATCCATCGATCAATTAAACAGTGCTCATCGAGTTCCATGATTTTCTCTCATTATTCATTGAAATGGCTATAATAATTATTTGTAAGGAACGATTTAAATACAAGTACTAAGTGTCTGCGCAACAACATTTATTTAGAACCGTTCTGGCGGCTGGGCAAGTAGTATTCTAAATGCGCGTCTTCCCTCAATGTTCTTTATAAGCTCGCCAGCCGAGAACCAGCAACGAAACACGCAGCCTCCAGCAATTAGTCTTACACTCGTAAACCTCCCGAAAGCTCGTGTTTCAAGATTAATGAATATTTCCTACCCGGAAACTTAATGAATCTCGATTAACCCTTTTATCTATCGAGTTACCTTGAGCCCGGCCGTCTTAAGACAAAGTGAAATACATACTAAGGTGCTTGAAAAATCCATCCCGATACTCGCTTTTGTAATTCCTATTTCTTTGATCAACCGGTAAAGCTAGGTGGATATAATCAACGAGGTAATTTTATCGCGTGCATTGACACGTCCAGACGCGGTGAATCGATTTTCCCCGGGACGTCTGGCGAGCAGAACCGTTCTTTAAATAGTCGACTCGCTCGAAATTATTTACACGGTTGATGGCGACCGTGCAGGGCTATAGAATCGTTTCTAAACAATACATTACAAGCTGCAAAGTGGGTCCACGGAACAGTAAAAATGATACATGTTATTTCAATAGCGAAATAACACATTTGCTTCTCCCTGAATAATTTCTAAGAACGGTCTCACATCTCCCACAGATTGCAAGAATAGCGTTCTGAGCAGCATTCGGAGCCGAAAATTGATTTACGACGCGAAACCAGCCACAAGCTCGAAGATAGTAATTTTATTTGTTACAGCGTTCCTCCGTGGTCGGTCTAAACCAAGAATTATAGGGACAAATGTTACATCTTTCTTCCGCGAAACGCTTTCCGACTCGAAAATTCCACCTTTAATGAAAGTTTGTGGCAACCTGGAATAAGCTGAATCGCACGACAAACAGCTTCCAGGAAAATTTACTGTAAAACCACCGCTTCTGAGGAACGGAGATCATTTCGCTCGGCGTTTCTTCGTTGGCCATAAAATCTCAGCTTCTTTCAAATTATTCCTGAATTACAAAACAAATAGTGGCTCCGCTTATGTCTGTGGATAACATGTTTGATGATCATTGTGATTGCGAAATGGTGTTTTCCAGTAGGTCGAGCACGAAGGAAAAGCTCCGATGCAAGCGGAGTTCTAAAAATGTGTCGGAACAATGTGACACGTGCTGGTTCCGTCTAGACAACTGACGACCTAGAAAATCGCGTCTGGTCCGAGGGAGATAGAGGTCGCTGAAAAGAGCCCGTTAATTGAATCTCGAGGTAACTGAAACATCGCGTTAACCGATTCGAGCCGTGATATTCCTCGAGGACCGTTGGAACGACGAAAAGGAGACGGTGTAACTTTTTCCGGCCTGCTGGCGAACCGATCGAGGTGTTTCAACGAGATTTCCAAGGGTGGACGTTGCCATTCGTCGCGAAACAGATGCCAAAAATTATTTCGCTCGCGGTTGACTCTCTACACCCAAGTCTCTTAAGTCTGAACCGAATGTATTGAAGAATGTTTCAAAAACGTGTGATATACCTACACTCCACTCTTCCACCTTGATTTTATTGTTTTTTCATTAGATGTAGCTATTATACGATCAATACTTCAATAAATGTTGGAGAAAACAGATTGAGAAATTGTGGAAGGATTGTGGACAGCTCTAGGAGCCAAATTGGGAAACAATTGCCCAGTCACATTTACAGAAATTAGAAAATATAATAATAATGCTCGATTTGATTTACATGTTCTCTACATTAGACAAAATTACCAAGCACCACTTTTATTTCATAATATAGGCTGCGTCCAAATTTGAGTCTCTGAGACTCTGTCCATCCAGGTTTCGATAGAAACGTTATGCCACTTTGACGAACAATAATCCTCAGACATTTTAGAACCGATCAAGCCTACAGCAAGATTATCAGCGACGTCCAAATAAATTTTCACTGTGCGAATTCATTAACGAAAGCATCGTTTAATCCTGCCGAACACGGACATCGAAAAACCATATTGTCCACAGATAAAGAAGTTTCTTGTATGCGCGCGAAATTTTATTTCCAATAGCAAGCGGGATTCCTCTTTGTGCGTCTAATGAACAATAATGAATATGAAATCACGAATTCGTTTGCCGGAATTTATTTGCAAATTAAATGCCATAATTCCTGGGATACCGTGGAACATGCGGCGAGCAAATTGTTTTGCATAATCGATCAACCACCGGCACTAAATGAATTCAACGTTTCGGGACACGTCACCACTGACATTTGCTACTAATTCCATCCATTTTTATAAGCGTCTCTTTATTTAGCAGCGCCGAATGTCATCGTTCCGCCGTGTGTATTTTTGTCGCCAATTGCGATCATTTACTTTGTACATAGCTTTGTCATAAATAAATAATATTCCGGTTGATTTGAACCTCCACAAATAAATTTCAATGTCCAAGAAACTTTTTAAATCAGCTGACAATGTTCAGAAACACCTGAACGAGTTTATCAGTTCGAAACTGCTTTTAACGGTTTGTTAAGCACTGAAATTGCACAAAGGTGGAACTGTGTTAATATTACTGATAAGAATGAATATTTCAGTGAACGAGCTCTCAATTATTTTTTTTAGCAGAAACTCGGTATTATGTTTTTAGAAGGAATTCGCCTCTTCGAGCGACGCATTAAAGAAAATAATGCAGGAATGGGAATAATTTCCCGTTCGCCGATAGTTATGATTGTCGAGCGGGTTCTATGGGAAATTAATAAAATTCTAATAACTTTTTCGGGTTTGAAATTCGCTTCGTTAATGGGACTCTTTTTTTCCTTTGGTATCGAATGAAATCGGGCGACACGCGGCGCGCGATCTCTTCCAACCGAGAACGGGCGAATATGCTCTATGGAAGAGCTCGTGGATTAATTCTTACGCTTTTATAGGCCGCAAGCCATATTTCGAGTAATCGATATTCTACATAATAGATGCTTCTAAAATCGACGTTCTCTATTAATGGTATCCCGATAGAAGGAAATTTTACTGCTCGAACTCCGCAGAATTAGAATTGATTTAAACGCTGGAGAAGCTTTTATTAGCACTCGGGGAACGGTTGTAATTATTAGCAGTTGGTGAATTAAACGGTACAATTTCTTAATAAATTACTGTTTCAACAAATTCAACATACTATTACGGAACGTAAATATTTCTGAAATGAAAAGAACGAAACCATTGCAGGAATATTTCTTTTGCGGGCTGTTTCGAAAAATTACGGAGAAGCGGCCAGGTGGTAATTCTACACGGAGAAAGAAGTCTGAAAAAAGGAGTATACATCTTTCTGTTGAGCGCTCCATGTTCGAGGAAATCTTTCAAGATATCGCTGGAATATTGTCTTATATATCTCCAGGTTTTCTTCGAATAAGGAATCGATAACATGAATATTAATGCTTGAAGATATCGCTGGAATATTGTCTTATACATCTCGAGTTTTTGTTGTAATAAGGAATCGATAGTAGGAATATTAATATCTGCATAAGATAATGGCACTGAATTTATAATAGATTATTGATTAAGATGTTTTCGAGTGAAGGTTCATCCAGAATTCAATGTAGGGAATAAACAATCGCAGGATTTAATAGGATTCGATAAGTTTATTGGAAAGTCTCTTTGGCACCGGTTCGATTAATCATTTTTTTCGCGATGTGAAAATGATCGCTTCGATCGATCCGTCGATAAGATCGACCGGAGGAGAAGTCGACACGGGACCATGGGAAATAATCAAATAAATAATGGATCTACTTGAGGCCCCTCGGTATAAATTCGATGAAAAACCAGGCGGGATAGATAAAAGTAGCCGGCTTCGATTTTGTTCAGCTCGGATGCCAAAAGAACGTCAATAAATAACAATTCCGGTATATAGAACCTATCGGTTACCCGGTTCCGGTTGCAGGAACCATTGGCGGATAAAGGATAAAATGGACACGTGTCGCTCGGATGGAAAAGCCACTGGTTTCAAGTGATCGTCGCGAAAATACGCCGAGCGAAATGAAAATACACCGTTCGGATTACCGCGTAACGAAATTCGCCGTTTTTCGACGTGCATTATCGGAAGACGGTAAATAACAGTCGAGATCGATCGTCGATCTGCCGGTGCAGTCGAAATTGCAATTTATTTACACTGAAAATATTGAAATTAAATAAAATTCGGGAGCATGTATTTACCACTAATGTTCGGACACTCTTAGAAAGACGACAACTTTTTTTACCACGTTTTTATTAGCTCACTTTCTTGTTTGTCTGTTTGTCTGTTTGTTCGGTACAAATTTTGCAATTGATTTTAAACTAACTTCCCGATGAGCTAGAGACTTGAAATTTTAAACATATCTCAGAACTGGATGACAATGCAATATTAAAAAAAATTTATTTTAAAAGCCTATGCGTTCAGGAAATATAAATTATTAATAATTTGAACCTTTGCCCCCCCGCCGCGTGACGTATACGTCTTCGCGTTCAGCGTCCTCACTCTACTACGTGTTTCCACTCTGACTCATCCCCACTCCACTGACCCGCTTCGCACCGAAGGAGCTCAGTGTGCGTCAGTGTGCGTTCGAGCTCCGTGCGGTGTTTACAAAGTTACTACGTATTATTATAGTATAATGTTTGTTTACCAAGCGAAAGAACAGTTACACCGAAATTCTCCGTCGAACCTTTATCTTTGACATTTTACCACGGCGCGGCGTTCGTTTTCGATATGACGCGTCGCAATACCGTCTGAAATGTACTGCATGTTTCTGTTATAATCTCATCAAAATGTTCAAAATCGATTGCAAAATTTCACACATATAAGGCTAAAAAGCAGAAAATAATTATTTAAATAAAAGTAAATTTTTAAAAAATACCACGTTTTTAAAACGGACTAAAAAGTATAAAATAAAATTTTAAAAAACGCCACGTTTAAAAACGGACTAAAAAGCATAAAATAATTTTTTCTAGCCCCATACAGATTCCTAACCTCGTACAGATAGTCCTGAAAATTTGTGATTGTGAATTTTGAATAGCTATGAAAATACTTGTAAGATTTGAAACGAAAAACGTGGGGCGCATGCAATAGATAATTGATGCATGAACACCTAAATCACTAACAATTTTATTGCACTGCAAATGATATGAACTGTTTTGCGAGTTTCCTCAGCGGCAGCTACTCTCTACACTCCTTACTATGTATTATCTTGCGCCCCACGTTTTTCGTTTTAAATCTTACAAGTATTTTCATAGCTATTCAAAATTCACAATCATAAATTTTCAGGACTATCTCTACGGGGTTAGAAATCTGTATGGGGCTAAAAAAAATTATTTTATACCTTTTAGTCCGTTTTTAAACGTGGCGTTTTTTAAAATTTTATTTTATACTTTCTAGTCCATTTTAAAAACGTGGTATTTTTTAAAAATTTATTTTTATTTAAATAATTATTTTAACATTGACATACCGATTTCCCACAACGTGGAGAAGATTATGAAAAAATATTGCTATTGTATACACAATATAAGTAGACCCACATAAAAAATGTTGTAGAACGCAACTTTTAGTATTTGCCCTGCAATTTTGCAATATTTGAAAAAGTTTCTTGCTCCAACTTCTCGAAAAAGTTGAAATCTTAATATTAATGGGAGTCACTGTATATTAGTTCACTTATTTTATTATTTCTTTGAGAAATTGTTATTTTAGGAACATTGAGAGCCACAGCTATGGGTTTCAAATAGGGTTGCCAGAAATGTTTTATCCAAATATAGAAGAAGTAGTGAAAACTACAATTATGTATATAAATATGAGATAGGCTCAAAATATAGGAGTTCAAGTAAAAGAGGTACACAGCACATTTTAAATCTTCTTATTCAAACAAAAAGTTTTGAAAATTATATGCTATTCAAATACGATGTAGGAGATCAAGTTCAAATATAGAAGACTCGTATCAAATATAGAAGATCTGGCAACCCTAGTTTCGAATGAATTTCCCAAGCAGCGACGAATGTTGCAGAGGTGAAATGTTCCCGCAATAACTGAAAGAACGTTAGGAAACCGAATCCTGTTAATTTCGTCGACAAGTTGCAATTTATACGGTGGATATTCACCAGGCTGGAAATCTTGAATCCTTTTTGTGAAACAAAAATATTAGAACCGTTGCGTTGGGTGAAGTTATTCAAGAGTCGGTGGTTAGTTTCTCCAATTTCCATGAAATCTCGCTCGCGAGCTCAATTATTTCAGCGAAGTGTGTAACTTTATTCGCGTCGGCAAATTATTACGTCGAACGTAAACCAGACGTCCCGGCGACGCCACGAGGGTGAAACAGGAGGGTGAAACGTACACCTGGCGTGGCTCTCGAGGCTCGTCAGCGTCGACTGCAATGACGAGCGGGATTCAATGGACGGATTCACCGGGGCCCGCCGCCCGCCCACGCACCTCGTGAATGCTCCACAGATCAGACGAGGAGCATCCATTTTGATGGAGCGAGACAGCAACGAACACCAAAGAAAGAAATTAAACGGAGCTTCGTTTATCTTGCTGATCAATCTTCCCTCCGGTTTCCTCGCGTTTCACCGAGCATTCCTTGCGGAAAATAATTACTTAGAAGCAGACTGCGGATTTTACGCTTTTCTGATAGAAATGAAGTAAACCCGATGTAGTAAGAACATACTATACTAGCGAATTCTAACGAACTCGAGTAGAACTGGTATTCAGTAGAAATGGCAGGCATTAGTCAGACGCACGTTCACAAATGAAGTTTAATTCCGTATTAATCCGTTACAAGTCGAAATGTTCAGCCATTTAAACGACAATTTGCAAGCTGAATTATGACATTTTATTAAAAACTTTTAATCTTAATTGTAAAGCGTACCTTGATGCTTGTTGAGTTTCAAGCTTCTGGATCATTTTAATCTCTCTCCTGTATCCTCCGGGCAATTTTCAAAAAACATTTCTCTCCTCTCATATATTTTTGTTTGTTTCGTTTATTAAAGAGAGGTGCAATGTATCTGTGTACCGAGTATGTAGACAACAAAGAGAGCTCCCATTTTTTGCACGTATATCTACAGGTAGAATCTCTCTCTTCAAAGCAAACGGAACAAATGAAAAATATTTGTACAAATTGGTACGTCGCCGAATCAAAATGTTATTAAAGTTGTCAATTGTATGAGACGCGTGAGGCAATTGAATAAAGCTGTCACATCTAATTTTTCATGTTTTTAAATTTCCCGTAACAAACACGATTGTTCGCTGAAGCGCTGCTACATTCATTAACGTCTAAAACGTTGTGTTATGTGATCAGAAAAGGGAATTCCATCAAAAATGGCCGCGGACGAGTCGATGTTTTTAGTCGGAATTCGCGAGCCGCGTTCGTGCGAAAAACCGCGCTGTAAAAGCGAATTACACGAGCGTCGCCTCTCTGTTTCATTACAAAGAAAATTGTTCATAATTCCCGCGTATCGATTCGAGACAACATCGGCGATTTAACAATTTTTCCGCGGATATCATATCCGCAGGCCTTGCGCGCCCCGCACGCTCCATTTAGGGGAATGTATCTCGACAAAATGGAGAGGAAAACCCGGAGATCGAATATTCTTTTGTCGGCTTTGTCCTCGGTCCCTTTGACCGATCGGCCGAACCACGAGAATATTTTTTCCCTTATCTGGTTGCGCCACGGCAAAAGAGAGAGACCCTTTAAAAAAAAATTCGTCGGCTAACTATTGTTGTTTCGCGATAAACTAACAGAGCGGACGCATCGTCTGTGGATAATACAAAACTGGTGCTTTAAACGTCAAACGTTACACGAGCGAGCGAAATTCGAATGTCAATCAATTTTGTTCTTCTATTTTGCATCTACCAGGTCGAACAATTAATCTGCCTCGTAAAATTGATAGTAGAAAATGAGCAGAAATCATTTTGGCAAACTGAGAGGTTGAATATCAAGAAGTATAGATTTTTTAGAAATGTTAGAATATTGTTGAAAAGAGTCACAGTGACAGATTAACACAGAAACAGCTTGCACAATGGATTCGTTTAATTATTTTTTGTCCCGGATTACCTGGTGGGTCTGACAGTACAGTGCCTTCCACTATCCTTAATCCACGATCTAAACCCTTAAGCCTGATCCTGGTGTTGTAGTCACGTAGACACTTTGATAAAACAGAGCGGATATACTCGCTAAACAAAATCATTCTGCGTGTTTGACTTTTCCAGGGTAAATTTACATAGAGAAAAATACAATATTTTAACGAAATAATAGCTTATCATTTTGAGTTTCCAAGAAATTTATGTAGACATTGATAAACCTGCGACGATTTTCCGAAATATTCGATGGAAACAATGTTTCTTCGAATTGAAACCCTGCTAATTGAATTTGCGATTATGATAAAAAGTAAAGAAAAAACAGTGAAAACTGTTATTTTCAGCACATTCGAATTATGTACAAGCTTGCTTTCCATAAGGGACGAGTAGCATTTTTCAGCTTCAATTATTCTGTATTAAAAGTTTTGCAGAAAAGTGATTTAAACGGTGCTCCAAAAGTTTCAACGTTATTAACAAAGGGCGTCTTAGTTTGTCAGTAACAAATACCTGCAATTGATAGACCACAAAGCCTGTAATCTTGTTGAAGCTACCATGCCATTTGCCGCGTGCAACAATTTATGCATATTGTTGCTACAACATCAACAACAACGTTTGCGTAAGCTAAGCTTTAAGTTGAGCTTCCACAAATCGTTTTCATAAATCGTTCTCTCCCGGTGTTTCGCAATCCAAGCAAACAATTTTTATTTTGCATAAAAGAGGTTCATCAAACGACTGTCCATAAAAATCGTCGGATTTCATAGCTCGGGAGTGAAAGAGTCGAGCACTGGTTTCACAGAGAATTTGTAGCTCGATCCGGGATTCTTGGATCACGATCTTGTATCGCTTGATCGTAATTCAGCGTAGACGTTTGGTCGCGTTTGCTGCACGGATCTTCGGGGAAGCGTTGTGCCGGCGAAATTACACCGTAGTAAAATGCTGCACGCTCTCTGCAACCCCGTGGCCCGCCCCCGCAGTTTATTGCCGGTACACTTTGCTCGGAGGCAAAGGGGGTATTATTGCCCCGCGTACTTAGCCCGTGATACATGCTAAGTGCGCACACATTGTATTTCATCGGCGACACTCGACGAGCCTTTCATCGCATGTAGCTACGAGGAGAAACCGAGAAGGAAGGGTTAGGTTTGAAAAGGGGCGGGGCCGAATTGAGCCGAGACCATTGCACCTCGTAAAAGGAAGGAATCGGATGTTCCAAGCTGATTGCGCGCCGTTAGAGTGGGGGTTGGGATGGGAATCCTTCGACTTGACCCCCTAACCGGGCACACCTAACCCTGGATACCTTGAAATCGACACCCGGGGACATAAACGATACGGTTAGTTGATTCCCCCCCGGTCAAACCGGTAAACAAGACGCTTGCGATGTTCCATCGGATTTCGATAGAAGCTCACCAGGCCAAGAGAGACGGAGAGAGGCTGCGCCACGTCTTCGACGACGGAACGGACGTTTATTATTCCCGATCAGATTGTTTGAGCTTACCGGAGAATTGTGTAGGTTGGCCCACGTGCGAGGATCGTCGCAGCGATTGATCGTATTGGCCCGTGATTGTCGCCCATGTTTGCGGCCATCGTCGTCGTCGTGTGCTTAGCTGTGTTTAGACTGTGCGGATTTTAACCTTGGCGCGACCCTCTTTAGATCTTTTACTCGGTTCTTTAATCGGTCTTTAAGATGTGCATCCCTGTTCTTCGAGTTGTCCTCGTTGCCTCGGAGATCTTTCTGTACTTGCAAAATCAACAAACGAAAGTATCCAGCAAAGAGGTGCAAACCAAGAAGTGCGTCCAACCGTACGAAAAAAAGAACAGAGAAGGAACAATTGCTGGTCTACTGTGCTGAAAGATTCCCTTCTCACGTGTACTCGACATAATATCCCACTTCTCGATATACAGTAGAGACTCTCCCGTATCCGTACCCCCATTATCCGATACCCTAATATACGGACGTTCTATTATCCGTATGTTCTGTTATCCGCCCAACGTTTCGTACCGATGTTTACGTACCGCTGCAGAAACTTTTAGAACAGATTTTAATAAATTTATAAATGATGAAGAATATGCATTAGCAAATGTATACAATGCTGATGACACAGGTTTAATTTGGAAGGCACTACCACAGAAAACATTAGTTTCTCATCGTGAAAGATCAGCTCCCGGTCGCAAAGTTAGTAAAGAACGCATTACTGCACTTCTTTGTGCGAAAGCTACCGGGTGCCATCAACTTCCTATTCTAATCATTGAAAAAAGTAAACATCCGCGCTGTTTTAAACATGCCAATATGAGTGCAATGCCAGTTGTTTATAAAAATCAGATAAATGCTTGGATGGACAGCAACATTTTTGTTGAATGGTTTGAAAATATTTTTATACCAACGGTTAAAGAACATCAATTAAAAAATGGTCACAGAGAAGAAACTGTTTTGCTGATAGACAATGTTAAATCGCATTCTACGTGTGACATTCTTAACCAGAAGGATGAATTTATAAAAGTTATGTTTTTGCCACCTAATGTAACTTCACTCGTGCAGCCACTAGATCAAAGAATCATCGAGTGCTTCAAACGACTATATAGAAAAGAATTGCTTAAAAAACTTCTGTTTACGTTTCACTTAAATGAAGAGGGTGTGATAGAGCAATATAAAAAACTAAATTTAAAAGACTGCTTTTACATGGTGGTAAATGCGTGGAGCAACATTAAAAGTACAACATTGAAAAGAGCATGGAGAAAACTTTTAATGCGTGAAATTGAAGAAATTAGTGAACAAGAAAGAACAGCAGAAGCAGATTTGAAGAAACTATCACTACATTGCATAGAATACCAGGATGTAATTGTAACAGCGATGATGTAATGCAATGGTTTCAGTGCGATAAAGACAATGAAGATAACGATGAAGGTAGCGATGAAGATAACATAAATTTTACACAAATAGAAGCAGCAAACGAAAGTAACGACGAAGACATGCCTTCTCACGTCGAAGCATTTGAGTTATTTGAAAAAGGACTTGGATGGTTTGAGGCACAACGGGAATGTAATTCTACGCGGCTGCTTACAATAAAAAATTTATGTAATTTAGCGGCTAAAAAGATATGGGACCCTTAGATGTTGAAAGAAACTCAATTTTGTTAATTTCTACTTGAATAAATGATGTTTAGTGCAAAAGAAAGTAATTGTTCTATTATCCGAAAATTACACTATCCGGCCACTTTTGTCTCCCTATTAGTTCGGATACGGGAGTCTCTACTGTACTTCTAATTATGTTTAAGTATAAGAATTCGGCTGGGACTGTGTATTCGGCTTTCACCTGTATAAATAAATAAATAAATTTTTAAAAAAACAAAAGAAAGTATCCACCAAAGAGGAAACCAAGAAATGCGTCCAACCGTAGGAAAAAAAGAACATAGAAGAAACAATTGCTGGTCTACTGTGCTGAAAGATTCTCCTCTCACGTGTACTCGATATAATATCCCACTTCTCAATATACTTCTAATTATGTTTAAGTATAAGAATTCGGCTGGGACTGTGTATTCGGCTTTCGACCTGTATAAATAAATTGAAAGAAAAAACAAACGAAAGTATCCAGTAAAGAGGGGAACCAAGAAGCGCATCGAACCGCAATAAAGAAAGAACAGAGAAGAAACAATTGAAGGGTGGTCTGGAACGGAATTAGAGGTTCGGGTAATTTGAATAATTATCCCGAATAGCCGTTCGAGGCTCTTGTGTCGCCGCGATGAAGCGTAACGCTGTTCGCATAAATCGGGAGAGCCAGGTCGTCGAGTAGTGGTCGGAAAAAAAGAATCATCAGTGGAAACGGTTCGAGTCACGTCGCGGAGCGTACTTAATTCTCGAAGAAGAGAGCGAAAGAATGAAAGAGAGAGAGAGAGAGAGAGAGAGAGAGAGAGAGAGAGAGAGAGAGAGAGAGAGAGAGAGAGAGAGAGAAGGGGAGATGAAATCCCGGTGGTTTTCCGGTGTAGGGATGCCATAGGAATCCATTGGTGCCAAGCCCACGCGATCCAGCGTCTTCGTCGTATTTCCGGGCGACAGTTAACCAGCCGGAAAGGGGCGGAGGAGAACAAGGCAAGTGCAAAAGATGTCTCGGTAACCCCGGGGCCAACCGGAACCCCCGGAATTCTTGCTTTCTTGCTGCTTGGTGGGGAACGGGGAGGTATACACCGTATCCTCAGACGTTGAGAACCAACCCTATACTATACTCGAAGGAACCAGCCCGAGGATATGGAGATTCCGAACCGTTGAATCTCTCTCCTCGCTTTTCTTTCCTTCGACGAGCGTTTCCTACGACGGCTGCTGCCGCGATGGTACACGATTCTCGATTTAGAACGCGCACTCCAGAAGGGCTCACAGAAATATTCGCGGAAGCAACTTCTGCCCCGATTTTAGCCGGTCGTCTTGTTTATCGGGTTGTTTGCCGCCGCCCCAACGCGATTTATAGACAGCCTTTTGCTTAAAGTTCTCGACTCACCCTTCGAGACCCTCTTAGGGGATGAATTTCTACATTAGACAATTACGTTCGTCCGGTGATCCGTCCGACGGGCGAATTTACATGGATCGGTGGACATTTTTCTAAGAGAAACTGCCGCAAAATTGTTGTTAAAGTTTGTTTTTAACTCCATCCACTCGTCCAGAAGAGAACAATTTTGAAAGGAGCCATAAATAGTTATTGAGACATAAGCTGTTGAAGTTTTTGCAAAATTTGATGGTATGTAATTACACGTATAGACAAAAGCCTGCTACTACAGTCTACCCGACTATACCAACCTGATACCAGGCCCGTACCAAGTATACATTCAAATAATAAATTTTCTTTATCGTAAACAATTTTGCGGCAAGTTTCTCTTATAAATGTCCTAGCGATCCTTTTCATACAGCCTGTACACAATGTATACTAACAGAAGGAAGAGGCGGAGGTGATTTTGCCGATGTTTCTCAGCCCCGTGACGCGTTTAACCTAATCAATTAATCCGTCGATCCGCACACGTGTACGATCGCCCGGCCGATTATGGGAAGCAGCTCCCGAGTGCTAACCGCCGGTTAATTGTCGGTCCTCCACCCTTCTTAAGTGAATGTAAACCAGCAACGAATTTCGAATCTGTTTGGTGGCTGCGCACCAAAGGGTGGTGGCTCTCCTTTCGACATCCACAATGAACGGTGTCGAGTGTTGCGGGATCGCTCGGTCGCCATCTGCCTCCACGGTAAACGGTGTCGTTGTGCTAGCCTAACAGGGTCATGGTGTGCGTTCGGACGCGATGGAAAAGTTCAAGGGCTTCTTCTCTGCACGGAGCTCATCGACTATTAACACGAGCAGGGGTCCAGGTCGAGACGCGCGCGGGGTCTTTTAAAGTTCTAGGTCGATTCTGCTTGGGGTGCTAATTGGCAAGGTTTTTCATTTCTTATATTCAAACATGATTTTAATTAAAGTGCATACACATGTGTTTGTACGTACATCTCCTTGTCTTTAGAAGTTCTTGAAAAATCTACACCAAAAATATGGTTGAAAATTAACCCTTTGTACTCGGAGCTATTTTAACTCGAAAATTAGGAGCATATACATATTTGTACGCACACCTCCTTGTCTTTAGAAGATCTTGAAAAATCTACACCGAGAATATGGTTGAAAATTAACTCTTTGCACTCGGAGCTACAGTCAGCGGCAATATTAAATAAACGAATGTAGCTCATTGCAATGTTGACCGATTTCGATGAAATTTTCAGTATGCATATAAGTTACCGAAATCTATAAAACACATTTTTTAAATTATCGTTACAGGCCCAGATAAAAAAGTCAACTTGACAAATCATCATTTTAAAAATTTTGTTTGATTCCTACTAATTGGAATCTTAATAAATTTTTGTTTACTTATTCTCTAGCGAACTAACATCGGTCTAACATGTCGGTCTAACATCTTTAAAAAATTCAAGTCCTTTGGACCAATTTTTAAAAAGTTATGCGATTTTTAAGAGTGTCCACTTAATATTGCCGCTGACTGTATTTTAACTCGAAAATCAGGACCATAGCTGATCACACACACTTTAAATCAGAATAACTTTTTTATCAATATTTTTTATGAATTAGTTCAGTAAAATGACGTCTAATAAATAGGTTGAAAAAATGCATTTGATCGGAATTGTGAAGAACAATAGCAAAAATTGATTTTTACAACTTTTTTTAGCTCGTCCAATAACGAAAATTCAAAAGATGTGTCTGGTCAACTAGTACAAATTATATACGCTCTGAAAATTTCATTGAAATTAGTTAATTGGTTTGCGAATTATAAACGATCAAAAGTGGTAATTTCTAGTGTACCATAAAGTGGCAAGTTTTACCATTTTTGATCGTTTATAATTCGTAAACCAATTAACCAATTGCAATGAAATTTTCAGAGCGTATATAATTTATACCAGTTGATAAAACACATTTTTTAAATTTTCGTTATTGAGCCAGCTAAAAAAGTTGTAAAAATCAATTTTTAGTATTGTTCTTCACAATTCCGACCAAATGCATGTTTTCAACTTATTTATTAGACGTCATTTACTAAACTAATTCTTCTAGCCTTACAGAGAAATTGAAGTCGTTTGCTCCATTCATATAAAAGTTATTCTGATTTAAAGTGTGTGGAATCGGTTGTGCTCCTTACTGTACGTTCTGAAACTTTAATTGTTTTGCGAATTATAAACGATCAAAAGTGGTAAAAATGACAATTATAGGCCGAAAATCATGAAAAATTGCACTTTTTACCACTTTTAACACCTCATACAATACTTGAAGGTTTAGTAATTGATTAGATAGCAATATATTGGATAATCTAAAAATAATATTTTGAATAGTGGTACTTTCTAGTGGTGACACTCTCTGAATCACCTCTCGAGTCCTAGGGGTTAAATTGCTAACGAAACTGTCATCCCTCCTCATCCGCAAGGTCCACGCTTAACCACATAAGTGACCGTAAGCAAAAAGCAGTTTAATTACCAAAGAACAATTAAGGTAGCTTGAAAAATTGTCCCATTGAAAAGGAAACTCGTCGACCTTCGAGTCCTCGTGTCTCCATTCACTTGGGCAATGGCGCTCGTTGTCGAAGAATTGTACGTATCCAGTTCCACGAGTTCCCGACGTTAAAAACGGCAAAGGACGCGAAGAGGGTTCGGGGAGGTATGCGAGAGGATTTGGAAAGTCGAAGAAATTGGGAAAGTTTGATATTTCGAGCTTAATCTGGGTTAATTCGGGCCAGCTCCGAGCTTTTGGCCCGGTCCGAGACGATTTAAGTTAATTCTGATTTTAATTTAGTTCGAGCTTAGTTAGCGTGGCTCTTGGGTTTTGGTCGATTAATTAGACGAGGATTCGGAGGTACGTTGTAGCCCCCGTGGAAATTTGCCGGAGTGTTTTTAAGCAAACTTGAGAAACGTTCTGCGGAGCAGCTTTTGTAATAAAGCGAATCGCTGATCCGGTTCGTTAAAGATAGATTTTATCTGCGGGGTTAGAATACCCTCGAACTTGCTAATAAGGCTGTTTCAATTCGCGATCTACAGGACCTAGAATCTGCTGAAGATCCTGTTCTCTTCATCCTGTAATTCGATTTTCTGTCAGACACTCCGGCAGAACTATTTTGTATAATACACGTACTCGAACACGAGAAACCGACATTTTACAGTGTTTTCTTACGACTCTGCTTCTTTTTCTTCTACGTAGAAACAACACGGCTCGCCTGTACATGTTTGTTCTGAAACTCAATTAACATTGAAATTACTTTGACTTGTATTCCTGTACAATTTCGCAGTTTCGAGCAATTAGTTGTTCTTCTGCTCCCTTTCTTCCAGCTCCAATTACATGCTCGTGTGTTTCGGGGAAGCTTTATGAAACAATTTAATAGCAATTAAAGAATGCGTGCCGGACTATTGTTGATGGACGAACGTCATAATTAAACTGCAAACATCCGTGCATTACAATCTCTTTAGCACGAAATGGTATAAGACGAAATAAAATTTCCTTTGTGAATACATAGTTGTTGCAGATTCAACCATATAAACGTTCATTTCAATATTGTTGGTTTTGTTGGAGAATGCTAGGGATGTTATGATGTTATGAAATGATTAAGAAGACGCGATAAATTTTGATTTCGCATGAGAACCAGTCTAATGACAAAGCGGTGTGGCAACAGCAATTATCGTGGACGACGACGGACCGGCCCCCATGAGAAACGGGGGGATTAAAAATCTCGGGTCTCGGTGTACCGCGATAAGAAATCGCCTAATTCCGTTCTGGATGGGACACGGTTATCTCGGGCCCGATAAATCTTCCATTAACCGAGGGGCCAGCACGCAATTATAGGTCGGGCCACGGGCCACGGGCACGGAAATCATTTGCACGCGGGATCCCATTGCGTGCACGCCGCTCACGGTATTGTTCGATTGCGCTATAGCGCGGTCGCCTTTGGTGTTTATTGAAGCCAAGCCGGTATACGTATCTATATATCGGTAGCAAAGGTGTTGACCATGGTTCCTGGGGCTTTGTATTGTTTGCGGAGATCCGGCCAAATATCGTTCGCAAACTTTGATCATTTCTGGTATTGTTCGACCGCGTCGTACTAATTGCACGTAAGGTATACCGACGTATTATTTGAGGAGACGTTGGAAAGGGCCGGCCATGAAAGAGAGGGGTGGTAAAAGGAAAGGGGGTGGGTTGCGAATATCGGTTGCAAACTTCCGAGCCGCGCGCAACCGTCCACGCCCGGAAAATTAGAGGAACGGTTCCATCGTTCCCATTCAAATGTAAATGCCTGTTAATGTTTGCTGTCAGACTCGCTTCTCGTTCCATTAATCGGCTCGGTTGCATTAAAACCGAAATTCCAGCTCGCTCCGCGTCGTCCCATTGTTTAATTAAACCGATTAAAAATCCTACGTACCCCGTTTTCATCATAACGTTTGTAGTTTGTACGTTGCGTTATTCCGCCTGATCGGCTCGACCCCGAAACCAATGCCCCCTGTGTTCGCCAGCCACTGTCGGTTCGCAAGTTCTCGCCGCGCTTCGGTTTCCCCAGTGAAAACGAAGCCGAAGGGAAAAGACGTTTATTGGTTTAGCGCTCCTCGTTGGAATTTTCATTGTTGTCCGCGCGGCCCATCGTTGTTTTCTTGGTAGCTTCGCCGGCCCTGTCTCTGCCGAATCGCTTTGTTGCTGCGAATTCTCTTGTTTTTCAACCTCGCGTCTGATTCTTTAGGCGGTTCGGCTGTAATAAAACTTTTTTATACAGAACACTGCCGGTGGAAACGAATTTACATTCAGCGAGGGTAAACGGTCTCGCGAAATTCGGCGTTCCACGGAGAGTCGCTCTTTTGTACTTCGAGTTTGAGTAGACCGTGACATTTTATTGGTTGTAACTAGACTACGGATGTTTGTGTATTTTCCAATTTTTCTAGAAAAATTCAAAGCAGGTGGAATGAAATGAAATCTTATTTTTGATGGGAACAACCATGTTCTGGCCTCTTTTGAACATTTTTATAAGCCATAAATGCTGAAAGGGGGCTACGGTTAATGTTGACATTTGTATGAGAGACGACAACACTTCACAGTAGTTCATATATTACGTCGATGGATCTAAAGAAGAGGAGGACGTTCCCGATGTTGTTGAAAGGGAATCTGGAGCATTCGAGTAGTACATATAACAATTTCTCTTTTGTTGCTGATAGACTGAAAGAAGCAACGTCGCGCGTCGTCGACAAGAAACCGCGTTTTCTCAAAATTGATTTTAGAGAAAAAACGATAAAACGCAGCAACATTGTATCTCACCGGAGTCGGTAATTGACAACCTTTCGAGAACATTGGGTAACGCGTGGACGTTCGCAATCGGCTAATTGGTTTCGAAATATTCCATTCTTTAATTCCAGCGAACGAGTATGGACGACGGTCCCGATAATTGCACGTCCGCGTAAATACTGGTAAAAACTCGGGCAAATACTAAATACCGATTTCGGATGGTTCGAAATGTCGCTTTACAACGGAATACGCACGGTATCCGGCCATGTTAAGGGCGGACGCTCGAAAATGGCAACACATTTCATATCGGAACGCGGGCTGCTCGCGCGCGTCAGCCATTTTTCCCTGTTCCGTTTCGCTCATATTCGGCGGATGTATGCGCGGAAAATTTCGCAAGCTGCGGTACCGGCGCGTCGGATCCCGCGAAAATTGGATACACGCGGCGCGGTTCGGCTAAGAACGCAACCGTAAGCCCGACGGAAGTATGAAAAATCCGGTTATTATGGCCTCGGAACGGCCATATTGGGACCGGGTAATAATGTGCCGGGCTTGAAGCAGCGAATAAATAAGAAACGAAGCTCCTGTTAGAAATGAGCCCCTAAAAAGTTTTCTTCGTTCAGCGCTCTACCCGGGTAAACGAGGCCATCAAAAACCACGAAAATGAAAAGGAAAAAAAATTTCCTTTCTTCCCGTCCTTTATTTATTCCATTAAACAGAGATCCTGGAAAATTCAACATTCAATATAAAACTCCCGGTGTACTCGCAGGTACCGCCACCAAAGTTTCCTATTACGTTTCGGCATAACAAAGTTCGAATTTCCGATTGTTCCTACCGCGGAACGCGGTTCCCTTAGCTTCAACAGTCGACGAATATTTTATTATTTACGAAAGAATTACTCGGCGAGATCTTCGATAACTTTCGTGGTATTCGGAGTAATATCGTTTCGCTGAAAATTAATCTCATTATCGTTTCTAGCGAAGAGGCTGAGTAATTGCTTCTAATAGATTACTTTTGCGATACATCGAGCATATATCGACCGCTTCCGATGCATTAGCGAGGCCATTCAACAACGCGATTCCTATTGCATCATTGATACACTTACGAGGGAACTTTTCCTGGATTTAATGGACGTGATTGGCGATCGTCGCCGTTATTGCATATCGGACGCAAGAAATAATGACTCCGCCAGCGCGATCCATACTCGTCCGGTGTTCGTCCGGAAACAAAACGATGGAAATTCGTCCGCGGCCAACATCTGTCCAACAAATCGTCCAAAAGAACAGTTCCCGGGCTCCCGAGGCCGGTGTGTTGGTATTCAGAAACGCAGAAAAATCCGCGGCGCAGCTTGTTAAGGCACGGGATTAATTGTGCCACGTTCGTGTACGGGACCGCCATTCGTCGGGCGACAGAGAATAATTCCGCGCGTCTATCCGACTATGCAAATCGTGGCCGGGCAAAACTGTTCGAAAGTAATCTGCCAATAAGAACAACAGCGCGAAACGCGGATATCGAAAACACGCCAACCGCGACCGTCCGACAATTTGCATTCCTGATACCTGATATACACGGTGCACCGTCGAACTGCACTGTTCGAGCGTGCCCGGAAAAAATGTCTGGCTTCTTATCGGTGCACCGCGACCTTCCAAATCTTTGCTTGTGATTTGTTGAAAAAGATCGGATTTGCAAGATTCGGGAAAACAGGTGCTGTTATTCTTCGATGCTTTTTTATTCAGATTGCCAAGTTAAACATTTACGCGTTAGGTTTTCCGGTTATGTGTTTCGCGTTAAAAAGATAAAAGTCACGAAGTTTCTCGATGAGTAGACTGCGGATCTTTATGCATTTATACCAAAATTGTCAATTATGTTATATGATTTCTCCTCTATCAAAATCAGTAAGGGATGAAATAACATATTCAGTTTGGTTTCCATTTCTTGCAATCGATGCAGACAATTTTTATTTTGCATAAAGATCCGCAAGTGTATTGATGAGAGTTAAGAAACTTTTAATTCGCGATCGTTCATGAATTAGCGCAACTGTTTTTGCGGTCAACCCGCATATTCGTTACCTCGGGCTGGCGGACATCTGATTCAGTACTGTTCTGACCTACATACGGGACAATGAACTCGTTCCGGTCGTTACCTTTCGTATAATTAATGAAAATCTGGTTATTGCCAAGGCGATGTTCATTGGATTAACTTTGGCTATATAACTATCCACCGTGTCTTTGATGTCTGGGTATCACCTCGTCGAATAATGTCGTTCCTTTGAGAATAAGAAGCACTTTATTGCTGCCCTTTCCCGCGACGAAAGTCTCCTCGGGATTAAGAACAAACGCCCTTTAATAACAAAATTGTCGGAGCAATCTCGAGAGAACTCGAATGGACAACATTGCGCACTGAACACTAAACAATCCTAATGATTTGGGAACAAACTTGCTTCCTCGATCAAAGCGATTCTAGAAACACCTAAAAACGAACTAAAATTGTTATTCACTATATTATTAAATATTATGCGTGAATTTAAAAATGTTCCATCCACAATGACGAAGATGCCAAGCATCGTAATTCCGAGCATTAAAATTTGATGTCCGTACGCGCGGCGGAGGTTGATTCAATTTTTTCGCTCGCCCGTCCCGATAAGGTGACGCGAATAAAATAAAATTAGCTATTAATCAGATTCCGCGAAAATCTGCTGTCCGCCACGTCGTTCCTCGGTTCCTATTTGGTCACGGCGTGGTTCGTGCAGCTCAACGATTTTTATCTACGCAATTTCAGGCCGCTGCAATTACGAACGGACGTATTTAAATATTAGAAATTAGTTCATGTTATCAGCGCACAGGTTCGATCTAAAATCAAAACAAAGCAATTTTGCAATTTAACAAATTTTTCTCGACGTTTCGATCCAAGTATGAATCATCTTCAAGAGAATTTTGCGTCTGAAAAATACTGAATATTATACCGAGTGTTTCACAAGATCAACAATAACCAACAAAATAGTTTTTCACCGTACTTACCATGTGTAAATTGTTTGTAAGTATATAAATTTGAAACTGAATTCCATGCTGGCACGAGCTAAACTGAACCATGTGAACGTCGAGAGAGAACCAGTGCAAAAACAAAGGAACGACGTATATTGACAATCAGCCAATCAGACACGGTGATCGAAAAGTTCTTGAATCGATACATGGCGGGTAAATACTGGCGAAAAATATTGGCGAAAAACTGCCTTTCCTAAACCACACACATTTGCTTATACATACAGGGTGAGTCCGCAGAAACAGAACACCTAAATATCTCCGTTACTTTTCGTTGTACAAAAAAACTTCATAGGACAAAGTTACACTGTTTGAAGAGCCACATGTAATGGTGTAAGGGAAAAAATGTTCAAGGTAATGTTTTTATGAGATTTCAAGGTCATCGATGTTTTTTTAAATGGAATGATATATTTTCGTTAACGCTAATGTTGTAGCTGACAAAATAACGAATTCATCCATGTAACACAATATGACCTACAAATGACCTTCAACCCAGAAAAATGGAATAAATAAAATTCAACGTGTAAGATTCATTTGCTTTATTTCTGTTACGCAAAATGTTCAAAAATATTCCCTTGAGTTGCTATACATTCAAATGTATCGCATACCCAACATAATAACAGATTCGGTGTTGACAGGAAGACATTTATGATATACCTTCACCTCTGCGTTCGTACAGAATCGTGTTTATCAACTACTAATTACTCTGAAGATCTTGCTATCAGATTTCCACTGTTTCTAAGATTTCTAATCTATCAGTTTATCGATAAACGTTTCACAATGCCTTACTCGAAGGAAGACAGGATCGATATGATTTTCATTTATGGTGAAAGTCGACAGTGTTTAAGAGAAGCAGTGCGGTTCTACAAGGACCGATTTCCTAATCGTAATTGTCCACCAGTTTCCGTTTACTTCAGTTTGATAAATAAATTCCGTGAAACTGGTAGTGTTGGAAATAAAAAATGTACGAAGGTGAGGACTGTAAGGCATTCCTTAAGTTTCATTAAGCAAACACAATTAATGTTCTGGCAGCAGTGGATACAAACCCGCATGCTAGTACGAGGCAAATCGCACGGGAAAGTGGCATTAGTCAAAAATGTGTAGTGCAAATACTCTATGAACAAAAATTTCACCCCTATCACCTATCAATTCACCAATAACTTCGTGGTAGAGACTTTGTAAATCGTGTAAACTTTTGTCAGTGGGGATTGAGACAATTGATAAACGATACAGCATTTTTTAATAAAGTATTATTTACCGATGAAGCTTCAGTTTACTAATCACGGGCAGATAAATTTAAACAACACGCATTATTCGTCATCTGAAAATCCGCGGTGGTTACGGACAGTCGACAAACAAAGACCATGGTCCGTCAATGTTTGGTGCGGAATTTTAAACAACCAAATAATTGGGCCTCACTTTATCACCGGAACATTAAATGCAGAAAAATACATTGCATTTGAAAGAAAGAATCATCAGGGCTTGGCGGTCGATTCACTCAGAAATGAATTACACAGCAGTACGTTCTGTAACTTCACGGCTAAATGAATGTATAGCAGCTCAAGGAAATATTTTTGAACATTTTGCGTAACAGAAATAAATCAAATGAATCTTACACGTTGAATTTTATTTATTCCACTTTTCTGGGTTGAAGGTCATTTGTAGGTCATATTGCGTTACATGGATGAATTCGTTATTTTGTCAGCTACAACATTACGTTAATGAAGATATATCATTCCATTTAAAAAAACATCGATGACCTTGAAATCTCAAAAAAAAAATGACCTTGAACATTTTTTCCCTTACACCATTACATGTGGCTCTTCAAACAGTGTAACTTTGTCCTATGAAGTTTTTTTGTACAACGAAAAGTAACGGAGATATTTAGGTGTTTTGTTTCTGCGGACTCACCCTGTATACCATTTGCTGTTATGGTAACAATTGACATTCAAAATATTTGACCAACAATTCTAAAACACTGAGTGTTTACTTGATGGAGGAGAACAATTCTTAGAATTAGTTATATGAATGGATACTTCATCATATACATATTACTGGTTCAGTAATGCTGCGTAATATTCATGAATCTTAGGTGTTTCGTACCTAAGATTTACGCTTTGTTGTTTAATCATGCGAATAGTTTCCAGTAATAATCTTTGTTGTAAATTAGGTTCTCTGTTTACGATTTTGGCATTTTCAAAATCCAATGAATGGTCAAACTCAATTGAATGTTTCGTCAAAGGGGTGTGTTGAGTTGGAGGCAAAAAAATTCGTTTATGTTCAGTGATGCGTGTGTCTAAATGTCGTGATGTCTGTCCAATGTATGCATGGTTGGTATTGCATATACTATGTTGCAACCTTTTTGAAAGTGGTAATTTGTCTTTAACCGGTGGAAACCAATTTTTTAAATATAATGGTATTTTATAAATCGTGTGAATTCCAACCTTTCTGAAAATTCTTTTTATATCATTAGCAATGTTTTCAATATATGGAATAACTACTGTATTTTTCCAGTTTATTGGGCCTGTTCTTTAGAATCTTTCCTCTCTTCGCTTTTTAACGAGAAGAGGATTATATATTTCAGATATCCTCTCTTTGATGATATTTGAAATAAGGTTGATGGGGTACCCATTGCGTTTCAAAACATTTCTAATAAGTGATCAATTGTTTTCCCTGAATTCTGGATGCCCAAGTAAGATGACACGATCAATTAGACCTTTGACGAGGCCCAACTTATGCTGTAGCGGGTGAAACGAGTGAAAATTTACGTATCTGCCGGACCAACTGGACTTGTGATACCAGTTTGTTTTTAATTGATTACCGGCTCTAATTATATTCACGTCAAGAAAACTAAGGCTTCAGTTGGTCTCAATTTCATGAATGAACTGAATTCTATTGTGAAAACTGTTAAATGTGTCTAACATTATTTCAATTTGGTCAGGTTTACAACAGGTGACAATGTCATCAACGTATCTTTTATTTAAATATGTAAATATTAGTCGAGATCACGTATTTATCAATTAATTGCGGATTTGTGGCTGAATCAGCCCTATGAAGATACGAACGCATCCAAATGCCCGCAAATCAATGATGGAAGTCGCTCTAACAAAATTTTGGTGAAAGTAATTGGAAAGAGACATTTCTAAAATGAATTATACTGGATAACTCTGGGAACTAGGACGAGTAGATCGTGTATTTAAAATGGTTACAAAATTGGAGCGAAATTAGAACCTTTCTAGTTTTGTTAGGTCCACGTGCGACACGTTGGGCAAATTTTTAATATCAGAAAGGGGTCCTTAATATTATTCATTAAGTTCATCTCCCTATGGAAGACTGCACCCTTTCTACATCCGATACGTCTGACTCACCCCAGCCACTTTGGCACTCTGTCACGCGTTTCGTCGCAATTTCCGTTCCCATCTATCTCAGGTATTCCCAATTTTTCCCCGACTTGTCTCGTATTTCCTTCTGTCTGAAAATCCAATTTGATACGTCCACTATCTAGAAATCCGATTTCACGCATTCACCGACTGAAACTAAATGTGTCGGCTGCCCCTCCTCTCTTTCTACCCCTTCGGCCTTCCCTCTCTCACTCCTTCTATTACCTGTCGGCCGCAGTTCTACCATTGAATAAAAAACGGATAACTAGTCCTTACTTTCTTTCAAACATATCCAATCATCTCGCTCGTCGTCGATCTACCAGAGGTGGAAGTGTAAAAATCAGGAATAAGGGAAATGATATAAATGACTGCGTTGAAATGTACTTCGTACATGAGAGACAAAATGAATCTATTTCAATCTCAGTTTGTTTGGAGAATCGTTGTTGTGAAAACGTGTTCTGCTCGTGCCTTTCTCGCTTCTGAATAAACTCCGTTGATTCATTTATACAAAGTGCGGTTTATTCTAGTACATGCATGATCTAATAGTCTGAAACGGCAAGTGGTAGTAATTTACAAATGATTCACAATAAAAACCGTGGAAGAAAGATTGAAGGGTAAAAACCAGGAATGGTAAAAATGGCAAAGCATGAAACCACGAAACGGCAGCCAATAAAAACCGTGTAAAATCAACAAACCGAACGAATGCTGAAAACTGTAAATAACAAAACCATCGGAGCGTGAAAGCCTGAAATGGTAAAAAACGTCGGAGCGTAAACCGAGAAAGCAGCAAATGGTAAGAATGGCGAGAGGCATAAAATCAACAAACGGTGAATGCTAAAAATCGCGAAGGGTATGAACGGTAAATGATAAAACCGTCGAAGTGTAAGAATCGCGAATGGCTAAAGATAGGGAACGGTGAACGGTGTCGAGGTGGTAAAAAAAAACTGGAAGGAACGTGGCCGGGAGGTAGGACACGCGAAGAAAGACGGTGTTCCATGTCGGATGGAAAAGAAGCAGCGGCGCGTTCGTATCGTAAATCCGGATTCTACAGCTGTCCCTAACAACCTTTCTCTCTACACCTTGACTCCGGTCCATCAAACCGGATCGGTGTGTTGGTGAGCCGCTGCGTGCCACGGTGGGATCTTGTTTGAAAAGTTGAGGAGACGTCTAGCGCGTCCTGGCAACTTCCTCTGGACCGAGAGCGTCGAGACGCGTCGCGCAGGGGATCCAGGCGTCGTCGTTTATCATATTGCCGCGATCGCTTCGGATCGCGTTTTCACGCGACGTTGCTCGGGATTATTCAATCTGGCCGAATGTCCGCGCAGCCAGCGACACAGGAAGGGCTTTCGAGGAATTGAAAGCTTTCAGAAAGGTGAAACGAGAGATCCGGCCCGAGATTCGCTATCGAGGGATTCACTGGCAGAATGAAATCCGAATTCGGTGCTGGGGTTCGACGTGCTACGGACGCTTCTCTTTTTTCTTCCTTTCCTCTTTTTTTATTTTATTCGACGCACTGTCGCGACGCGAGCTACGCGCGATAGCTTTCGCGAGCGCCGGGCGGAAATGAATGGAAATGTAATTTATTCGGTCCACGGAGTGGATAATGAATGCGCGGTTTTCTTGGAGGACCGAAAATGTTGCTGTAAATCTGATCAATAATATTCGAGTTGATTAACTTGGCCGTTTGGTGAGGAATATTATTTTAATGGAGACACTACAGAAATATAGAATTGTGCATGGTCAATAATATACGGCCTGGGAAAAAGTTCGTGGCGTTTTTTCCGATAGATGACATCAATTTCAGATAACTCGGGAAACACAAATCGCAGCGATACCACTAAACGCTCGTTGGAAAGGTGACGCTTCGAGCGTTACTTTGAGTGTATAAATATCGAAATTGGTGCAGTGATTGGAAAGTTGTTTGCGTTTGAAAATGGAGAAGAGTAATGAAAAATTGCGCTATATTTTGCAATATTATTACGACAATTTGTGCTGCGTACGGTGAAGGTACTTTATCAAAATCTACTGCGCGGAAATGGTTCGCTCGCTTTCGTGCTGGTAATTTTAATGTGAAAGATGAGTCACGCTCTGGTCGTCCAATCACTGAAAAAGCTGATGAAGTTCTTGAAAAAGTTCAGCGAGATAAGTATATCAGCAGTGTCGATATTGGTATGGAGCTAGGTATTGACCACAAAAATGTTTTGAACCATTTACACAAAGATGGCTACAAAAAGAAGTTCGATGTACGGGTGCCTCGTGAGTTAACATTGAAAAATTGAATGGATCGACATCTTTGACGACCCGTCAAAAATTGCGAGAGCTTGGTTGGGAAGTTTTGTTGCATCCACCGTATAGTCCAGACATAGCACCCTCCGACTATCACTTGTTTCGATCTCTGCAGAACTTTCTCAATGGAATTAAGCTGCTTTCAAAAGTAGCCTGTGAAAACCACTAGATTCAGTTTATCAACCAGAAACCACAGAAGTTCTTCACCGATGGCATCATGGCTCTACCCGAAAAATGGCGAAGCATTGTCGATAATAATGGAGCATATTTGGTTTAAATAAATTCATCTTTACACTATAAGAAAATCAGTTGAAACTTTCTAAAAAAACGCCACGAACTTTTTCCCAGGCCCATATATGGTTATATTTAATAGGAAATATGCATTTAGTAATGAACTAGAATGCGTGTCTTCCTATATTCAAAACATACATACATGTAACATGTTCCCAAAATCAAGTCCACAAGAATTACATAAATGCGTAAGGTTTCAATATTTTTGTATTTCCGGATCTTCCGTTGTTCTTGCAGGTCAACGCTAGAAAGTCCATGAGAAAAATGGACTCGCCCGATCCATCATCGGGGTGGTTAAAAAATTCCCGTGGGCCGATCAAATTTATCTAGGCGAAACGAAGCGATTTAGGGAAGGGAATCAATATTTGCGTGTCCAATGTCAATATCGTCCTAGTTATTAGCGACGAGAAGCAGAAGCACGGGGAACCGCGGGTGTTAGGGACGCGACGGTGATAAACAGCGGTTCGCTGCTCGGTTCGAAACGGGTCGTAGCGGGTCGAGGGCGGTTACGAAGCAGCCGGGACAAAAAGAGGAAGGAAATGAACGCCTTGAATCGCAGGATGTGAACAGGCGAGCCCCGGAGAGCGCGAATGAGCGCGTAAGGATCGTGGGACCGCGATTGTTCGGTCGCGGAAATGACGGGCCTCTAATAACACCCGGTTACTGTTTGCCGCCGCGCCGGTGTCTCGGCTGCTCGCGGAATTACTTTTTCGCGATGACGATGCGAGCAGCCGCCAGCGTAATTGCGCAACGAGACCGCAAGGAACCATCGCCGCGCCGGTAGCTGGAGAATGAATTCCTCGATGATACGGTGTGCCCCGAATCGAGGAGAGTCGGAGTCGATTGGCGACACGTCGATACAACGACCGCGAAAATCGCTAACGCGAGACCTTGCTGGCTGGTTTACCCGCCTGGAAAATGGCTGCCATCCTGGCAGCATATGCTCTCGCGGCTCTGAAAGCCCCTGCGGTTCGGTCTGGGTGCTTATCAACTGAAAACTGGCAGCTTGATCGACAACCTCTATTGAAATATTGAACATCTGATAATCCCCGATCCTTCGAGCTGTGTCGACTGCCGAAGGAAATTGGAGAGAACGTACTCGAGACGTGTGTGGCGATGTATGGTCATCTGACTCGATAGATCTCGGTGCTGATTTTTGGGTCAGGCTTGCAGACCTGCCCGTTCCTAGGAAAACCTGCCCTGAGAGGTTTTTCAATGACTATCGAACCGTTCGAAAACTGACCAAGAAAAAGCCCACCGAGTACAATTTCAGCCCTCTAGCTTGTCCGCGAGGGCAGTTACAGGGTAAATTAGATTTTGCACTTTTCCGTGCGTTTCCCGGTCTCTGACGCGTTCTAAAATTCTGGAAAAATGTGACAGATTCTGGATTCTAAGGCGCATTTTAGAGAATTCTTTTGTTGCAAGCTGTGCTCGTAAAAAATGGAAAACCAACAAAGATTTTAATAATTTTGGTAATCAAATTGTGATGATACCGGCGCACAGGTTCGATCAATGATGAAACACAGCAATTTTGAAAATTAATTAGACACTCAACGTTTCGATCCTGATGTGTATCTTTTTTAAGAGTAAACTTTTGCGTCTGAAAAATAATGTGAATATAATATATGTAAAAATAGAGGATTTTAATGTTCAGGCTTAAAAGTTATTTTTGATTTCATTAAGGATGTTCTGGAGGTATATAAAAACGCAACAAAATTTTTGAAAATTTGACAAGATATAATTCATACTTAATTAACAAAGTTTGGGTTCGATTCACTGCACTGTTTAAGAATTATAGCAACTTAAAGTTTGCACATTTTAACACGTCTTCTTATGGAGAATTCATAAAATTCCACTTCAAACCCCATTTAAACCTTGAAAAAACGCAACTAGAAGCTCCAGTTTTTTTATATGTAGTAAAAATTATGTAATTAATTATGTTCAAAATTTATTAGGATTCACTAAACAGTTACAGAGCATAAAATTATAAACTGTTACAAAACGTCAAATTTATCGTGTTGTCCTTCTCACTAGCATGGAAAAGCGACAACTGTGTAGACCACTGAATATAGCCACAATCATTCGCAAACGTCACTTACAATTTTTCATAATATGAAGACAATTTGCTTAAAAAATAAATATAACATGATATTCACTAATTAAGCGAAAGCTTTTTAAATTAATCTATTTTTTTAATACAAAATATACTCATGAATGGCTTTCATTGCCAATATATTGATAGATTTCGAATTTCTTGTACTTTTGTCTACCATTGCACCTCCAGAACATCCTCAAGATATGCTCGATTAAAATTTACTTTCAACGAGGTAGTTGTAACCTAACGAAACAGTACATAGATGTGTCACCTACAATTATGTAAATGTGTAGTAGTCTCTAATATATCTACCGATCGAACTTTCCGAGATACTTTTCCCGGTCGTCGAAGTTGCTAATATATTCTTTTCTTTTTGCAGGTACGTACGAGTTCCCGAACAGCATTCGGACCAATGAGTACGGGCTCCACGATGCGATTCAACAATTCGACAATGGCCACGAAACTTTGATCATAACCCATAACCGTACGTAACAGGAACCTCGAAAACGAACCTCTTCGCAAAAATGGCCCGTTCGTCGCAGAATCCGCAATTTAACGCGCCATTTCCGAAATATCCGCGGAAACTCAATAATCCGAAATTTTTCGAAAGAAACTTGACCGTCGTCCCCCGTCGGCGAACTTCTCCATCCGAATTTCGGAAAATTGACGGGCTGGCTGGCTCTCGGTGGTCGGTTTCATTATCGGTTTATCGTTCTCTGTTTTCTGCCTTTCTACTTTCGTCCGTTCCATAACTCGCGCAATTATGTTTATTGAAAAAGCAGTACCGCTGCTTCCGTATCTGAAACTTGCAATAACAGTGGAACTATGATTTGCGAGAGGAAGGAGATAGTTGAAAGAAAATATAGCCGTACGTTCCACCCGAATGAGAATGTTTTAATTTCTTTCTTTTATCGTGCGAAAATATTATGTTCTTAATATTCATTGATATTCTGCTTTTAATGTTTACGATTTGAGATGCTAACATTCAAGGCTACGTTACGCATCATTAAGGCGTCAATTAAGATATATCAAAGATAGGAAATCGTCAACTATTTTCATGAGAAAATGTACACTTTGCTAAAAGGCAATAATAACAGGTTTCACGAAGTGTTAGAACTCGTTTCCTCCAAGTATCGTCATTTCTACGAATATAATTAACCCTCTGCCGCTAATTTCCTAAGCTATAAATAAAAACTACCTTCTTCATTTGTTCCTCTCAACTCGTTGACCATTAGTGGCGCGATCATAACTTCACTTATATTACACACAGACGCGATTATCGTCATCACAACAAGTCCGTGTTATTATATATTATCCAGTCAGTCTATCCTTGGAGCGAATAGAGCAAAAGGAATTCGTCGCGAGTCTACACTCACTCCGAAGGTTAAATGTCGATAAAACGAGCATAATCCCCGAAGGCTACTAATTTAGCTTATCTTCTATCGGGAGATAGTTAGTTCCTTGCGAGATTAAAATGGAGATGAAATTGACATGAGATAGTTTAAAGTATAAAGCACATTTTACGGCATTAAACCGGCATGAAAAGTAAGCAACGTACAATAGGAATAATTCGTTTTCTGCACCTCCATACGGCGAGTCCGGTAAATTCGGTCAGAAATCTTCGTCGTGGGGGTGACACGGGGTCGTAATGCAAAGGGTTTGTGGAAAAAAATGGTGGTCGGAGGGCACAATGGGCGCAGCATCAAAATGCTCGGAGCCTTGGAGGCGACGTCTTGAATCCCGGGATATTAATTGCCGTCCACGTGTACCGTGCGACAACAAATCCGCGCGTATTTCCGCGCCGGACGGGAACAATGGGTGTCGGGATCCCGGTGTCCCGGTCGATTGTCCCCCGAAACCGGAAGCCCTGGGTGATGCATAGTTGAAAACCAGTCCAGGTTACGTCGTTGACGAACGTTCTTAGGTCGGCGTTTAGTCTCGCGCGACTTTCACGCAAACCATTTTGTCTTCGTCGTCGTTGGTGCCGCAACGAACGGTGACGCAAAACGATCAAAAGCGGAACACGACCGAGCCACGGTTTGCGATCGGAATCGGGTCGAACCCGTTCCCCGTGCCGGATACTGCGCGGCAGTCGACCAAAACAATGTCCGGCCGAGAGTTTTCCGATTGTCGGTGAACGCGAAAAGTCGCGCGATCGTTTGACGTCAATTGAGCCGAAACGGGACAGCGCGACTGCGAATGATTAATCGATGAGCGCCGGCCGCGCGTGGGAAACGACAGCGACGTTCGGTCGAATCAATGTCACTCGATTTTCCGAATTTTCGCGAACGGCCATCGGCTTTGTCTCAGATATTCTCGTGATTTTGGTCGGGCGTTGAACTAAGCAACTATTTCTTTTTATTCGGAAAACATCGGTCGAGATTTTTGTGCCTGTGCTAATTATTTGCTATTCGATCACTGTCACTCAATTTTTCGAATTTTGCGAACGGCTATCAGCTTTGTCTCAGATATTCCTCACCTCTCGCGATTTTCGTCGACCGTCGAGCTGAACAACTATTCCTTTTTATTCGGAAAACGTCGGTCGAGATTTTCGGCGTGCGAGTCTCGGCTAATTACACTGTCCAACACCAAATTCGTTTTCGATATACTGTTGTGTCCTTCTTATAGAGTTTTTTGCGCTGATTCCGAATCTGTCCTTAATTTTTCTCCTACAGACATAGTTTTTGAGAAACATGGCTTTGAAGAAAAACCATATTTTCCAACTTTAAACAAATATTGTGATGTTATTATAAAAGATATTGAATTGTTCTTTACAGCAAAAGATTCTGTAGACTTTCCCGAATACAGTGATGTCCAATATTAATACATTATGATTGTTTAAACATGTTTAAACAATCATTAAAGACGGAGAGACACCACTTTTGCACCAAGCTTTGAGGATATTTTTCAATTTATCTCAAAAAATAAGGGTCCAGCGAAAAATCGAACTATACCACGCGATACAGTAGACTTTTATCTTGAGAAACCACCCTTTCAAGTTTGGAACGTCGACGTTTTTTTCGAACCAGAAAACAAAATATCTTCGCCCGACATGAGTTGTCACCTATCGCGTGGTATAGTTCGATTTTCCGCTGGACCCTTATTTTTTGAGATAAATTGAAAGATATCCTCAAAAATTGGTGCAAAAGTGGTGTCTCCCCGTCTTCAATGATTGTTTAAACGTGTTTAAACGGGAAAGTCTACAGAATCTTTTGCTGTAAAGAACAATTCAATATCTTTTATAATAACATCACAATATTTGTTTAAAGTTGAAAAATATGTTTTTTTTCAAAGCCATGTTTCTCAAAAACTGTGCGTATAGGAGAAAAATTCGGAATCAGCGCAAAGAACTCTATAAGAAGGATTCAACAGTATATTGAAATCATAAAAGAGTTGAGATTTGCTGGACAGTGTTATTGGCTGTTCGATCACTGTCACTGAATTTTTCGAATTTTCGCGGACGGCCATCGGCTTTGTCTCAGATATTCCTCACTTTTCGCAATTTTCGTCGAGCGTCGAACAACTATTTCTTTTTATTCGAAAAACGTCGGTCGAGATTTTTGTGCCTCTGCTAATTATTTGCTGTTCGATCACTGTCACTCAATTTTTCGAATTTTGCGGTCGGTTATCGGCTTTGTCTCAGATATTCTCGCGATTTTTGTCGAGCGTCGAACTAAACAACTATTCCTTTTTATTCGGAAAACGGCGGTCGGGATTTTCGGCGTGTCTCGGTTAAATATTTGCTATTTGATCGCTACCACTCAATTTTTCTCAGATATTCCCCAGTTTTTCGCGATTTTGGTCGGGCGTGGAAATAAACATTCATTTAATATATAATAAATGAACGAACTTATGGAACCACGTTTCAACATACAAATTGCTAGCCACGCGATAACAATGTTGCCGTCGAATACGGATGCTAGAAAATATACATTGCCAGCTCGGTCTAATAAGAACTCGTTGCATACAAACGAGGGTGCGCAAGAGGGCGTCTCGAGTCGATCGTAGCAATCACGAAAAATTGTTCCAATCGTGTGGCGGGATCGTTGAAAAATCGGAATTTCCCCATTCGGAACAATACACCGGGGAAACGATCTCCAGGCAGAAATAAAACTTCTTCGTTCTCCATCATTCGGAAGAAAAACACCGCAGCGGAAGTAATTACAAGTTCGAGGAATTTAATTTAGTCGACGTTTCACGTGCGCGTCGGTTTCTCCATTGCGGTGGATGCAGGCTCTCTCTCGGAGCACGCGCGCGCGTTTGCTCGCTCGCGCACAAGTTACAAGCGCAACTGTAACTTTCGTGGTGTACGTGACACAATGACGACATCGTCCCGAAACGAGCACAAGCAGTTCGCAAACGAGAAACGCTTGTCCCGCCGCCGCGGAGTTTGTTATTCTTTATTGCATCTCCCCGTCGCCGTTATTCTATGCATAATACCAGAGCTCGGTTACGTTTCTTCTCCGGCCTCGATCGAACCTAATTAGAAAACTGAACAATGCGATTACCGAGCGAGAAAGAGGCTCGAAAGCGGGCGCAAAATTAAAGAGGAACTTTCCGTTAACGTCGCGGATGAAACGAGCTGGAAACTTCGTAATGCCGGGGACCGTGATGAGAAAATATCCACAAGCCCGGAAATAATTGCTTTAAGAGGCTCTTCTTCGTGCCGGCCACAGTTGCCACTCTACTTCTCCGTTTTGTGCGAACCTCTTCCTAGCGCGCTGGCGACGGTCGGGTCTGGGTTGACCCGCGAGTATCGTTCTAAAAGATTCGAAAATCTGTGGTTGCATATAATTGATTAATGAAGCTGTGTTCTTTAAAATTGGAATTCAAATCGGGCACGAACTTGCGCAATCATCTGATGGTATAGGATTTACGCATTTACCAGAAAAAAGTCACAAAATTCGAAAGGCTCGGAAAAATAATGCCAAAACTTTAAACAGGAATATGTATCTGGAAAGTGAAAGACAACTGACAACCACAGAAACATTGGTCTAAAAATTACACGACGGACGATGTGGACGAAAGTTCATTTTTTATGTGCAATTTTTCACAAAATGTTGAAGTACTTCGAAGGATTTTGAATATAGACCGTCTGTTCATGCCAGTGATAAGCGAATCGAGTATTACACGATCCGCGCATTCACTATTTATGAAATGTATGCGATCCTTTGAGCTCGTGGGGCTCCATAATGTGTATTAATAATTATGCGGTAAATCCTAGTTAATTGCGCAGTAAATCCTCACCCAGGCATAGTCAAGACCATTAACGAAGAGATCAAATTTTACACGACAATTCCGGATATGATGATGAAGACACGAAACGGGAGACTGGCTAATTATACCGCCAATATATGCTCCAGTTGCTTCGTCACCTACAACTAGAACATAGAAATGCGTACACACCATATTAAATATTCAAATAATAATGATATTAATTATTTTGTAAAAATTCGAAAATCTTCAGCAAGCTACGAATGAACGGTCGCGAAATGCGAATGTTCGTTATTACAGCGGTGCGTTCTCAAATAATAATATCGTTATTACGGAATTAATTATTCGAGTGAGAATTCGAAAACCGCAAGCTGGGATTAACGGTGGTGAAATTGAAATGAAATCGGGCAGATTAAAAGGATACTAAATTACATGTAACCGCGTCGAAATAAATCACGCTGTACTGAATATTTGACGGGGACTTCGTCAGGGATATGTTGAATGTATCTTCAGACGGAACAGACGTTTGTACAACTTCATCGAACGAATCGATTCGATTCGAGTAACACGCTGAATTATATTCTGCCAATGTTCACGCGGGATGTAATACCGCCAATGAAAGCCTGGAAAGAAGCAACGAAAAACCGTTCTGTTATACATGATATTTTTCATCTGCCGATATACGGCCAGCGCATTTAAAATTCTACAAACGTGTCCTCTATAGGCGACGCGCGCTGTCCGCGAAAAACAGGCAATTCCAGCGCGGGGGAGTTGTAAAATTCGAAACACGGACATTTCTCTCGAAAATTGATATTGAAGGGCGAAGTATGAAGCTTCATCGACGCAGTTCGACGCCGCAAATTCATTTCGCGCTGTTTATCGGATCCGAAATTTTGGTAATGCGTTATGATACGCGCGGAGAGAGGCTCGATAAACCCAGGTCGTTCCACCGTGCAGTGCCGGGACTGTTTATTTATACAGATTTACGAAGAGAACCGGAGTGCGACGAACAGAGTAAATGTCCGATTCCACCGGCTGTCCTTCTTAATACGGTTTCCGGCTGATTTAGTTATCCAGCCGATAAAATCGTAGCCGGAACACCGGCGAATTCGCTCGTCGCGACGTCACCAAAGATTTAAGACCGACCCCTGCATATCCCGTTCTCTTTCTCCGGCGACGAGGCCAACTTGTACCCGGTAAAACCGTCGGCTTTTCGAAACTAATCGCGGATACGACCGTATCCGGGTACGTGTTCCCATAATTTCGCTTTCGTTCCACTTTTTCGCGAGCAACGCGCGTTTTCTGATGAACTGGCGTGAACCGATGAATGTTCTGTCGATTTTCTTTGATTGAACTAAAGCTGAAATATTGCAGAATAAATATATTACATATATGAAGCACACAACAAAAATAATGAAAATAACGAAGTATTTGATTCCGAAATTGAAATTTCAAAGTATTTTTATTTTTAAACATGAAAGAGTGAACATTAATTGCCACCGTTTACGCTGAACAGAATTCGTCGATAATTCTTGGTGCACGAACACATTGGTGCGTGAACGTTAAATGTTGCTGCGTGCGACGGATAGATTGTAAATTAAAGACGAATACGAATTTCATGGGAGTTAATAAACATTTGGCTTTGCCGGGCGGCAAAGTTAATTAATTTCCATAGTTCCGGCGAAGTAATTAACAATAATGAATCATGCAGACATTCGCGATAAACGAAATATGCAGGTATGTGTTCCTTTAATTAAACCGTTATGCTCGTTTGGGAAATCTGGCCGGTGTTTGCGGTAACAGACGAAAGCACGCGCGAACTTTACGGCTGTTACAGATGTTGAATGCCGTTCCATGAATTTTACAATAATCTCATTCCTGAGGAAGACGTAGACAATCCATCCTACGGAAACCTCATCAACCGAGGTTACCCCGAGCATGCGAAATGTGCACCGATTTCGCAAACATCTCCTCGACATCGATATCGTTTCGAGTTGCTTAAATGGATAACTAACGGCCCACTGTTATTAAAAACGCAAAATATAAATGTTCAGCAGCGACTATGAAAACAACGTAACGCTATCTTTACATTTTTCTAATTTCTCACTGTTTTCGATTTCGACAATCTATTTGTTACGTACGCAATGCCAGTGATTTCAGCCAAAATTACTGTAGACTGGAAAACGAAGTTTCGGAATTACTATTCACAGTGCACGCTCCCACTGCGATAATGCGGAGAAGGGGTGCGCCAGGGTGAAAGAAGAGAAACGAGGACCTCGACGATGACACGTCGTAAGCTGAGCATGAAATCATTTATCTCCGGGATAAGCGGCGCGAAACGACTGCGCTCTTTCTTCTTTCTTACATGGATTTAAACTTTCCTCCCGCTAAACCCTCGGCCTCAGCCTTCTCCTCCGTACTACCCTGAACCTGAACCGTCGTCCTCTCGCTGTCAGTCGAGCAGCCGCGATGAAACATCCCCGTAACTTATCTCGGTTGCTTCAGTTTTGCCGAGCCCTAAGTTCCTGCTTCCTCGTTAGGGAACAATTAGACAGCAGCGAGCCACGGGTCTGCGCGCGAATTCCGCCGGAAGCTGGCTTGGCTTCTTGACTGGCCGCCATCTTGCGGAGGTATTAGATTAAGACTTCCGGTATGTAAGCCGATTGCCGATGTTTCGGCGAGTTCAAATAGTACCATTTGAAAGTTGTACTATTTAATAATAACTGTTACAAATTTCCTTCATTGATAACTGTTATGAGCGACCGAAATAAATTTCTCTCATCGACAACTGTTATGAGCGATCGAAATGAATTTCTCTCAGCGATAACATTTACCAACAAGAGAAAAAATTTTCGGTTACTTATAATCCTTATTTGTAACCAATACGATTTTAGTCGATGAAATACTTGTTATTCCATGACTTGTTTTCTTTTTGGTTAAAAGTTATAACTAGACTGCGGATCTTTATGCATTTATAATATGTCGAAATATGCAAAATATATGCAAGATGTATGCAAGGTATATGCTAAATATATGTATAGAGAATGCATGTACGGATCTGTAAAATAGTAATTATTTTATTGTTTCATTTATTATAATTTAAATTACAATATACAATAATAGTTTTTTCTACAGTGTCGATTGTAAATTGATGCCTCTTGTCTGTTAAAATTAATTTATACGCTGAAAAAGAGCGTTCTACATCACATGATGTGGTAGAGGCATATTTTACCCCAATGATGTGCCAGAACCTCTCGTGGTCCTTCAACGTGTTCACCCTCGAAATCTTGCTTATTTTTAATAATACATTAAAGTGTACATTTCGTTTTAATACAGATTCCATTTTATGTGTAACCTTTTCTCCATAATCACCGGGTATAATTTAAATCTACATATAAATTCCGTTAGAGGCAATCCTATTGTTTCCAATTTTTTCATGGCCTCGGGTAACATTTGGAAATGGTTCTGAATAAATGTTAAATTTTGTTGTACATGCGTACATCGTAATGCTTCTTTCGTCGATTTAATTGACCAAGCCTCCTTTTCATCGAACGATTCTATGACGTCTTTTATTCCTTTTAAATGCGTTGCATAAAAAAATTGCTGCTTCCAACCAGGTTCCCCATCTTGTTATTACAGGTTCTGGTGGCAATGGCATATTTTGTAATTTATTTTTATAAATTTCGACGCGTATTGGTGCTTTTAAAAATACTTTTTTAACAGTAGATATTAATTTATTAAGAGAAGGGAATTGCAGTCGCACTTCCTCAGAAATTCGGTTTAGTCCATGTACCAAACAAGTTGTGTGCAACAAATTTGGATAAAATATTTTCAAATGCTACCCAGCTTTCAACATATATGTCGTTGTATCTGTGACGAGCAATAGTACTTTATCTTCGCCTCCACTTGGCCGTAATACTCTCATTGCTGAATTCACAAATCAAGCAATAGTTGCATAATTTGTTTCTGTTAATTGCTTATTTATGTATTCATGCAAAATTTATGCAAAAAATATGCACTTAAAACTGCAGAGAACACAAAGAAAACGCCATTCCGTCCGCAACAGTATTGTTTATACTATTAAATATGTTGATATCTGATCAATTACTGAACATTTAAGTATTGTCTGAGGTATTACATCAATTTCATATCCATCAAAAGAAAAGATTGTACAGAACGGAATTATTCCAAGTTGGAAATCCAATCGAAAATATAAGATTGTTATTCGTTTTAGCTGCTGATAAAGAGTCGTGGACGGTGTAAATTCGCATAAAGATTTATGGCGAGCGTGGGCAACAAGTGCCCTTTGCCCTGGGTGCGCCCTAAATTGTCTGCAAGGGCATCTCTTGATCTTGGGTGCTTGAGAACAGAAAACTATCTGTGTGGAGATTATCTCACCCTTTTTATTCTGTGCAAAGTGCCCCGAGCACGCACAGCTGATTTTTTAACTATATTTTTGAAGTAGCAGAAATTAAAAGATACTACGCCATCACGATTTAATTTATGATAGGTTGATTTTGAACCGGTGAGAACGCTTTTATTCGCCGAAGCCAAAACGGGCCGCAGCCAGTTAGTGTTTCACGATTTTACGGTTGTTTTCCAATCCGGGACAAAAAATGGCCAGTCACAGGTCTCGCGTGTGTTCATATTTTCCGTTTCGTATTGTTAAATGGAAGAAAAATGACAGCGGCGTAACGGGACAGAGGATCGTGAACGGTCGGACACGTACCGGCACAGCGCGGCGTGTACCCCGTTGGTTTTCATGCATTTTTGCGGCGTCTGGTCCGCATAAAATCCATCGTCTATTTTAATATTTGAAATATCATTTTTCCTTAGCACGGGCCTGGGGAATAGAGGGGGATGGGAACGGTGGCAGAAATGAAACGGCGAGGAGGCGCGAACCTCGATGCACCATGCACTTTTTCGTTGTCCCGATTTCCCCTGTACATACGGGGTGTACGAAAAATTTCATTCAACGTGGACCACCTCGACTATTTAAAAATGTACTGTCTTTGAGGATAACCAACGAGTGTAAAACTCCAGTTCTGTACCGAACAATTTTATCTGGTAAATGGAGAATATAGTTAAGTAGGAAACTGTAATTTTTAACTTGTTAATTGTCCTAAGCAAATTCCAGAAATCAGCACATTTTCAGTCACTTCTTAAGAATCCTGCACACCCTGTAGGTAGACGTACACACACGTGCCCGCTATGTGTGTGCAGCTATCTCTTTCTGTCGGCGAATCTCCCTTGTCACGCACAGAATCCGTCCCCACGCGGTATTTTAATATTTTTCACTTTTCCCCGCGACGAAGCCCGGCGACAAAGAAAAATAAGGGGATCCGCGACGGAGAAATTTCGAGGAGGTACAAATGCGACCCCGTCCATGCGACTTCTCTATCCGTAAATTCGCGCCACCGACAACGGATCGGCGCGCTTGTTGACACTCGCCGTAGACGGATCCGCGGAATTTGTCTGTACCCGGAAATTTATACGATGCCTTTTGTCGACGGCACCCGTACACGGTGATTTGTGGTCCTCCCTTTTTACCATCTCGACGCCGTTCGAGAGAAACCTGAAATACCGAGAGACAGAGGCTATTACACGTTTCACTGGCTGCGATTAGCAAGCTTTTATTCAACGCTGACCACTTTATCACTGGCTGTGTAATGACTAGACTCCGGATGTTTATGCACGATAAATATGTAAGAAACATATGCGATTTATGCAGGAAAATATGCAAATAAGCAGGGAAAATATACAACATCAACAATAAATTTTACGATTATTAATTCGACTTACAGTAAATGACAAGCATTCTTTTCCAAATTCGATGGTGTTCATTGACGACGCTTTTCCGTAAAAATTAATTTATATGTGGAAAATGATCGCTCCGCGTGACACGATGCAAGCGGTGCATACTTATATTTACTCCTGTAGGTTTCTGACACATCTATCGGATATCTTGTACGAATTCATTGTTTAAAATATTTGAAATTTCTTTTAATTTCGTTAATCCAATATTTTTTCCTATAACAGCAATTACTTTTTTCTTAATTTTTTCTCCATAATCACCGGGTATGCAATGATTAATGTAATTCATGTATTGGGTATGGGAACAAGTTTCCGCCCTTTTGGAGATGTCGTTGTACTTAAGTACCGATCGCGTATTTGATGGAACGTAGTACACGTTTTTGAAAGGTCTATGTCTAAGCTTCAAAACGCAGTTAGTGGCAATTGTTTCGAGCGTGAACAGCAGTCTTAAAATATTCTTAAAATATTCAATTTTGTGCAAGTTCATGTCGTTATGCAATCAGTTATTGCATACGTTTTTAAATATAAAACATAAAAATACATGCATTACGCAAAAAGTGCAAAATAAGAAATATACTTTCAGAATTCTCTAATCATAAAACATATTTCTGCCTAGGTCCTATTGCTTTATCTGTTTTCTATAAAAATATGCATTTGCATTAGAGCCTAGTAATGACTAGATTGATTCTTATGCGTTCATAGCTTAAAATTGAGTAGATGAAACTGAAAATTGTTGGAAAATTTAAACAATCCAAGATTTCTTTTCATTTTGTCTCCGAATGATTTTTTACCGTTATCGAAATGATAAGCTTCCCCGTCGAGACAAATTCAATCCAGTGATTCTTATAAAATAGATCGTTATTTCCACTTAGAATCGCTGCGCTCGCTAAGTTGACTCGAAAGTTGATTACTGTTGGTTTCTGTCATTAAATCGAGGATCCCGGGCTTTATTGCGGTAAAATCTCGGTTATACGCCGGTTGAAAAGGATGTGGAGGTAATGGAGAGGAACGGGAGAAAAGAGAAAGAGAAGTTTCACCCTTGCTCGGCGAACTTACCGATATAACTACTTAGTAGATCCTGCTTTAGACACGGGGACATTCAATTTTTGTTGCGAGAAAAAGTGTCTGAACCAAGTGTTTATAACGCTTGCGAAAGTATCACGGTACAAGAATATTTATCCTAAATGTTTTAGAAACCACCTTGAAACTTTTACGTGCAAATTCCACATCAAAATATTTTTCGAGGAATATTCAAATCAAATGTTTTACATTGAAATGACAAAAAAAGCGATGTGGTGTTAACTAGCTGGAGCAATTAAAATATTGTGAAAAATTCGCTGTTGTACGGGCGCATTATAGAGTTTAATTGAACAGGATTTTTCCGGTCGGACATTTTTAATAGAGTTGAAAAGCTCGTTGGCAGCGGCCGGCCGATAGTTTACGTGGAACGGTGTAATTCCAATTAGCGCGTCGGTATTCAGAGCCCAGTAAAACAATAATTGCAACTAACTTCCGGTGTCCTGTTCGGCGAGTTGGTCGTTTCGCGCGCGTTTCCTGCGAGACGCGAGCCAGGCAACGGCGTAAGTCGTCATTGACACTCTGTTTAACGACCCGTGCAATTAAACGGTCATCTATCTCCGGGCCGGCGACGTTGATTTAGTATCATTTCTGCGTCATTCCCCGGGAAAACCGGCTCGCTGCCTCTGTCGCTATCTATTACTCTATTTTTCCCACCTCCAGGCGTCGTCGCTGTCGCGATTCGCCTTTCCCATCCAGCCAGAAAACAAAAATAATAACACGTTCGCGTAATCGCTGGCGCAAATATACACGCCGGAACTGCACGGGATCGTCGCTAATCACCTGAATCTCTTCGGAAAAAGAAGCTGCAATTTACAGCGAGCACCATTCGATCATCCTTCAGAACAGAATAGCTTTCTAATATTATACCGAGCGACTTTACTTCGCTTTTTAGCTCGAGATTAATTTACTAGGTGACGTGTGTATTCTAGAAAAAGTACCGAGAATTTCTTCCTTCGATTCTTTGCATTATCGCGTCCGGTGATCCAGCCACTGATAGTAATTAACGATCGGAATATATTTTCAGTCTTTTTCCGATACTGTTACGCGAGGAGTGAACACTGCATTTCTTTATCATTATCGTTGAATTCAAATCTCATCCTGTGTATCCTGTGGCATTTCTTTTAATTCTAATAATTAATGATAATGAAATTCAGTGAAACAAAAAGGAGAATATATTTTGATTGTTGAAGTATCAATGGACCACCAGACGTGACAGCATAAATTTCACAATTTTTCAAATATGTCGTGTACATTTGTGTCGGTTATATTCATAACAAAATTATTGGAAAAGTTGTAATTGAATTGAGGATTAGCTGAACAAATGACGTTTCGAAAAAGGACAGAGAACAATGAGTCAAATGTAATTGGACTCGCACGAAGGTAACAGAATTTCCAGTTCACCACTCGAAGCTTCAAATTTCAAATGTTTAGAATTCCTCGTCCACTGGATCGATCGTTTCACATGTCAACGGAGAAAAAACGTATGTAATGATCTCCAATTTTGACTCGCTGCGTGTAATATAGTAATACAGTGTTCCGACGATATTCCGAATTTTTTTCCCGCTAAATTGATATTTCGAAGCTCGCATGAATGGATTCTGATTCGGACGGAGGGAGACGGGATGGTTGCGAGCGTATCCTGCGGCATTTTCACTCGGTGTCGTTGCGATGATGAGTAAAATATATTTATAACGCGTATTTGGCGAAATGAAATGGACGTGAATTAGCCGATTACGCGGGAATAAAATTGGATCTCGAAACGTTTTGTGATGTTCCATTATTATTACAGAATTATTACGTCGAAGCGAATATATTTTACATTTACTGATGTTATTTCAATATCCATTATTTTATTAGCTTTCTTCGTAATCTCGTTTTGTTAGAATGGATGATCGTACGGGCAGTTTAAAATAGCAGAATTAAACAGCAAGTGTTTAACCGAATTTGAATTTTCATAAATTATACATAAATATGCGTAACTTCAATCTCGCGCATTTACCTAGCGTAATCAAGCCAAGTTCCATAAACTGAAATACAGTAGAGACTCTCCCGTATCCGTACCCCCATTATCCGATACCCTAATATACGGACGTTCTATTATCCGTATGTTCTGTTATCCGCACAACGTTTCGTAGCGATGTTTACGTACCGCTGCAGAAACTTTTAGAACAGATTTTAATAAATTTATTAATGATGAAGAATATGCATTAGCAAATGTATACAATGCTGATGACACAGGTTTAATTTGGAAGGCACTACCACAGAAAACATTAGTTTCTCATCGTGAAAGATCAGCTCCCGGTCGCAAAGTTAGTAAAGAACGCATTACTGCACTTCTTTGTGCGAAAGCTACCGGGTGCCATCAACTTCCTATTCTAATCATTGGAAAAAGTAAACATCCGCGCTGTTTTAAACATGCCAATATGAGTGCAATGCCAGTTGTTTATAAAAATCAGACAAATGCTTGGATGGACAGCAACATTTTTGTTGAATGGTTTGAAAATATTTTTATACCAACGGTTAAAGAACATCAATTAAAAAATGGTCACAGAGAAGAAACTGTTTTGCTGATAGACAATGTTAAATCGCATTCTACGTGTGACATTCTTAACCAGAAGGATGAATTTATAAAAGTTATGTTTTTGCCACCTAATGTAACTTCACTCGTGCAGCCACTAGATCAAAGAATCATCGAGTGCTTCAAACGACTATATAGAAAAGAATTGCTTAAAAAACTTCTGTTTACGTTTCACTTAAATGAAGAGGGTGTGATAGAGCAATATAAAAAACTAAATTTAAAAGACTGCTTTTACATGGTGGTAAATGCGTGGAGCAACATTAAAAGTACAACATTGAAAAGAGCATGGAGAAAACTTTTAATGCGTGAAATTGAAGAAATTAGTGAACAAGAAAGAACAGCAGAAGCAGATTTGAAGAAACTATCACTACATTGCGTAGAATACCAGGATGTAATTGTAACAGCGATGATGTAATGCAATGGTTTCAGTGCGATAAAGACAATGAAGATAACGATGAAGGTAGCGATGAAGATAACATAAATTTTACACAAATAGAAGCAGCAAACGAAAGTAACGACGAAGACATGCCTTCTCACGTCGAAGCATTTCAGTTATTTGAAAAAGGACTTGGATGGTTTGAGGCACAACGGGAATGTAATTCTACGCGGCTGCTTACAATAAAAAATTTATGTAATTTAGCAACTAAAAAGATATGGGACCCTTAGATGTTGAAAGAAATTCAATTTTGTTAATTTCTACTTGAATAAATAATGTTTAGTGCAAAAGAAAGTAATTGTTCTATTATCCGAAAATTACACTATCCGACCACTTTTGTCTCCCTATTAGTTCGGGTACGGGAGTCTCTACTGTAGTACAAAATGGTCCACAGTGAGTTAACAATTTCCGAGCCCGAACTAACAGCAGAAAAAATGATCGCAAAAAGGCCGACATCCCTGGCAATCCTCGCAACAGAGGGATCGATAACGGGCGAGTAGATAACGTCCGATCGGCAGCTCGCAAAACAATCGTCTTGAAACCTGTCGAAAAACCGTGGCCTTAGATCTCTCTCTTGCCGCGATAACATTTCGTGTTTCCACACATTCCGATAATTAACGCTCGTCAGCAGGTGGCGATGGTATGGGGTGCGGCTGCGTTTCTCCGGTACACGAGGAAACCAATCGTGCAGCTCTGACGTCCAAAAACAGTATTCGGCATCATCATCGACCGTTGTGTATAGCTGTCCCTCTCCGGAACGATCCGACGAAGGCAGGGCAAACAGTCCGGGCAACAAGCCTCTTCAATTAAACACGGAATAACCATACGGAAACACGGTGAAGTGGTAGAGCAGCGGTGGTTCGAAGGGGGTTTAAAGGGGTGGGAAGGGGTTTTGGAAGCGCATTCGAAGCAACGATACAGCCGGCAGCCGGCAGCCGGCCACCGTCCGCGTCCGCGGGGACGTTCGTTAAACCGGCCCGATAGTTATGAACGGTCGATTTCACTTGGTAAGAACCGGCCGGTGCAACATTATCGCCGATACGTATTGCGGGCCATAATCCCCGTTCCCGAACCGCAATAGCAATGGCGTTAATTAGCCTTCTCGTGTTTTCCTGGGCTGCTCCTCGGTCCATCACCTCCCATTGTTTGTCGCCGTTAGCTACCGTTCGAACCGCCCGGAGAATTTCCGAGACGAGGAAGAGTGAATGAAATTGTTCTGAAATAAATTCATTAATTGGTCTTCTCGTGTTTTCGTTGCGACGACCGGTCTCCTCGGTCTCCGTCAGCCAGGATCGCATAGGCGTCGCCATTGCCAACCCTTCCCACCGTGTCTGCCGCTGCCGTTAGCTACCGTTCGTTCCATCCCCCCAGAGAATTTCGGTTTCTGAGAAAACAGAGCCGGTAGCGCGTTGGTAAATGCACCGGTACACCGGCTCGAACACAAGGATCCGCTTACGAGCCGAGCACCCACCCCTCTCGCCTGCACCCCTTCGCTCTGCCACCCCCGGACACCACCCCGAGCAACCGCTTCGCCTATTCATCAGACACGAGCACGTTGTTTGAGGCGCCATTACTACCGCCCACTCGAACCGTTTCGGTTGTTGCTGCTGTTGATCCCTCGTCTCCTTGATGCTCGCGACCCTCGCGTGCACCTATGTACGCTCCGACATCCGTGTGCGAGGATGTACGCGGTGGTTGTACGATGCCACAGCCTCGTTTGCGCGACGATGATGATGATGATTATGTGTGCGAGCCTGCGGAAGCCTGCCGTGCGTGCGTGCGTGCGTGCGTCACGGAAAAAGGCGCCGAGTTTGCTTAAACCGAGGGGTGGAATGCGTGCAGAATCCTCGGCGATCCGAGTACAGGTGTGTTCGCGGAATTCTGCCGAGATTGATTGAAATGGGTCGGAATTTTTCGACGGTTTTTTCCGAGTGTTGATTTTCCTCCGCGCGAGAATGTACCGGCGAATAGTTACCAGTTAATTAGATAATTTGTTCGGTGACGGGCCGGTCGATTTCCCCTCGCGATAGATTGAAGGGTTGTTAGCACTTATTAGTTGGCGAAGACGTTTTCGGAATGCTGCTCCGTTTACTTTTGCAGGATTTTTATTATTGCGAGGATCGTGGATAAACACGCCGACAAACACTCGGGATTGATATGTTAATTGAATTAGAAGTATTTTATTCGTCAAACCCGAGCGCTAATGTTTATCCTTCGACGTGGAGAATGTGCTCTATTTTTCACTGTGGATCTTACATTAATATTAGTTAATTGACCTCGTTTAATTGATTAATACGTTCATGAAGTACGCCCCGAATTCCTTTGGCGTTATTCGAGTATTCCGATAAAAATGAGAGTTTGCATTTCCCGCGTACACAGGCCGCCGTTGCCGTACTTATAATTAGATGGAAATTTAACGCGTTTACGAGGGAATGGATGCGTGTTCGTTATAGTTATGTCAGAACTGAACCGAAAAAGCCTCTAATTATGTCAGGAGAGCTTTGCTCGATTCAGATGTTGCGCACAATGAAGTTCCCTAAGTTTGCTTGCTTTGGAAGTAGAATTATAGGAATTTAGCCTAGTTAGGAGATTAGGATGTTTCTTGGGTAGACAGAAACCGGTGGGGGATGGGGGAACGAGATTAAGGTCGCATGGGAAGTTAGACTGCTTACTCGAAACACGCCGCTCAAAACAATTACGTTACCGTTGCCCCTTCCGAATGATTAAATATCGCGACTCAAATTTTCGCGCTGGTTCAGCCGAACGTTTTACGATATATCTCTCAGAGTGTGCATCGTGTGTCTGGCTGTTTCTTTCGCCCGGAGAGAAGAAAACGCCAATCGTTTACGCGCGATACTTCAAAAATGGCGTTGGCTCCTGGCCGCATAAAACGAAGCGAACCGTGGCGAAGAGAGAAAAAAGCAAAGTGGGTTTGCAAGAAAATTCAGTGTGGCGTTTCGGTGCAAGCGTCAAATGTAGTGCAAAGAGCGATATAGTATACCGTTCCACGGCGAATCAACCGGCGAGAAAGAAAACGATCCGAACCAACGGAAGTGGCCGTGGATAGAACAAAAATCGTGCTTCCTCTGACGCCTAATTCCTCTTACGGCGAACTAATTAATGCCTAACTAAACAGTGCCGTCAGCAATTTTGTTTGTGGTAATTTAGTGCTTTTGAAATTTATTTTGCGTTAGACCCTCCTTTGTAGAGGGTCCCATGGAAATTATCGACACAGATTTCTCCGACAACATTTCACCAACTCCAGATTAGACCGACAATAGCTTTGGCCGATAACGCCTTTAATCAACGACTTGAGACACAGTATGATAATATTGTATGATAATACTGTATGATAATACATACTGTGGTCGTCTTGAGTTGTTGTGGATCAAATTCGTTGTCGGTTAAAGGCGTTGTCGGCCAAAGCTATTGTCGGTCAAATATGGAGTCGGTGAAATGTTGTCGGTGAAAACCGTGTCGGAGAAATCTGTGTCGGTGATTTCCATGGGACCCCTTTGTAGAACCGTCTCACAGTGGTCCGAGAACGCGATTTTACTGGCCAAAAGTCATAAATGTCATTGGATCTTTATAAAAGTTGATAATCAGATGTTTTTGAGGTCACTCTGATAACTAGACTGCGGATCTTTATGCAAAATAGAAAAGGTTTGCATTGATTGCCAGACACAGGAGCCATATAAAAAATTCATTCTTATTTTAATTATCTTATGAAGGTGAAACTACTACACTGGTGGCCTTAAATCTTTATAATACCTTCACTGTTTTAAACTGTACTTTTTGTTATAAATGCATAAAATCCGCAGTCTACCGATAACGAATCTGACATCAAAAATGAAAAATTCAAAATGCAAGTGGATTCAATACTATGCACATATAGTCTGGAAATTCGTTTTTCGTGGTCAAAATTAAAGACACATATCGACATTTTTCAACGCAATAAATTTATATATTTCAACATGGCTAATTTGAATTCCTCTTCATCTAAATCTTATGCATCTTCAATTGGGATAAATTATTGCAAAAAAGACGTACTTTTTGTTTAATGGACACTTTCTAGTTTCGTCACAAGTCACTTCGTTGATTTTATCAAAAATAACATCAGACACAGCAATTATTTTCTTGCTCGGATCACCTTCATTATACCATGCATTAAAAAGATCCTCACTTGTAAAGTTATATTTGTCTAAAAATATAAAAATAATTAACCTTTTGATGTCAAGACAGTATGATGGGAAGGTTAAAGTGGAACATACTTTCCGACATTGTAATTCGAAATTATTTTCAACTCTTAAACTAAATTACACACTATATAAAAGAATTAAAGATACGTACAATGGATGTATTTACATACTTAAATATGTTCAACTATAATTATATAACTAACTACAATACACAATTTAACACACATAAAACTTAGCAAAATCCTTCAGTACAGATGTTTCCACTTGAATATTCAACTTAAGACTAACGTGATCAAAAACAAGTATGCTCGACGAGAACCAATTATTTCTGTGAATCTAATCAATGTAATACAATGTAACAGTTTATACAAGGAAATACTAACAAGCAGATACGACTACACAGTCTAAACATCAGAGTCCAAGTCAACTATGCTATCCAGATGCCAAAATACCGCGGGATTTTATTTCTTAACACTTTACCTACCGGGAGCCTATTAATTAGGATTTTCACTAATTGTGCTGTACCAAAAGAAAGCATAGAAATGCAATCTTAAATGAAACTATTAGATGACGTTATTGAGGGTGACTTGTTAGTACACAATGGAAATTGCTGTTGCTATTGAAGGTTCCATTAAAAAGTGTTTAGCGGTCGATAATGTGTTAATTATCGTATAAACTACACTGCGACTGCAGCAGGCTGCACCTAAAATTTATATGCTCTTATTCGAAATTGTTTTTCATATAAAACAAGTCACTTTTATACATTTTTTTAAAAACCTACCCAAAGTTGAAATTGCCAATAATATTGCAGCATTCGTACATGGATTAAATAATGCTGGAAACCTAATTAAATAATAAAAACACGCCTATTAATATATATAAAACATTTATTCAAACCTGTTATGTAATGCTCTATAATGTGTTCTTAGAATAATTAGTTTCACTTTGAATTTCAGAATTTTGTCTTTAGAACGTTTCCCTCGGTTACAAAATTATTTGAAATGGATAATATTTTGGATTTTGATGGTTTGAAGTATTGTTACTTTATAGCGAAAAAAGTTTTTTCAAAATGTTGAACTCCGAAAGTTGACCTTCGGCCAGTAAAATCGCGTCCTCGGACCACTGTGTGTCGTTCCAGCATTTTTGCTCTGTCGATGATAATGTTGTGTTTTCTAAGTTAGTAAACAGTAGGGATGGGATCAAGTACCTCGCAAACAGGTTCGAACCTTGATTGATGGAATTCGAACTCTCTACAAGTACTTAAAAAAAAAAATAGTACTCCCAAGTATACACGAACCTTTGCCAGACAGTTTCGAACCCTTTACAAATACTGTGGTAAATGTAAATAATACTTGCAAGTATACTCGAATCTTGATCGAACAGTTTCGAAACTTTCGAAATATTTATGAATATCTTTACGAATTTCCGTATTCTTGCACGCTCCGTGGCAACGTAAGGCTGTACGGGCGCGGCGTCTGTTTACTTTTTTTTTTGCAAAGACGCTGTGGAGATGAGAGAGAAAACGGGGTCTCATAATTTGACATGCTTCTACCGATGTTTGTAGTTTGAAATATACTTTGCGACAAAAACTGATATGTTATATCGAACATTGTCTAGGTGATGTCGCGAACAATCATTTGTATATGTTAACTGCATTATTGGATCCACGATTCAAAACAGTAGCTTTTTCTAAAGATGAATCTATCCCTCGAGCACGTGATGGCTTGACTGATATAACCACTAATTATAATAATAATGATAAGTCATCTACAACATGTGATAGTTCACAGACGCAGATGTCCGAAAATCGGCACAATAGCGAATTATCAATTTGGTCATCCTTTGACAATGAAATAGCAATTACAAATAATACGATACCTATCTGATCGTCTGCTGCGTTAAAAGTAGAAAATTATCTAAAATCACAATATTTAGAACGCAAAGAAGACCCGTTATTATTTTCGCGTGAAAATTCAATCAAGTACCCCATTTTGTCAAAAATTGCACGTGACTATCCTTGTATAATGGCCACTTCTGTACCTTCAGAAAGAGTTTTTTCAAAAGCAGGAAATATCATGGACAAAAAAAGATTTAGGATAAAACCAAGTATTGTAAATGAAATATTATTCTTAAATAGTTACGAATTTAATCAAGAAAGTGCTTAAAACCTACTATGCAGTTTTGATTTCCAAGATTCGAGTACTACTTGTGAAAGTTTCGATTACTTTCAACATCGAAGTATTTATAAGTATCTTTTCGAAACTTATAAGTACTCATTCCGAGATTCGATAACTACTTGTATACAATGAATACTTTTCAAGTATAATCATTGAAACTTTTATTGCTTTTAAGTAGTAATCGAAACCCATGAAATGAAACTTGGTTATTGAACTTGACTCGGATTCGTGAGTACATATTGAACTTGATCCCATCCCTTGTAAACAGTCAAAAAGTTTATAATGAGATTCGCATAGTCCAGGTGGCAGCATGTTTCCGGGAATGTAGGTTGCACAGATGATTGAATAAAATGTGAGCAAATGCGAAAGACGGCATGAACGGTACCAGCCGCCGTTTCTTCGGGAACGCTCGTGGCAAAAGGACGTGGGACGTCGAACCTGGAGTCACGTCGCCGGTGACTCACGTAAGAACAGGATAACAAAAAAAGGCGTCTGGCCCCAGGGTTTCAGAGGAAGTGACATGGCTTCTCTTGTGTCGTCTAAACTGTTTCTGTTGTTGTCGTCGTCGGGCCGGCAGCAGCATCGTCCGCTTTGTCTCCTCTGTCAGCATTCCTCGGACTATTCAAGTTTCCCTGGCGCACGCGAAGTCACTCGAAACGAGACAATAAAGAAACCGAAGAACCATGACCCCTGACCAGAGAGAGAGAGAGAGAGAGAGAGAGAGAGAGAGAGAGAGAGAGAGAGAGAGAGAGAGAGAGAGGGAGAGAGAGATCCGTCTGTGAGACAACCGTCTTCGAGGATATCGTGTCCACGTTTAATTCGCAGCCGTTTATCTTGGCCCCCATTCGCGTGGCTCCCTCGGTTTCTGGAAAACCAACGTTTTTCCCCCTTTGTACCCATAATCGGGAGACAATGCCGTTTTTTCTTTGCCTCCCCCACTGTCACCTGCGGGGCAAGAGGACTCCTGACCTGTAATGAACGCTGGAACGAATGGATTCTCGAAGATATGCAATTTATGGCAGTTTTAATAATGGGAGAAACCTTGCTGGTCCTGTCCCGTCTTTTAATCGAATGCCAAAACAATTGGCGTTTCGACTGCAAATGCTTGCAGTATGTTCAACCGTTTTTCTAGAATTTTTCTGTACTTTCACATTGTTGACCAAATTTTCGGTCGAATCAACACTCGCAAGTTTTTAAATGATTGACATTTCAACGTTCAATCAAACATGAATTATGAATCATAATTTTTGCCCGCGCTCTCGACGTCGGAATTAATATCGAACGATTTCGTTATCGCACGCATTTAAATTTCCGGTTTCATTAAACGGTTCCATTCTCATTACTCATTCAAGTAAACCGCCCATTAAATGGTTTCGTTCTCATTATTCTCCACTTACGAATTCATCAGCGAAAAATAAATTTCCTAAAATTGTCTACACCGCCTCGATCGTTAATTACACCGGTACTAATAGAAATGTTTTATTAATCGAGGAGGTTTCGTTAAATAGTAACGGTCCGGAGACCCGGCATTGTTCAATGTTGATACTTTGCTATTAAGTGTATTTGGACATCAAGTTAGAGACTCTCGAGGGGTTGTATTCACGATTCTATTCGGGTCCGACGTGCCTCCCCTAAATTCGAGACTCGAACGGTTTCGTTCGAACGATTCTGAAAGGACAAGGAGGCGGGCGATTCGAGTGGTCCTTCTGGGGGGTGTCGATTAATCGAGTTAATTGGAAACAGGCAGTTTGAATAATGGACCCCTTTCGGAGATTGAAAAGGGTGGGAGCTTGTGTTTGGCGTGAAATAGGGCTTGTTATGCGTCGAACGTATCATTTATTGAATGCAGTATTTCGTTTAATTGTTACTACGGTGTAATGCTCGAGTATTTACCACCTTCGCGCGGGATTCAATAAAGGCACTCGATTCTCTGTTATAAATTGCTATCGAATTCCAGCCATTCATTTTATTCACTTAACCACCTTCCGTTTCATACCTCGAATTTCCATTTCTGGTTGATGGTTTTACAGAAGTCAGAATAACCAGGCAATATTTGGTTCATTCTATTCGTTCCAAATCATTTTTATCATTTGAAGAAACTGTTGTACTAGTTCAGGCTGATTTCTGTAGGGCTTCTTATGAAAGTTGTTTATTAAATGTGCGTGTTGCTACACATGTAGAGTATAGAATTGTATTTTTGAAAGTTAGTTTATAAGGTGCTCTGTGAATTGTAGAAAGTCTGGGCTTTGGTGAAATTCGTTTTAAAGAAATATATGCGGCCGTGGAAAATGTTAAACTTGGAAGATGCGAATGAAACAGCAGATGTTTATGCAATTATCAATGTTTATAGACAAATTTGAAGAAAGTGGCATGAAACGAAACCCTATTTTTAACGGGAACAGCCTTTGTAGATCCTAAACAAATAAAAATCTTACGAAATTCTATCAAATTTGATATTCTAGCATTTCTCGAACATTTTCATAATTGTTCTATAATCGTTGTAGAAAATATTATATTCGTAATCGTTTGAAGTGTGCACCGTTAATATTAGTTGTGTCTGTTGCAACCAGTCTGTTGCAACTGGGCATTATTTGGCGAAAAAAATATTTGAAATACTATTTAATACTTTAGATTTTATTTTGCTTAAAGAAAATAGTATTTTAAATAAGATATAGAATTTCGAAGATAAAATATTTCTATTTTAACAATCTGAACATCAAAATAAAATATATCTATTTCAACAATTTGACCCACGAAATAAAATATTTCTATTTTAACAATCTGAAACACGTAATAAAATATTACACTTTTTGCATTGTTATAATACTCTGAGAAACAGCATAAACATACGGTCTATCTTATCGTTAAGAAACGATTTACACTCAAATGTATTGAATTCGAACCACTATTTTCAGCAATGATATTTAAAATCGAAATTGCAAATACAGACAAAATAAAAATATGTTAAATATTCTTCAAATAAAACACTATTTTCAAAAAAATTACTGCCTCAAATAAATGATTTTATTTTCAAAAATTACTGCATGAAATAAAATTTTTTATTTTCACAAATTACAGCATCAAATAAAATATTTTATTTTCGAAGTTGTACGCATGCTTTAAAATAAATAGGACTATTTACTATTTACTATTTAAAATACTATTTTCCTCAGCTCTGGTTGCAACGTAAGATCGAGGACGATCTTTTGGCCGAACTGTAATATTAGGTTGTTTCGAAAGTTGGTTCTCGATTCATGCACGTAATGCAAATTCATGTTGGGAAGTACTAAAACATTAACATAAAGATTATCGCATTGTTTGTATTTATTAAACAACATTAATCTACGGCTTTTGCCAAGACCTTCAAGGCAAGACACATATAATAAACAACTGTCGTAAAAAGATGCACGCTGTCTGGATTAAAATATGATCGCAGCAATATCCTGTACGTCGAGGTGTTCCGCAATAATCCAATACGTTCCTGCCGATTTCTGCACGCACGCGCGCGCGCGCCGCCTATTCTAAAACCGATGTCTCATATTTAACGCAGACTGGCGGTATTATGCCTCGGCGTGTTCGCGGGGAATGCAAATCAGCGTTAGTTGTACTATTCAGTAACGTATGATAGAGGGACGTGACTCGGAGGAACACAGACATTTATAATTCACGGTGTGCACCGTGGCCCCCATCGTGAGTACTTCAACTTCCATTGAGTGTTGCCTAACAATGTTTGCTTAACCCGTTGCAATGCAAACACTCGTTATACTTAAGCGACACGCGGCCCTATCAGACGAACGTGTCCCTTCGACACGCGTCCCCGAAACTCCCCGAGTCGAAACGAAATTTCAACCATTTCATCGATTTCATTCCGGCGAGAGCACCACCACCGTCATTTTGTAATCCGCAGCCGGACAATTTACCCAAAACGAACTATTAGATTTCGAGATATCATGCGGCACGCATGATGCTCGGCACAAAAGCAATTTCGGGGACAACACGCTCGGTACACTTTTTGTCCAAATAACAATAAAATTTCTTCGCACGAAAACGCAAATTGCCGACCGAGTTGCACGCTGAATTTCAACTTTTACCGTTGTTATTTCGAGCATTCCGTTTTAAACGGGTCATCCGATTGTTTATTTCGATCATTTTTGGAAATTTTGATTAAAATTGACTATTGGAAGATACGTGTCAGTGGCGTCGATGACTCCTCGTCTCGCCGCCATTTTGTTCTCGTCGGATGGCCGCGTTGCGTTGTTGCGAACGCCTCGGCGTCGCCTTTAATAATCTTTCGTTATTCCCGCAATAACCGTTCCCATTGTTCCTTTCCGACGTGCTTACCTTTAATCCGTCGCCAGCTGAGCTTTTTTCAATTAACAGTAATCTACCTTTATCCACACAACAGAAAACCAGCATAGCAGATACACTTGAGCAGACGTTTCCAATTATTGCGCTCCTTCCTCGTTAACGGTTTGCGGTTTGAGGCCGTGACATTACTGGCTTTAAAGGGTTTTAAAGTCACGCGTCGGATTTTCATTTACCCGGTGTTCCGACGTCGCTGAGGAGCATTCGCGTACATATGTACAGGGTGTATAAAAAGTAATGGTCATCCGTGCTGGGCGTGAATCTACAAAGAATAACAAAGAAAATTGTTGTTAAGTTTGTTTTTGCATGAATACCTTCTACTCATCGAGAAGAGAAAAAGTTTGAAAGGAGCCACATGTCGCAAACAAATAAAAGTCTACTACTACAGTCCACACGACCGTGTCGATGAGACAGAACATGATCGTGAAATTTAAAGGGACATTCGTCGCTAGGCCCGTACAAGTGGTCGTCTCCCTGCCCAAGCGAATAATAAATTTGAATTTGCAAAATGTGAAAGAATATCTTATATCCATTTTTATACGTAGGACTATTAATCCTACCTTATAAAATACGAATGTCAAGTATAGTTACTTACAAATTTCTGAGAATCGTCTGTTCCTCCGTCGGATCAAGTGGGCACTGCCATTTTCGCGAATATCACTGGACACTACACAACACACTTTCCGAAATCGTGACAGCGAACGGGAAAAAGTTACTCCGACCACGGTCAAATTAGTACTGCGGTTGTTACCTCGGTTTTTCATGAATGGTTAAGGGTGGATTTATAAGCGGGGAAATGTTGCGTTTGTTAATTGGACGGGTGTGTGTTAATAGATTGAGAAGTGAGGAAACTGTCAAAGAAATTCCTTTTGGCATTGTCTACGGGAATCAATGACGTGATTTGTAAGGGTAGTCCGCTCGTTGATTCGATGGGTCCGTCGATCCATGTGTTTTTTACTTGCTATAACGTCCTTTACAGGTATATCGCCTAATCCGCTGGAGCAACGGTGAGGTACGGTAACATTTTATAATACAGGATTATATTTTTATAACAATGGATATAAGGTATTCTTTCATATTTTGCAACTCCAAATTTATGATCAGAATGGAAAGGGAGATGATCACTTGGTACGGGCCTAGCGACGAATGTCCCTTTAAATTTCAGATTTAAACTTCAGATTGGGTGGACTGTGGTAGTAGGCTTTCGTCTATACGTATAAATTCACACAATCAAATTTTGCAAGAACTTTAACTGCTTATATTTCAATAACTATTTGTTTACTACATGTGGCTTCTTTCAAACATTTTCTCTTCTGGATGAGTGGAAGGTGTTGATGTAAACAACAAATTTACAAATTTCCACCGATCTAGAGGTGTAGATTCACCCCTATAACGGATAACCATTACTTTTTATACACCCTGTACAGTACACAGTGCGCCGGGCGAGACTGTTGATCGAATAGCTATAATTTACCTTTGCCTTTCGACGCGCTACAGTTAATTACTCTGCCGCGGACACGGCCAGGAAGAAGAATCCCTACGCCACTGTCGATTGCAATGGAATTACGATGCAACTCCGATGCAGACGTTAAAAAGGATCCGTTTCATTTTACGGGTACCCAAGTTTCTCAGCTAATCGAGACACATCATTTTAAATCAATATTTCAGATCATTGTAATTTCACAAGTTTGGAAAAGATTGTGTTATCATATAGAACACCTAATCTATTTTCACGTACACCCCTTGATTCGATGAATTACATATGACTTCCATTTGACACCGTGTCGCGTCGTCCATAATGGATTATGTCATTCCATATTGGACGTATAACAGCTTGCACGGTTGCCTATCTGCACTGACAGTAGTTAAAAAAAAGAATATAGTGAACTCTCGAATTGAAATAAATCTCTCAGTGGATTTAGCTAATAACTGACAGGTCTGTTGCGCAAGGATTGATGTAAAAAATATTGGGAGCGCTGTATAAACAGAAATATTCCGTTCGATATTTACAACTTTCGCAATGAACTGTCGGCAATAAATAAATCAGAATCCATTAAACATTGAAAAACAGACGAAATAAACAAAAAAAATGTACGTGTATTGCGAACGAAATTCGGAATCACAGTCAATAGCTAAGTAAATTAATAATAGACTGCAGTTTCCACTTTCCAATAAAGATCCTTGAGTCAGTGATCTTCGAGTTGATGAATAGGACTATTTCAGAGTTTACGTCCCCGCCCATTTTGAATTTGAATGTAGATTTAAACAGAGTTGGGCATTAATCGATTAAAATTTTAGTCATGATTGATTGATTAATGTGAACGATTAAAAACAGAAATCATCGAGAAATCGACGATTGATTCAATCGATTGATGAAGTTAATAGTCAATCATCGATTAAAAGAAGAAATCATCGAAAAATCGACGATTGATTCAATCGATTGATGAAGTTAATAGTCAATCATCGATTAAAATAAGAAATAACCGAGAAAAAACATAAAAGCACGTAAACAGAGTTTATATTATCGACCAAATGACAATACACCTAAACTCAGTTTACATTTTTGTCTGTATTCATTATAGTTTTGATTCCGTATTTCTTTTGGAAATTTCAGCAGTTAATCAATTAATCAATTATTAATCAAGCATTAATCAATTATCCGATTGGCGATTACAATTAAAAGGAATGTAATCGTTAATCGCAATTGACGACCACAGTAGAAATTTAATCGGTAGCCGCAATTAACGATTAATAAGTATTTAATCGTTAACCGCAACTAACAACTAAACTAGGAGATTAATTGTTATTTGCGATTAACAATTTAAAGTAGAGAAGTCGTCAATCGTTGATTAAATTTTTGCCCAACTCTGGATTTAAATATAATGATTAAAAGTTGAATTTGAATTGAGATTTAAATGGGTTACCTTGGGTTCGTCGATAACTCATTTGACCGACACTGTTTTGATCGACACGATTTGACCGACAGTAACTTTCGTCGACACTATGTTTTCGTCCACATTGTGAAATCGTCGATAAATAATTCGACCGACACTATGTGTTCGTCAACAAATGATTTGACCGACACTATGTTTTCATAGACACGGTCAAATTGTCGACGTCTGCTGCTTTCATCGACAGTCCGTGTTTAGCGACAGCTTTGATTCGTATTTGCTAATGTTGATTAATCGTTATTATCACTGTTATGTCCTAGACGCAATTAGGTGCTTGTATAATAAAAAATAAAGAGAAGTACAAAGCATTTCATCAAATAAACAAACTTTATTAATAGGTACACACAAGTGAACAAAAATCATAATATTTTATTTAATTTCAAACGTAATTGTGTAAATACATATACATAATTTGAATGAACAGAACGAATGCTACGCATGTACATATACAGATTACAAAACATAACAAAATTGTACAATAATTACATAAATATCAAGTAATGAAATCAAAGCGATATATTTTGTGCTAAAGCTTTTAAAAGATACCTGTCGCAAAACACAGACTGTTGATGAAAACATGTCGACAATTTGACCGTGTCTATGAAAACATAGTGTCGGTCAAATCATTTGTCGACGAAAACATAGTGCCGGTCAACTCATTTGTCGACAATTTCACAATGTCGAGGAAAACATAGTGTCGACGAAAGTTACTGTCGGTCAAATCGTGTCCATGAAAACAGTGTCGGTCAAATGAGTTTTCGACGAACCCATGATAACCTCAAAGGACGTGACTAAGAGTTTCCTACTCGGAGTTGCATCTACACATAGGGCTGTCAATGATGCCAATCCGTGCGAGAGAGCCAGCAAGATGATAATGATCGGTTCTACTTCTGTTTATTGAGACATTGAAATGACGGGATAAAATACCATTGAACCAAGGAAGACGGTTATCCCTATAATAATGGAGAAAGTATAATTTGCCTTTACATAACCCTTGGTTTTTAATTATCATGGAAGTGTTGAGAAAAGCTTTTTTCATGAATAGTTCGTACAGATCAGTATAAGGAATTCTTGAGATACCTAAGGAACAGAAAGTAGCACTTTTAGCTAAGTCATCAGCAACTTCATTGTCCCAGATCCCGGAATGAGACGGTACCCAGTAAAATTTTATGAAATATTTATTAGAATTGTTCCGAAGAAATTGATTATATTTCTTTTTAATGTCCAAAATATAAGAGTTAATTTTAGCGTTAACCTTAACCGATTCAAGACTTTGAAGTGCGCTGAGAGAATCCGAAAAAATACAATAATTCTGCGGATCATTTTCAAGCACAATGTCACTGGGTATGTACAGGGTGCGCCATCTTTTATGTCGGTATGTGAATATTGAATAACTTTAAAAAAAAACAACCGATTTCCATATATGAGGTATTTTTATTTAATTTCGTTCTTTAGAATTTATTTGGACTAGTTTTTGAATACAACATCAATCAAGTGGCCGCCTTTATTGGCTAAAGCAAAATGTGCCTCGTTTGCTGCGTTTTCCATCACTTTTTCGAGCATCTCGGGCGGTATAGCGATGATTGTGGCACGAATATTTGCCTTGAGCTCGTCAATGGTCTGAGGCTTGCTGGCGTACACTTTGCTTTTCAAATAACCTCGCAAAATGAAGTCCGGAGGGGTCAAATCTGGAGATCTGGGTGGCCAGTCAATGTCGCCATTTTTTGACACCACACGTCCAGGGAATTTTCGTTGCAGAAACTGCATTGTTTGATTTGCAGTGTCTTGGGCGTTGATGAACGGCATGTCGACGATCTCCCACTGTCCCGTGCTCAACAAAATTCGACACCGAACGACGAATAGTGTTGTGAGACGGTGCTTCTTGGCCACGTTGAGTTAACACAACTGAACGACTATTTTCAATGTACAGCGTCACTATTTCGGCGCGTTGTTTCGGTGTGAAGCGATTCATGGTTAAAATTGTACTGAATTGACGTTTCAAAAGCGTGTTTACTCAAGTCAATCGGTTGATAAATGTTAAAGTTATTCAATCTTTACCTACCGACAAATAAAAGATGGCGCACCCTGTATGTGTATGGTTTAAGTTGCAGCGAGCGTCTGGCTGACGTCTAATTATCGCTGCTGGATGACGTCGATAGGTAGGCTAGATTTTCGCGGGCCGATAAAACCTGGCATGATAGAGGAAGCCCTCGGATCCTCGGATCCACGCCGTGAGAGAGTCCCACACGGCTCACGCACCGGAACCATCTTTCGGTCGTCTTCCCCCGGCAACCTTGTCCTCTTCGTCAGCGCCTCACAAGCCCTCGGAACTTTTAAGTAGATTCGCAGCCGGAAGTGGCGCGTCGCGGAGGGTTCTCGACTCGCGACAGGTGAACCTCCTTCGAGGAACGAAATTTTTGGCCCACTTCGCCCCAGGCCACCTTTCTTCGCGACGGATAATGAGACCTCGAACCTGCTCCTCCTTCTTTATGCCTCGCCTCACCTTTCTCCTACCTGCCTCTGTTTTACACTCCGGTTCACATCGAGTCATTATAACCATTCTGCGGCGGCCCCGGGTGCGTTCAGTCGTGAAACCGCGTCTTTTTGAATTACTTTGCCAGTTGCTCTGAATACAAGCACCAGCCCCAAATGAATAGCGCAAAAGTGCACAGGCCAATTGTTCACATTCTTGCGAACGAAAACAAATAATTTATTCGCGGTAAAGTGGACACGGGAAATTACAACGTACATTTACAACATACTCGGTTTTCGCATTTCCACCACCACCATTCGGAATGGTCGGAATTTCATTAGGTAATGGGCCGAAACCATTTGTAACTCGCTAACGAAGCATATTTTTAGTTTCGAATAATGTGGCCGGCCACGAAGGAAACGGGTCTACGGGAAAAACGAAAATAGCTGTGCTCTCCTGGCTGAATAATGTGGCCGCATAAATAATTACGTAATAATCATAACGGTAATTATAATGATAATTGTAGGGCATTAAACACGGATGTGCGCGCGGAGTGTGCGGCACGTATGCGGATAGGCGGGCTGCTTTCACGCTTTCTATGTAAATACGTATAGAACATATGCATGTATTTTGTCATTGCTCGGAGTGGAGTTAGTTATGCTCGCGTTGTGGGCTGTGCTTTTCTTAATTCCCCTAATTTTATCTTCATTTCCCGGGTGGCTCTCCACGTTGCGTCCACGTTGTATTTTAGATACGCGCTGAATAAGCTCCGCTGAAAAGTTTAAGCGTTCTTAGTCATAATACGCTACTCAATATTAACCCTTTACGGTCGGAGCTACTTTAACGGGAAAATGAAACATAGCAACATATTTAATAATGTAAATAAGCAACACGCGATTCATATTTACTGTTCCGAGAATTAGTTTGATCTAAATTGTTCTCGCGTTAATTTTACATCGACGCATCCTCGCCACGCACACCCACGTAATTCCTCCCACAAAATTAGCCGTAAGCCCTGCGCCTCGACAATAGGGAAATCGACAAACAAGTCCTGATCCGGGGAACAATAACGTAGCCAGGATCCGTGCTTGCACCAATGGGCACGGAACTGCAGCAGCAGCGTGCACCAAAGTGCAGCGAACGGGCGTCCATCTGAGCAATCCTTTTTCCCGCGGCGTTCGGGGGACAAGAATGGTCTGGGCGTTTCGTGGGCCGATCCCGGCAAACAAACGGTTCTGGCTGGACGTTTGTTCGCGAGACCAAGGTACAAAACCCGGCCCGCGAACACCGGTAGCCGAGATAGCGGATAAAAAAGACGGATTAATGAATTCCGGTCGCAGGACATCGACTGAAAGAGAGAGAGTGAGAAAGGAGGCAAACCGGTGTAGAACGATCGGCGCGATAAACCGTCGAAATGGTCCCCCGGCTCCCGACGGATTTCATTCATCGTCGGAACCGGTGGCGGGGGTGTCAAAGGCCAAGGTCCAGGGGGCTCGTTCCACTCGGTTGCGATCCCAGAAAGAGTTTCGAAACTTCCGCGGACGATATATCTTCATCCTGGTGAACGTCTTTTTCTGACCGTTTCTTTCGGCGAGCGAGCGAGCGAGGGGCCTCCGAGCGGACAGATATCTCGAGGCGCACTTACGGCACGCTCGCCCGAGCACTTCAGAATTTTCTCACGCTCCGACGGCATAAATATTTACAACTTCGCTTCCGGGGAACCCGCGTGAAATGTTACCCCACCTGCCAGACGTACACGCAGCCCACCCCCGCACGAATCCACGCCGACACTTCTTCGACCCTTGTGTCAACTTCCAGAAAATATCGCATCTTCGACGGAGTCAAGAGAGTCTTGTCCGCATCTTCTAAGCCTTGGTTGCACATTTCTGGAAAGAAAGCCGCGACCACTGTGTGTGCCTGTTTTGCATTCAGTACAATTGTACAATAGAGTTTGTTCAAGTCACCAATCGTGGTATTAAGACGTCAAATTGTTCGAAAAGTTATTTCGTTTTCTCGAGGGAAAATGATGATAGGTTTTCCAGGCAAATTATTAGCACAAAATTGAGTTATACAACTTTATTTCACATGAAAAACTGCGAAAAAAATGTTAATTCGATGATATATCCTCTCTGCACTGCATTTCTTCCCTTAATGATTTCAATAAAGGAGAAATCGGAGAAATTGTCATCTTGAATTTTCGGAATTTGTCAACAATATTGAATTTCATCTACTCAATTTTGCCATCTCTACACGAAAAACAAAATCGCTTTCCGAACGACCTAATACCATACAAATGTATAACTAATCGAGCTACTCCTAAGCGCTGTCCTGATTGACGAAGATGAGTGATTAAGTAAATCACCAGACTCATATGGTAATCATACTAATGGGACCCTTAATGGATATACGAATTCCTCGTTGATTTCAGTTTGTGTAAATCGGGCGATGAAAGTCTACATTTGCATGAACAGTCTGCAGTCTACGAATTGAGCACTTCAATCTCTCACTGAAATTTTTAAAGTTTAAAGCATTGAATAAATAATCGTACTAAATATTAAATATTAAGTATTAAATATTACGTTGTACAATTGTTCGAAGCGTCTCTGGGACGTCGATTTTCATTCGACTCTAATTATTGCACATTAATGATGTTCCATCGATATTTAATCCTATGTTGATTATCCAAAATTAATATTTACCGATCGGAATTATTTCCCCGAATTTTACATGTGTATACAGCCTCTCCTAAAGTCAATATCAACGTTATTGTAGATATTTTCGTCGGCACATTATACATTGGAAAGCTAACATCCATTAACCAACGTACATTGTTATATTATAATTCTTCGGCAGAGTGATAACGGAGGGCAACTATAATATTCATGAAGGATTAATAAACTGAATGGAACAACCAAGTGAAATCCAAATACATAATACGTATGATCACAGAACCATTGGTTCTTCTGCAGATATACACTTCTGTTGTCTAGCGTGTAAAAATGCAAAACAATCAAATATTTAACCCTGTGGACAATTTTAATTTCATAATCCAAACATTTCTTTCAACCTAGATCATATTTATTCTACGTAATCTTTTTTACATTGTGCAGCTTTTTACAATTCGTAGAATACAGACAAATTTAATAATATTTAAAACTCTAAGCTCTCAATCGTCAATCATTTTATTCGATCGCAATTTTGTCTGCATTCCGTAATAACGTGGCTGACTACAACCTCTTATTTCTACTTACATGGACGCCATCTATGGGTACCACATGTTAAATGCTGATTCGTAAAATTCGCAAACATTTCGAAGAATATACTAGCTCATTCGACAGCTCATTTCATACCATTAATCAGACCGATACCAAATCAATACTATTGATACCAATCCGCAAGTTATGATGCCGTATCGAATAGGTATCAAAAGTAAAGTATCAAAAACATTGATACCCATTTGATAGTTCAACGTAAGTACCGATACCCGTTTGATACTTTACGAATGTTTCGATACCTGTTTGATGATACTTCCCGAAAGTACTGATAGTGTTTTGATGCTTGACGAAAGTATCATTTACCAGTTCGATACCCATTTAATTAATTAAAAATCTTCTTCTTTCTTCTTACAAATCTTCTGAAATTTTTGATACTTATTTACCGCACATTTCACCAGAAAGTTTACATTTATCTGACATTCATCTAAATTAAAATACATGCCTATCCGTTTTTGTCTCTGAACGATATAAGTAATACTAAAGTTTTGCTCAATATCGTTCATAAGTAAGATGAATTACTAATTCAAGGCAGCTGTAGCATTCAATAACTCATAACACATAATTCATTATTCTTAATTTGTTTATTTATAGCTAATAGATATATTACAATAAATATGAATAAAATCAGATATATAACAAACTATTAAGAAACAGTATTTTATTCACAGTAATTCTCCGGCGTTAGAAAACACCCGTTCCGCCGATACTGAAGTTGCCATCATACAAAAATATTTTTTCGCAAAAACTGACAATTTACTATACTTGATCGTGTTTTCTTTCCAATAAATAAGGGGATCTTGTTTTCTTCCCAAAAGGGGTGCGTTTAAATAATTGTCAAATTCTGCAGTTATACTATTTACTACTGATTGTGAGGCTATGCTATTTTTCAGTTCTACGGAATAATCAAAAGCAGTCCAGAAATTTGATTCACCTTCTTCGGTCGTCGCCGTTTCGGAGGATGAGGCTGAATTTCATTCAAATGCAGGTGACAATGTTGACGAAAAAGAAAAATGTGGATCATCAAAATTTGCCAAACGTATTACATTATTCCGTAATGCTGCGAAATTCTCAACGTTTGAAAAGGATAACTCACGAAATTGTAGTTCCAGTAACGCAGCGATACCATACGTTTCATTTGTTTCAAGGACGCTGAAATATTTGTTGTTCTTGTATGCTGTGTTCCTCAGAAGTACAATGTAAAAAGAAACATAACTGGTATTTCATTAAAATAACTTTTGAAATAGTTATTCTTTTCTTGGCACATATTTCTTCCGTTGCAAAAAGAAACGGTTTCAAAAAAGGGGTTATTATATTGCCTATTTAAGATAAGGGGTTAAAAGGGGTTCATAAAAGTATCAAACAGGTATCGAAACATTCGTAAAGTATCAAACAGGTATCGATACTTTCGTAGAAGTATCAAGCGGGTATCGATTCATGAAGTATCAGTATCGATCCGATCACTAACCATTATTCACCATGAATAACTTAACGCCAGATTTTAGAGAAAGGTACTCTTCTACCAAAACTGATTGTTCCCGAATCGCTTAATCTCGAAAAGTGGCGATTACGATTGGCCTCCGCGTTCGCCCGATTTCACGCCTCCAGACTTCTTCCTGTGGGGATATTTAAAGTCCAGAGTTTATGTTGGCGCGCCACGGTCCCTCCAGAAGCTGAAACATGCAATCCGCAAAGAAATAACGAAAATAATGCAGGAGACGTTGCAAAAAGTTCATAAAGGCGACCGTTCGCCCGACGTTGTATTCCAAAAAAATGAATTTTTTCTGATGGTATGGACCAAGTTAAATAAATATAGAAAACCGAACTCGATTTAATCACGTTTTCACGGCGCACCCTGTATAAGTACATTAGCAACGGGGCTGGTAATGTCGCGTACGAAAAAACAAATCTTGAAACGAGGAGTGCATAATACCGGAACAGGTACAAACGCCTCTTTCTCACCTTGTTACACCCATTTTTCTCCGGTGGCCTCTTCCCACTCTTCTTTATCGTTCGATCGTCTGTCCCAGGCCCTTTTTGTCTCGTCCTTAATTTCTCGTTCTTTGCACGACTCGCGGTCATGTTTTGCGCTCGCTTTCCGGCGGATCTGCACGTAATGTATGGCTCCCCGAGGACTCGGCCCAGCAGGACGTTTCACTATGATCCTTCCCGGTTTTTACAAGTCCGTCTCCAGAGCCAAGCCTAGGCTTTTGACCTTCGGCCCAGCCGTGGTCACCGGAGCCGGGTCATCCAGGGTCACGCAACCCCTGGTCACTGGACAGAGCCCCGTTTATTCGGAGAACTACCAGCCCTGCGTGACCCCGGGAGGGGTGTTCTGGAAAGGTTTGATTTAGAAGACACGTCCTAAGAGAGCGCAGTTCGCGAACTTTGTTAGAACACGAAGAGTTCGCCGGACGTGGACCTCGTATCGTTAGTACTTTGCTCACGCACACGTTCACCGAAATTTCCGCCATTTGTTTAACATACTTATCGAGTTCCATCGGAACTCCCTAAACTTCGTCGAGGTACTCTTTTTTTCGGAAACTCGCCGTGTTTGATCATATTTACTGTATACTAGGGGTGGCCAACCTTTCACGTACCATGCGCCAGTTTTACGAGTTCAAATCCGTCATACAACTCTAGCAGTTTTTCTACTGGCTTACGTTCGTTGTTGGGGTTGGAAAATAGGGATAGGGGTAGGATCTGCTTCGCTCATGGGAGGAGAAGGGATAACTCAATCACGTAATTAAATGCATTCATTTACGCCAGTTTAAAAGACACGCGTTTATTGGAGCACCGATCTACAATTGCGATAAATAGACTGTGGATGTTTATGCAACTTTTAATTTTTCTAGATAAATTTTAGGAAAGTGGAATCGAATGCGATGTTATTGTCAGTGGCGATAGTTATTGCAGATACAAAATTATCAAACCAAATCAATCAAATTGGCCACCCCTGCTGTATACCATCGACGCAATAAACAATTTGTATCACTAAACCTACCACCGCCGATCAAAATACCAGTTTCTGCTTTTCTATTTTGGAATTGTAATAAGAATCAACAGTTAATTAATTGATATTGTTCATTATCATATTCATTATCATTATAATTAATATTAGTATTAATAATATTCCTTGCCATCTGTCTTGATTGTTCGCGTGAGAATAACTGTACCAACGACAGAGGATGATATTTATAAATTGCGTTTCATGTGTACAGATTATGTTACAACTGATAGAAGATAGTAGGCACTGTATAATTAAGTGATAGAATTAATGCACCGCATAATACGGATATTCCTAAGGCGTTCCTTATCAGAAAATTGTTCTTGATACGACAGAAAGTCTACTTATCGTAGTACATTTCACAACATGAATATATTTATACAATTGTTACATTACATTATTTTCTCTCACCGTTAACAATTAAATCCATGGACTCTCGAAGATGAACATTTTCATATGCACTTCCAGGTACACAAACAACAAGACTAAAGTGCAAGTTTTAATATGAGCGAATAAAATCGTCTTCCACCTCTGTTAGAAAAAAATTTTTCATTAACGGATGTGAAATGCGCTCGCTTCCTTTGACGTAAGCAATCAGTCCGGTGATTACAGTTCTCAAGAATTCCGTTTCAGAACGACGAAAAATTCACCGCGGGATCGCCGAGCCCTGCACTTTTGCAAAATGGAAGGGTGGAGAGAAAAGTAGTCGTTCCGAGAGGATTTTATAATATTTTTTTGTTCGAACAGATCCGATATAATACAGCGCGGACGCAGTCCGACGCATAAAATATTTTTTATCAGCGCCTCACTGCCGCACGACATGCATTTTTTGCATCGAATTTCGCTCGCTCGCTCCTTTTTTCCCCGGGCGCGGCCGTTCCGAATGAGAAATGAATTTTACGCGGACGTCGTTGATATGAGAGGGCATTTGCGTTTAATATTCGAAAAATATGGTTCGCGAAGCAGCGACGGAATTTATATTCGAGAAACGGATTCACTTACGTGCCGCCCATTCCGATTGAGTTGGCGATCATTGTTTCACCTCGGCAACTGCAAAATCACACTCGGCGTTACTAAATTTTACGCAATTCCTGCAACGTAGACCCTTAAAGTACAAGCAAAACTATTAGTAGACAGCATCTTCATGCGAAATTAATATTATCTGACAGAATTGCAACAAACTTCTTAATATATTTTGTAGGTTGAAAATAATAAAATGGTCTTTTTAAATTTTTCTAATGGCCATTTTTCTAATGACCGTAAATTGTAAATGGAATATGTTTTCATTGTTTGTCCACGTTCGGCAAACTTATGTTTGCATAAATAGCAAATTAATAAAATCATCGCAACCAATTAACCAAACGTTGAGTATACTGTTCGCATTCGGTTGTTCGCTCGAAAATATTGAAGCTAAATAAATTGTTGTTGACTGAAATCATATTATTCGACACAATATATTGCCTGTAAATATGTATGAACTGACTGTGTGGTTCTTTATGAAAAAATTATACAATGCATACAGTTTTCCTTTTGCATAAAAATGCAATCTAGATATTAGTACTTTTGATGTTTCTGTTCGAATTTCAGAGCAATTTGACAATAGCTATTGTAAACGGATATAACATTAGGTTGGATTATGTGTCACACAGATTTTTAAAACATTTTTCCCGGTAGCCATTCGATTCCGTAATTAAGTATCCGCGCGGATTGCCTCAGCGCTGATAAATCACAATAAACCTTTTGTGTCGTTTGAATTTAGAGCGAATCGCGGCAGATTATACGTTTTTGATGGGTAATTGCTCTTTATGAATGGAAAAACCGGACTGGCGCGAAGCAACATTATGGCGCAAATCGGGCCACTAAATCATCGTATGAAAATGTTCCGCGAAACATCGTTGAAAATGATTTCCAATCGAATTTCAAGAAAGGACGCTTGAAACATATGATCGTCCACGCGGGACGTACATTTCGGTTCCAAATATAATTCGACGGGATTTTAAATTAAAAATCATTCGACATAATGAATTAAAACTATTTATATTAAAAGGAAGCGACGCGACGCACAGTGGGTTGTATGCCCGATTTCAGCGGCCACAGCTAGTTCAAAATTCGCTCAATATTGAAACTGCTGTAACTTTGCTAAAATTTATCCACATTTGATGAAAAAACAACAATTTTAAAGCTTGAGATTTCTACTTTTTGTACTGTATACCGGTTTTGCTGCAAACGGATGTTTTGAGTGCAAAATTTGTCCATAAAGAGGAGCGTATTAGATTGTAAAGTTTGTAGCTATTTTTCAATCAAGTACTGCGGATTATAATCAACATCTTAACGTTATTCGTCTATTTATGTACGCTATCGAAAAGTGTAATCATTTACATTTAAAATATCTTTTTAAAATAGTTATTACAAAGAATAATCTCCGTTATCTATAATAGTCTGGAAAACTGTTATGAACAAAATTTGCACGGTTCAGAGGGGGACATGTTGTGGCACAAACATTTTCTGCGTGGGTGGAGGCATACAGGAGATTTCAAGGTCACCTTGATTTTTTTAAACAGAATGCCCTTTTTTATACCATGTATCGATAGAGAATCAAATTCTGAGTATAAAAGTGTTGATCTTCGTATGTCCTAAACCTAATAGTTAACGAGATATTATCAAAAGAAGAAAGAAAATTGTTTCGATAATATCTCGTTAACTATTAGATTTAAGACATATGGAGGTTAATACATTTTTACTCAGAATTCGATAGTCTGTCGATTCATGATACAAAAAGTAGTAGTTTCGATTAAAAAAAATCAAGGTGACCTTGAAATCTCCTCTATGCCTCCACCCACGCAGAAAATGTTTACGTCACAACATGTCCCCCACTATACCCCGCAAATTTTGTTCACAACATTTTTTCATATTATTACAAATAAAGGCAATATTCAAAGTGGACATAGTTATTGCCCCACCCTGTATACTATTTAAATTTCATGTGTATACTGTTTTCTTATTTTAGTATATATCGTGTGTTTATTATTATTATTTAGTATTTATTTAAGTTAATACGAAGATATAGCGAATGCGAACATGCAAGATGTGAGAAATGCTGCGATTTTCGCGCGCGCGACGGCCATTTTTTCGTAGATCAACTCTAAAACACGGAGTAGCGCGTACTAGCAGCCTTTTTTCTCTTGCATCTTAATCAGAAAACTTCAAAGAACACAATGGCACAGAAATGAACACCCTGTCGCACCCGGAGGTATAACAAAGTCTTAGAATCATAAAGGAAGTGACCGTGTGTGAATCTTTGGTTATCTTTAAATATTAATAACTAAAAAAATGTATATAGTACATAAGTGAATTTCTCGTAAAAGTATACCTTATACTTGGCTAAAAAAACTTCTATAAAACAAAAATCGGTTAGTGTATGTTAATAAGGTAACAATTACTAATAGGTGAATTCGTTGAAAAATGAAAGGTAGTTTACAGAATTTCAAACTTCCGACAAATTTCAGTGCTTGATGGATACATGAATGGGAAAACGAATGATGGGAGATTGTTCCTCAGATATTCAACTAACTCAAGCCACAAAAATTTTACAATTTCTGTAAAGTTTTAAAAATTGAATTTTGACCGCTGAAATCGGGCATACAGCCCACTGTGCGACGCGACGTTGATTTGATTTTTCCCACGTTGTAGGAATATGGGCTATTCGATTGAAAATACTGTACATATATTCCTTGCACATTGTATTTCCTAAATTTGGCGGGGATAATGCGCGAACAGTGAGAAAATAATTAAACCGATGAGGGCGTCAGAATCTTTAAATTGGTTTTATTATAACCGCGGATGGTGCGCGGAACAATGCGCGACGCGTTGCGTTGTTTGCGTTTCAAAATGCGCCGTCGATAATTCAACAGAAACGACCGTGACGTAAATAATATTAAACACGCGTCGAACGTTTCAGCGACGGGATCAGAGCGGATTTGTGATTGTTCGAGCGCGAGGGAAATCAAAAAGGACACCGTAAATCAGAGGGAACTGATGAAAAAGGTTCGGGGCATTCGTTCGTTTCGTCCATTTCCGTCAAATATGTCAAATTTCGTTGAAATCATAATTCTAATTATACATTATTTTATCCTGCATTCGTTCATCTACAGATTTCATATTCTATGCAATTATACCGTAAGGATTGGGTCATTAAAAGAATGGGAATTCTTTATTTTCCAAGAACAATTCAAAATGTAAATGAATTTCTTCATCAACATACAGCAAACAGGTAAACTTTTTACTTTATCCCAGGAATCTTTGACGAAACTTTGTAAGATTCTATTGGATCGCGTTCTTAATCGCTGCCAGTGAGTTTCAAATTCTTTATTAACTGCGTTTAATCAGACGGAACAGACAAGACGAGAAATTGCATTTCTCTCCTGTTGCTCGTCTGCAATCATGCTGTATACGAAACAGTATACTTTTGTAATCCGATTCTTTAAGCAACAATCGCGTAAAACATAAAATTGAATGATTCACAGATTTATTTCACGTTAAACTTAATATTCAGAATTACGATTCCAGTTATACATTTCGTACAGCACAATTCAAACAAAAGGGAATAATAGATGGCTATTAAACTAAAAATTACTCGGTGAAAACGGTACTGCAAATTGTGTTAAAACTTGAATAGCTATTCATTAAAGTCCGAACAATCGGGAACCGTTTTTTCATCTGTAATTCAACTTTGATTTCCCGCACATCTGCAGTACTTGTAAATGTATATGTAGAAACAACAGCTGTATGAGAATCCACTAATTCCGAAAAAATTTGTTGAACCGTTGTCTGCGCGTCGGCGCGCCAAGATGGCGGCTTTATCAGTGCATTATAAACGCGAGCACGGTGTATATTAACAACACTTATCACGTCGTGGCGCTCACGGTAAATGAAATATTGAACAACCCTCGGTTAATATCTTATTCCGGCGGCGCATTTAAACCGAACCAACCGCGTATTCCGGCGCGTACGAAATTTCTCTGATAATTTAATATTCCTAGATATTCCGATGATATAAATCACTGTATGAAAATGCACACTGATCGCAGCTGCAGTTACCAAGATTCTCCTACAATATGGATCATCAGGCACCGACTTGGACGAGGGAGGTGGCTACGGGGTTGCGAGCGAATTCCCTTCGGTTTACGGACACTTGGAAAATTATCGGGTGCGCGTACCGATTCCGTAACGTGCGCTTGAATAAATTATCAGAAGAATATCATCTGCGCGCGACTGGGCTGCGCAGCGCCGGCTGAACAACGAAAACAACGTCCTCGCGGGCAAGTTCTACTTGACCGACGGTTTCTCCAGTATATGTTTCCATTATTAAATATGTTGGTATCTAATCAATTACTAAACATTTATGTACGAGGTATTATAATATACATATGTAGGGTGGTGATGCCGTTGTGAACTCCGCTGAATGTAGATATTAGGAACAATAACGACGCGACGTCGTTACCGTTATCGATTTTGGGCTTTCAGATGTTGATTGATTTGATTTTGAATGTGACGGTTGACAGAGTAAGACGTTTTTGTAAATCTCAGACGGAGATTTGTGAATATTCAGACGAAATATATCTTTGATCCTACACATATATCAATTTCATGTATTCGTACAAAGAAAAAAAGTATGCGGAATGAAATTATTCTAGGTCGGAAGAAGTGTTACGTTTCCGAGTTAAATTAATCATTAGTCATTAGTTAACAAATTTTCTTACGGCGTGGGAGGATGGTTCGCGAGTTGCTGGAAGGAGCTGCAGGAAAAAAAAGGAGAAGACCCGAAGAAAAAAAAAAGAAAGCACCCTCGACCCGCTCGGACCTCCGTGGCTCCATCGACCTCTATCCATTTTTCATCACGCTGGGATCGCATCGAGAGCCCATACTTCACGGAACACGCGCTTCGATAACACGTGGCCCGTCCGCCAAGATAAACTGCCGTTCCTCCGCCGATGTATTGTCTGCGAAGTGTGCGGGCACAGGGGCGTAACACGCGCGCTCGCGCCTTGTACCATCTTCGGCGAAATTTAATTTCGCCGGGGTACCGTTCGTTTCTTCGCGATCATGCCTTGTCTTTATCTTGGCGGAGGCCTCGCGTAAAAACTATTAACGAGACACACTGGCAAACCGGGGTGGATAGAGGGGTGGAAAGGTGACAGGGGAAGGGTGGCGGCTAAAGGGGGTTGTAGATGAGAGTGGAGAAGAGGGGGATGGAAGCTCCGCAAGCTCGGTTGCGCCCTAAGAAAACCTCGGCGGGCCGGCTTATCTCAGCGCGGGGCCACCTTCCGGGACGAACTTTCCTTATCGCTTCGTTCATCGTCCTCATCGGGGGCTGCGGAGGGGCTGGAAGAAGTTTGCCTTCCGGATAACGAGGGAACCTTCTAAGCGAGACGCCTCCAGCGATTCGGCCAACTATGAAAACGCTTGCCCCGATCTAGCCGTGACTTCCATGACGATGAACCTTCCACCTCCCCCTCGACCCCGCCTCCCTCTTATTCTTTTCCCGAACGAAGAATACTTCGATTGTCCTCGCCGCGGAGACGACACGCGTGAACCCCGACCATCCTGGGTGAATCCCCGGGTTCATGACCATCGGACTCGGGGAAATGAAAAGGGAAATTGCTCGACCCTACCCCGCGCGGACTCTTATTAAAATTAACCCCCGCCGCTGCGCACCCTGTTACTTCGTTCTAATGGACTGGATATGATATTTTGCCGAGATAATTAGCCTGATTCGGTAATTGCCACTGGGCTATTTGTAGACTCACGTTCACGAACATTTTTTCTCAACTCTTTTGTTTTCATGATTTTTCAAGGTCGCCTCCAATTTTTCGCAAATACACCTATCATTTTTTACGCCTGTCTGTTGGAAGATTTCAAGACGAGTTCAGTAAGTATCGTAACATAACAAAAGAAATTGCCTTTTTAGTTTTTCTTGAGAAAAAATTCACTGTGATCTTGTGAATGCTGTCTTGAAACCAGAGTTGGTAAAAAATTTAATCAACGATTGACGATTAAATCAATCAATTGAATTAATCGCCGATTTTTCGATGATTTCTTCATTTAATCAACGATTGACGATTAACTTCATCAATCGATTGAATCAATAGTCGATTTTTCGACGATTTCTTTTTTTAATCGTACACATTAATCAATCAATCATGATTAAAATTTTAATCGATTAATGCCCAACTCTGCTTGAAACCATGCTACATACGATAACGACATTTTCGATCGGCCTGCTAATATAACAGTATAGAGATAATATTCTTTATTGCAAATGTTCAAGATTTCTCCGGAGCTCATTACAACGAAACCTGAAATATCACGTTCCGATACCTTGTCATCCCTAATAACGTAGTACGCCGGGAAATGTCCTCGTCGGTAATTTTAGTAATAAAACAGACCGGCAGAACGCTTTTCATCATTGTTTTTAATTAATACCGTGGATAATTGGATTACGTAGCATTGTTGAACATTCGTGTACGCCCTGATCTCGACGCATGTAGGCGTTTCATTATTAGCATATCCGCGAAACAAATAAACACGTATCCATCGAAGAAACAAGGATGTCAATAAATCTAGGAAATCGTAACCGCGAATGCAATATAATTAAGTTTCGATTAATCACAATAACCGGAGAGGCTCGAAATGTTTTTCACAATCAGATAGGCGGAGAATGTGCCTGGACATCGATGTGCTAATTAATTAATTATTTTTCACGCCATCGCGCCTCGTCATGGCGTATAATCATACATTAATTAGACATCGTTTTCTGGAAGGCAACAATAATGAAACGCTTTCAACGCGAAATTCATTACGCTGTAAATAACTACGAAACTCTGTGATTTATTATTCTTGTACAAGATTGTTCGATTTTTCTGCTGTTCAACTTTCCATATTAGTTACCAACGATCGATAACGATATTCGCCGGGAAAGATGGTTAGAAAATTGAACGGATCTCTAGATTATTTGTGGTGCTTGTTCGAACAATTACAGAGGCAATGGAACCCAACGTATGAAGTATCGGAACGTCATAAATGTTAATCAAAGAGGCTCTCCGCAATTATCCGGCCCGTCGTAGTGGAATTCAACCGGATCATAAAACTCTTAAATCAACGGGGCAATTAAACACGGGAGAAGGGTTCATTATCTACGAACGCTCGCGCCCGCGCCATTACCGTCGAGTCTCAGAAGCGCGAATCATAATAAAAAAAAAAGAAGAAAGAAAACGAACTCTCTTTAGTCTTCCTCACGAGATTGAAAAAGAGAATCGCTAATCCGTTCTAATTCCCGGGCTGTTCGATCTCCGCACCCCGTCATCCCCTGTTCCAACCCCCCTCCCCCCTCTCCTCGACAACCCCATTTCACTGGAAACTAACGGACCTCCGGATTTCACTCGTCGTCTGGCACATTCGTTTTCAAATGAACCTCTTCTCTAGACCACGAAAGTTTCCTTCCTTGAGGACAATCGACGGATTCTTTTTTATCCTCTTCCACGAAGAAGCGAAAAGTCTCCCGCGGAACACGTCACCGGAGATCCAGACGTTCGATCGTGTAATTAGACAGCGACAACCACGGACAGATCCATTAGTGTCTTACAGGCGTGCTTGATTAATTCAATCCAGCCGTGACGTGACGTTTGCCTGGTTCGATTAAACTTTCAGACAAATCTGCAAGCGGTTAAGCACGCCGCAGCTCGAATATTTTCCGCGCGAGAAATATTGTTTACAAACAATTTGTTAATGCGCAGCATTGTAAACGATCACGCAGCAAAGTTCGTAGTTCATTGGAGTCAGAGTTGTCGCGAATAAATGGAATATTCAATTTTCATATTCAGGCAAAGACGCGGATCCACGTTTGCTCTCACATAGAAAAATGATTTCCTTAGTTTTTATCACAAAAATCACAGAATCAATTACTAATAAAAAAATCCATCAATTCTAGTATATTCTCTGTCAAACACACCGCGGCTAGCCATTTTAAAATTGGCAAGATGCATCGATAATTGAGAAGAACAGGAGTATTCTTGTTTAACCATGATCAACGACGTGAAAACCGAAAAAAGCAGGATTGCGCGATGTCCACCGACACCCTCTCCATTTAAGAATGAATTCCGACTTGGTAATGGGTCCGTAATCCATCCGTTCTTTTTCAATTTCACGGATAAACATGGCCGACTGGTTCCGCTAAACACAGTCGGCATCCGGCCGATATCAGCCAGTAATTACGTTATGTCGAGTTTTCCGGTGTCCAGTAATTTCCTCCCGTTGGACGAGAGCGCATCGGTGCTGCTTCCGTAACATTTTTAATTACCGGGCTACGACCGTGGGCCAAGATCTAATCGATAGTGGAGTTGTCCAAGTATTTATTAATCGGCTTGACGGCGGAACCGGGTTGATCACGGCAGAAACGGAGCAAGAAAGATCGAATTAACTTCTTATTATTTCGCCCTGGTTCGCTGTGTGATTATCTTTTATTAGTATCTGCCGTTTCCTTTTCTTGTCCCGGAGGCTCTTTCTCTCTCTCTCTCTCTCTCTGCTCCTCCTCGTAGAAGAAACGTTGCCTGCCACGGAGGAACTCTGTGTACCCGTATTTTCTCGATTATCGATAATAATTCTTCGAATCGACCCTCGCCTCGTCATTAGTGCGATCTTCTAGCGGAATGTCCCGTACCACCCCGTCGTCGTTTCCGGCCGGTTATCGCCGATATTCCTTCGAATTTCTCCGTCCACCGTGTCTGTATTACGTCGCATTACCCGCGAAATTGCAACCTTGTCGGCGCGAGTCGCTCGTAATTCTGATTCTGATTTCCTACAACGTGCACGGAATGCTCGAAACCCCCGTCCACCCCCGTAGATATCACTCGAAATAACCACATTTCTTCGCCGAGTTACCGGAACGGGAGCACCGAAACCCGGACACGCGGAGATATGTGTTTCTTTTAAATGAATTTATTGTCTCGCGAGCCACCGCGAACTTATCGGGCCGAGAGGAAAATACTTTTCGTCCCGAGATCCTCCTCTTTCCCACCTCGACATGGACTTCGAGCACGTGCCATTTTATTATTTTTTCAGAACGTATTACCGTACGTACGTAATTCATATTTGAGCATGTCTGAACAAAATCTTGTCTGTTAAAAATGTAGAAAAACAATTTAATTGTAAGCACTTTGTAATTCGTACACGAATTGAATAATTGACATGTATCTGTGATATTCTTTCTAGATATTCACAGAAAATTGTTCTGGCCACAGGCGGGGCGGCTGCGCGGCGCTTTTTATTTCGCGAATCAATTTACCACTAGTTCGGGAACGGAGATAAAAATGTACCTCCGTTTCGCGCGTCTCGCCTCGATGATAAACAACCGCGAAGACGAGGTAGAGCATTGTAAATCGTAAAAATTCGCGAAGCTCATCGCGAATAAATTCACCCGCTGTCACATTTGTACTCGTCGACCCTATACAAACGCGAGAGTGTAACCGCACGCGCGCGCGCGTCCGTATTGTGTCTACCCTCCATCATGCCATTTGATTTTTAATTCAACGTATTCGTGGCTATCGACGAGTTGCCTCAATCCGACAGAACGGACGTCGCTTTTAGAGAGAACCGGCGAGTGGTTGTTTTTACTTTTTAGTCGGAAGCGTTTAGTTAATTTTACACTGAAATATTATCGTACAACAGCTGTATCGAATCAACATAGGACGCTAAAATCAAACTGGAAGTTTTAATTCTATGATTACCATTTTGTTGAATAGTCCAGTCAACGAAAAGTTGTAGAGGGAAATGGAAGAAACACAATTTTTAACTTTGGGTCTTTGTTTGGGCTAGTGAGGAAGTAAACATACTAAAAGTCCCCACTCCTACATGGTGAGCGGGGTGCAGGGGGCACGTAGAAGGTCCCCTTTTTCGGTTTTCCGCGTATATCTCGGAAACTATGCGTCCTAGCGATAAGACCATTCCATACAAAATTCAAGCTGACAAAATGTGCCACAAGATTGATCGGATTCAGTTTTTCACTACCTCGCATAGTTTCCGAGATATCCGCGCTCAAAGTCCACTAATTGTGCTGAAGAGTTAGCTAGTCAAATAAGGCAAACATTTCCTTTTCACAATTTGTGAACTTTGGGCGCGGATATCTCGAAAACTATGCGTCCTAGCGATAAGACTATTCTATACAAAATTAAAGATCACAAAATGTGCCACAAGATTAATTCAATTCAGTTTTTCGCTATCTCGCATAGTTTCCGAGATATCCGCGCTCAAACTTCACTAATTGTGCTGAAGAGTTAGCTAGTCAAATAAGGCAAAAATTTCTTTTTCACAATTAGTGAAGTTTGAGCGCGGATATCTCGGAAACTATGCGAGACAGCGAAAAACTGAATGGTATCAATCTTATAGCACATGTTGTCAGCTTTAATGTTGTATGGAATGGTATTATCGCTAGGATACATAGTTTCCGAGATATAAGCGGAAAACCGAAAAAGGCGACTTCTACGTGCCCCCCTGTAGCCCGCTCACCTCCTAGGAGTAGGGACTTTTAGCATGTTTACCTCCTAACTAGTCCAAACAAAGTCCCAAAGTTAAAAATTGTGTTCCTTCCATTTCCCTCTACGCCCCCCTTATGAGTATTCATTGACTGGACTAGGAGATGAGTAAGTGTCCGGTGATCAGAGCTGGGGAAAATGATATTTTAAATGGTAAATAGTAAATAATCCTATTTATTTTAAAGTATGTGTACAACCTTGAAAATAAAATATTTTATTTGATGCAGTAATTTTTGAAAATAAAATAATTTATTTGAGGCAGTCATTTATTTGAAAATAATATTTTATTTGAAGAATACTGGAAATATTTGTGTTTTGTCTTTATTTTCAATTTCAATTTTAAATATTATTACTGAAAATAATGGTTCGAATTCAATACATTTATGAGTGCAAATCGTTTCTTAATGGTAAGATAGACTGTATAGGTTATGCGGTTTCTCAGAGTATTATAACAATGCAAACATTTATTTCGTGTTTCAGATTGTTAAAATAGAAATATTTTAATATTTTATTTTGAGGTTCAGATTGTTAAAATAGAAATATTTTATTTTGGAAATTGTATATCTTATTTAAAATACTAGTTTCTTTAACACTTTACCTATCGGAAGCCTATTAATAGGATTTTCAATAATTGTGCTGTTCCAAAAGAAAGCAAAGAAATTTTCTTTTACATAACAATCTTAAATGAAACTATTAAATTACGTTATTCAGAGTGACTTATTAGTTCACAATGAAAATTGCTGTTGTTATCGAACGTTCCATTAGAAAGTGTTTAGCCATGTACCATAGACTTTTAAAAATTATGCAATAATAACCGATCGGTAATGTGTTAAGCAAAATAAAATCTAAAATCTTAAATTGTGTTTGAAATATTTGTTTCGCCAAATACTGTCCATCTCTGCCGGTTTCCACCAAAAGAATGAGAATGAAAAATCTATGATAAATGGCTAAAACACTTTTTAATGGAACCTTCAATAGCAACAGCAATTTTCATTGTGACTAACAAGTCACCCTCAATAAAAAGTAAAAGAAACTTTCTATGTTTTCTTTTGGTACAGCAGAATTATTGGAAATCCTGTTAATAGGCTCTCAGTAGGTAAATTGTTAAAAAATGATTACCGAATAGAAATTCGAGCGACATCAAACATCGTGAAAACTGAATCCATCAATTAACGCAAGAAGGAACTGGATAAACGAAGGCACAAAGGTCAAAGTGGACTCAGAGCCGACGTCGTCAAGTCATCAAGCCCCTCGAGCTCCCCCGGGTTACCAAGGAAGGAGCATAATTCGTAGCCGCAAGGAAAAAATTCGCGAGGGTGTGCACTCGTGTGGACAAGCAGCATAAGTCGGCAAAGTTCTCGCGGCTTCTCAACGACCCGTTCGTGCGCGAGCGGACCTGAAGGGTTGGCACCGGAGTCGATTAGACTTCCGACTTCTCTTCGTTTATTTCTCTTATATTTTTTTTCTATTTCTTTCCACTTGCCACGCTCCGAAAGAACAAGAGAAAACAAGGTCGTGTTGTTCGCGTCGTAGCGATACCCGCGCCCCGTCACTTGACCGTGACAATTGAAAACTGCCTCGCCCGCGAAAATTTCGCACTTTAAGAATTCCCGGGGGTGTGCGCGCCGTCCCTTCGTTTATATAGACGCGCGGAAGATTTTCCACCCCACTCGCGAGATATGCGGACGTCTCGCAGAGGAAGACAGCGATGAGAGTTCCAGAAAATGTTTCTCCAGACCCCGGCCAGCGGTGTTTCTAAAGACAGCCGAGATATACCGTGGAAATCCTCCCTCTGCGAACAGTAAATTCAGGCCCGCTGCCTTTTTTCAACAAAAGGAATGCCGGAGTGCCCAAAATACTTCGTAATCGGTAATCGAGTGCGCGGTTCCAACCTTCGAAACATCTGAGCTAACAAGATGCTTCTGGATGTTTTTAAACATCAATTTTGCGATTTCTTCGCAACTTTTTGTTCACCGAAACAGAAGAAATAGAGGAGAATAATTGATTAAACAAATCTTGGTTACGATATTTGCAATATCTCGCGGAGGAACTCCGCAATTTCAACACGTTCCAACTGGATTTCCTGGTGTTAGTTTAACGAATCTATTAATTTAATGAATCCACACATTAAAATCCGGATCGGCGAGAATTCGATTCCGCAGAGTCGACGGGCAATAATTTTCGGTTCGTAGTGCAAGAAATTTTTATTTCGAAGACCCGGTTAACGAGAATCCGCGCGAAATTCAGCCCCGTCGATTTACGATCGTCGCGCCCGATGAAATCCAGAACACTCACGCGCACGCCGCTGCAAATTGCATTTAATGTCCGAGGGGTTGAATTGGCTCCGGCGCAAAGGGAAAAACCAGAGAAAAACCCTCCGAAGAAACCCGTCTCTCCCCATCTTTACGTACCTATCCGGCTCGGAAAAATTTTCTGGAAAAATTTTGCGCCTCCGTTTCCCTCTGTCGTCGCCGCCGACGAACACGACCGATGAGTTCGCCTGCCATTATCGATTCCGTTGGATGGCAAGATGGAAATTCGGGGAAATCAAGACCGACAGCACTGGGATTTTAATTTTCACGATTACCGCTTAGCGACGACTGTCGTGAACCGTACGGTTTTTAAATACCGCGGAAATCCGGCGGAAGATATTTTCTAGCGCTCCACAGTCCAACAAAAAGACTCAAGCCAGTCAAACGTTTCGACGTCTTTCATATTTTTGCTGGTAGCTTCTGAACAGAATATAATTTAGACATTTCTTTACGATTTTGTAACATTATCAACCAATTTTTTATGCTCTTACTAAAATTCATTTAAGAAGCAAAATTTCCAGAGCGTAAAGCGTGGTTAAACTTGTAAATTTCTACCTTCCATTTCGCGAAACGATTTTCTCAAATTTCTCGGTCGGGAAATACGAGACTGTCGCTATCAATTCGGCAAAATTCTCGAAGTAAGAAAATAATTTGCGACGTGTCGCACACGTGTTTCAGAGCGGATGATTTTCTCTGTGTGCGAAAAAGTGGGACAGAGATTAGAGTGGAAAATGACCGAGAGAGAGAAAGAGGAAAAGAGAGAGATAGTGACAGACGCGTACGGTTGTAATTCGTAGAGTGTATCCACCGAAGGCGACATAAAAGCGGATTCGATTGAACGAAAAAAGGTGGAAAAATACATCGCTGGAAAAACCAGATTTTTATCCGGTCCGATCGTCGCTCGATGGGGGAAACCAATCATCGCGCGAAACTTGTATCACGGTTATCGGAGCGTGTCAGCTGTGTTACTAATTGCACGTTGCGCGTTCCTCTGTCTAATTCTCGCGCTCTTTTTTTTTTAAATAATTTAAACATCGTAACGAACTACCCCCGGGCGCGACAAATCATTTATAACCATGGATTTTGCATAAACGTCTTGCAAGAAATGCGAAGTGTTTTCCGAAATATTCTCCAGATATATTTCACGACGCGATAAAATGCCGGAATTTATGTGCGCATCCAGCTGCGTCACTGGGTCACGCTCTTCAATTTTATAGTCTTTTTGTACACACTTTTAATGTCCCATTAAGCGACGTTTCACTCGAAACCGTGAAACATGATTACATGAGATATACACACGTCTGGCAAGTCATTAGTAGATTCGTCGTGATCGCGAAATTTTCAAGAAAAAAACGAAAATGTGCAGAATATTTTTTCTCTCCAATGAAATACGCGTCATGTATCATCCCGAATAAAAAGTTTTTATTTGAAACAAAATTAATTGTGCAGGCCGTTCTAACAACAGTGATATTTTTCTGGGATCCAACATTTATTTGAATGATCCGGTGCACTTTCAACGAGCGAGTTCGAATCATATTCAAACGTACCGTGACCATTCTACAATTCTCTACCATTGAAAGCATAAAAATTAACTAGAGAACGATTGTTCTGAACAAATCAAAGCTATTCAAACATTTAAGAGACAAAAAAATGTTTCATACAGAAATTCCAGTGTTCCTGTAATTTTTTAATTTTCACCGGTTTTCACCGCGGTTAATTCTGCAGGCGGTTTGAAAATTTGTGAAATAAATATTGAACGGTCGAGTTAGAAAATAAGGAGTATCGCTATTCGGCAGCGTTTCCGGGCGGAAAAAAATGGCGGTGTTAAAACAAACGAGCGATGAAACGTAATAAAACAGTGGACGGGTGCGGCAAGTTGACCCGGTGAAAATGAATGGAGGAATGGGAAACAAATACAGAAGGCGTGCGCATGCTGGCAACATAAATCGCAATCACAGTGGCCACGAAATAAAAAGTAAAAAAAGGAGAGGAGCAGAGAGAGAGAGAGAGAGAGAGAGAAAGACAGGAAGCACCGGTAAGTGACCTCGACACAGCGTAACTTTTTCCAGTCTAATGCGCAGCCATAGTTTCTCATTTTCGGGAAATCAAAACGTATGTAAAGTTCGGAACGACGCATCGGGAGCCTTGCATCTCGTAGATTTGCATTGGAACCGACGCTCTCAACGGGATAATGTTTGAGCACACTGGAGAGAAAAAGGAACAATCACACTGCCCGCTCGGAAAGTAATTACTGCATCGAGTAAACAAACGAATTTCCAGTTTGCCGGAAACTTTCAACATACAATATACATATGCGTGGTCGATTCTGTGAAAAGTTTGAAGAATGAAACGAATCAGGAAACGAGGGTATCAAAATCAGAGACATCGAGCATAAAATTAGCCAAGATCCTGTTATTTGAAGAATGGAAGGATGAAATTCGATTTACGAAATTGGACGTGTACCAAAACCCGGAACTCCTTATTTCGCGTGGTCAATCCATCAAGAAATGTTAGCAATGAATTTTCTTCGAACGGTAGCAACGCTAAGGTATGGAGCGACGCATGAATAAAATATTGCCCAATTATGAGGACGCGGTGCAGTCTTCGGGTTTCTAGCGTTTTCCGTTTCGAGGTGGAAGGTGAATCGAGGAAGAACGGTACGCGCGGTTGCAGGTATCGATCCGGCAGTGGACACATCCAAATTTTGTAATTTAAAACGGCATCGTGCACGCGTTCGATAACGTTTCCTATTTTTGCGCGCGCCGCGCCGTTGATGCCCGCTGCGACACTCCGCGCGTGGTCTTCCAAATTAGTTTTTTTTCCTCATAGCTGTGTATTTTTCTTTTTTTTTATTTTGCTTCGTGCCTTTTTTCGAGGCTGTTGGATGCCCGATGTCACCGTCGAAACGCGTGCGCGGTAAAATACGTTATTTACGCGCGGGGATTCATGGCCGCGATTTCGCAGTGTTGTCGAGCCGCGAAATTGACGCCGGGGAAATATTCATACTCTCACTTTGTAGTCACTTGACAAGGAAATAATGTCGACGGTAAATTCCAGCTCGTCCTGCGTCCGCGCGCTCGACTTTTCAACAATGTTCGAATTGCGTTTCGATTCTGTCTGTTTTCCTGTTTATGCGGAATCGCACGTCATGTGCCCTGTAATCGCCCGTAATATCTCATTGGACACGCGACACTGGAGAATACCTGAAAGAGAATAGTAATAAACTATAAAGTCTGCTGATATATTAAGATACATTTTTGGAATGCTCGAAAAATGTTCTGGTTATTTTTCATCCGACTTTGCGTTTTAAATATATATATACATGTATATAACAGTAATGAATTTTCGGCGAAATGTCCGAAATTTATGAAACGCGTCCGAAAAATACGCACAACTCAGCGACTGTAATATTTTCTACAATGCAGACATACAAACGTAATAAAACAGAGAGCGGCTCGTCACTATTTATGTGCGGAGCTGGAAAAATAATTTTCTATCGAACACTACGGACATTATTCAACGTTGTCGCATGTAATGGATGATCGGACAAGTTTTAACGCGAGGATTCGTTTAGTCATTATTGTTGGAATTTTTAAAAAAATCTGCATGGTACATAAGTTGTAGAAACCGTCGTTTAAAAAACCATTCTGAGAGAAGATTGTCATTGCTTTTAAAGAAATCCTTGTAAATTCAGGGTACAAGGGAACTGCATTTCACACGAGACTCTACATCACGGAGGTTTTATGTGCGAATCGAAGATCGAATTAAACAGCAATCCCGGGTAGAGAAGAGTGTGCCCGAATCTGGGTCGTGGTTCGAGGGGTCGTGTCTTATTGAAATGCGGGGTACGAAACTGATATTCGCGATGTCGCTTCCTGACGAAGCCTCGCCGCTCGTAAAATATCCTTTTTCCTGACGGTCCAGCAGTTTTCTTCGAGCTGGCAGATGGGCTATTATTTGCGGAAAGTGTTATTCTAGTCCCGCGGCGTGATTCGAATACGAAATTCGTGATCGTGTGTCGCGAGTAGCACACCGAACGCTCTTACGTGTAGACTCTGCGAGGGTAGATACACGCTGGATGGGAGGTACACCTAGAAACAACGAATCCGACGAATACCATCGTGGTCCCCCCTTTGCCAGGAAAGTTTACCATCCCGATCGTATCCTTTTTTACGCAGGATGATTCACGGCACAGCCATAATTCCGTAACTGTCGAGCGAAGTGGACCGACGTATCCAAAAACTGTTCGCGGAGACCGGGCTCTAAAAAGATTCTTTTTAGGGGATTAGAGGCGTAACAGTCCGGAGGAATGTTGCACCCGAACGAAATCGCGTTCTTCGACGACCCAGATATTCGAATCCGGCAATTTTCGGTTTAGGAGCTCTCTCTTCGCCGGTTTCGCTCGCTTGGCTCCCACCGAAGAAGAAATAAACAATCGCACGATACTTCGCCGGGCATACATCCTCTTTTTTTATGGATCCTGCGTCAATGCTATTCTTCCCGGAGACGCGTCTTTCTTTTATATTTATACAATATTTTACGAGCCTCCGGCCGAATTGCTCGCACGCCCCTGTTGTCCGATCTTTGAGGACGTTTATTCTTACAGAGAAGCAATAAATACTAAATATATATTATAATTTTAAATGACAAAATTAATTGGCTCATTCACGAAACAATGAACTGAAAGTTCTGTCGGTCATGAACTGAAAGACCTGTCGAATTTTAAGGGAAACGTTTGAATTAATTCATAAAAATATATGTTTAATATCATTCGATGATATAATTTTCATTATTTGTGTACAAATATGTAACGGGATACAGTACAGAACTGTTTGAACTGAAAGTTCTGTCGAATTTTAAGGATGTTCTGGAGGTACAATGGGAGACAAAAGTATAAGAAATTCGAAATCCATCAATATATTGGCAATCAAAGCCATTCATGAGTATATTTTGCATTAAGCTTTTGCGAATACTGTACCCTCTGTAGCTATATTCAGTGGTCTACACTTGTCGCGTTTCCATGCTAGTAAGAGACAACACGATAAATTTGACGTTTTGTAACAGTTTATAATTTTATGCCCTGTAACTGTTTAGTGATTCCTACTAAATTTTGAATATAATTAAAATTACATAATTTTTACTATATATAAAAAAACTGCAGTTTCTAGTTGCGTTTTTTCAAGGTTTAAATAGGGTTTGAAGTGGAATTTTATGAATTCTCCATAAGAAGACGTGTTAAAATGTGCAAACTTTAAGTTGCTATAATTCTTAAACGGTGCAGTGAATCGAACCCAAACTTTGGTAATTGCATTAATTTAGTAAGACTTATATCTTGTCAAATTTTCAAAAATTTTGTTGCGTTTTTATATACCTCCAGAACATCCTTAAGGGAAATGTTTGAATTCATTCAGAAAAATATATGTTTAATATCATTCAATGATATAATTTTCATTATTTGTGTACAAAAGTAATTAAGCCTATACACGAAACAATATAGAATAAAAGCAGCTGGTGGTAAAATAAAGTATTCTAGTTTTTGGATTATGACAAGTTGGCGTGAGAATGAATCGCGATTTTTATAAAATACGAATCTACGATCACTACGTATTTATTAACAATTCATTCAAACAATATGTAGCAAAATACTGTACAAAACTGTTTGAACTGAAAGTTCTGTCGAATTTGAAGGGAAACGTTTGAATTAATTCACAAAAATATATGTTTAATATCATTCAATGATATAATTTTCATTATTTGTGTCCAAAACTAAATAAGCTTCTACATGAAACAATGTAGAATAAAAGCAGCTGATGGTAAAATAAAGTATTGTAGTTTTTGGATTGTGGCAAGCTGGCGTGAGAATGAATCGCGATTTTTATAAAATACGAATCTACGATCTCCACGTATTTATTAACAATTCATTCAAACAATATGTAGCAAAATACTGTACAAAACTATTTGAACTGAAAGTTCTGTCGAATTTTAAGGGAAACGTTTGAATTAATTCACAAAAATATATGTTTAATATCATTCAATGATATAATTTTTATTATTTGTGTCCAAAACTAACTAAGCTTATTCATGAAACAATGTAGTATAGGAGCAGCTGGTGGTAAAATAAAGTCTTCTAGTTTTTTAATTGTGGCAGTCTGGCGTGAGAATGAATCGCGATTTTTATAAAATACGAATCTACGATCACCACGTATTTATTAACAATTCATTCAAACAATATATAATAAGATACTGTACAGAATTGTTTCTGTCGAATTTTAAGGGAAACGTTTGAATTAATTCATAAAAATATATGTATGTTTAATATCATTCAATGATATAATTTTCATTATTTGTGTACAAAACATTGTTGCCATCCTTCACAGATAACCTATCAATTCCTGTTTCCCAATCACTCACTAGCAACGTGTGTTTTTGATTACAAAATTACCTGGGTTATTTCAAATACAACAGAGCTATCCTCCAACCTAATAGAACAGAAAGAACAATATTTGTTTCCAGACAATTCGTTTTTAAAACTTCTCCGACCGCGAGAAGCAACAGACAACAACGAAATCGATACAGAATAACACCGCATCATTGCGGATGCCCACAGCAAGTAGAAACTCCAAGCACTGGTCAGACCAGTCGAATTGGATTCAGTATCATGAAGCTCGATGAATATTCAAAATCAATTTCCTCGAAAATGGAGGTGCACGTAAACAAAGTTCATTCTAAATTTCGAGATAGCTTCGCGCACACCTCTTCGATACAGTATCGCGATTCTGAATACACCGTGTATCTCGTATAAAGGAAATACAGATCGAGGCCGAAAACAAATTCGGAGGGTGGTTTTTTGTAGCGATCGTTATAGACGAAGTGTAATTGAAAAATCTGATTCTACACTCTAGTTCAACGAAACCGAGTTTCAAACTCGACCGTAAAATATATAGTATGATGGAAGCACAAAGACCCAAAATTCAATGAACGCGTACACGTACAACACAACCGTTCTGCGTAGGTGGAGAATCAACGCATTTAATCAATAGCTTTAATCGTATATCCCAGTGAAAGGTGCAACCGAATTACGCGGTGGGACGCCATTAAAAACTTTGGATCGCGTCGGTGCAGGTGGAACACAGAGTTCCACGTTAAACGTATCATTGGTGCGGTTCGATTCACGATTGCGGGGGTCCCAGGGCGAAGAAAACAAAGCGGAGCGACGGGTAACACGCGTGCACGCTCGCCGGGGGCTATCGCGAACAATTTCAGCGAGGCGGGAGCAGCGGATGGGCAAAAAGTAAGGGCAGGGAGAGGATAGAGGGGGCCGGAAGCGGCGAAGAATGGTTTCCGGAACGGCAGAACTTTTAATTCCGTGCATTATCACTCTCCGTTGCGCAGGATATATCTTTCGTTACCCTCTCTCCACCTTTCCCCTGGTTCCGCGGTTCCTTTTTCGCTTGGTTTCTTATTTTTCTCCTCTCTCTCTCTCTCTCTCTCTCTCTCTCTCTCTTCTCGACGGCGTGTCCGTTCCTCATTTCCCTTTCCCAGCGGGAAAACGCCGCAAGTTTGCCGGAATGAACGGCAAGTTCCTCAAAGTCTGAGGTCGAGCGCGGTTCCTCGCGGCGCAAAGGGGATAGAAACACGCCGGGGGTTAATCACGAGTTCGCAACGATGCGTTTCACCCTCTCAATCGCAGTAGACAGGAACGGGGAGGGGAGAAGAGCCGCTCCACCGTCCTTTGCGTTTTGATCCACACCCCTCATATCTTCTCCCCTTCTTTCCGGTCCGCGTTTCCTCCCTTTTTTCTTCCACCACTTCTTTCTCTCTCTCTCTCTCTCTCTCTCTGTCTCTCTTCGTACCACTCGCGCCGGGGCTACCGTCTAGAGATTCCCTTTTCTCTTTTATTAGGACGTTATCCTTCTCCGGACCCGTTTTTTCCTTATTTTTCGGCTGCTCCTGTCTACTCCACCTTTAGCATGCTGTAGCTGTGCTACTTGCGAGATCCACGGAGCAGCGTTACTTACTGCGCTGACCCTTTAACGCGTATTATACAAGAATGTAAGTGCTCGCGTTATTAGGACAGAGAACCCTTTGGGGAGCCGCTCTACATTTTTCAGAGGATACGCGTGGCCTGTGCTCTCTGTGGAAATTCGCGGAATTGTTTATGTTCGGCGACGCGAATGCTTCAGTGATATTAATTGTTTCGGTGTAAATGTTTCCTTTTTTTTAATCATGTTTTACAAATGTATGTATTTATCGTATCTCACGGTTTCCCAGTCTGTGCATTTCGATCGATGCGACTTCTACGTGCGTTAGAAGAGAGTTATTCGATCGCTTAAATCTAGGGTGGCTAATCGAAAGCCGTTTTCAGAATTCATTCCTTCCGGACGATTTATCGATTGTCCGTTTGTTTATCCCGGAAAAGCGTGCAGGGTTAAATACAATTTCACACATACATTACCGGGGAATAGCTCGACGGGTGAAATCGAGGGTGGGTAATCGAAAATCTTTTTGAGGATTGGTTCCTTCGGAACGATAGTTTTATCGATTAGGCACGGCGATCCTCTTGGCGCGGCCCTCTTCTCCACCGTCGTAGAAAGTGGAACGATTCGAGTGGGTCGTGCGACAGAATTTCTATCGACCACGCTTTTTACATCGACCGGATCGATAGCGATTGTTTGAACTACAGTTTCTGCGAGAGCTCCTCCGAGTCTGAAATCCTCAAAGAGGGATGTTTTGCAAACGGTCGGCCGCAATAAAGGGAATTGGCCCGGAATTAGTATCCCGGAGAATTTTCGATTAGAATTTCCTGTCCGATCACGGAAGTCGTTGTTTAGGGAGATTTTCTGTCGGTGTGTGTATGTATGCCGTATCGTGTACCATTCGCGGGGAATTGAAAGATGTTACGCACACTCCACCCTGTGATTTTATGACATTTCTGCCCCCAGGGTTTTTATACAGGCCGATCGGGTACGCGACTCGAAAAAATAACCGGCTGATAGATTTTTCGTCGGATATATCTGGCAATCATAAAAGCGGGGGAAACTGTTCATTCATTGTCTACTGCGAAACTCGTTTTGGCAACCCGTGCGCGCCGCGTGCGAAACAGAGACGCGATTTGATATTAGAAAAATAGAGAAATCGAAATTTGAGCAGCACTGCCGAACATGAGACTCCATTTGCGTTTAATGAAATATCGGGTAATGGAGAAACATACAAAACGGTCGAGAGAAATATTTGTTTCATACAGCGACTCTCATGAAGCTACAAAAACCTGCAAAAAGCTATAGAAAAAGACGATAACTTTTTTATATCTCATCGTACGACTTGGATTTTTGTTGTTGTGAAGTTAAAACAATTGGTCCGCAACGTAACGTGAAAAAAAATTTTCCGATAAAATTGCCATTGGTCGGAATTGCTGAGAAAATACGAAATATTGTATTTCGGAATTTAGAAAGAAATGTCTTATCGAAGAGATTTCAAACTAAACTAGAGGGCTATTGTTGCTCGCTCGCTTCGCTCGCTCACGAGTAGGGTTGTTTTTGCTCGCTCGCTTCGCGAGCTCGCGGGTAGGACTGCTCTTGCGAGAGGGTTAGTGATACGCATGGCTAGTAGGGCCTACTGCTATTAATGTTTTTTATTTGGTGTGTGACTCTCCAAGAGTCACACAAAGAACTTCCCGATTCGTTACTCCTTCGCCAACATCGCTAACATCGTTTTTTTTTGTACTTTCATCGATATTCTCCCAAAATGTATTCTTGGGAATAGAGATGATAAATTCACTCTTGCATTGGAATAACTTTCGATTATTCCAAGCGGTAACGTTAGCATCAGTTAAAAAAAAAAAAAATTTTTTAAATCTAAAAAAAAAATTAAGAAAAAAAATTTTTATGTAATTGCGTTTGGTTCTCTGGTGGAAAATTTTCGTCCTCCCTTATAAATTGCATTGTAGAATCAACTCTTTTCGAAAAAAAAGTAAAAATCTAAAAAACTACTTGACCAATATGGACCAAAATCTAATCAGCTCTAAGTTACGACGGGGCACATCGATTGCATCATTCATCATCCTGATCGCGTTGTTACTTTTTCTGAAAACGTTAATGAAAAATTTGATTACATAGAAACGGCCATACGCGCGCGCGCACACACACACACACACACACACACACACACACACACATACGAACATTTTGCTGAAAATAGTCTAAAATGACTGCAATGACCATGAAACGTGAAGATCTGCTAAAAAATCGATTTTCGATTTTCGGGGTAATTACAATAACTTCCCTATAAAATCGGGAAGTTAAATATTTGGAAATTTAGAATTTAGATGCAATTAGTTTACCGACGGTCGCGCAACGAATTCGAATATGAAATTTAAAAGTAGGCCGGACTCGGACTGTCGCGCGCCAAAATGTTCACAAAACTCGGACGTCGCACAGTTTACTGTATGCCCGATTTCAGCGGTCAAAATTCAATTTTTGAAACTTTACATAAAGTGTAAAATTTTTGTGGCTTGAGTTAGTTGAATATCTGAGGAACAATCTCCCATCATTCGTTTTCCCATTCATGTATCCATAAAGCATTGAAATTTGTCGGAAGTTTGAAATTCTGTAAACACGCTTTCATTTTTCAACGAATTCACCTATTAGTAATTGTTACCTTATTTACATACACTAACAGATTTTTGTTTTATAGAAGTTTTTTAAACTAAGTATAAGGTATACTTTTACGAGAAATTCTCTTTTGTACTATATACATTTTTTTAGTTATTAATATTTAAAGATAACCAACGATTCACACACAGTCACTTTCTTTATGATTCTAAGACTTTGTTATACCTCCGAGTGCGACCGGGTGCTCATTTCTGTGCCATTGTGTTCTTTGAAGTTTTCTGATTAAAATGCAAGAAAAAAAAGGCTGCTACTACGCGCAACTCCGTGTTTTGTAGTTGATCTACGAAAAGATGGCCATCGCGCGCGCGCGGAAATCGCAGCGTTTCTCACATCCTGCATGTTCGCATTCGCTATACCTGCGTATTAACTTGAATAAATACTAAATATAACTAGAGGGCTATTGTTGCTCGCTCGCTCGCGGGTGGGGTTTTTGTTGCTCGCTCGCTTCGCGAGCTCGCGGGCAGGACTGCTCTTGCGAGAATGTTAGTGGTACGCATGGCTAGTAGGGCCCACAGCTATTAATGTCTCATTTTGTGTGTGACTCTCCACGAGCCACACAAAGAACTTCCCGATTCGTTAGTTGCTGTATATTATTATTATTATTTATTAAGTGTACGTTTTAAGAAGATTATACGTTTTCAGGGAAATTCAATAGTTCTCTACTTATCAAAATGTTTGCTATATGACATCGCATTAAACCAATATCGTATGCTCGTTGCTCGCTTGGTTCCTTGTTATAGCATACTAATGTTGCAAAATAAATTGTCTTAATTAGTTTTTCGCAAACGATACAACTCATCATTATCCGGGTTTGCAGTATTGATCTTGGTTTTCTTCGATACTATTAATTTAAATTTTCTCAAAATATATAAACCGCTCAATTTTGAAACTCTGCTCAGTGCTACATACAACATTTGCAAAGTTCGTATTTCTGATGTTTTAAAATCCATACATACTTTCTCGTATGTTTGTCCCTGACTTTTATGAATCGTAATCGCTTCAGCAGGAACCACTGGAAATTGACTACGTGTGGTTTGTTATTTTTCTTCACTCGAAATATTTACTTGATTCGATATTTTTTTATTATTGGTGTTAAATTTTGATTTATATTTGCATTTTTCATATAATCACGATAACGAGTTCTTACTTTCATTCCTACTATGGCCAATTGAAAATCTAACCACAATATAGACGGAATTTTAGTATTTTCTTGAAAAGTAATAAATTTTAATATTCCGCATGCTCCATTAACCAATCCGTCTTCAACATCAATGTTATTAATTATCATATATTTTATATTAATTTTCAATTTAATCTCAGTTAACAATTCGTTTTGAACTGATTGTTTATTTAAAGATTGTAATATAAATATTTTTGTACTTTCATCGATATTCTTTGAAAATGTATTCTCGGCGATGATTAACTCACTCTTGCATTGGAATAATTTTCGATTATTGTAAGCGGTTACATTGGCATTAGTTGCATAATTGGAAAAAATGTATTTTTAATTAAAAAAAACAAGAAAAAAAATTTTTTTTAATTTTATAAAAATTTTTTTTTTAAATTTTATAAAAAAATTTTTTTTTTAAATATGTCTATATATATATATATATAGTTACGTTTACTTCTACGGTGGATACGCCTTTCGTATAAATTGCAATGTTTAATCAACTCCTTTCGAAAAAAACTAAAAAACTACTTGACCAATATGGACCAAAATCTAATCAGCTCTAAGTTACAGCGAGGCACATCGATTGCATCATTCATCATTCCGATCGCGTTGTTACTTTTTCTGAAAACGTTAACGAAAAATTTGATACCATAGAAACGGACATACGTACACACACACACATACCGACATTTTGATAAAAATAGTCTAAAATGACTCCAATGACCATGAAACGTGAAGATCTGCTAAAAATTCGATTTTCGATTTTCGGGGTAATTACAGTAACTTCCCTATAAAATCGGGAAGTTAATAATAAACACAATAATAAACACATATACTAAAATAAGAAAACAGTATACACATGAAATTTAAATAATATACAGGGTGGGGCAATAACTATGTCCACTTTGAATATTGCCTTTATTTGTAATAATATGAAAAAATGTTATGGACAAAATTTGCGCGCTATAGAGGGGGACATGTTGTGACGTAAACATGTTCTGCGTGGGTGGAGGCATAGAGGAGATTTCAAGGTCACCTTGATTTTTTTTTATTGTAACACCTACTTTTTGTATCATGAATCGATAGACTATCGAATTCTGAGTAAAAATGTATTCTCCATATGTCTTAAATCTAATAGTTAACGAGATATTATCGAAACAATTTTCTTTCTTCTTTTGATAATATCTCGTTAACTATTAGGTTTAGGACATACGAAGATCAACACTTTTATACTCAGAATTTGATTCTCTATCGATACATGGTATAAAAAAGGGCATTCTGTTTAAAAAAATCAAGCTGACCTTGAAATCTCCTGTATGCCTCCACCCACGCAGAAAATGTTTGTGCCACAACATGTCCCCCTCTGAACCGTGCAAATTTTGTTCTTAACATTTGTCCATACTATTATAGATAACGGAGATTATTCTTTGTAATAACTATTTTAAAAAGATATTTTAAATGTAAATGATTACACTTTTCGATAGCGTACATAAAGTAGACGAATAACGTTAAAATATTGATTATAATCCGCAGTACTTGATTGAAAAATAGCTACAAACTTTACAATTTAATACGCTCCTCTTTATGGACAAATTTTGCACTCAAAACATCCGTTTGCAGCAAAACCGGTATACAGTACAAAAAGTGGAAATCTCAAGCTTTGAAATGGTTGTTTTTTCATCAAATTTGGATAAATGTTAGGAAAGTTACAGCAGTTTCAATATTGAGCGAATTTTGAACTAGCTGTGGTCGCTGAAATCGGGCATACAGCCCACTGTGCATCGCTTCAAAAGTAATCACTTTTCTTAAATTGAATTTAACTTTCTGCATATGAAAACAGGAAAATGTCTTACTTTTACTTCGCGTCATTAAATGAGCGCGGACGACGCTGAAGTACATAGCCAGATGTATGAAATTCCTGAAATCAAATTAAAATATTCTTTGGTATAATTAGCTTGAATATATTTGAATATGAATATGGGGAATGCAACGCTGTACTGAATTTAATTAGATTCGATATTGTCTTTATGTCAAAGTCAATGGATTAAACAACTGCTACACGGATGATTATTATAATAAAACGGCATCGGTGATGTCAGCCGGGAAATATTTGTCGCGTGACAAAAGAATATATATATCTCTCTCTCCGCGAAGAAGCGGAGAACGTGGAACAAGCGACATTTACGAGTAACCCGGTGGGCTAACAAACGGGTCGAAGTCATCGGAAACAAAGCAGTCTGCGGACCTATATCGGGGGATAACTTTTTATGAGGAGAAACAGTTGCCCCGGCGTGGTCCGACGAAGCAGTAAAATTTAACAAAGCTTTTATCGTAATAAAGTAGGAGAAGAAAAGGGACAGTGGTAAACGAAGTGTGAAGCACATAACGGCGAAATCAATAACGCCGCTGAGCTTGTTATATTGTTATTGATAGTTCGTGTCTGGCTGCCGTCGACTACCGACGGAATCCAATCGTCGCGCCCGCTTTTATCCCCCCTTTTTTATTCCTTTCATCTCGCACGAAAGATGATTTTCCCATTTACCCGATTTTTCCTTCTTGTTTCCCTTTGTCCACGTCCGCCGCGTGTCGAGTTTCTCATTATTTAATGTTCTACATGCCAATTCAATTGAATAAATCAACGCAATGCGCAAAGTATTCGCGCGTCTTTTCAAAACGAATAACTGGCAGATTAGTTTACCAGCCAAAGCGGTTTCCATTCAACCTGTTGCAAATCAATATCACCCATTATGAATATTTAAAATTAATATGTATTTATTTAGACAGACCCGTGAACGGTGTCACTACTGCAACGTAAACGTAAAACTCAATGCGAGACGGGTTCACGGAGGAAATCCATCCCGGTGAATCGCGCGATTGTATCAAAAGCAAGTCGTAACAAAAGGGTTAAAGACTTATTACACGATAGATCGGAGGTTTGATGCGCGGCAAGAGCGTGAGTATAGAATTTAAGCTCGGACTGCCGCTAACGCGGAACTAATATCGAACTCGAATACTGGGTCAAACTTGCTATTGGTGAACGAAAATAAACCGGGGAAATCTGTAGGATTTTCCAGACTTTTCGGATCAGGGGTGGTAGTGACAGGATAGGACACACAGTTCAAGTAGTTTCTATAGAGAAACGTCGAAGCTAGACTAACGGCGAACCTCGCGCTACCGTGTTATATAGATGACAGAGTGTTTACTGATGCAGATCGTGTGGTGTTTGTTGGTATGCAGAAGATTAGCAGGGTGGAAGATTCTACGTTCGTAGAATATCGCGACAGTGCTCGCAGGGTTGATACATTCGAGATTAGCATAGGATACGTTACACTCCTGTGCAATCCCGCTGGGAAGTGTATTGTTGGCGAACACACTGCTGGACTATCAATCTTCATCTTACGATCACTGATGCCGATCAACTTACACCTGGAAAACTAACATCTCTCAGAATTCGTGAAAGCCAAGTGCGAAACGAAAATTCATTCGGTAGAGCACCAAGAAAATACACACCGTGCAAAATTTCAACCCTGCATCTCGATCGGAAGGGTAGTTACGGGGTGAAATCGAAAAATCAGTTTTCGCCCTATTTTTCCTAGTTAACGATGTTTAGAAATTCTGAGAAAAATCTGACACGTGTCAAGCACTCGAATACATACTCTGCAATTCGTTCGGAATTTTAAATTGAAAATCCAGCTTGTAAAACATGAAGAATCTCAATGAAAATTAGAATAACCAGGAATTGTACGAGTTCTGCTTTTAATATCACTTCTACTTAGAAAAGAATTTGAACGTTAATCAGGTAAACGCACGATGCGGAACTAATCAATGTTTATGTAATTAACGAATTCGCCAATAAGCCGCTTGAGGAGTTCCACTTGTAACGCGTCCCCCATTGTGTACTGCCTATGCATACTTGAAATATCGGGTTATCGGGAAAGTCGTAGCAAGCGACATTCGGTATATCGTTGGTCTAAAGACTTAACTTTAAGCCGGCGAACTTGCTGATCGAAATTGGTTTAGGTTTAGACGAGCGGGAAACACAGCCAGGGAATTTTCCGTTAAGATTGCGAGATTGAAGATAGGCTTAGCTTTAGTCCGTTGTAAAGTCTGTGCTTTCTGGAGCCTCCACTTGAAGGAACCACCGCCGATGAGACTGGAGCAATCAGTAGCTGCTTGGACTCACAATACTTCATCAGGGATGATGCCGAGAGTTGATGGCTGGGATCTCCAAACTTTGTGCTCCAGATATTCGGCTGAATATAAGATGAAATATTTCGGCAAACTGGCCTATTCTCCGTAAAGCGTTGCATTCTTCGCGATCATTGTCAGCTGTCTTTCGACAGCGTACCTAACCATGCACACGCCCGTTTATACAAGCCTCCAGCTTGACTTTATTGTTGTATTTTGATTAGATGTAGCTATTATACGATAACTCTTCGACGCAAAATTATAAATATATACATATACTAGTTGAATGAATGTAGGAAAAAGCAGGTTGAGAAGAAAGAGATTGAGCTTGTCCAGTGACTTATGAACGGGAGCGCAAGTTAGAAATGTAACCTTTGTGTACCTTAGACTTTTCCAACCATTTTTATCACATTGTCAACTCCGCTTCAAGAATGCTCGGATTCATACTTCGTTTTTCCACTGATTTTCATTCAATCCATACACTTAGGATGCTATATATTACCCTTGTCCGTCCCCTGTTAGAATATGCTTCAACTATATCGTCTCCGAAAAGCGTTCAGTATGAAATCATGCTCGAGAGAGTGCAGCATAAATTCCTCAGGTTTTGTGCATATAAGACAAAGAATCCAATGTCGATCTTTGATCATGATTACTCTAAAATATTAAACATGGTCAACCTGGAAACATTATCTGATCGGAGAATAGTATCCGACCAGAGCTTTATTTTTAATTTGATAAATAATAATATAGATTGTCCAACACTCCTGAGGCAAATCAATCTCTACTCAATGCTCTCCTTGTGAAGGAGAGCAGGATTTCAAACAATGAAATCCAAATCCACATCTGGAGTAATAAATCAATTAAATCGCATTATTGCAAGCTCAAACATACTGTATAATAATATTGATTTTTTTAATGGCACGTTACAGGAATTCAAAAGAAAATTAAGCAAGATTTGTTAATATCGTACCTGTATTTGATTAGTTTCGCGCTTGTCCCTTTTTATGTAAATTTTAGGTTAAGACTTTTTTTTTGTTATGTTTCTTTTTGTTTTTATCAGTTCTATCGTAAACAACTGTAAACATTTGTATAAAAGGACCTCGGTCCGTATATAATACTAATAACAAAACTATGAAAACATTAATATTATTGCAGGAACTACGTCTTCCCAAAGTTTTATTAGGCCCAGTGGCGTCACTTCGCCAGAGCCAGAGTTTATGATAATCGTTAGGGAACTTTGCGAAACAACTGGCAACGAAGCAACACTTTTTTCGCACAGATATATATTTGGTATCCGCAATTCCGAGGGTGATTCGTCTGTCTGACTTAATTCCGACCTTCCGGAACTTTCGCCATCGTCCCTTTGACAAATCGACGCCTCGCAGCAACGATCCGTTAACTAACTAGTGAAACGGTTGGCCGTGTTAACTTTGCATCCAGCTTTCAAACGTGGCCCGACCCTGTGTGATCGTGAAATTCGTCGGAGCTTTGGCCCCGATTTCCGGCGTCGGAATTCGAGCCCAGACATTCTGATCCTCTTTGTGCCGTTTCGCGCGGAAACATCCCCCCGGGCTTTGACAGTCTCTCGTCCAGAATCGAAGGGAATAGTGGAACCGAAATTTTGCGAGTCGGAGCGAGTCGGCCCTCTCTTTTATCGGGATAAATCGTTGAGATTAGACACATCGGCATTAGGTTAATCGACGCCCACGAGGTCTTTGTCGCTCGAACATCAAGATAGAAAAGATGGGTTACTAGGTCGACGTGAAACCTTCGTTTCTGCTCATATTTCGGTGACGTTGTTCTTTGATTAGGCTCGGTAGTAAAATGCTAGCCCTTCTTCCTAGCTAGAACAATTCATAAAATATTGGAATGTTTAGTCATTGATTAGATACGAGTGTTAAGGGTTAATTTCTTTCTTAAGGGGTGCACACCGCCGATTGCTCCGCCGTCATCGAAAATTGCTAATCTGAGCGATCGCCCGTTGAGTCGCAGCTCGCTCACGGAACACAATTCTTGTCAGACACTAAATCTGCGTCACGCGAAGCTCTGAATAAACTAAAACTGGGTCACTTGATGAAAAATCGATCACTTTTTGCTGTCGATGTCGGGAATTTTGGTAAAAATGAAATATGACGAAGCATGTGCGAAATCGACGATGGTTTAAGTCGTCGTCTAGCTGATTTTGAATTTGTTTGGAAAATATTTAGATCGCTTGCAATAAATGAAGTATATTACGAATAAAATTTCGTTCAAATTTATCTTGCCATTTATTTTACGAAATCGTGATTGCTGTGTAAAGAAACATGAAGAAGCACGTTTTTTTAAATAAACGCAAAAATCGTAAAGAGATAGAGGAGTATAGCGACGAAACAAGCTCTTTGAGTCAACGTTCTCGCCAGCTATGCAGTCGGCATGCAGTCGCATTGTAGACAAGTCGTGCTTCATAGCACTTAATTCCAACGTGACCAGGTCAAGATCGCGCGCGATCTTGTCGTGACCTCGTGCATTCTGCTCGACGATCGCGAATATTCATCTCGAAGATCCTCGAAGAAATTGGAAATCGCGTCCCTCGGCTGGTATGAAAAGAAATTCGCGGAAAAATTTCTATCGGCGAGCCGCCGCTGCTAATCGAGATGAATCTCGACCGTGAAGAGTAATTCTTGTCATTAGGAACGCGGTATTAGAGGCCGCGCAGATCGGTGAAACGGGCGCGTGAATGATCGGCCTCGTTATCGAACACTCCTCCTCGAATGGAATCTGTTGATCCAATGGTCGGAATAAATATCGATGAATTTTTCATTCAAGATCGCCGCAGATTGATTTTCTTCTTTCTCTAGAAATAGCATCGAGTACTTTCGTTCATACCGGCGGCGAATTCCTTTGGGGAATCTTGTTTCTGGTTGTACCGTGCGGCGTGCAGGACATTTACGTTGAATGATTGCGCACGGTAACTGGATTGTTGACTTGTAAATGAGAACACGTTTGCTGGGCGAATTCTGAACTGCGCACGAATTTCTCGGCAACTTGCGCTTCGGCCTGGGATTCGTGGATGTCCCGAAAATATTTTGTATGGGAATAAGTTTCCGCCCTTTTGGAGATGTCGTTGTACTTAAGTACCAATAGCGTATTTAATGGAACGTAGTACATGTTTTTAAAAGGTCTATGTCTAAGCTTCAAAACTCAGTTAGTGGCAATTGTTTGGAGCGTGAACAGCAAATGTTTCAAGCAAACAGCATTTGCGGGAAGTCGTGTTGCATTACAGTAGAGACTCCCGTATCCGAACTAATAGGGAGACAAAAGTGGCCGGATAGTGGAATTTTCGGATAATAGAACAATTACTTTCTTTTGCACTACACATCATTTATTCAAGTAGAAATGAACAAAATTGAATTTCTTTCAACATCTAAGGGTCCCATATATTTTTAGCCGCTAAGTCACATAAATTTTTTATTGTAAGCAGCTGCGTAGAATTACATTCCCGTTGTGCCTCAAACCATCGAAGTCCTTTTTCAAATGACTCAAATGCTTCGACATGAGAAAGCACGTCCTCATCGTTACTTTCGTTTGCTGCTTCTATTTGTGTAAAATTTATGTTATCTTCATCGCTACCTTCATCGTTGTCTTCATTGTCTTTATCGCACTGAAACCATTGCATTACATCATCGCTGTTACAATCACATCCTGGTATTCTACGCAATGTAGTGACAGTTTCTTCAAATCTGCTTCTGCTGTTCTTTCTTGTTCACTAATTTCTTCAATTTCACGCATTAAAAGTTTTCTCCATGCTCTTTTCAATGTTGTACTTTCAATGTTGCTCCACGCATTTGCCACCATGTAAAGGCAGTCTTTTAAATTTAGTTTTTTATATTGCTCTATCACGCCCTCTTCATATAAGTGAAACGTAAACAGAAGTTTTTTAAGCAATTCTTTTCTATATAGTCGTTTGAAGCACTCAATGATTTCTTGATCTAGTGACTGTATGAGTGAAGTTACATTAGGTGGCAAAAACATAACTTTTATAAATTCATCCTTCTGGTTAAGAATGTCAAATATAGAATGGGATCTAGCATTGTCTATCAGCAAAACAGTTCTTTCTCTGTGACCATTTTTTAATTGATGTTCTTTAACCGTTGGTATAAAAATATTTTCAAACCATTCAACAAAAAATGTTGCTGTCCATCCAAACATTTGTCTGATTTTTATAAACAACTGGCATTCCACTCATATTGGCATGTTTAAAGTAGCGTGGGTGTTTACTTTTTCCAATGATCAGAATAGGAAGTTAATGGCATCCGGTAGCATTCGCACAAAAAAGTGCAGTAATGTGTTCTTTACTAACTTTGCGACCGGGAGTTGATCTTTCGCGACGAGAAACTAACGTTTTCTGTGCTAGTGTCTTCCAAATTGAACCTGTTTCATCAACATTGTATACATTTGCTAATGTATATTCTTCATCATTTATAAATTTATTAAAATCTGTTCTGAAAATTTCTGCAGCGGTACGTAAACATCGCTACGAAACGTTGTGCGGATAACAGAACATACGGATAATAGAACGTCCGTATATTAGGGTATTCGGATAATGAGGGTACGGATACGGGAGTCTCTACTGTATTTTGTTTTAAAGAAAGGTGTTATATATTTACTATATTACATTTATTATATATTTACGGGGACGATGCTCCATCAAAACCATGATTTCGACGTAAGGGACAAAGATTGCGATGGTGTGCCTAAAAATTCCAAGATTTGCCAGCATTACTTGATGAAAATCCACGTCAAAAATTTAAAGAACTGTCAATTGAATTAAACGTCGATCGATCTACTGTTGGAAAACGTTCACACGTTATGGGTGTGGTTTATACGCTTCTTTTCAACAAAAAACGTGGTAAAAAAGGGCGGAAACTTATTCCCATACCCAATATTTATTATGAAATATCGGCGATTCACACAATCCACACCATTCTCGCAGCATTTCGTTCTTCTTCGTGCTATTTTTAATTCACCGGATCTATCGGGTTAACCTACAATTCCGAGCGAGCTTTTATATAGAAGTGAAATGCATTTTATTTTTAAAGAGTAAAAATTTTAGTAAATAATTGATTGGATATTCTGCTCAACAATCTGCCCCGTCGCTCGCCGTAATTTCATATTTTTTAAATGAACTAGCGTTACGAAATAATTGAGAGCCAGTGGAAGGTTAACGATACGTCCTCCGAAAAAGTGAAAAGTCCTTCATTTATTAAACAAAATTTTTGTAAAAATTGAGAAATAAGAATCTAGTCCAGCTAAAAGTTCTCTTTCGAAGCTTTGATGATTCCGAGCCTCGAAGGATTAAAAATGCACCATAGCACGAACGTAAATAAATTCGCGAAGGCGAACAAGATGCGTCGGACAAGAGATGAAATTTCTGGCGGTCCATCGGCCGAAACTCGGTCGGAATTTCAATCGTGTATCGCATTACCTCGCTGACATAATAATGCCTATCTGTAGTAGGGAATCGCGGGGAACTACTCCCGGAGGATCATTCCCGAGCAGTTCGCTTTTTGTTTGGACGCCGTCACCAAATTAACTCGCAGCCGCAGAATTACGCAGTCGGAGGGTGGGTCCACGCCCTCTGCATCCCCCGCGCACCCTAGCACGCGTCACGGACCGCTCGCCGGAGCTCGAAATAATTTCCTTGCTGGCCTGAAAACTGGAATAACGACACACGCTCTCGGTTGTAGTCCATCCCCGTCGCACCCCGTTGCGTCGGCCGACTATGTGTTTAGCGGGAACGAGGCCGAGTTTAAGCCAGAAAACTAGATGAGAAGCTGCTACCCCGAGATACCGCGGATCCACGCTTCTCTTTCTCTCTCTCTCTTTTCCCTCGTTGTTGCCATTCTCGCTTCCTTCACCAGCGGATTATTTTTGTCTTATCGTTTCTGGACCGGAGCCGTACGCTCGCGTTTCGCCAGATCATCGTGCAACTTCCCCAAGATTCTAGCTGCCCGCGTTCCCGACGATAATCGAGTCATACTGATTCGTACCATGAGATCTCTGCATTTTTAATACAAATATTTTCGGTTGTCAGGAAAAACGCCGCATGCAATTTAACTGATGTCACAACTTTAAACAGCAAAGTCTCGAGAGTGAAAGTACGTGACATGCGGCGTTCTTCCTGACAACCAGGGATATATTCCTTTGAAATTTTATTAATTAGGAGAGTATTAACTCCTAAAAGCACCTAACCGAGGCTGAAGCATGTTCGAGATGACTTAACCAAATGAACGGTACGCTATTAATATTCATCGGCGGCGAGTCATCGGTCGTTATTCATTAAGGGATAAAGTAAATCGATAACAACCGACGATTACACGTCACAGTAAATTGATAATTTACTGCCGGCTAGCCGCCGCGCTAAATACTTCTATATTCCCTGTGATAATAACGTCTCGCCCGCCTGTTAATTAATTAGACGCGAGGAGATTACGCGACACCGCGGATCCGCCGCGACAATATTTCCACAGAAAAAAAAGTTCTCACCACCACAGAGCGGAGATAAGAAAGGAATTTATGTAGGGAATTATTCGAACGAAACTCTCCTTCAACTTACGTTTGCGAATCCGTGTAATTAATGGGTTGCGGAAGTCCAAGGTCGACAGACATTTTACTGAATTAAATAATTGTTACATTACTTTTGAACGAGTTTGATAATTACCCTAATCGTTTAATAGTTCGCCGCAAATCCTCTGGAGCAGTATCGAGACATTAGCGCGGCCCGTCGTGAAATTACGATAAATTATCAGAGAAAAGGAATCTGGCCGAAATTCGTCGTGAATTTGGTGGCAGACAGGGTCGAAAGAAGTATGTTCGCGGCAGAGAGGCGAGATAGTGCTTTTGACATAGCACCGCCAGGGAACCTAATGACTCAGGCCACTCAGAGAATACACTAATTACCATGAAAGCGTCCCGTACACGCTTCCGGAAGACAGGCATTTTACTTGCCCCCCTTCCCTTCTCTCTATCTCTATCTTTCTCTCTCTCTCTCTCTCTCTCTCTCTCTCTCTCTCTCTCTCTCTCTCTCACACACACAGCTTCTATACTTAAGGCAAAGATACTAGTGCCGAGCAGCGGTGCCATGTCCTCCTTGAACAGCAACCCTGCATTTTAGACCAAGTTTCGTGACACCCGTGCTCCTACGGTCTCCTTTAGAGCTCGCACAGAACGTAGTCTGGATCCTCTACGCTTGGATCAACGATCGAAACGGTTCAAGGTATCACTGCTAAGAACTTCCACGTTAAGATTCCCCGACGGAACTTCTCGAACAAACGGAAAAACACTTTCCTATTGAAGGACCAATGAGGAAGATCGAACTCGAACTTTCCAGCATGAATCCAGTTATACTGGAAAATTGTAGGGAATCACTTGGACAGACAACTTCATCCTAAAAAGTACCTGCATTCAACCGAACACTTTGCGTGTAAAAACACTGTTATATTACTTTCAACTTATCAGACATATTAAGAATGAAGATAAATTTCTATTTTACTCCAGATTGTTGCAAATCCGCTAGAAAATTTTCATTTTGTACTAGCTTTCCCCCGCCATGCGTTGCTGTGGCTCAGTATCTTTTAAAAGCATGTTTTTACCTGTCACAGATGTGACATTTATATGTTTTATTTTACAACAATGCTTGTGGGTATACAATATTTTTTGTTGTTCCATTCTCTGTGTATATATCGGGTTTGCCGACTCTAGAACATGCAACATATAATTGTCCGTGTGAGAAGCAATTCGTTTGTAAATCTAATCCGCACAATCCTAAAGATTGTCCTTGAGCTTCGTTAATTGTTATTGTAAACGCCAATCGAATTGGGAATTGCATTCTCTTAAATTGAAATGGCATATTCGTTGGAATCATAGGAATGCGAGGAATGAGAACATCTTCACCTTTGAAACGTCCTGTCAATATTGTTGCTTCTACGACGTTGCTCATTAATTTTTTTCAGAACACGACTGAGAAGATTCTTGTCGTGACGCATTGGTTATAACGCGAATCAACACGAAACCATATCGATTATTCTACATAAATGTTTTCGCAAACGCACCACATTTACATAACTTGAAGTAAGCAGTTAGCGTTGTAGCCGGTGGAAAAAGTCTTCCAAACTCTTGAACGAATGGACTTTTTCGAATGCGGATTGTCCTAAAACCTTCCCGAAGAAACGCTGCGTCCAACGGCTCAAACCCCAGCTTTCTCCGTTCAGCCATTACGGAGATGTTCGATTACAAACAAACGGACATTTACATTTTTATTTATATAGATAGAAGATAGATAGATAAAGATCCGCTGTCTACTAATCAATTACTAAACAATTAGGTATTGAATGAGGTATTATACCAATTTCGTATCCATTTTAAAAATCATAGGAAATATTCTAGGTCGGAAGAAAAGTTTCATTTTCCAGTCAAAATAGCTCCGTGCGTAAAGGATTAAGTGAATCCACTGCTCACTTCTTGAGACAGCGATTAACATTTACGCTGATAACAGCAAGGATCCGCAATATACGTCGTGAAATCCGCGCGGCAATGGCGAGGCCTCGTCCCCAGAGGATCGCGAATCCGTCATCGAATTCGTACTGGCATAAATCCTTTTGTTATTCGCACGCGTCTCGCAGAAGAGCAGCGCGGAATTCGGCTCGGCCGATTGATTCGTTCGCGGGCGAAAATATTGGAGCAGCGTTTCACGGGCAATCGGTGCACGCCCGCCGATTCCCCTGCACGGCTGAACGCCGAAAGAACGATTCCGGTTGCCGTGTTTCGACCGACGCGAATTTTTTCCCTTGATTTTTTTGCCGTCCCCCTCCTTCCGAGTCCCGTCTATTTTCATGTTCTTTGTCCCCCCGCGTTGCGTCGTCGGAACGTCGATTAAATTCATCTTAAATTACCCGTGCATCCCGGGTATCGGCGAAATATCAGTCCACCCCGTCTCTCATCCCCCCGCACCCGTGTCACACTGCGCGCCGATCCCGTTTGATATCTGACAAAGGAATGGAAATTTTGATTTCCATGCAGATTAATTGTTTTCCGCCCATTGCCGGGCCGTTTCTCGCCGGCCAATGAAATTGTACTCGATCGTACGGAATCGGCTGCATGTAACAGATTTCTGCCATCGGATCTGCCATCGGTGACCCAATGATCGTTTCCAGTGTTACCTCTTGCGTCTGATAGAGCTGGACGGGTTAATTGCCGGTAATGGGAGCGAACTCGATTTTCGTCATTAACTCATTAAGGCCCAACGTTCAGTTAACGCGACATTGCACGGAAAATCTTTTTTCCGGCGAATTTTTGTCACCCAATTTTGTTGGGCATGCTGCAGTTATAACAGCAGACTTCGTCGAATTGTTCAGTATTTTTTCTATCACTATTGCCCCTCTTTTCTGGATTCTGGAGTATTTTGAAATTTGCAGAAATCGTATGTTTTCAAGGATAAGAGTATTTGTATTTTTCATTTTTTTCAACAAAATCTGGGATCTTTTGTTCAACTTTTTAATTCCTCATTTTATATTAATTTGAGTTTTTTATGCAATCCAATCCAATTAGAAAATCGTAATTGAAATTTTTATTACTTATTATGAATACATCTAACTCTTCTTCTATATATATTAAAAATTTGTATTTTTATTGTTAGCATTCCTTCCGTTACGTTCGCACCATTAATCGTTCTCAAATTAACTTTCTTATTTTCATTTTTATCTTCTTTTTTTATTTTTAGTATTTTTGAATTTATCAATGAGACATTTGAACCTGAGTCATAAATCCCAGTTACATTCAATGTTCCATTTAATACAATAGTACATTGAGTTTAATCAATGGTGGAATGAATGAATAGTTGTTAAACTGTAGGTTTTCTTCTTCATCCAAATAAGTTGTAGATAATTCTTGTGATACGCTAATCCAAATTTTTCTTGATTGATGGCTTTTTTTAGCGTGTTTTTTATTTTAGCATATGTTTCTGTGTTTATCAGCTCTGTGTGATGACTTGCTACTTGAAATTCTTCTGGTATTTTAAAAGTGCGATCATCCTGTGTTGTTATTAAGGTTAAGCATACGAGGTTAGTTTTCCTGTCTGTCACACTTTTCACTTCAAATGCAAACTGTAATTTACCCATTTCTTTTCTGAATCTTCCAGAAATGAATGTTGTTTTGTAAGCGTCTTTTACTTAATTAATTCCTCTTTTTGGGAACATTCATAAATAATTAAGCTAAATTGTGTCCCTGTAAATCAAAGACAATTTTTATTATTTTAAAGCTTATAAACTAAGGTTTACTTTATCACAAATCATACCTGTAAAACAAAGAAAACATTCAATGTTTATTATTCGCTCTGTTGTTCCTTTCTTACTATTACAATTTATTATAATCTTCTTTTGTTATCATTAGTACACGCCTTTCTCCCACGTGTTTCGCATCATCATCTTCACCTTATTATCTTTGTTGTACCTATGGATGTCTGGCTTACCGAGCATCGTTATTACGCGGGATGATTCAAATAATATTAGGGAAGTGCCATGTACTTTCCTTACATGTTTTTAAGAATCCTTTGTATCGTCGAGTAAATATCCGATCGCTTTAAGCCATATATTTTCAAGCTCCGTGAAAAATGAATTGATAGAATTAACGACGGCGTAATGGGTCAATTAATATATACTTGGGTTCGATACCCGCGCATTTGCAATATCACTTAACGTTTTCGATAACATTAATAACGTGATTTCGCGAATCGTGCTAATAAAGCGGAGATATCCACCGGAGTAAAGTAAACAATTTTAATATGAATATTCCGTAAACTAATTAATTTCGTGAAGCGATATCTATACGGATACGTGCGTTAATAAACTCTCGGGAATTGTGATTCGTACAAAAGGAGCGGACAGGGCCTTGCCATAAATCGAACGGGAAATATAAAAGCGAACAAGAAGAAACGATCGTCTGAAAGGATCCGGTAAAAAACAACGCTGAACGTCTTAATTTCCATGAACTTGTCATTCTCCGCAAGAAGTCATTATATTTCTCATCGCGTCTTCACTCTGAACCCCCAGCGAGAAACTTTCGCGAAGCGAGAAGAGACAGTTGGCGTTTCATAGCCGAAGAAATCTCGTTAGCTGTCGGACTGTGCGCCAAGGTGGAAAGTGAATCGCAATTAGGAATCAGGTTGCTCGTGACAAAGGTCAGTCCGTCGCGTCGTCTTCGTCGCGATTTTTCCTTGGGCTCGAACTGGGAAACGGGTTTTTCCGCACTGGCAAGACAGCGATGGCGACAGACGCGTCCATTGGCCCTTGGAATACTAATCGAGTCTACCTCTCTGCGAGAATCTCAAATTAATTCCAATATATACGAACATTGTCTTTATATGCGTCATTAATATTTAACGTTCAAAGTTGGTGCAGATTTGTGAACAACGCACAATTAATCTTCTTCCTTGTTCAGATTTTCTTGTTCTTATTAAGAGAAATTATAGAAATAGTTGCATTTTAAAGTTTTATCGCATTCAGAAAAGGCGAAACTTTTTGGTCGCCACGGCGAAAGTTACGATTTATTTGATGATTTCGGTGATTAAAACTTTCCTGTAATTCTTAATTTCCTAAAGAAGGAGAAACTATATATCTATGGAAATTAATAGCGTACATCTTTATTAGACTCTGTTCAGAATCTTCATCGCGAGTCTAACTCGAAATATCGAGTAAAACTCGGAGTTAACCTTAAAGGTCGCTGCCCACTAGGACGCACGTCAGCCGGACCGCACCGTCACTCGCTCGTCAAATTGAAGCCGCGCTGGTAGTTTTGTCGCCCACTAGAACGGACGTCAGCCGGACCGCACTGCGCCGGCACTTTCAGTGGCGCTCACCACTAGCGCGGTCGTTCACCGCGCCGTAACCCGTCAAACAACCTAACCCAGACCGTTCTATGTAGTGGTGAGCGCCACTGGCGACAACTCATGTCGGGCGAAGATATATTGCTTTCTGGTTCGAAAAAAACGTCGACCACGCAAATTTGACAGGGTGGTTCCTCAAGATAAAAGTCTGCTCTATCGCGTGATGTAGTTCGATTTTACGCTGGACCCTTATTTTTTAACATAAACTGAAAAATATCCTCAAAACTTGGTGCAAAAGTCATGTCTTTTCATCTCTAACGATTGCTTAAACATGTTTAAACATTCATAATGTATTGATATTGAATATCATTGTATTCAGGAAAGTCTATAGAATCTTTTGCTGTAAAGAACAATTCAATATCGTTTATAATAACTTCACAATATTTGTTTAAAGTTGACAAATATTTTTTTTTTCAAAATCATGTTTCTCAATGCGCGTCTCGGGGGAAAATTAAGGGCAGATTCAGAATCAGCGCAAAAAACTCTATAAGAATCACCCAACAATAATTGTGGAACATGAAAAAAGATTGATTGTGTTGGACAGAGTAATTACTGTCATATTTTGTGGTCTGGAAACCGTGTTTCTGAACGCTCGAATATATCGTGCTTTAGACTTAATCTTCAGATATTTTTATTTAAAGTTGACGCATCTTGTAGCCCAGATCATAGCAGCTATAGGTGCCAAGACACTTCTGTAGGTTCGACGGTAGGGCACCAGTTTACTATACGCAGGTAAGCGGTCCGGGTGCGAGTCCGACGATGGTAATAATGTTGGGGCGTACGGTCGAGTTTTTATTGCTTTATGACTCGGTGACATCGTGGACTTTTTCGGAGTTTTCTGGCGATAGTCAATGTATTCTAAAGACACGCTGAAATAATTTGGTTATTGCAGATTACCGGGGTTCGGGCGCAGTTACTTTTGAGTGGCGAGCATTAGCACTTAGCACTACCTACACAATCGCTTCTTATTTTACTGTAACGACTACGATTTTATTAGAGGGACGAAAGGAAAATTTTCGAAGCTCGCGCGAGTCCTTTCATTTGTTTTCCACATCAATGTGCTATTTCGGATATATCCACGAACATGATTTTGACTTGGATCTATTCTGACTCTCGCATAATTAGTAGCCCAATAAAATTTCTGTTCTCGACAATGGTTACTACTACTAATAGCCAAAAATGATTTCCGTCATTGATAACGGTTCCTTATGACCAAAAAGAATTGTTGTCATTTATAATGGTTGTTTACCAGTCAGATATAGTGTCTATCATCGATAATGATTATTTGTAACTATTGGGTTGTGTAATAAATTCTCGCGTTTTGCGTATCTTATTTTTTTCCCCGCAATTTTCCATCGACAGAAGGGACATTCTCGGCGAGAATGTTTTGCCGGTTGCTGGATGTGCTGTTCCTACGGTATACGTGCGACGATCTTAACGATTCGTAAAAACGATTAAAATGAAGATCCCAAACACTAGAATTGGTTCGTATTGATTTCGAATTGATTTCGTATATTTGTCAGTTAATGACGATTTTAGTTATACTAATTTTCAAATTTTAAATACTTATAAAAGAAATTGTATTCACATAACTTAAAATATACTGCCAATTTTGCGATAATTGTTATTCAGACACTATAAACAATAGCCTTTTTTCAATTTAATAAAAAAAAATCATTTGTAGAAAGTTCATATTTTATCACAAGGAATGCAGTAATCGTTTACTTTCATAGAAATTATTCGGGAAATCTAGTTTATTAAAAATATTAATTTGCATATGTTCTACTTACAAATAGTCATTATCGATGATAGACTATCTTTGACTGATAAATATCCATTATAAATGACAACAATTCTTTTTGGTCATAAGGAACCGTTATCGATGATGGAAATAATTTTTGGCTATTAGTATTAGTAACCGCATTGTCGAGGACAGAAATTTATTTGTGCTACTGACCATGCGAGAGTCAGATTAGGTCTAACGTCAAATTATCATCGATAAGGTCCAAGTCAGATTATCATCGATAATGATTATTTGTAACTATAACATATGCAAATTAATATTTTTAATAAACTAGATTTCCCGAATAATTTCTATGAAAGTCAACGATTGCATTTGTCAATTACTGCATTCCTTGTGGTAAAATATGAACTTCTTACAAATGATATTTTTTATTAAATTGAAAAAAGGCTATTGTCTATAGTGCCTGGATAACAATTATCACAAAATTGACAATATGCTTAAGTTATTTCGCCACAAGTGAGCATTGCTAACGCGATTTATCATATACATCCGATGATCTGACAAAAATGTTTCCAACAAAAGTTGATCAGTATTCACTTTTGTACAAATCTCGATATCAAAAATTAAAAGTAAATTTTTTTATAAAAAACTGAAGATTACTTCAATTTTTTAAATATTAACATATATTTTTTATTTCATAATATTCTAACTGGTATCGAGACGAATTCAACGACCTATAACAATACAACATTATAAACCTTGAAATAACGGTGCAATAAAAAGTTTTCTTGGCCACAGAAGGTGCTGGCGCGCAAAACATTCTCGCCGAGAATGTTCCTTCTGTCGAGGCGTTGACGAGTCGTGCTGTGCTGTGCCGTTACAGGTACAGTGGGCGCACTCCCATTGAAATACACAGAAGAAAGCCAAAACGGCGAGGTGCGGCGGCGCGGTCCGGCTGACGTGCGGTCTAGTGGGCGCACATTTTACGGGTCGACACCGAGTCACGCTCGTGCTGTGCTGTTGCAGATATAGTGGGCGCACTCCCATTGAAATACACAGAAGAAACCCTAAACTGACGTGCCGGCGCGGTGCGGTCCGGCCGACGTGCGTCCTAGTGGGCAGCGACCTTAATTTGCATCGGTTAACGCGATAATAATAAATATGAAATGTGAAAATGTAAGTATGAAAATACGCTGAAAGCTTGCAATAGGTTTGGGGATATTGGAAGACCGGAGTGTCCTCGACGGGTCAAAATGACTCGGCACTCGTCGGACGGGGATTAAAATCGTCCGCGTCTGTAAATACGCGAAGACATTCGCGATGAATGGGGTCCAGGAGCTCGTTCGATCGGCAGTACTAACAAGCGACCGTTTAAACACCGCGTTTACCATTCAGCTAGCCGCTGACAATGAGACGGGCAAACGATTAATGCAAATCACGTCTCGCTCTGGTTTCGTCGGGGCGCATCGGCAGCCAGACAGTAATTAAATCTTCGGCCGGAAGGCGGCTGTTTTTCTTCGGTCTAGTCCGCAGGATGTAATTTCGGGGCGGCTGACAAAAAAATCGAACTTTCTTCGACTGGTGAAATTCGTGGAGGACGTGAGAGGTTTCCCTATTCCACCTCCAGTTCGTCTGGTGATTAAAAACTCGGAATGAGCGTTTTAAACAATATTGAGAGGGGAACGGGACACTTAAACTTTGACTTGGAAACAGTTTGAGAAAATTGTGTCGCGAGAAACTCGTAGGCAGCGGAAGCTATCGTGGTTATTCAAATGTAATTCGAGCAATTTATCAGCGGCCTTAGTATTCCGGTTTGAAGAGGCACGTCGCCGGTTTCGGGGAGTCTAAACGGCCGGCATTATTCCGAATATTTAATCCGCGTCAAGTGAAAACGCGTAATTGAAGGGGCCCCTTTACAGGGACGATTTCTCATGGAGAACCGTCGGTCTAGTGGCGTTTCGTATTACTTTAACGAACCGACACTAGACAGAGCAGAAGACCTTCGCAGTCGTCGTTTCTGGCAGAAGAATCTCTTTGCTCCTCTCCGAATCTCCACTGGCCTCTCTCTTTCCTTGTACCAGTCTGTCGTTCCCCTTTTTCTGTTAGTCGGGGAAAAAAACTTTAAACGACGCAGCCGCCCCGTTGATAGGAAAACGGCCCTTTGGTCTTCGCTAATTTTTTCCCCCGGAAGTTTGCGAAAACTCTCCAAGCCATTTTTTATCGATGCCGGCCCGGCTTCAGCTCACTTTTCCTCGGAAAAGGAACGAGAGAACGTCGGATGAGTTACCTACCCGCCGCCCGTCGCGTTTCATATTTCCTGAACACGGGCGGAAGGCCAATCTCGACTTGAAATTTGTGGAAAAGTTCCGAGGACACTGCGGACGATTCGGCTCCCTGGAAATGGCCGATCCACCTTCGGGATTTTTTCGAAAATGAAAAAGAAATTTGATTTTCCGAGGCAACAGCGACCCGTTTTGTTCGACGGACAAAAATGTTATCCCCCCGATAGCGTCGGTTTTGTCTTCGCTGATAGGAACTGTCGAGCGAGCGAACGCCGGCTACAAATATCGCGATTTTTTTCCACGACTTTTCCAACCCGGTGTCGCTTTTTGTTCGCGGGCGTGTATTAAACTGGATGCTATTAAAACCATTATTCGCTGGATCGCAGGGTTTTGTCGTTACAGGCTGCTTTCGCAATTTTTAGCTCTCGTCCGTTCCTCGTAACAAGGTAAACAGCTATTTTTCGTGGTTTTTTTATTCAAACTGATGACCCTACTTATTCTTTTAAAGTAGGCGCCACAACTGGATCCATCTTCATATTTTCAACGCTTTTTACACATCAGTTCGTCGCAATTTTTTGACAATTTACAATTTCTCTCGTCCAAGAGATCGTTTCTCACTATTGTAGATTGGTGCTCGAATAAACGCGTATCTTTTGAGCTGGCGTAAATTACCCCTAGCGAAGCAGATCATTTTCCGCTTATGTGTTTCACATTGCAAAATAAATGTCACGATGCTTCCGGCAAATTTACAAACTGTTACGAGCCAGGGCCGCGAGCAGCGCGAGTAGCCGGCGAAGGGTTGTTAACCAGGGAATATGGTATAAATTTGTTAGTTAAAGGTACGCGGACGAACCCAATGCGAAATTAGGAAGCCGCTAGGAATGGAGTCAAACGCAGACGAACCTGATGCGAAATCAGGAAGCTGCTAGGAAGGTGTAACTTGGTGAACGAACCCAATGTGAAATTGGGGAGTCACTAGGAACGACGCGCAGACGAACCCGATGCGAAATCGGGGAGCTGCTATGAGGTTGTAAAACAGCGCGGAAGAACCCAATGCGAAATTGGGGAGCCGCTGGGAGGTTGGATAAAAGCACAGACGAACCTGATGCGAAATCAGGGAGCCGCTAGGATGGTATAGTTTTCGTGGACGAACCCAATGCGAAACTGGGGAGCCACTAGGTAGGAAAAATCTCTATTTGAATAATTGGTATGTCGCGAACGAACCTGATGCGTAATCAGGGAGTCGCTAGGATAGTTAGTAGGCCTCGTAACTAATATAATCTAATTGATACAACCCGAGCGGTAAGGTTGTATCGAGTGGGAACGTTCAATTACTATATTAGGATATTGGATGATAATTATGGGTTTAATAAATTTGCTCTAATTACCAAAGAACACAAATATATTCTAATTATAAATATCTGTGATGCAAATGTGTAATTGTCGCGAATGGAATGAAGATGAAAGGTATAGAATGTAGAAGAAGGAATTTACCTAAACTATGATGCTCGGTTTTGACGCACTGGCAATGCGGGGGACTCGGAATTTAAACCCAACTCACAGAGTCTATATGGTTAACCCTGATTCGAAAGGTACTATAGCCCGATCTCACTAGAAGTTGACTTTCCGAAATACAGCACGACGCGACGTGACACGTGTCTACCGAAGTACTAGCCCACGAGAGTAAGAATCTAAGGGTTTATATACCCCTACAATGAATGGAATGCTCTGTTCGTAACCTAATCGCGTTTAGAGATTAGGGCTTAGGGCCAAACTCTCATTTTTGTCACTTCTAATGAACTCGGAGCCAGAGCTCGGTCCTAAATTAAAGGGTTCAACTATGATATCAAAGGTTATCTAGGACGCTTCCTGCCAGAGACGATCCGAAAGAGATTCCCGTGAGAAAACGAACGGAATATATTCTCTATCCGTAACAAAACAAATGACAGAACAGTATACCTTATTTCGGGAAAACTATTGATTCCAGGAGAATGAATTTGATCTTGTGTATAATTGGAATAGAAATTCTAATAGAAGTAGTGACATAACAGGCTGGAAACAAGTGTTTCATTTTCCTGGGAGTCCAATTACAAGTTGCAAGTCGCTCGAGCAACATGTTGGCGAGGCAACAACATGAAAAGGATGACGCGGAGAAATTCGAGAAGCCTTGATACAGCGAAGATCCCCTGTCGTTGCCGGTTAAACGAGCAGTATCGAAAACAGTTTCGACAGAATTGTCGAAGGGGATCGGGCAAGTAGAAAGGGACTGACTAGGTCAGACCGAGGAAGCAATTTCCCCGAGAATTTCCGGGCGTAATATGTGCTATAATTTTCCGGCGGAAACTTTCGAATTCTCATAAAAAATTAACCCGAGCGAAAATGATGGAACTTCTCGTCGGCTACGCTCAAGGGCTCGAATATCGATCGAGGAGAACACCGAGAAGGGGGAAGGGGCTAGATGGTTGAAAGGTGGGGGTGACATAGGGGCGGGCCGAATTCTTGAAAACCCTGACGACCAAACTTTTCGTTTGCCTCCGGTGGGCAGGCTCGTTTAAAGAACAAACTTTCGCGGTATTAAAAAGGGAGAAATATGCATTAACCGGCGCGCGGCGGCTCAGCACTGGAAATATTTCACGTTTCTCTGTTCGATCGACGACCAGTTCCGCTGATATTTGACATTGATACAGACGCGAATCCGCCGGGCAAAATTTGGCAGCCTGGGATTTCGATATTGTCTAAATACGGTCCTCTTTTTAGCGTACAGCGACTCGCACTAATATTCGAACGCTCTCAAAACATCGGTATCTTTTTTAATATTGGACAGCACGATTTGAATTTTTTTGAGAAGCTGGAGCAATTCATTTACTGTATAATGTGAGAAGAAATTTTTTCGAAAATTCCAGTTGCTCGGAATTGTAGAGAAAATACTGTATGTATGTATTTATTCCTGTTCCCTTTCGGGTTACAGGGAGAACCCGATCCCTCTACATTTACATTTCTTACAATCTATATACAGTGGGTGTACAAAGTATTCGTACACCTTTTAAAAACTAATAACTTCTTTATAATTGTATCAAACGACCTGATTTTTTATAATCAATTGGAAGCACTAGTTTACAAACTGATATGCAAAAAAGATTTTCCAAAAATTACAATTTACAAGGTTGCAGGCAAAAATAAAAAAGGCATTTTTTAAAACTTTTTTATTTGGGTCCTCAATGAAAATTTAAAACATATGTTTTCTAGATCCATGTTCTTTATACACATGTTGGAAATTTCATCGAAATCGATTGACGCAGGAAAAAACAACAGGCATCGAAAGATGTACGATTCTGTGGATTTTAAGCAGAAACTGAGCAAAAGTCGTGGAAAACTACGATTTTCACCATTTTTAACCGCTTGTAGCTCGTGTGTATGTTAATCGATTTCAATGAAATTTTCAACATGTGTATGACTAACATAGATCTACAAAACATACATTTTAAATTTTCATTAAGGACCCAAATAGAAAAGTTTAAAAAAATGCCTTTTTTATTTTTGCATTTAACCTTGTAAATTATAATTTTTGGAAAATCTTTTTTGTATATCATTTCGCAAACCAATGCTTGTAATTGATTATAAAGAATCAGGTTGTTTGGTACAATTATAAAAATGTTATTAGTTTCTAAAAAGTGTACGAATACTTTGTACACCCACTGTACATATACGAAGCTTTTTTCTTTCTTTCACTCACACACACTCTCTGTAGAGAAAATACTGAAAGTTGCGTTTTTTATATTTAAAACATACGTTTTGTAGATCTGTGTCAAAACGACAGACATTGAAAGATGGGAGAATCCTTAGGTTTATTGCAGAGAAACTGCAATTTGTACCATCTTGAACGTTTATAGCTGATTGGATTTAAAAATAAATTTGATTAAAATCAGGTATTTTTCGAAACAAGAGGAAAAACGCGAACGTACGGTATAAAATAAATATCCCGAGGGCAATTTGTCACCGAGAGTGCATCGTAACGAATCATCGGTGGAGGAGCCACGGTTCAATAAGTTATGATCGAACCTTTATACCACAATCAAACGCAATATTGTTGGCAAGTAGCTCAGTTATAGGTAACAGCAATTCTATACAGTTGTGGCGCATGGAAATATGTATCACGGTTTGGTATCGTTACGCACGTAAGCGGATGAAAGCAGGGAAAGATCAACGAGGAAATGTTCTCTTTGTGCGATGTGAATAAAATATACAGATTTCATATTTTCGCGAGAAACGCGCGACGTTATCGGTAAATTGTAACAAACAATTTGTTCTGGCTTTTTTCACTAAAGATTTACAATACGTCGTTATTTACAAACCCCCGATATATTCGGTTGCAATTTATTTATCGCCGGCTCAAACACTGTTCGAAACACACGATTGTGAAATTGCGACAGGACGAGAAAAGTTCGATGAAAAACACCTGTCGAGTTCATAAAAACCAGAGATTCTAGTCTATAATTAATTGTCCAAATATATTTTATCAAGACACGTAACTTGGAAGAAATGAATATTACAAAAATAACTTCCACGCAGAATATCCATTGCAGTAACAAATTGGAACGTAAATCCACGAAAACAACGAGCGTGTATTTTATTAAGCAAGAAGCCGCAGGTCGTAAACCCTAAGGTCGCAAACAGGGCAGCTAGGTGGGCGAAGGGCCGTGGGTTAATCATCGTTACGTTTCCAATAAAACTGGCCGCAGTACCATTCTCACTCTCCCGGAGTTTCGGCATTGCGACAACTTGGAATTCGACGTTTCCCTCTCTGGGAAAGAGTAGAATCGCATCTGGTTTGACAAAAGGGTTTGGCCGCGTCTCGAGGTTGCCGGGTGCAGCGTGTACCCTGGAAAGAATCGCGGCGGGGCCGGGGCATCAGCGTTTAATTTAAATAATAAACGCTGGACAGGCCTTGATGGCGTCTCCCGGTGCATCCGACGTGGCGGTGTTCGCTGCCAAAAGCTGTCCCACGGACAGATAGTTAACCGAGCAGTAAAGCTCCGAGCCGTGGCGCGCCAGACGACCGTAACGGCAAACGTAACTCCGGCATCGAGAGACCACCCCTCCTCTTCCCTTCATCTTTATCTTTCTCTCTCCACAGCGCGCTGGAAATCCGTTTTTCGCGACCAAAATTATTTTACTTCAAATATCACTGTTGTGGTCCAACGCGATCGTAATGCATTCGAGCAGGACTGGAAAACAAGCGTACTGTCAGTGTAAAAAGTACATCCTTTGATAATTTTGTTCAATGTGGACAAACGGCTCGAATTTTTTACAGACCATAGAAGGATTGGTTTACTAGCTAATCCGTAAATAATTTCTTTTTAATTCTTATTGATCGCACTTGCGAAGGAAAAAGTGAAGATCACAATTTCAAAATTTTTCATCTGTGCCTGTAATGAAAATTTGGAAGATGTATTTTGTAAAAAACAGCGTCTGGTAAGATGTAATCATTGTAAGATGTAAAAATCTTTGAATGTCGGGTGTGCGATTCATTTAATATAACTTGCTTAGATCTACCAAAGGTACCTTCGAAATTTTCATTGTAGACACAGATGAAAAATTTAAAGATTGTGACCTTTACTCTTTTCTTCGCAGCTGCAACCAATAGCAATTTTCAAAAAACTGAAACTGTTTGATCCAATTTTAAAGGGTGTACGAATACTTTTTACACTGACTATATGTATGTATTACACTATATGTATGTTGCAAAAAATGTATGTTTGTGGAGTGCGAGTAATTGAAGGTTAAAAAATTGAATTTTGGCCACGAAAAATGGATTTCCAGTCCACCGTGCGTTTCTATTTCTCTCTGTCTCTATCTCTCTCCCTATCTCTATTCGACTCCGTATTCGTGTGCATCTCATTCTGTCTTTCTCTGGCCATGTTCCTCTTTCCGGCACCTCTGACCGGCGAACTTGGCTGGCCAACGAGAGACGCCTCAGACGATCGCCCGCCGCGAAAGTTTTCCCATTTTCGGGTGAATCGATGCACATAATTCGACGCATACGCTCCGCCATTCCACTTTCCACCCTCCGACGGCCTCGTCTCCCGTTTGTTCCGCCCTTTGTCTTCGCGACGCATAACCGCGTATTTAAAGCGCGACGTGATGGCGAAAGTTTTACCCGGCCGCCGCCACGCTGGCCAATGACTATGCTCTTCTATCCGTGGGATAGAGAGGACCGTGTTGTGTTGTGTTCGAATTCTCGAAGGGAGCATTGGCGACGGAGGGTGGCATCGTTATTGGGATAGGATAATGGACACGTATTGTCAAGGATGGACGCCGTTCCATGGGGAATTTTTATTTATTCGTATGGGCGGCCGTGGTGACTGCAAATTGGCAGCTCTCGAATTGATTGCGGCGGTCACTGTGAAATTGAGACTAAAAAGGGTGTTTATAATTGATCTTTTTCCTAATTCTGCGTTCCCGTGGGCAAGCATTAAGGGCGTAGTCTCGTTTCCAGGATTGTAATGTCAAAGATGGGGTTTTTCAGTACTTTTTGTGGAGAATTTGATACTTTATCCGAATTAGACAAAAAATATTGGGCATCCATTAAGAAAACCGAAAGTGACACCCATTTATTGGGTATGGGAATAAGTTTCCGCCCTTTTTTGTTAAAAAGAAGCTCTTTATTCAGAAATTCAAATGGAAAGTAAATTCATTCAAAGTATGCTCTATCGGCATCTACAACCTTCTTCCACCGTTCAGGTAATAAACGAATTACTCAAAGAAAAAAATCTGGTTGTTTTGATGCAAGCCATTCATCGAGCTGATTTCGGATATGGCCTACTGCATGGATCGGAACAAGTGGAAATCTGAAGGAGCAATGTCCAGCGAATATGGCGGGTGTGGCAAAATTTTCCAGTTCACTCCTTCCAAGTATTTCTTGACGAGTTTTGCGACATGTGGCCTAGCGTTGTCATGTAACGGAATCAGCTTATCGTGCCTGTTGTCCCATTCCGGTCGATTCTCTTGTAATGCTCGCTTCAAACGTAATAGTCGTAGTTCTTCAAGTGTTTGACGTGGATTTTCATCAAGTAATGCTCGCAAATCTGTATGTTCGAATTTTTTTGGCGCACCATCGCGATCTTTATCCCTTACGTCGAAATCATGGTTTTAAACCGCCGGAACCATTTTTTACAATTTGTATTTGATGGAGTATCGACCCCGTAAATATCCACGATCAAACGATGCGTTTCTCCGCGATACCTTTCTTTAAAACAAAATAATGCAACACAACTTCCCGCAAATGCTGCTTACTTGGAAGAAAAGTCGACATTTTTGCCACTAACTGCGTTTTCAAGCTTAGACACACACCTTTCAAAAACATGTACTACGTTCCATCAAATATGCGATCGGTACTTTCGTATAACGACATCTGCCAAAAGGGCGGAAACTTATTCCCATACCCAATATATAAATAAAAATGTAAATGTCCGTTGTCCGTTTGTTTGTAATCGAACATCTCCGTAACGGCTGAACGTAGAAAGCTGGGGTTCGAGCCATTAAAGGCAGCGTTCCTTCGGGAAGGTTTTAGGACAATCCGCATTCGAGAAAGTCCATTCGTTCAAGAGTTTCGACGACTTTTTCCACCGGCTACAACGCTAACTGCTCAGTTCAAGTTATGTGAATGTGGCGCGTTTGCGAAAACATTGATGTAGAATAATCGACATGGTTTCGTGTTGATTCGCGTTACAACTAATGAGTCACGACGAGAATCTTCTCAGTGGTATTTTACTTCAAATTATATCGTGAAATATCTATATAAATAGAAAGATTCGCCTATTTGGAGTGATTTGTTCTGTAAGTTTCTCACTGCATTGGAATTCAGCTGAGTTAGATTGGTCTGCGTTTCAATTGAAATATTTGGTCAGTATTCTAGGTTAGTATATATGTTATTGATATAACTTTCTTTCTGCTTTAGTACATAAAAAGAATGACTCGCAGAAGAACAAACTTAGGTCGTCGTACTCGCGGAACGAAAGCAGTACGACGATTAAGATCAAATCAAATTGAGGAAGAACGGGCATCACAAGGAATGGTTCAAATACGTGCCAAGCTTGAGGATGCACGGTTGCGAGCACGGCGATCGGGTTCTGCAGCTTCAGATCTGCATCCAACTCAACAGAATGAACGCGACAGGCTGAGAGTGGGTGAAAGACGACAACGAGAAACAGCAGATGAGCGTCAAACACGACTCCGTGATCAGCAATCACGCGATTAAAATGTCACATGTGTGACAAGTAAAAACGTGGTTTTAAAAAATACTGAGCCACAGCAACGCGTGGCGGGGGAAAACTAGTATCTCGATAAAAAAGAATAGTAACAAATAATAGATTGCAAAACCACACAGCATTTGTTTGAAAAATTGATTCGTTCAACGAATAACTTGAGAGTTATTTGAAGTCGTCATATTACGAGACTCGTCCTGTATGTTATAATATGTATTTAAAATCATAGCGCAACTTCTACTTCTCGCATGGACAATCATCGATAAATTATTACAATTACAGCACAACAGGAAAGTAAACTAAGTCAACTAACTGTGGCAAACATTCTTTAATCAACGATACACAAAATATCGCGTTCACGGAACGACTGAATACATTCGAACGAAATAATAAAAGCGATTACTTATTTTATTTTGAAACAGCACTGCTAAATTGGTCGCGAGCACTAATTGCCTTTACAACACCGCTTTCAAATTTTCAACCATGAAATTTCATTTAAAAAAACCCGTTAAAAATGTATCCGATACATTACTCGCAATTTTCATTGGACATCTGCGGGTCATTTAATAGGTGAGCATGTAATTGTTTTAATAACTACATGTTAACCTGTTTCACAAGTGTTCGCGAGCTATCGGAAAAATGAAAATTTACGCGAGCATATAATTGTTTTAATAACTACATACACGGTATAAAACGTCGTAATATTCCGTTTATGTTTCAATAATTCCGAGAACAATGTGCAGCCCAGATATTTTCAATAATTCTCGGGAGGTCGATCGATACTTTCTTCGAAGGGAATACGCCGCGCGCCGGTCGGTGGTGCTCGCCGTGAATCGCACAGTCGCCCGTATTTCACTTTCATAAACGGGACTTGTTGAAAATTTTAATTTCAAGGGGCTTTTCACGAAATTATCTTGGTCTTTTGAATCCCTCCATTCAGGTCCGTTTTAATTTAAATGCCGGGGGCGAGTATTGCGCAGCGGTCTCTCGCCGAGCAACGGCGGAAATTTGTCGCGAAGAATCGGGCGGACCCGTTTAAATGTATCCACTAAATTTTCATGGAATATCGTTTGAAGTTGACGACAGTGGCTGGCCAATTCAGAACGAGCGGAAACACGTTTAAAAGAAGCGGCCGCGGCTCGAAACCTTTCAGCGCGGCTCTCGCCGGCGAAAAAAGGGCCGTATCTTTTCTAAAGAACCGCAGAGAATGAAACATCTGTCGGCGGAATCATTAAGTCGTCGATGCCGAAAAGAACTGCGGTAAAAGTGGCAATTTAGCCCCGTCTTAATAAGAAGAAAACGGCGATTACGCGTAATGAAATTTCGCGGACGATTCACTTGCTTCGGAGTCGGGGATTTTTCGAAATAACACATTCAACGAGCCGAACCTTACCGTTTAGTAATCTTGAAAGGGAAAGACAAGTTTTTAATTGGCTTCCGCGAGTTAGCAGCTGAAACGTCTTTTGGAACGCGACACAGAAACGTGACATAATTTCACGTTCTATCATCATTTTCTCTCGTTCCGTATTTGTTGGTTCCCACGGACACGGTGGAAACGTTTTAAACATTCATAGGAACAATCTCGTCTGCAACAGTGGGTCCTTTTCAAATTCCTCGCTCGAAGGACATCTAGCGGCGGCGGTCGAAATTGCACTAAAAAATATTCGTCCTTCTTTCTTGTATGTGACTTCCCTTTTCGCGGCCCGTTGGATATAGACTGAAAGAAAGTTTAGAGTGATTTAAACGAACTTTTGTCCACCACATCCGCTATTTTTCCGGGGGTCCCGTTCGTTCATTCCCGCCGCCATTCGAAGTTTACCGAGCATTGTACCGTTTCAAGTTCGAGCGACTGGTCCCGTTGAAATTTCCTTCTGGTTCGAGTTTCAACTTCGAAACTGTTCTCGCATGCGTGGAACTGCATACGTCTCTTTATTGTTAGTATCATTCTGGCCCGTGCTACATGAATCGAAAATGTCGTTCGCGTGGTTTACTGGCTCCTTTACAAATTATACCGCCGTTGCGGCTCGCATGAGCGAATTTTTACGACGAAGAATACACGGGAATATATACATACAACACATACAGCGGACCGAAAAGTATTTGAACGCTAAATTTCCTGTTCACGAGAGATTCCCAATATTTAAAAAAATTCTACGATAATAATTTCGGTCGTCCGCGTAAATTCAGTCGCTTCGAGAAACAAATAAGTCGTCCCAGCTGAAAATGGCCGGTAAATTCCGGATCGATCTCGGCGTGCTCGCGTAGCCGGCCAGGAGCTCAGCACGTGCATTAAAATAAAATACGACGGCAAGAATCACGAGTTCTTTGAGGGTCGGGTCTCAACGGCTGCGAATTGAAAAGAGAAATACGCGCGGCCCGTTTGTCGTGCGTTGCCGTGAGTTACTCTGCAACCTAATGTACTCAAAGCATCGCGGAATATTTGAACTCAAAGTCGCCAGATCAAGACTTGTCCCCCACTCTACCTTTCGCTTTCGCCGCGCCCCACAGTGCGCCGAACCATTGACAAAAATCGAAAAAGTCACTGCTTCATGTCGATTTAAAACTATGTTCATAGGAAAAATTCAAAAAATTAATGAGGAAATTAGTTACAAGCGAATCTGTAAGCGAATTTTAGGAAGATCGAATAGTACATCAGTTCATAGCGTAACTTGTTTCCGTTGTGTTATGAACACGAGACGTTTGTAAGAAATAATCTTTTTAGAAAATGATGGCTAAGGGTTGACTAATTGTAATTCATCTTCAAAAATTTTGTAATAGTTATATGCAATATAATAATTAACCTGAAATGAAAGTATTCAGTTTTATTGGTTTCCCTAATCTTTAGAAGAGGATAAAAAAAGTGATTCGAAGTAACTCTGGGATTTTGATTGCGTCGTATTAGTAAGATAGTATATTTTGATATTATATAAGTTAGAATTGCTACTACTGGCAAACATCAGAGTTATTTAACAAAATATGTAGCAAGCACAGGTCAGCAAGCGAGTACGCGGATATCCACTTGTAGAAATATGAGATTTGACTGTGGTTATAGAATGAATAAAAGAATTTGATATTACATTAATTACAGATACGATTAAATAAATAAAAATTAATGTCCTAATAATCATTGATAATCATTGACAAGAAGGTAAAACCCTCCGATCTCGCTGATTTTTTAATATGTTGTCCAGGTCATCACTCCGAATAATGTTGTAAATGTTCTACTCAGCGGTAGTTGTTTATAAAAAAGTTATTAAAAAGAAAGTTAATCTACTTTTTACAGTTACTTGCACAAATATTCGGACGCTCTAAAGAAGACGATAACTTTTTTAATATTGTACTATACGATTTGAACCTTTTTGGGAAGCTAGAGCAATTAGTTTAGCACAGGATGAGAAAATTTTTTTTTCAAAAATAGCAACTGATCGGAATTGTAGGAAAAATACGAAAAAGTTGCATTTTACAAGTTCTTTATGTGGGCCTATATTGAAAATTTAACAAATACGTTTTGCAGGTCTGTGTCAATTGAACATATTCTGAAAATTTCGTCAAAATCGGTCGACGTTGCAATGAGCTACAAACGCTTAAAAATGGTAAAAATTGCAGATTTCACGATTTTCAGCCTACATCTAACAAGTATTATCTACATCTTGTAAGTATTCTTACATCTTTCAATGCTTGTCGTCTTTTCTTGCGTTAACCGATTTTGACGAAATTTTCAGAATATGTTCAATTGACACAGACCTGCAAAACGTATTTGTTAAATTTTCAATATAGGCCCACATAAAGAACTTGTAAAATGCAACTTTTTCGTATTTTTCCTACAATTCCGATCAGTTGCTATTTTTGAAAAAAAAATTTTCTCAATCAGAATTTAAAACGAAGTTTCAGTTTCGAAAGAACTGAACTGCGAATTCATCTATTGAAAATCACCAATAAAACAAAATTTTGTTTATAAATATTGTTTTTCAATGTTTAAATAAATGACTATATTTATAATAATATCATATTGAGATTGCTTTTAATATAAATAAAAAAACACACTGTGTTTCACGTCTCTATCATAAACAGAACAAAATTTATTGAACTTTGTCCAAGAAACAGGCATTTCGGCGCACTGTGCGCCGGTTCATGTGACGCGTTCCTATCAGTACTGGCAGAGAGTGGGTAACTCCTCCTCAATTCGAGTGAATTGTTAAAATTGTTACAGGAAAAAAAAAATTAATTCATTCCAATGCTTTATAATCGCTGAAATTTTTCTTTCGAATGGAGATTCTCAGTCCAGCAACTAACGAATGCATGAAATGAATAAAATGCGCGGTCTAACAACAATCAAAGCAAATTAGCGAGACAACGTCAGCCTCCCTCGGACCTTGATATTCTCGAATGGCAAAATAAAGGCTCGCGTATCATCAGATCTCTCCACAAGCCCGTGAAACAAGAAACTAAACGTGCAGAATGCCCGCGAAAAGATTCCCTTAGAAAAGCAGCAAGATGGTTGAACGAAAGGACGATAAGGGCTGGTAGCCCACGCGAGCTTCGTGTTCGCGCTTAATTACGGCCAACTATGCAAATAAATCGTGGCGGTTGACGGTGTCTGCCCTTTCGCGAATCATCCGAGGGCATTATGAGCCTAGACCCTCGGCCATTGACGGCCGACCGGATGCGTGGTTGGTCGTTTCCTTTCTCGGCGTCGCGGTTTCGAGATCCTAGCCCCGGCTAACCGCGTTTCAACGCCTTTAATTGCGTTTCTTCTCACACGCATTCACGGCTCGGGTCTCGCACCCAGGCCCGTGTGAACCATTCGATTGTTCCCTCGGCCGCGGACGGGGAAACAAATACCTCGAATCTCCATATTCGAGCCACTTTTTTATTTTTCCACTTCCCTCTTCTTCTTCTTCTCCTTCTTCTTCTGCTTCCCTCTTCTTGGCCATCGCGCGCGATCGACTGCTCGGATAAGTCGCGTCGCCTGAAATGGTAGCTTTTCTTGTCAGGTGACACGACGTACAGCTAATGAACAATCTAATTAGTTCAGACCAACTTCCTTGTTCTGGGATTTCTTGTTGTTCGTTGCGATGTCGATCGTTTCTATTTTTCATACAAATCCTCCGTCTGGTTATTACGAACGTCTAAACATCGTTTATGATTCTTTTCGTGTCCTCCCGATTAAGATAATGTGAATATCCATTTTTCCTGGGCCGATATGAATTCGATACCGAGTTTCTTTCACTCCGAGAAGCTAGTTTCGCCAGTTTCCCGCGCATAGCCACGTAACGATCGCAATTAATGCACCTACCGTTTATTGGTCGGCGATATTCGCTGAAACGAAACGGCACGTTTCGTCCGGTCATTTGCATAATTATTGCGGGATATTAGATTCGCCTCGGAAATCGACGATATACCCCTCCTCTTCCTGGAAAATTCGAAACTTTTCAGGTAATGCTTGTCATTGAGAGTTTTGTATGTTACAAGTCCGATGAAGTCTATGTGACATTCCAGTGGAAAAATCAGTTTTGCAATTCCGCCTAGGCGCCAGTTGAAATGGAATCGACTCCGACGCGGAGCGTTAAGAAAAATAGAGCGTTATCAATTTTGGAGGTTTCATTTGTTACGGACAATAATATTGCAATATCGGGGTACACGATCCGATGGGCTCTCTCGGTTCTCGCGCGAGCCACGAAATGCATGAACGGGCACGTTCGCTCGTTTCATTGTTGCTCGTATAGCCGAGGAATAATTAAATCCTTCGCCGGGCTTTTATTAAATGGCGGGTAACGTTTAATTTTTCTTTTTTACGCCGAACATATGGCGTTTGCACGTGCGTGCTCCCGGTAATTCCGAAAGGGAACGCGTTCCGTGTAACCTCTGCTGTTACCTATGCAAATGAATTAACCGTTTCGTATACATAAACATACGTCGGAGGAGTGGGGGACAGGGAACAGAAGGGGATGAGGGAGAGGGCTGTTTTTTACAAGGCACGACCCACAGGGAATCGTGTGTGATTTCAGGTGTACAGGTGCTGATTCGAATTTCAGATTAAAAGTGCCCCTTAATCGGCGGAGCCCGCGATTTAAACGGATTTCTGTCGCGCCACGATGCACCAGCCCCTCGTCAAAGCTACTTTGTATGATTTAGCGATCGTTCCGGCTGCGTTTTTGTAAAGCGACCACCGGGTTTGTTAAATTTCCGACGAATGAATAAATTCGAACCACGAGATCCTTGAACTGAATCCTGCGGATCCTCGCCATGTTCAAAATCGTTCTATTGGTTACGAAAAAAATAATACGGTTTCGAGACCCATTGAAAATCCGTGGGTTTTGCCGTTGAGGATAATCTTTGGACGGAAAACGTAAATTCAGTAGCACGTTTTATCGGAGATTACGGCCAGGAAAATTCCATCACAAAATTCCGGTGAAAAAAATCAGATATTTTAAAGAATTTAAGAATATCCGTTTATAATTAATGTGGAAAAGCTTGCTATTAATTCAGGCAATATTTGGTTACCGTAAAAATCCGCTGTATATTAATCACGGATTGAGTGGATAAGTATTTAAAGAACTGAGCGGTTTTAATAACCGAGTAGCATCAAATATCATTATTCGAAATTACCAGAGTCAATATATCAATTTTTCCCCGGCACACATGCACCAAAAACATTTATTAAATTTCCACCGACGATTCGATCAAACCTATCGCGCGGGATCAAAAAATACCACGCATCCGCCCGGTAATTTATTGTATCTTAATTAAAAACGGTTCCGATGAATTATGTTCCGTTTCGCGGTTTCGCACGGGGAATTTGAAATTTATCGTACAAACATTTTCATCGAATTTTCCTCGGCTACGCGAATTAATTCGCCCCTTAATGCGTGCGCAACCATACCGCCGTCGTACTCTTTTTCTCTCTCTCTCTCTCTCTCTTTCTTTCCCGGTCGAAGGAGGAAAAAAACCAACGACAGCATCTCGGAAAATGTAACGTCGTATTGTCCGCCGCGTGCAGCCACGCCGATGAATAATTTTTGTCCCGCTACCGACAACAATCGAAAAATAAATACGGCGTGGAAAATGGAAACGCTCGACAGACACGTGAAAAATTGCGGCAGTTGCACGTGCGCGATGTAACATCTGGTTACTATTCATTTATGCGTCCGTGTCGTATTAACGGATTTGTAAGCGTCCGCAGTGTCCATTATTAAACTTTCTAATTTCTCAATGTTGGCGGCGAGATCGGAGTCCCCAGCCCAGACAACCATTCCGTTTGGTTTCTTTATTTTTTTAAGTATACAGTAAGGAGCATAACTGATTCCACACACTTTAAATCAGAACAACTATTTTATGAATGGACCGAACGACTTCAATTTCGCTGTAAGGCTAGAAGAATTAGTTTAGTTAATGATGTGTAAACAATATGTTGAAAAAATGCATTTGGACGGAATTGTGAAAAACAATAGTAAAATTGATTTTTACAACTTTTTTAGCTGGGCCAATAACGAAAATTCAAAGAATGTGTTTTGTTAAATGGTATAAATTATAGCTGTGAAAATTTCATTGAAATTAGTTAATTGGTTTGCGAATTATAAACGATCAAAAGTGGTAATTTGTAGTGTACCATAAAGTGGCAAGTTTTACCATTTTTGTTCGTTTATAATTCGTGAACCAATTAACCAATTGCAATGAAATTTTCAGAGCCTATATAATTTACACCAGTTGACAAAACACATTTTTTAAATTTTCGTTATTGGCCCAGCTAAAAAAGTTGTAAAAATCAATTTCTAGTATTGTTTTTCACAATTCCGATCAAATGCATTTTTTAAACTTATTTGAAGTGGTTTGGTCCATTCATATAAAAGTTATTCCGATTTAAAGTGTGTGGAATCAGTGATGCTCCTTACTGTATATTATGCGCTTTTTTAGTTTTCAAGTTCAGAGCAGATACAAGAAGCCGACCCAATAGAATTGGCCGCAGAAATTTTATTGATTTACCGTTTTCCACAGTCCCAATAAAAGATCCTGCATTTTCGTAGCGAGACCGAGGGGCATGCGAACGCGGAGACAAAGCGATACGGGTCAGAGTTGACCCGTGTTCACGGTCGACTGCTCCAGAGCATCGGCTTGGTAGCCCCGGCAACCCTTTGGCCGCGTTCGACGTGCAATTTCGAGCATTACGACGGCATCTAATACAATCCACGCCGTTTCTCGGCCGGCTTTTGTGCCCGCATTTATATTGCTCCTTTTGTAGAACGGAGAAGACGGTCGGCCGGGGGAAGAAGGACGGGGGCGAAGAAGACCAGCCCGAGGAAAAGGAGAACAAGCCCCGGCCCCGTCCTCTCATTTCGCATCAATACCTCCCTCGTCGGCGATCCCATTCAGTTCGGTCTGCTCGCAGATAGCGCACCGAGTGAGAACGCTCGTTTATACGCCGTACAAAGGAATGAACGCATCCCCATTAGCATGCGCACACCCCGGCCCCGCTTATTTGCGCTGGACGAGTACCGAGCACCCCGCTCCTCCTAATTCCCCCTCGAACACCACCGTCCCCACGCGTTCATTTACATTAAACTTCCATCACTTCGTTTTTCCTTTTTCCCTCTTTCTTTTTTTATTCCACTCTGTCGATTCGCGACGCAACCCCTGCCTACGCCGCGCCGTTGCTTGCCTTTTCGAGAAAATTTAATTTATTCTTTCGAGTTAATTGAATAAATTAAGCATAGTAATTACCAACACCAACGGTGGTGATCAGGCACCTTCGTCTCCAACCTGAGATATCTTCGGACCCCGCGAAAATTGAGAATCTCTTATTCGGCTTAGTAATAGTGGCCCAGGCTGGAGATTAGGGTTGCTCGAGAAGCAACCGATCGCGAAACTAGGTTAATTCTGACTGGTATCTTTACCTTCGAGTACAGGTGCCGCGAAATTTGTGTAACTCTCGTCAGAAATAGTTATTGAAATGGTAAACGAGTACGGTTTAGTAGATTCTATAATCCAAACACTACCACTGGCCCAGAACTAATTAGCGGAAGGTAGATAAAATGGTTTGGATCCGATAAGGCGAGTTTAAACTGGATAAACCCAGTTTTATTCACTTCTTAGGTCTTAGGGATTGGAATCCTGGCAATTGCTATAACCTGTATAGTAGGAACGAAGTAAAAATATATATATATATATCTCGAGAGATTAGTGAACTTTATCGTCGATCTAAAATCGTGCAGACGTAATTGAAATTGCACAAGTATCTAATAATACCACATACATATTTTTTCAAACTTTCAGCCGGCCGGCAGCCGTCCTCTGTGTTCTTTAAAAGATACAGTATTTTGCAAGTTTATTTATGCTTTTATCGCTGCGACAGCGGTGCAGCAGCGGATTTCGCATTTTATTTATGTTTGCCGTCGCAGACACACGCTGTCCGCGGTTCGCAGGTCCGTTGGTTACAGCTCGAGCACTCTTTAAAACAATTTTAGCTGATCTTTGGATTTCTCGCAGTCTTTTGTGCTGGTTTTACCCTTTCAGTCTGGCTACAATCTTTCTCCCTCGCTCGGTTACCTCCCTCCAACGCCATAATTATTGTTACATTAACACAGACACCGACAAACAAGTGCAAATGAACAGCGAACAGAGACCGTAGCGAATATTTATGAACATTTAAACAAAATGCTCGGTAATTAAATCGGCAAGATAATCGCGGCCACGTCATCCAACAACTTCGCTATCGTATCTCTTATCTTCTTGCTCTGCTCCGGCACATTTACTTCGACAAAAGCAACTAAAGTCACATTAACAGAATGAATGTCCCACGAGAGGATGACAGGAACACGCGAAAGTAAAAAGAAAAAGGAAGACGGATGAGTTTTATTGGCATTTTGGCAAGAAGGACATCACTCTCCAATAACCGGGACACTCGTTCCAGGAAACTTATCTGCTCATTCGTAAAGATAGCCGAAGGGAGAAGCAACGTTGGTGGAAACAGACCGATCGCAATCCGGCGAAGTGTTCGGAGTCAGTCAAAACATTTAGCGACCAGTATAGTTTCCGCTGACCTGCCATTTAGAGGCTATCGGGTTTAACTATTTGCACTCGAAACTGTTTTCGCTACCGGCAACTAGCCGACCGATACTTCAACGACGGTAATTGTTTTTATTGCCTCTTACCCGTCAATCGGGCCACTGCGCTAACATGCACCGCGACCGAGAGTCGCCAGCCGATGCAATATAAGGGTGCACCAGTGTTCGATCTGTTAAGTATTACGTATCTACGTATAAACAGCGAATCTTTCTGCAAAATAAAAATTTCCGTACCTGTTCAACGTCAAACAGTGACGTTGACCAACATTATCTTAATCCGTGTAGATTGAATCTTCCCATATGAAATGTCGAATTAAAATTGTGCAGTTTTCAGTGATTTTCAAGTACGTTTTTGACGTGGAATTCCAAATGCAGGAGATCAGCATTTTTTCGATTCCGCCGGAATCGGATGAATTCTCTAGTACGAAGACCTCCCGTAATCGTGGGGAAGTTTTCTTCTCTAGTTGCTCGGTTCTCCATATTCTCGAAAGGAACGACTGCATAAGGGATTCGAAGGACCCTCCAGGTCCTCGAGAATGCTTTCGAAGGATACATCGCGGCGAGGATCAATTCCGCTGGTTCCGCGACGGCGAAATTTTCCAAAAGCGAGAATGAATAGTTTGTCGAGCACTCGAGCCGCTCTTTCACTTTCTCTTTTTAATTATACGCGCGACGTGTTCGAGGAGTTTGAAAATTGGGACAAGTTGCGTTCCCTCTTCCCTTTTTTATTTCGGGAGCGGAGGAACGTAAGCAGTGTTAATTGGACGCTCGGTCTCGCAACAGCGAATCGACCGCTCGCGTCGAATACAAAACACTGTGTTAAGGGGGTAGACTCGTTTTTTTTCAGGGTGCGGAATGCGCGTTCTCATTTCTCGATAATACAAAGATGGGGTTTTTCAGTAGTCAAAAACGCTAGATGAAAGATCGATCTAAGCCGCGATCGCTCTCAAAAACCCTATTTTCTTCGTTTACTTAATTTGCATTGTTCGGCAGCATAAGCAAATTACGCCTCTTAAACGTAATACAGTAAATGCTCGTTCGTTGTGAAGAGGCATGAGAGTTGAGGTCGCAACGAGCGAATAGTGAAGCGATTTTTGATTTATGACTGCGTCTAGATATCGCGCCGAGCGCGCCGAGCGCGCCGAGCGAGACTTCAATAGAGAGCCGAACATAGAGAAGGACAGAGTGAAATACGGATCGCGTGACCGAAGCTCGAGTCAATGTGTGGTGTTCACACCGATATACCCGAGCCGACATCAATGACTCGGCCGACTCGGCGTTGACAGGCAGTGGAGGGAGTAGGCACGTCGCAACGACCGCATAGTCGATTTTTCACAACGAACGAGCGTTTACTGTAATCAGGGACCCTAACTGTTATAACCAAAAAGAAAATGAGTATTTCATCAACTGAAATCGTATTGGTTACAAATAAGGATTACATTGGGTTGGCAAATAAGTTCGTTTGGTTTTTTACAGTGGAATAAATTACAAAAACCGAACGAACTTATTTGCCAACCCAATACGTAACCAAAAATTTGTTCTCTTGTTGGTAAATGTTATCGTTGAGAGAAATTCATTTCACTCACTTATAACAGTTATCGATGAGAGAAATTTATTTCGAAAGCTCATATCAGTTTTCGATGAGAGGAATTCATTTCGATCGCTCATAACAGTTATCGATACGAGAAATTCATTTCGATCGCTCATAATAGTTATCGATGGGAGAAATTCATTTCGATCGCTCATAACAGTTATTGACGAAGGAAATTTGTAATAGTTATTATTAAATAGTACAACTTTCAAATGGTAGACAATCAATTATTTCATAAATTTTTTATTTATAAAATTATATGCTACAATCAATATTTAATGTGGCAAACATGAGTTTTCCAAATTTTCTCCTGACTAATTACACAGAAAATTTTCTAGCGTTAATTTTAGAGCAGAAAAGGTTAGTTCAATGCTAACAATGCACCTGAGTTGCGGCCACAGCGTGAATTATGCACGCTAGTTTTGATAAATACGGGGGTCTATATTTCTGATTTTCCCAGTAATCTATATTTTCGTCTATATCGATACGTTTTTTCCGATAGTTTTCAATTTCAACGTATGCCTTACTAATTTCGGGACAACTCATGTAGTCCAATTCATCGCCTGAGGAGGACGAATCCACTTCCGTTGCTCTTACAGAATTTTGCAAGGAAATCCATGTACGAGTGGAACAGAGTCATCCGTGAACAAAGACAGTCAACAAACAGATGTTTTGTTGTTCTTAGGGTCTGTTGATTCGTCTTGTTGTACGAGACCTTCTCCATGTATTTCACAGGCTTGCTCCATCCGAAAAAGAGTAGACAACTCAATAAATTAAATAAGCAACCGAAATGAATTTTCTCATTAATAATTATTATGATCAAGTGAAAATAAATTCGATCATCGATAAATGTTATGAGCGATCAAAATAAATGTCTCTCATTGGTAACTGTTATGAGCGATCGATATGAACTTCTCTCATCGATAACTGTTATGAGCGATCGAAATAAATTTCTCTCGTCGATAACTGCTTTGAGCAATCGAAACAGTTTTTCTTCATCGATAACAGTTATCGAAGAGGATCCAATCTTTTGGACACTAATAACTGTTACTTCTAACCAAAAAGTATAAAAATCGAAATTTTTTAATCAGTTTATTGTTCGATTTTTTCTTTATATTTTGTGTAGATTATCTTAACACATTATCGACCGGTGATTATTGCATAATTTTGAAAAATCTATGGTACATGGCTAAACACTTTTTAATGGAACCTTCAGTAGCAACAGCAATTTTCATTATGAACTAACAAGTCATCCTCAATAATGTCATCTAATAGTTTCATTTAAGATTGCAATGTAAAAGAAAATTTCTATACTTTCCTTTGGCACAGCACAATTATTGAAAATCCTATTAATAGGCTTCCGGTAGGTAAAGAGTTAAATTTCAATAACAGTCAACTTTTTATTCATGATTTTTATCGTAGAAAATTTTAGAATAACTGTTATTTTTAGTCTCAGGTAATAATAGGACTTTTGACTACTGAAAAGCCTGATCGCATGCATTATTGTGAAATGAGAACGCGCATCCCGCAATCGCCCTTGCAATCCTGGAAGCGAGTCTACCCCCTTAATTATGTGGTTTCGAGGTATTAATAACTGAATCGAGAATAGAATGCTATGAAAACAACGTTGTGAATCGCAAGACTGAGGAAGATTGGTACAGTTAAAAACTAGAAAATAAAAAACAAGAGGAGAGTAACGTCGCCTGGAATTTTCGAGGTTTAAACCGAAATCTTCTCGAAGTGGCCAATAAATATCGTAAAACGAAGCGGGTCCGCTTTACGTCGTGCTTCGGCAAAGTGCTTCCCCTCAATTTCGCGTCAGCTGGCAAATAAACCCTGTTATGGCTCTGTCGATTATTCCTGGAGGAACGACGCGGTCTTGTCCGCCGCGCGTTACGTCGCCTTGTAAATACATATAATACATATGTACATATCGGTGCTTGCACACCCGCGCTCGCCGAAAATTTTATTTGTGTACCAAGCGAACGAAGGCTTATTTCCCGGGTAATGCATGCGGGTCCACAGGAAAACGAGGGTCGCAGGGGACCGTTATGGCCTGTACATTCGAAGAAGCCCCCCGCCCGTACGTATGTGAATTCCATAAATTCCGAATCGACGGAACTTTATATTTTATTGTTATTCCGTGACACGCAGACGTCGTGTCTGAGTTACCAAGTGCACGGGAGAGAACGGCTGCTGCGCTCGTAAAACGGCGCGGCGCGGCGCTTTTGCTTGTTTCGTGTATGAAAAATTCGTTGGTCCGCTTCGACCGCGTTTCCCGGTTTTCTAATTTTTGCCCGAAATACTTCGGGTGACCAATTTTTCATTACCGGAGCTGTTGTTCTTTGCTATACTTCTGTGTACCATAAAATAATATTCCGAGATATTCCGGATTCGAAATAATCGTAGACGTTCGCAGAGCCGAGAATTCGAGAAGCTTTTAAAAGGGAAGATCCATTAACGGGGCTTCTACGAAGTGGAATACATGTTTAAATCGAATGTTCACGGGGTATCGGACATCCGGCGCGTCATTATTACATATTCCAGCGAGACTCGCTGTTCCCCATTGCCGCGTGAAAGAAAAATCATCGCACAAAGCAAGAATCGCCGGTAAAGTAAACGAATCACATGGAGCATGGAATCGCATGCATCCGTACACCGACTGTAGAAATATCGTGTTTGTCACGAAACCTTATGGGTATTTCAGTTTCCCTTTCTTGTATTTTCCAGTCGACTCCGTGCATTTTTATGAGCGCGACGTTATCACCGATGGAACGCAGGAACATTGTCAAGATTACGCGAGGCAAACAGGATCGCGCAGCGACGTTTTCCGTTCGAGGGAATAAACATCGCAAAGGGGCGATTTTCCGAATGCGCTCCAACAATCCCGGGAAACGATTTTGTAACCGTGCTAGCGTTCATTATTTGCCAGAAGCGTTTCTATCAGGGTAGTAAATTTTCCATTAGGGTAGGATTTAAATTACAATGTAAATTACAGGGCAATTAAAATTGGCAGAAACTTTGAAGAACAAACGTAAGAAATAAATTTTCTATTAGGGTAGGATTGAAATTACAATGTAAATTATAGGCCAATTAAAATTGGGCAGAAACTTTGAAGAACGTTTGCCGGAAGAAGCTTAAACTAGCGCTCGTAGCTTGATGCGCGGCGCGGTGTAATTGTTTGTAAAGTTTTGCAGCGCGTAATTATCGTCCAGCTTCGATGGCGCGAATTATGGTCGGGAGCGAAGTTATTGTTGGGGCTTGATAGAGCCGGATTGCTTTGTCGAGCTCCGGCTCGGTTCAATCGAAGCTCCCATAGGGTGCGGGTGACGCAATTATTGTCAAGCTTCTGGCGGCGTGACGTTAATTTTTTTCCGCCGAGGCTACGGATTATTGTTCGCCAGGCTGCGATCGTTATTAAACTCGGATAACACGACCATTGTACCGGCGAGGTCAATGTCGGCCATCGATGGTTCTACACCATGTTAATCGTGAAACCTATCATTATCTCGTCCCGTTGCCGGTTCCGCGTAAGCACGTCGCGCAAAGAACGTACCGATAATTAAATTTTCATAGCAAAGCCAACACTTTGTGTCTCTCTCTCTCTCTCTTTTCTTTCCTTTCCTTTTTTCTGCCATCGTGTACACGGAAGCCAAGGAATTCTTTTCTTCGAGGGATTTATTAAAGATCTTCCGCTTTCCCTTCTTGTTTCCTCAGAGATACACCCTCTTCACTGTCACGCTTTAGTTATTCATCCTGGGAACAGGATCAGAGTAATCCTGTTTAATGGGTTCGCGATCTCTTACTTGTTACTGCGATGCTTTATTATCTATTCTCTTTTCAGCGGACCGATCTTGTTGGAACGAAAATGAAATTTCTTCTTTGACGTTGCATCGAGCACTGAACCGATCGACTCGATCAAATTAATGCTCTTTGGCGCGATTCTGCAGGATTTCCCTTTCGGGCGACTGCATTTGCGATCCGAAACCACGCAGACTGCATTTGCGATCCGAAACCACGCAATTATAACTTCGTACGCGCTGCTATTTAAAATCATAAATATCTCGTGAACACAATTTTATAATTTCGATCATTCCCAGGGGAAAAATCAGAGACATGTTCAACGTTAACTCTTGAAGTAAGAATGTACTGGGGCACGCATGTGTGTAGAACAGGTTCAGCATGATCTCTAGGAAAGGGTAGTCTACCATAGAAACATTTCGCCAGCGAACTCGATGGCGGTCCTCGTTCCGGCGACGAGCATCTGCGAGAGAGCGTTTCGTAAATCGTTTCATTTTTCATGTAGAGCTTCGAACGGTCAATTTGCATACCGAGCGGGGGTAAACGCGCACTTTATGCCAGTGTTTGTCGGCCTTTCTCCCCGTTAAGCGAAGCCTGAAACGAGCACCGATGCGAGAGAACCGATTGTCCTTTTCCGGGGGGGATGGAGAGGGAGAAAAATTCCACGATGTTAGGAGAAAATTTGCGTCTGCTCTCTTTTTCTTCTTCCTCTCCCCCGTTCTGTCTTTTCCTACCTATTCTATCGAGTCGACTAGATTCCCGTTGATTTTGTATTCGGGGAACGTGGGCGGCGAAGTTTCACGGGCGATCGAGACGTCGCTTTCGGAAATACGGTAGTTCCAGAAGATATTTCAATACAATCGGGTAGACGCGCGAGACCTTATGGTAATTCTACTGTTTCGGATATTTCTAGCGCGCGATGGAATCAAGAGGGTAGGCGGGAAATCCGTGCGTCGTTTACCGTTTACCTATTTTACATCACTTTACAAAAATAACAAGAATGTACGCTAACGTCCACGAGATACCGGACGCTTATTCAAATTTGTATTATGAAATAAAAATGGCACTTACTAATTTTTTCGACATGTAAATCAAATCTGAGCAAAATATTTTCCAGGATTTTACAAATCTTGGCGACGATAAATCACAGAAAATGGAGACGATCGGCAGAAGCAAATAAGAATATATGCGAACATTAAACAACTTCAAGAATTCTCGAAAATTTTCAGAAACAAATACACATACTCATTTAATTCCTGCGTCACACAATGTGGAACACTTTGCATAAAGGTTCCGGCGACGATAAATCTCGGAAAATGGAGACGATCGGCGGAAGCAAACAAGAAAATCGTTGTAGCCGCAAATGGTGACAAACGTAGTTCCAGCGACGTAACAGATTCGAAGCATACCGCGCGTAGTCTCTATCGAATTAAACTGGGAAAAAGGATTAATCCTGGCGCCGTCTACTGGCAAAGATACGGTGTCGCTCGGAACTGCGCTCGCGATTATTAAACCGGCCATTCGCGAGCGGGTCATTCGCGAAAGCTTCGGCCCGTCAGCGTGGCCCGAAGCTCGACTAATAAAAAGTCGCGAAAGCCGATAATCGTATAATTCATTCGACGGATTTGCGCATCGACGCCGTGGATCGGCCGTCGACGCCGATATTTATTCCTTTCGGCGATTCTGCACAGCCCCGGGAGAGTCGTCGATTAAACCTCTGACAGACCTATTCGCGCGTATCGCGTAATTTTCCTCCGCACCGTTAACTTTGCCCTTCGTTGCCGTCGACGAAAAAACGAAAGAAACTGCCCACCATCGGGGTCGCTCGTTTCTCTTTCGTTTCGCGACCGTCCTGCCCTCCCGGCGCGGCGATCAAATGGATCGCGACCGGAAGTCGTTCTTTCCAATTCCGAGTTAACCGAGAATCAACCCCGGTTAATCGATCCTGTATCGCGTGACCGAGTTACGACCGAATTTTTAACCTTTCGACGCTGCTGATATATAAAGAAAAATCTTTGAACGCGAACGAATTAAGACGAGTATCGTCTGAATGATTTTCTCTTTGATCGCTAGAGATCATTGTAGAAATCAGCCATTTATTTCGGCGCGAATCGATAATGAACATTCATCTATTATGTATTCACATGTACTGCTCGTGTTCATCAATTATATTATTACACGCAAACGCGTCTATTGTAACCATTATTTAATTAGTAATTAGTCAATGTCCGGCAGCCGCGGCGCGAGTTATTAATGACACGGGATTAGTACTCGAACAGATTTACTCACTTTACCGTGCCCGCACGATATAGCGGTACCTTTGTAACGCAAATCTGGGGATCTATCTCTCTCTCGTTTTTTAATCAGCTCGTGTAGCAACAATAAGCGATTTTGCGCGATTTGCGAGGGTGTATGATTGAACGATGTTGAGGATTATCGTGTAGATACTCGAGCGTTGCGAGGATTGTACTCGGCTGCAACCCTCCAGAACTTGAAGGGTTGAAAGCCATCGCGTGGTCTTTCTCGTGTAGAGACTCGTTAATCGCTTAACGATGGAATACTAGTCGAGATACAAACATTGCTACCATCCAGCGATTTTCCAGCACTTTATACTCGCTTCGCAAACTTGAAAATAAAGAAAAATTTCATTTTTCCATCCGGAAGATTTCGGACTCGCTTTGAATGGTTGTCGATACACAAATTCTGGTGCTTGAACAGTTTAGAAATATTCCATAAATGGAGATTCGCTTTCGGAGATTTTCTATCTCGATATCTTTAACATTGTTACCGTCTGCCGTTTTGCTATCTTCATGTAGCTCCAACGTACTGCCAGTTTACATAGCGTGCACTAGCGTGGGTGCATATTATGATCGCGTTCCCCCTAACGTTCTAGCGCACAGGGTAATGGAACATATTCCGATTGTACCGCAACTGGACCGTTCTGTTTCACTTCGGCTGCGAAGCCAAGCCTTAATGCTTCCCAGGTACCAGACATACGATTATGCCAATGAAATGCATAAAAGATATTCCATAAAAAATTACCATATTTCTTCACTTCTCGAAAAAATCCTACTTTCAGAATTCCATTTATTTTTGCCATTACAGTGAACGAATTCGGAAGGATTTTATTGATCGAAAATATTATAAAAACGTGTTCCTTCGTACCACGAAGAAGTACGAATATGTACAGCGTTTTTCCCAAGCCCTTCAACTTTAAAGTTATCCCTTTGAAATAATCTCAATATACACCGCGTTAAAAGCGTTTGAATGGGCGCGGAGTATTCGCCGGCGAATTTCTATATACGCGGAGAATTTCTGTTTTGGAGTCCTTAGAGCGTTTTAAGTTTCCACTTTGGCGTGCTTGAAACGCTCAAAATCCGTTTTTTCAAAGTGTTTCCCTTGCGCGCAGAGAAAATTACTGTTCAGACTGTTACGCGTGGAACACAAAAACAAACTCTCTAATTATTATTCCAGCTGGATTTTCTGCCTCTGTTCTAAAATTGTTTCGGTAATTTAGCAACACTTCCAGATAGAAATTCTTCGTCTAGGCTGAAGGGTTTTCCACGAAGAGGTGTCGTTTTAAATTTCTCACTAGTTTTTATTCATGAAGATCAGAGTTCTCGTTATTCCACAAGTGCTTAGTAAAATTGTGTAAATCCAAGCTGTGTCGTGTTTGGAGTAGTTTCGACCATAAAAATCTCAGTAAACTTTTCATTGAAAAATAACTAGCAATTATCGTACTGCCTGCTGGAACGAAGGGTGCGCGACATATTTATTTAATGCCCTCAAAACGTGTGTTTTATAACAAGTTTAACACTGTAAAATATATTAGAAGATTGCATAAGTTCGTGCCTGATTTTCATAGATGTCGCAAACTGTACAACTTTACATTCTTTTCTAATTGTAGAAAATAAGGGTGACTATACATATAATTGAATAATAAAGTTGCATTCTTTAAAATTTAACAATTGAATTTTATTTTCAAGTCGGACACGAATTCATGCAATCATTTGATATTTCCACCAAAAGGAGGAGGAATGAAAACAACTTTACAATTTCAATAGGGTAAACTGTACAATGATTGGCACTTTAAGCCAAAATCTTAGTAAAATCTTTTTATCTTTTTTTGTAATGTTTAAACGAGCTTAACTTTCTATTATTATAAGCTAATAGACATTTTTCTACAAAATCAAACAGTTTTTGGAGTCATAAATCTTTTATTATAAAATATGTTCATTGAATAACAATCGTAAGACAAATAGTACAATCATTTGCACATTTGGTGCAGTTATTGGCACAACATGTATCAGTTATTGGCACTGAAGAACTGAATAGCAATTATTAACTAAATAAAGATAAATAATGGAAATAGTTTGTACTGCATGTAGGTTTAAATTCTGCATAATGTATAATTTACGTCTGAACTAATATCATCAGCTTAATATGTAGAAATAACATAAGAGACGAAGATAATGCTCAAAGATAAAACAGAAAAATATTCACATGAGTCATCCGATTCAACTCTTCCTTTTGAGGTGAATCTTCCTCTTGTGTAAATTTGAAATAATTTATTTGTGTTTATTTAAGAGAAGATCTTTATATGATGTACATGTTGGAACAATCATTTCGAATATGATCTTTGGCTTCTTTCTTTCTACTGCAGCCTTTTCTAAATACACAAACAGATAAAACAAATAACTAAAAATGCTAACACCTTCAAGTAATGACTATGAAATTCTCGTCACATATAAGAATATGAGTGATTTGCACAAGTAGGTAAATAAATAGTACAACGATTGACTCTCTGATGTCCATTGCAATGATCGGCACCTTATTATCCTATAGTGATTGGCCCCTTCAATGTACAATGATTGGCAGTGCCAAGAATTGATAATAAGACTTCTTTCAACGAATTAATGATTCGAAGCATTAATCTTTCGGATTCTGGATTTTAAAAAAAATCCAAAACTGTATATCTAGTAATTGGCGTAGGTGCCAATTAATTAAACTTCTATACAAATAAATGAGCCATTCGTTGGCACCTGAAAATTTGAGGTTATGTCTGATAAACAGTAAGAAGTAAACGTTAAATAGGTTATTTGATTTATAATTAATCATATACGCACTTATTACATCTGTAGTATAGTCCGAAATTAAGTTATGCAGCGATAAAGTATACTTACTCGTAACGAAAATTTTAACGAAACACTATTTACTCTGCACTGTGCCCATCCGTCGATCTTACTGATTGTCCTCCAGCGTTGCTAACAGTCCTATGTGGAACTCTGTTATGAAAACTTACAACGTTGCTTTGAAATATAAATAAGAAGCGAAATAAATGATTTTCTATACCAGGAATTCTTAATATTTGCCGTTTAAATCAAAATTGCCAATAACTGTGCCAACAATAGTACAATTTACCCTAATAGTCCAGTCAACGATAAGTTGTAGAGGGAAATGGAAGGAACACAATTTTTAACTTTGGGTCTTTATTTGGACTAGTTAGGAGGTAAAGATACTAAACGTTCCCACACCGAGGATGTGAGCGGGATGCAGGGGGGCACGTAGAAGGTCCCCTTTTTCGGTTTTCCGCTTATATCTCGAAAACTATGCGTCCTAGCGATAAGACCATTCCATACACTATTAAAGCTGACAAAATGTACCACAAGATTGATTCCATTTAGTTTTTCGCTATCTCGCATAATTTCCGAGACATCCGCTCTCAAACTTCACTAATTGTGCTGAAGAGTTAGCTAGTCAAATAAGGCAAAAATTTCTTTTTCACAATTAGTGAAGTTTGAGCGCGGATATCTCGGAAACTATGCGTCCTAGCGATAAGACTATTCTATACAAAAGTAAAGCTGACAAAATGTGGCATAAGATTGATTCGATTCAGTTTTTCCCTATCACGCATAGTTTCCGAGATATCCGCGCTCAAAGTTCACTAATTGTGCTGATGAGTTAGCTAGTCAAATAAGGCAAAAATTTCTTTTTCAAAATTAGTGAAGTTTGAGCGCGGATATCTCGGAAACTATGTGTCCTAGCAATAAGACCATTCTATACAAAATTAAAGCTGACAAAATGCGCAACAAGATTGATTCGATTCAGTTTTTCCCTATCGCGCATAGTTTCCGAGATATCCGCTCTCAAAGTTCAGTAATTGTGCTGAAGAGTTAAAATTGTGTTCCTTCCATTTCCCTCTGCACCCCCCTTATGAGCATTCATTGACTGGACTATAATTGTCAAATGAAAAATCTAAAATGGGTCATTTGACCCCCCGTGGTAGGTTTAGGGTTACTCAGCGGTGTAGCAACAAGGATGGAGGACATTGCAGGGGATCAAGGAACGTCCGAAATCAGTTCTTCTGGTGGAGTCTGGCTCCGCGTTCGGCGACGCGTTAAATTTCGCCGGTGAAAGGGCCGAATTGGTGGATTCGTGGCGGTTGTTTGCCGGCTGGCATGGAACGCTCGCCTGTATATTTCATCGATGCCGTATTTAGGCAGGATTGTGCAAATTCGCGCAGCAAGTGACCACGAAACGCAGCCGGCGTACAAAGGCAAACGTGTAACCCCGGCCGCAGGTACACAGACAGGACTCTCTGGCAGCAGGACCAGCAGGACGAAGAGGGGTTTGCTTGATGTCTGCGAGCGTCGGAGGAAAGCCAACCAAGCAGCACACCGAGCATCGGTTCTATCGGCGGCAAACAAGCAGATTACGCTGATCTTCCATCAAGATTTTGTCTTTCATCTTGTCGCCCGTTGTGCCCGTCATCTCGAGCGAACTGGAGGGGAAACGATTTACGTTGGCAGCGAGGGTCTCGCGCGAGCCTGTTACCGTTACCTTGCCACCGTTGCTCAACAGAAGGGGATGAAGATGCCAGCACATCCCGAAGCCCGTCAACTGCTTGTGAAACCGGAGACTAAATCGTCGAACCACCCCCGCCGTCTTTTTTCTATGGAAACGTCGATCGCCAGCCAGCTAACCTGATAGCACAGTTTTTTTTTGGAAACGAGACGCTGAGATTGCGTTGTTGTATTTTCTTCTATAGGAATTTTCAAACGTGCCGGTCTTTTTTGTGTTTCGGAATTGTTGGCGCTTTTATTACAGTCGCGACAGGACAGAGATCGCGTTTGAAGTTCTTAAGGGAACGCTGTCTTGATTAAGAATAGATCGCAGCGAGTAATTGCACGAGATCGTTCATTGTTGCTAATCTATTTGTAATTGTGTTTCAGGCGAAGGGAGCCAGTACTTCAGAGTCAGACCACGGAACAGTTCGGTCCTCGAAGGAAGAGAAGTGACAATACCCTGCGAAGTCGAGAACAGATTCGGCATTGTGCAGTGGGTCAAAGATGGCTTCGCTTACGTCATACAGCAGAGTAAGTACACAAGCGTTAAATGTTCATCCTACGTGAATAGAATCCGCAGTCTAGTCGCGCAGAAACAACAGAGACGTAAGAAAAAGTGAAAGTAATTAGACGAGGGTCATTCCGACTTCGATATACATATTTCATTCGGAAGAAAATCGTCGACGAATGACCCACGGTAATTGTTCGCCGTCTCCGGTAAATCGCGACAAGACGCCGAGGGAAACGAATCAGATTTCGGCCAATCCGGTAATCGAATCTCGCGTGTAATATATCGCGTTTGCGTAGCGGGCGGGTCATTCGAGCCGAACAATTTCGCGACTTTCGCGGCCGGGGACGAAGTTCGAAACAAGTTTGTATAAATTTAGCATAGATCATAAGTAATTATCAACTTTGCCGGGGTCCCGCGAAGATATCTCGAAGCAGAGTGAATGCAGATGCAACGGAAACGCGGCGCACGAATACTTGTCGGATTTCCCGCCTCTTATTACAGATTCTTCGAGAACTTCGTTTAATAAGTTCATTTCGCGGACGTCTCAAAGAGGGCCCATTAGTGCTCACGATATAAATGAGAGACGCCGTGGATGGATAAGAGGGAACTGTCTTACTTTCCCTTCGCGTTCGATCAACTCTTTTTTTTCTTTCTTTCTCCTTATTCTCGACGGTGAAACGGCCGTAATCTCTTTCGCCGGGAGCCGACGTATCATCATTTTTCAACAAAAGCGTCGTGATCCACAAAAGCTACAACCCTCGTCAGTGTCACGGTTTTCAGATCCGCCGTGTTTGATTCGCATTCGGTGGCTCTCCGGCAATCTCGCGCGGGCTGACTGACGCACAAAAGAAGGATAATTAGACCCCCCTCTCGACTATCGAAACCTTTATTAGGCGTGCACTTTTCGCGTAACCCAAATTTTCGGACCCCACGGCCTTCGTGTAATTAGAAACACTAAACATACCGTGCCCTGAAAAAGCATGTTTCATTCCCACATTATTAGACTGCGGATTTTTCTGCAAAATAATGAATGTCAAGCGTCAGAATTGAAATGATACGTCCCCTCCTTTGATCATCCGATTAACACTTTACCTACCGGAAACCTGTTAATAGGATTTTCGATAATTTTGCTGTACCAAAAGAAAGCATAGAAATTTTCTTTTACATTGCAATCTTAAATGAAACTATTAGATGACGTTATTGAGGGTGTCTTGTTAGTTCATAGTGAAAATTGCTGTTACTATTGATGGTTCCATTAAAAAGTGTTTAGCCATGAACCATAGATTTTTCAAGATTAAGCAATAATCACCGGTCGGTAATATGTTAAGTATTCGAACAAGTATCCGAATATCCTTTATTCATCAAAAATTATGCAAATTATTGTAATGTTGGCGGTACACTTTTGATCCAAAGCCCGATAAATCAGTGTAAAAGAATCGCGCATGAAGTTTTAAGGGGTGGTTGTAAAGGGAAAGCTTCAATCTTGAAATTTATGGTAGATTTAGTCGTGAAAAAAGTTTTACAATGTTTTTTATAGACGTTTCCGTTCGCAGGATCCTCGAGCAGAACGTATATCTTCAATAATCCACACTGAATTTATTCGAAACGTGAGCGCAACGATTGTTTCTTGTTAATTTGTTATTTCAACGTTCGTACACTGGTGTGTAGTATAAATTCGCGAGATCAGCAGTTCGTCGAGAATATTATGCTATCATTTGCCGGCGTTTCAGCGGCGAAAGAAATCGATAAAGTTTTTCATTAAATAGAATAATTAGGTTGCTGCGTTTCCGGCCGATGGAAATCGCTGGTATAATATCCGCGAGGATTTGCCGGTTGATAAAGCCGATAGCACAGCTCATTAACGGTTCGATTAGCAAATGTTTGCCGTGGCAGGGTGGATTTTTAGCAAAGGCCAAGGTTGACGCTGGGTACCGTCAGCCATGAAACGACCGGCCCTATCGATACTGCATGCATCACTGGTTTTATCAAAAAGCAAGTGGTATCACGTGCCAGTATATCGCTGCAAACATGTATCCCACGGCCCTCTATAGAAGCTGCGCTAGTTTAGTTTACAGTCTGTCTGTGAGTTACGATACGGCCTTAATACACGCGTTCCCGATTATTCTTCCTTACTTTTTTTTTGCGACCGGAACCTTTTATCGCGAGCATTTACATCTTTCGCATTGAAAAATCATAATGTCCCTCGGAAGCTGTAAATCCTTTGAAAGCCCCGATGCTTTTAAAGCTACTCGAAAACCGTGTTCGCAGGACGATCGATTACAGGAAACATCGAATTTCCTCATAAACAGCCGCCTACGAATTTGTACTTTGTCCATAAGACATTACAGACGAGAAATAAATGAATATAGACCGCTGGAACAAACGCAGATAAATTGTAAGTGAAATATAAACTTGAGTCCAAGAATAATTCTTTAGATATCTCCGGTATTTTAAGTCTTCCATTTGAATAAAATTCAGCTCGATGAAAAATGATATTGAATTGAATTGATCTTGATACGTCAATGGGAAGTTCTTCGGCAGTTTCGTCGGTGCGATATACGGGAAAAGAATCCACCAAAACGATTTTTCAATGAAAATTAGCAGACATGGCGAACCGGCAGATTTTAATATAAAAATCGAACAAAAGCGTTTAAGCCGGAATAATACCCTTCTTCAATTTTTCTCGTTATGAATGTAACAACTTCCATGTCCGCCGTAAAAGGGGAACAGAGGAGAATCGCAGCCCGCGATTGTTCTTCTCTGCCATTTTCTTATTGATCGGGACCTTTGGTTCTTTTTCTCCGCTCGTTAAATAAAAAGTCTGTGCTCCCGAGAAAATAATGGGACAAATGCGTAATTTAAAAATGCTAAACTTTCAGACTGGCCGCGTTATATTTATCCTATAATCCTTAGGGAGGGAAGTATAGTCGGATAATATCCTCTACTGAAGGAGAGATCTGATTGTCAGGCTTTTGCGAAGGGTGGAATTTTAATTAAATGAACAAATTGTGAAAAGCAGTTACTAAATTGCTGCCTTGAATAATCGATTCTCTTCATGTTACATGACTCCAACATAAATGAATTTTTATTCTATAAAATAATATTATCTAAATGAATATTTTCTTTATTTTGTGTATTTTATTTATTTCATTTACTATATATATATATTCTTTATGATTGAAACGCTGAATCTAATGTTTCGAGTTAACATGTTCTGTCTTTTCCGCCAGGCGGAGAAATCGTGGGACACCCAAGGCTGAGATTAATCGGCGATCAAAACGCGATCTACAATCTGAAGATCGCGAATGCTTCTTTGACGGACGACGGCGAATACCAGTGCCAAGTCGGCCCGTATTTGCGCATTAAACCGATTCGTGCCAACGCTCATCTCAGCGTCATATGTGAGTATTCAATCATTTTTTTCGCATAGCTAATCCTCGATCGATTCAAGCCAGATTGTTTGCGGATCAAAGGGATGGATTTATTCCTTCAATTCCATCAAAATCCTTCAAAAGCGTTATAATGAACTATCTCTTGGGTTTGAAGTACGATCCGTCGACTAAGCCAAGCAAAAATCGTTTTGCTAAAAGTCTGCGTTGCACTTGCACATTTCTAAAAGTAATCTTTGTCGCTTTAATTCGCCTTTTGAAAGCTTGTAACAGTAGGAAAAATTGCAACAGTCGACTCTAAGCATTCGGCGTGTCTCTCTGTGTGTGTTTTTTATCAGTTTCCAGTTCTTTGAAATTACTTTCCGCGTTTTTTTCAATTCCCCGACAAGTAACCCGGTGCGCATTTCGACTAAACACGGTACATTCTTTTCCATTTGCCGTCGCATAGTTGGAACTGTGCTATTTCTCGGTTATTTTGCTCCTCCCATTGTTCCGCATGAAAAATGAACTGGCGTCTTGATCGTGCTTGTACAACCACATCTACATAAATACGTGTACGCGGTGTATGCACGCGTACAAAATTAAAGGGTGCAGAAAAACTACGATAATAATTCATAGTGTTTCCATACGAGTATTGTTCATTAGCCCGGTGAAATGCGGCTAGTGAAAGACGATTTTATGCGCTTCGGCACAATGAAATGGTACGTTCGTTACTTTCAGGTGGCGAATAAAAAATTCCCTGGTTACAAATCATAGGCGTGTAAAATGAAACAATAGAAATGTTCCGATATACGGTCAAACGTAACTCGAGAGCTTTGATAACTTTGTTCTTCGGCCGCCCCTTCGCGCCAGAAAATGATAAACCTTCGAAAATGTCACTAAATATGATTTACCAGTATACATCGGTACAAAATAGCAATTATTATCCTCCAACATTTGCAATCGAAAAGTGAAACTCTGGTGACAGTAATTCCTCTCATCTTTCCAATTGTAATTGGATTTCCAACGTCAACAATGATCACAAATATATTGAATTGACTTGATCCTATATTCTTGATACACATTTTCCACGTTATTAATACAGACAGAGTAATCGCGTCGCGAATAATGCGATAGGAGATCGTCCACGCCGAAACATTTAGGCGCGGAAGAAGATTTAAAGTTCGCGGGCAGAGCATCGAACGTAGAAATTCACCGGCAAGCCGTTTTCGCATTATTAAGAACATTTCGACGAATCCGGCTCGAATAGTCATGGCGAAACTTCCGAAGTTCCGCACAATCGAGTGCGCGAGCACGGTGTCAATGCGGTCAACTTTCCGCGTTAACAAAGACATTCCCCGCGAACTTATTTCAAAGTCGCCGGCGGAGGTGGTAAACCGTGATTAGCAACGACGCAGCGTAAACCTTGAAACGCGCTCGCCGCGAACTAGTTTGCGAGTTTAGAAAATGTCTTTACCGATACACACGTACATAGACGGAAAGTTGTTACGTCGGGGAGCGGGAGACACGTTGCATCAAGTTACCAGAATTTCTTCGGGCCACCGCCGTTCGTCGCGGCTACGTAAATTATTTCTTCCGTTTGTTCTCCAAACTTACGGAAAAATTTCAAGTGCCGAATGGAATGTGTCTTTCTGCAATAATTTCTTTAAATGTGCCTCCCTTCTCCTAAGTAAAAATAAAATTCTGTTCATTTGCTACCAACGCACAGTGCGCCGAAATGCCTGTTTCTTGGACAAAATTTAATAATTTTTGTCCTGTTTATGATAGACATGAAACAAAGTGGGTTTTTTTATTTATATTGGAAGCAATCTCAATATGATATTATTATAAATATAGTCATTTATTTAAACATTGAAAAACGATATTTATAAAGAAAATTTTGTTTTATTGGCGGTTTTCAGTAGATGAATTCGCAGTTCAGTTCTTTCGAAACTGAAACTTCGTTTTAAATTCTGATTGAGAACAAATTTTTTTCATAAATAGCTACTGATCGGAATTGTAGAAGAAATAGTAAAAGTTGCATTATACAACTTCTTTATGTGGACCTATATTGAAAATTTAACAAATACGTTTTGTAGATCTGTGTCAATTGAACATATTCTGAAAATTTCGTCAAAATCGGTTGACGCAAGCAAAGACGATAGGCATTGAAAGATGTAAGAATACTTAGATGTAGGCTGAAAATCGTGAAATCTGCAATTTTTACCATTTTTAAGCGTTTGTAGCTCATTGCAACGTCGACCGATTTTGACGAAATTTTCAGAATATGTTCAATTGACACAGACCTGCAAAACGTATTTGTTAAATTTTCAATATAGGCCCACATAAAGAACTTGTAAAATGCAACTTTTAGTATTTTTTCTACAATTCCGATCAGTGGCTATTTTTGAAAAAAAATATTTTCTCATCCTGTGCTAAACTAATTGCTCTAGCTTCCCAGAAAGGTTCAAATCGTATAGTACAATATTAAAAAGTAGATTAAAAAAAGTAAAAAGTAGATTAACTTTCTTTTTAATAACTTTTTTATAAACAACTACCGCCGAGTAGTATTTACAACATTATTCGGAGTGATGACCCGGACAACATATTAAAAAATCAGCGAGATCGGAGGGTGTTACCTTCTTGTCAATGATTATCAATGATTATTAGGACATTAATTTTTATTTATTTAATCGTATCTGTAATTAATGTAGTATCAAAATTCTTTTATTTATTCTATAACCACAGTCAAATCTCATATTTCTACAAGTGGATATCCGCGTACTCGCTTGCTGACCTGTGCTTGCTACATATTTTGTTAAAGAACTCTGATGTTTGCCAGTAGTAGCAATTCTAACTTATATAATATCAAAATATACTATCTTACTAATTCGACGCAATCAAAATCCCCGAGTTACTTCGAACCACTTTTTTTAAATCCTCTTCTAAAGATTAGGGAAACCAATAAAACTGAATATTTTCATTTCAGATTAATTATTATACTGCATATAAGTATTACAAAATTTTTGAAGATGAATTACAATTAGCCAATCCTTAACCATCATTTTCTAAAACGATTATTTCTTACAAACGTGTTTTGTTCACAACACAACGGAAACAAGTTACGCTATGAACTGATGTACTATTCGATCTTTCTAAAATTCGCTTACAGATTCGCTTGTAACTAATTTCCTCATGAATTTTTTGAATTTTTCCTATGAACATCCATCATGAGGTTTCTTTCTGTAAATTCCTCCTAAAAATTCCTTCTAAAAAGAGAATTCAGTAGACTTGCTACCAACGCTGATAATCGCCAGTAAATACGAATGAAGCAACATTTTGGAGCATAACGAGGTCCACGGGACGATAGTTGGTCGATTGGAAGAACTCCGGGACGATTAAAAGCGGCGTAAGCGCGACCCGGTGTACCCGCACTCATAACCCAGTCGTTGACCAGTCTGAACTTCGGTCGTTCTAAAAAGAGGTTGGGTCTAAGAGGTGTCCCAGGGGATAGTCGAGGAAGAGTCCTCGGGGGTTTACCCGAGAACGGTTTCCCGTGGTCGCGGCTTTGAGACGTCTCATCTCGTCTGGGACATCCTCTTTTTTTCCTGGTTCGCGCCTAGGGCCACGTGTACTCGGGGCGCAGCGACAACACTCGGTGGTCAACTCGTTTCCGCGCTTTGCGGAAACGACTGGGTTCCACCGGAAGGCAGGCAACGCCTCGTCTCCTGCCTCACCCTGGCGAGAGAGGGTCGACGCTTTCGTGTCGCGTGAAATATTAAAGAGTTGTCGGCGAGAAGGAACGTCCCCGAAACGGACGGCAGCGATATCTATGGGCGGTCGTTTGAGAACGCGGATCGAGAAACGCCTTCCCGCTTCCGGAATAAATGATTCCTCCTTCTAATCTCGCTCTTTCGACGCGCCGGGAGTCGAACGACGCGACACCGTGAACGATATCGGTCGAATCGGATTCGACGCCGGGGAACGATCGACGGGAACGGGAATTTTATCTATCTTTTTATCCCGGTGAACGCCCTCGGGGTGTGGTCCCTGTTCCACGTACAGTGCCGCTCGTAATTATCCGAACGACTTTTAAGGGCTCCCCTACTTTCACGAGGAACGATGCCGGTCTTTGATATCTTCTAAAACAAACTACGCCACCACGTTCACCTAACCCCTTGCCTCATCATTTATTTTACAGCCGCCGCGATTCGAAGGTTCCCTGTCGGTCTTATAATTCGCTGCGAAGAAAAGATTGCTGTTTAAATCTGCGATTCCAAAGAAAACAAACTTTAACTCATACATTAATTCTGTGGTTGCCAGGAAGAATGCCGCATGTCACATACTTTCACTTTCGAGATGTTGCCGTTTAAAGTTTTCATCGCTCGGTTAAATCGCATTATCCTATACTACAAAGCTCAATTGATAATCATAAACTCAAACTTTTTAAGGGGGTCTTTTCCAGCAGACAACGCTCACACATCGCTAGAGTACACTCACACACCGCTAGACCACGTATACGTACGCGAGGATTGCAAGGGTCCGGGAATCCACTTCTGATTTCTCGATAATGCAAAGACGGGATTTTTAATAGTCAAAATCGCTAGATGAAAGATCAATCTAGGGCGCTGTTTGCCTCAAAAAGCCTTCTTTTACGTTTCCGAGCAATAGTTTTGCAATATTCGGCTGCATGTTGCCCGTCGGAGAAACTAGTATGCCGGCGTGACTGCAGCGCCATCTGATGGGCGCATTCCAAAACCATTGCTCGGAAACGTAAAAGAAGGCCTTTTGAGGCAAACAGCGCACTTGATCGATCTTTCGTCTAGCGATTTTAACTACTAAAAAACCCCGTCTTTGCATTATCGAGAAATCAGAAGTGGATTCCCGGACCCTTGCAAGCCTCGCGTACATATACGTGATCTAACGGTGTGTGAGTGTACACGCGCGAGCGTCGTCTACTGGAAAAGACCCCCTTGAACTTGTGACATGTGGCGTTGTTCCTTGCAGCCATAGAATTCACAGAAAAATAGGAGGATGGCAAATATAACGATACGCTATTACACAAATTGATAAAAACAGAAATATGTCGAGCTTCTATTATCGCGTTCAACGTTCGGACAGAAGTAATACGATAATGTTTAAAAACAATTATTCCCCGGACACGAAACGAGCTGATTCTACGAATTCCATCGGAAACAAATTCGAAAAGCTCAACAAAAATAATGCAACAAGGCAATATTCTTCCTGACAACCACAAAAATTACATAGAAGTTACTTCTCATTTGTCTTTTACACGACATCATCTCTAAAAAGAGTAGAGAGGAATACCGCCGAAGATCCAACAACGAACATTTCACGCATACCGGTGAAGCGCGAATCCGGATACAAGCGGGAAGTTCCACCTCGAATTAAATCGAAGCGACGGCGACAAGTATTTACATGCGAAACCTCATTTTCCAGGCCGATAAATCTGGAAATGATTACGCGAGAGAAAGAGTTACAGACACTAGTTTCAAATGAAATCTCGGTATCGATCACACCTCAATTAAACTGCTGTCACCCATCAAGAACCCGATTACATCGCGCCAATTTCGCAAGCCAAAAGAAACGAGTGCTCGCCGCTTATTACGCCAGACAGCCTAAGAATCGAATGAATAATTCACCGTCGGGAAACACGCGAATAGTTGGTAATCCTTGGAGCACCGCGCGGCGGGTTTACATCGGAAATTCTGAAGTGCCGAGTAAGATACGGGAATAGTCGCGAAGCTGGTCGTTGCTCGCAACGGGTGGACACAGTCGGGTACGTGTATCGTAAACCACGTGAAACGACGGTACCCGGTTTTCCTCGGGTATAAATGCATGTGTACGTTCTCGTAACGTATTACTACGCGAACGGTACCCGTGTACACTGTACACCAACGCCGAAGGTGTACCCCGACGCGAGAATTCGAAATCACGCGGCAGGATCGCAAGGTGTGTGAACCCCGTGCCGCGTTTCTTCTGCAAACGACGCGGGGTTCACATGGCCGACCTCACGGACGGTACGTGTCCGGAAAAATGAGCAGAGAAACACGACAGAGGAATAGCAGAGATAGAGAAGAGGGAGAGAAGCACGGGTACAAGGATGCGGGAAAACTGATACGAGCGTTCGATCGACGGAAAAGTCGGCCAGGAAACTACATACATCACCTTTCCGCGAATAAATATTTTATGAGATCCAATCCGGCTGCTTTCTCCCTTTCCTGGCCCGTTATCCCCTGTTCCTTCTGTTGTGTTTTCTGCGAACGGCTCCGACCGGTTTCGGTTGCCGCGAAAATTGCTTTTTTCGAAAGTACGGTGTATTCAAAAGACTATGAACATTGCGCGTATTCCCTTCTATTTATTCAAGCTTAACCGGACCTCTCAGTGGGGTCTACACGGCTCGATGTAATTTACATTGTGTTACAGAATACTGTTTGAACGACGATATTGTGTTTAGGGTCAGTCTCGTAACGTGACGATTTCAAACGGCTCGTAAGTTGTTTGTTGTACGAAAAAGTGTAGATAACAGAGGCAACCATTGCACGTACAGGGTGAACCACGAATCGTGACCAGGAGAGATTATTCTGTTATTAGTAGTCCAATCGAAAACGTTTATATCAGGTATAGCATGGTTTCAAGAGAGCTTTCACATGATCATAGAAAATTTTTCGTCAACTCTTTTGTTTCCATGATTTTTCGAGTCACCTTCAATTTTCTGCAAATACACCTAACATTTTTTTTACGCCTATCTGTTAGAGGATTTCAGAGTTGGGCATTAATCGATTAAAATTTTAATCATGATCGATTCATTAGTGTGTACTATTAAAAAAAAGAAATCGTCGAGAAATCGGCGATTGATTCAATCGATTGATGAAGTTAATCGTCAATCGTTGATTAAATGAAGAAATCGTCGAAAAATCGGCGATTGATTCAAACGATTGATTTAATCGTCAATCGTTGATTTAAAAAAGGAATCATCGAACAATCGGATGATTTAATCAATTGTTGAAGTTAATCGCCTCACGGTCTATCCATGAATTGTAATAAGGAGGGAAGGAGAGAGCAGAGAGTGGATGGAGAATTGACAGAAATAATAATATATTTCAACAAAAACATGTTTCAGCAGAAATATGATCGTAGCTTTCCAGGAATAATAACTTCAAACATAAAAGCACGTAAACAGAGTTTGTATCTATAGACCAAACGACAATACACCTAAACTCAGTTTACATTTTTTTCAGTATTCATACAGTTCTGATTACGTATTTCATTTCGAAATTTCAGCAGTTTACTTTTAGTAGACGATTAATAATCGGTAATCGCAATTAACGACTAAAGTAGAAATTTAATCGTTAACCGCGATTAACGATTAATAAGTATTTAATGGTTAACCACAATTAAGGACTAAACGAGGGGATTAATTGTTAATTGCGATTAACGATTGAAGTAGAAATTCAGTCGTCAATCGTTGATTAAATGTTTGCTCAACCCTGGAGGATTTCAAGGCGAATTCGGTAAGTATCATAACATAAAAAGAAATTGCTTTTTCCTATTTATTATTGATTTTATTAATTATATTATTGAAACATAATAACCTCGGTTCACTGGTCACGATTCGTGGCTCACCCTGTATAAAAATAAGTTGGAAAAATGAACATCATTTTTGACATTATAAAATATGAAATATAACGGGTCGTATTTTTAGAATACATTTCGGAGTGTCACTTAAGGGTTAAAAAGTTCAAGCATTTTAAGGGTTGTACGTTGTTCCATCTGCTCGTCCATGTTCTCCGAGCTTGTCCAGCTCTAACGATACATTTTGTTTCCCTCGGATAAATAATCCATAGGGGATTCCTCTCCGACCGAGTCGCGCTATATTTGTTGGCTGCGATACATTTATAATCATTACTTCCATGCAGTTTCCGTAAAGGATGATGGTTGCGACTGGGCGACGAGGAGAAGGAGAAGGTGGATAGGACAGAGAACGTATCCCCGGCAATATCACACACGATGTAACATTATAAATGGAAGAAACGCGTCTTTCCGCGACCTGTTACGGGAGAGATTGAATCATCCGTAAGTTATTAACCAGCGTAATTGAAGCTGAAAAGCAGCAGCGGAGGAGCGTCCAGTCGATCCTTTTTCGTCTCCCTTGTCCATTATCGTCCCCGTGGGGATACAAAAGAAATGAGAAAGCGCGCGCGGTGTACGTGTAACGGCGAATCTTTTTCCAGCTAGGAAAGTATCCTGAAAAGAGTAATAAATGCCCGGGCGTGCAGCCCCAGCCCCGGTGTTCCTTTACTGCTAGAAAATTGGACCTGAAAGAACATTGGCTACGTAATTACATGTTTCTAAGAGGGGCAGCAGGGGTGGGAAAAAGAGAGAAACGGGAAAAACAACGAACCCCTTGGCCGACAACGGGGGGAGGCGAAAGGGGGTTCGTTACGCTAAAGCCTTTCGCCCGCTGGAAAATAAAGTGCGAGCAATGATGAAGTCCCCGGCTGAAGTTCCGTCGTTATTTGCATTAACCGCGCGGCTTTTTCTCCCTCCTTTTTCTGCGACGACCTCGATGATACTCGCCTTGGAAATAACCTAAATTTCGGCTCTTCCTCCGGCCCGTTGCTGAAATCGGTAAAATTGCATTGGAACGGATAGTTATAAATAAATGTTACACGAGAAGTTAACGGGCGAGGAACTGCGGTTCCGTCTGAACCAATAATTTCCCAGCCTTTGTATAATTCCCGAGCAACGCGGAAAATATTTTCACCAAGGGTTATTTAAAGATTATCACGGTGACGGGCAGCGCGGCTCTGTAATTAGTTGGTGTCGGCGCTGTTAAAGAGCGGCGCGGCGCGGCGAACAGCTCACGTGTCCGCGGGCCGAGCGCTTTACCTGTCCCTTTGAAGGCTGCCAGGCGTTTCCACAGAAAATAACAACGAGGAAGAAGTGAAAACGAAGGCGACAAAGACGAAAACCAATTACTTCCACCTTTGTACCGGGAACTTCGACGGAATTCTTCGCGGCATTTGAATTCTCGAGATGGAAACCTGCCCCGCTCGCTTTTAACCCCTCCCCGACGGCCCTAAGAGAGACCCTATCAGACTAAACCCTTTGTACCTTACACAATTATTTCGATCGTGCCGCCTACTATCCACTTCATTAATTTTCTAATTTCAACCTCTCGCCTCGCAACTTAATCCCAAGTCGCGCCGATTCGTTTTACGTGAAATTCGTTTTTTTCTTTTGAAGCGGAGATAAGAGTTTGCTTGTGTACAGCGTAGGCATTCAGCCATTTATGGGTAGACAGCAAATTTTATGCATTTATGACAGAAATTAATAAACAATTTAAATTTAAACAGTAAAAACATTAGAAGAACTTCAAAATACTGTTCTATTATTCTTAGCCTGTTAAACATATTAGGAAAGAAAATCAATGTCATAATGCGTAAAGACTCGCTGTCTATGAGCACATAGTTTATCTAAATTTTCCTTCCAAATCAGTACATCATCGGCATCATTTCGTTTGTACAAATGAATTGTACAATATCGAGCAGTTTTTCTCGCGAATAAATAATCGTTGTCATCATCGTTGTCAGACGGTCTACGAAATATGTGTTTGCAATCGTCGCGTCAAATATTTGAAATTTAGGAGGCGTAGATTTTTTATGAGAACGTCGGACAAGCGACAAAGAGTCCAGCTTCATGCTTCGCCGAACCGGACCGGGTATGATGATTTTCTTTTAAAAAATGGCCGAAACGCACGGAGGGTCGCGTCACGTGGCTCTATTTCACGATGAACGGTGCTCGCGTACTCGTACAAAAGAAACGAAAAAAAAAAATGCTGCCGCCGCGTGTAGGGAATTTACGTGCTCCGATATGAATTGAAATCGAACGAACAATTTTGGAATTCTCGTAAAACGTGGACATTTCTCCTTGTCAGCCCTCCGATGGGAAATTTCCTTGAAAAGCTGTCGAACTGAAAAAAACGCTTCAGGATAACACGCGGCTACCCGGAAAACGAATCAATCCGACGCGCACGCATCTCAGTCTCTGTTCGAAAGTCGGTGTCCCGGTGTCCCCGAAAATTGGATCAATTTCAATATTTTCGATATACCGCGTCTTCTGTATCCATTGGTCCGGATCAGCCGCCATTTTTCGCCGTTTTCCGATATGGGCGAAGGCGAAGGAAATCCTCGCGAAACGTAAATAATTCCAAAGACGCGTCTCGGTGTTGGCGAGATTTTCAGCCGATTATTTGAAGATACTTCTCGCGGTTGCGGAATTTTCCAGATCTGATTTTTGTGTCTTTCCGCGGCGCCATGAATTCGCGAACGAGCGTCTTAACAGAATGATGAAAAGTTTTGCTGTAACGCAGCGGCTGCGTAATGAAATCGAGCTGTGCGTTCTGAATATTTTACGCACCTCCTTTATGCTCGTTTTAATACGTAAAGGCGAGTTTCAGCAGACAATGTGCCACCTTTTTTTAGAAAGAAGCGATGGGAGAATTTTTTTAAGAGAGATAATGAAAGTCGACACTTTTAAGAGACCATTCGCGCCATGCTAATAATTGAAACAGGTCTTCGAGATTGTCTTCTGCTTCTCGCTGCTCCCAACGAATTCTACTTTTCGAAATTGAAAACTAATGAATTTGTATTGCTTTGTAAGCGTCTATGGACCTCGAAAATGAAGAAATTAATGCAATTTAAAAAATATTTTAGTTACTACGATCATTTAAATTTGAGCGTATAGAAAGTAGCATATTTCACCAGGCAAAATTACTTAAGTTCTTTGCGATGTCCTCATCGTTTCGTCCCATATTTTCTCTCAGTATTTTTTGTATGATATAGAGCATCCCGTCCCAATAAGAAATCATATATTTCCTTAGTAATAACTGATAATAATATATTTAAAAAATAATGCTGAATGATACATGACAGTTTAAAAAAATGTTCCATATTTGTCAAAGGATATCTTTTTTCCCCAAAACTTCCCAGGCTCTAACAAAGAGGAATATTTTCGGTACAACTTCCTTTAAATAACCGTACAAGAATCATTTCCTACTTCGTGTCACTTTATAATTTATAGTTGTTTGAAGCTGACAATGTTGCGGCGAGTATGGACGTCGCGCGTTGGTCGTTGCTGAGCACGAGGCAACGCGAGAACTCTTAAAGATTCTAAAATTTCATGTAATACTTCAAACAATTTCCTCGCCTTATGAAATAGACACGGATAAATTTGAACACTACACACAAAGCACAGCAAAATATTATATTGGCCACTACGAGTGGTATTATATGCCTGCCTCCATCCATAAATTATTAATTTATGGAAAGGAGATAATAAAGCACGCACTACTTCCGATTGGCCAATTATTTAAAAAGGCTCAAGAAACAAGGCATACAGATTTTAAAACAATTAGGACCAGAAATACTCGGAAAATTTCTAGAATCGCTACAAACGAAGATACATTTCACAAATTGTTATTAACATCGGAACCACATATTTCATCCACGAGAATAAGATCTTACAAGAAGAAAATCAAACAGGCTGCAGAATTATTTAAAAAATAAAGAAAACAAAAGCCGCTTGTACCTACTACTTCAACAACAAAATCGTAAGATTAATTAGCATACTTCTTATTTGATCAATTAAATAAAATATTAATATTACTTTTGTTCGCAATATACAGGGTGGCCCACATAACTCTGAACAGCTCAATATCTCGAAAACTATGCCATCGATTTTAAAGTTCTTAGTCTTAAATTGCATGGAACTGAAGGGCCTTTCTGACTACATAAACGTGAAGTGGCCTCCCTTCCCCTTTAACGGGGGAGGGGAGGTACCTTTGTAATTTTAAATGGAGCCCCCTTTAAAATGTTACATATTTAGATTCTACCGGAAAAAACAAGTCAATTTTGTCTGAAACATTTTTTTGTCAGATACTTCCTTGATGAGATATAATAGTGTGAAGTTTCGAGTTGTAGGTACTTGAAGCGCTTGGAAATAGCGTTATGGAATTGTACATACGCGCTTGAGTCCTTTGCTTATTCATGAAAAAATAAAATGTACTTTACATTAAATGTTCAAAATGTCCACCACGGGCTTGTAAACATTTATTTACTCGAAACATCAAAGTTGTTCTAACATTTTTTAACATTTCGGAAGTCACTGAAGCGCAAGCGTCACGTATTCATGAAACAAATTCATATCCTCTTTTGTCGTCGGTGGTTCAAACATAACTTTGTCCTTTACATATCGCCATAAGAAAAAATTAACGGTGTTAGATCGGGGGATCGAGGAGGCCATTGACGAGGTCCCCCACGACCTATCCATTTGTTCCCAAATTTTTCGTTCAAAAATTGCCTGGTGATGATTGCAAAATGTGGAGGAGCGCCGTCTTGTTGGAACCACATTTCTCTTCTAACGTGCAGTGGCACATCTTCCAAAAGCGCAGGCAAATGATTTTTTAAGAAATCACAATAACTTGCAGATGTTACAGTTTCTTGAAAAAAATAAGGTCCAATCACAAAATCTCCTATTAGGCCACACCAAACATTTAAAGACCATCGATGTTGAAAGGGAACACATCGCATTCAATTTGGGTTTTCCACGGCCCAATAATGCAGATTATGTCTATTTACATGCCCTGAATTCATAAAAGTGGCCTCATCGGAAAAAAGTATTTTGCACAAAAAGTCATTTTCCGCAACACCCTGCAGCCACTCACAAAATTTTACGCGGTGATCGTAATCTGCTATCGAAAGCTCTTGTGATAAAACCATGTGATATGGATGATACTTTTACCGTTTCAAAATTCGTTGAATTGATTAACGACTAATATGTGATGTTTGTGCAAGTGTACGTTGACTAATATGAGGATTTAATGTAATTGCAGCAAGAGTACTGGCACTATTATTTTCATTAGTGACAGCTTTAGGTTTATTGCGAGTTTTTTACACAATTCACCGTGCTCGCGAAGCCGCTTTTCTAAATTATGAAATGTTGCATGACATTTTTTGATACCATAACGTTCAAAAAACATCACTGCTGCACGCCGATAATTTTTTTGGCATTCACCTAACGTTAATAACATATTCACTTCTGTGTCAAAAGTAGCCATAATCACAATGTTACTGCTTGAATAACAGCTCTAAACTGAAAACGTTTTCATAGATAAGTAAATCAAACTCAAGAATTGTAAATATTATTGTTTGTGTTTCTTCACGAATAAGCAAAGGACTCAAGCGCGTATGTACAATTCCATAACGCTATTTCCGAGAGCTTCAAGTACCTACAACTCGAAACTTCAAACTGTTATATCTCATCATGGAAGTATCTGACAAAAAAATGTTTCAGACAAAATTGACTTGTTTTTTCCGGTAGAATCTAAATATGTAACATTTTATAGGGGGTTCCATTTAAAATTACAAAGGTACCTCCCCTCCCCCGTTAAAGGGGAAGGGAGGCCACTTCACGTTTATGTAGTCAGAAAGGCCCTTCAGTTCCATGCAATTTAAGACTAAGAACTTTAAAATCGATGGCATAGTTTTCGAGATATTGAGCTGTTCAGAGTTATGTGGGCCACCCTGTATATTTGTAAAAATTCCAATAACATAACTACATTATATATATAAGAAAACTATAAGATTATAAGCTACTGATTCAACTACATAAAAATTTATAAAAATAACTAACTAACAAATTAAACAAATGTATTATTCGAAAGAGATTATTTTATAATATTTTTTAGTTCAAACCTCATGTCAATGTCTCAAACGGTACAAAAGTTGTACACAAATGTCCCTAAATTCTTCGATCCGGACCACTGTGCGCCTGCTCTATCTCGTCCGGCATAAAATAAAAATTGTTTGGGAGCGGATTCGATGATTTCCCAGCGGCCGTATCATCCGGGACAAGTTTCTAATAGTCCCGTCTATCTTTCCATCTCATTATTCATAAAAATCTAATTCCGATTATGCTCCGCACTAACTTGGCCCGCTCGCTCATAATTCAGGCAGTCTATTAAAATAGCGTACCCAGTTGCGTCGTCTATTCAATATTTATCCGAATTCGAAGACGGCAATAATGTCCCACAGGTCATATTACGAACTCCATGTTTGAACAATGTTACCGCGCAGCGTCCAATAACGTTCGAACCCAACCAACAATTAATTTATGGACCGTGGCCCTAAAACGAAAGTCGCCTGGAATTCGAAAACTCCGTGATCACGGTATACTTCGGTGGATTATTGGAATAATTCTTTCTCTGGGAAAATTTCTCTGTGAAATGGCGGTTCATACATGTCGCTTGTCGATCGAGCGAACGCGGGCTCGGTGATCGGAAATTCTCGAGCTGGTTGACCACGTAACGGCCATTTCCAGGAGATACTCTTTGCTCTTCTTCGTCTGCGTTTGACATGTTCGTACCGAGAATATCATATCGCGCGTGTACGGGAGAAATTTCACAATATGATACGTTCTCAGCGTCTACCGGCACAACGACGTCTTGTTCGCTCTTTTATCATCGAGTTAGAGTGCCCGCGGGCATCGATGTTGCGTGACAACCCGATTTCAATCTTAAAATGCCAACCACCGACAACCCTCAGGCTAATTTTGGTTCGAACCCGATACCGTTACCGTGTTTACCGCGCACATGCCCAGTACATATATGTATACAATGCTCTGCAATCTACCAACTCCTTTGCATCGGCAAACCATTTTCTTTATGTCGTAGAAGAAGCTAATTGGGACCGTCGCGTTTCGAACGGCTCAACATTTTCTGAGACATGCCCGGCCACTTTTACTGCTCTTTCGAACACTAATTAACCCGTGAATGGGCTACGAAATTCAGCTCAAGCATGCATAACATGTACAGGGTGAACCACGAATCGTGATCATGGCTTCGAGAGAGCTTTCACGCGATTATAGCAAATTTTTTGAAAACAAAAATGATACCGAATTCGTCTTGAAATCCTCTAAAACAGGGGTCGACAACCTTTTTTGGCCGCGGGTCAAAATCAACCAAAATGTGAGTATTAACGAGACGTTTGGGTCAGAGATATTTTCGTATTAAAACAGTCTTTTAGTAAATAATAAGATATAGTTTATTAAGAAACTAATTACAAACATAGTTGAATAAACTTTATTTATAAACGTTCTCTTCGATATCAATGGCTCCTCTGATGTTGAACTTCTGACGTCAGTTTAGTCAAGTCTGGTTTATAGTTACTCGTTTTAAGACGAATATAATAAGACGATAGCATGTTTGTTTCATGTTTATGTTTTATAATTTATTTTTATACATTATACCTTATTTTCGGAACTAAAGTGGGTCACTTGAAATTATCAAACGGGTCGACCCCTAATGGTTGCCGACCCCTGCTCTAAAAGATAGGTGCAAACAAATTATAGGTATATTTGCGAAAGGTGACCTTGAAAAATCGTGAAGAAAAAGTGATAATGATCACGATTCGCGGATCACCCTGTATAGTTAGAATATGCGTACACATACGTCGAAGAGCTGACGTGTCGGGAAATAAGAAAGAGATTATGAGAACGCGTACGAATAAAATGGTAAATGTGGAAAGGACATTTGAAATTGAAAAGTTCGCCGTCGACATGTCTCGGTCACGTTGAAACGCCGCCATGCTTAATTACGAACATTAAACATATTCTCGAGGATATGACGGAATTCGCTTTTTCCGCGACGGACACTTCGCCCACCGCGAATAACGCCGGAAACCTAAATGAATTCGGAATGAAAATTAATTTGATTTTTTCCCTGAGACGGAAGCTCTTCTCAAATTAAACACGTGTTACGAGATTGTTTCCGAGGGGAAAAATACTGGCGAAACTCTTCGACATTCATCGTAAAAACGACGGGAATATGAGAAATCAGTAGTGTAGGTCAGCGATTGGTCAGACAATTATTGTTTCGACATTGCTACTCAGATACAGTAAGGAGCAAAATTGAACCAATAACCACAAGTTTTGTATAAATCATTATTTATTGCTAGGAATATAGAAGAATAACAAAAAATCAACATTATAATTATTTTTATCATAGTTAAAAGTAACTTAAGCAATTTTTTTCAATAACACTGTCCAACGCCAAATTTGTTCCCTAATTACTGTTGGATCCTTCGCATAGAGTTTTTTGCGCTGATTCCGAATCTGTTTTTAATTTTTTTCCTATACGCACAGTTTTTGAGAAACATGACTTTGAAAAAAAAACATATTTTTCAACTTTAAACAAATATTGTAGTGTTATCATAAAAGATATTCAATTTTTCTTTATAGCAAAAGATTCTGTAGACTTCCCGAATACAGCGATATCAAATGCTAATACATTATGATTGTTTAAACATGTTTAAAGAATCACTGAAGGCGGAGAGACACCACTTTTGCACCAATTTTTGAGGATATTTTCCAATTTATCTCAAAAAATAAAGGTCCAGCGGAAAATCGAACTATACCATGCGATAGAGCAAACTTTTATATTGAGAAACCCCGCTTTGAAGTTTGAAACGTCGACGTTTTCTTCCAACCAGAAAGCAAAATATCTTCACCCGACATGAGTTGCCGCCAGTGGCGCTCACCATTAACAACGGTCGTTCGCCGCTCTGTATCCCGTCGCTGCGCCGTATCTCGTCCCGAGCGCCACTGGCGGCAACTTATGTCGGGCGAAGATATTTTGCTTTCTGGTTCGAAAAAACCGTCGACGATTCAAACTTGACAGGGTGGCTTCTCAAGATAAAAGTCCGCTCTATTGCGTGGTATAGTTCGATTTTCCGCTGGACCCTTATTTTTTGAGATAAATTGAAAAATATCCTCAAAAATTGGTGCAAAAGTGGTGTCTCTCCGCCTGTAGTGATTATTTAAACATGTTTAAACAATCATAATGTATTAATATTTGATATCGCTGTATTCGGGAAAGTCTACAGAATCTTTTGCTGCAAAGAACAATTCAATATCTTTTATAATAACATCACAATATTTGTTTAAAGTTGAAAAATATGTTTCTTATTCAAAGCCATGTTCCTCAAAAACTGTGCGTATAGGGAAAAAATTAAAAACAGATTCGGAATCGGCGCAAAAAACTCTATACGAAGGACCCAACAGTAATTGGGGAACATAAAAAAAGTTAAAATTTGTTGAACAGTGTAATTAATGTCTGCTCATTTAGCAATGGCAACGAAAATAGATTGACTCGGTTTTGCACCACGTCCAATACTTGATATTTCGTCCACAACCCTTGTGCTTGTAAAACTCCACTAATTCGCTTTGCCATACTTTCTACTAATTTTTTGCAATAATCCGGAGATATTTGTTCCCACTGTTCTTGAATTCTATCATACAAATCTGTGATAGAAGTTGGTTGGGAGTCATATGAATCGCGAAATCGTCTTTTTAGTAAACCCCATAGATTCTCCATGGGGTTGATGTCGGGGCTCTGTGCAGGCCTATCCAGAACAGAAAATTGTTTACTACTGAGCCAATTTTTTACACTTTTAGCAGTATGCTTAGAGGGTCTCGGCCATGCATGAAAATTACATTTTTTTCTTCAAAAGGTATATTTGCACCTCTGAGACGATCTTGTAAAATATCCTTGTACATGTACTGATTCATGATGCCATTAATTCGGTACAGTGATCCAACACCAAATGCTGTTAGGCACCCCCAGAACATTAGGAATCCGACTCCATGCTTTAACGTTTGTTTCGCATGTCGTCGTTTAAGCCTTTCATTTTTACGAATCCAGCATCAAGATATGCCATCTGATCAAATTCTGTTAATTTTGGTCTGGTCTGACCAAATAACCCGTTCCCAGTCAGTAGTTCTCCAGTTTTGATATTTTGTAGCAAATTCCAAACGACGTTTAATATTTTTTTCGATAACATTGGCTTCTTTCTTTTCTTAATGCTTCTAAACTCAGCTCCTTTGAGGGTTCTTCGTGCTGTCCACTGACTTATTTGTATATTCGTATCTTCTTTTAATAGTTTTGCAGCCATAATGGAACTTGAAGCTTCACCAGATGTGACAAACCATATAATCCTTCGTTCATTCTGCGGTGATAATATTTTTGGTCTTCCTCCAACATTTAATAATTCCCTATATTCCCAGCAATAAATAATGATTTATGCAAAACTTGTGGTTACTGGTTCAGTTTTGCTCCTTACTGTATGTTACTGTCAGTTCTTTCTTCAATTATAAAATATATTACAAAATGGAAGAGAAAGAGTGAAGCATTAAGATAACATTGCTATTTGGCACCTGTTGACAAATTTCAGTAGTACAGGTCAACGGTTACTCCGACGAACTGTAGAATTGACCTTGTTTCGCAACTCGCAGTCGGCAGAATTGAATAGCAACGACATAAATCCGTGTAATTAATTCTGCCATTTGATTCGCCGTGAAAATAGCGTCCATGATACGCGCGATATAATTAAACCGCGCTATTAATTGTGAGCATCATAACTGCTTTATTGGTGTGCCAAGTGAATAGTATCACGTGGGAATATCTACAATTAATGGTGGATGTTGGGGACCTCGTGCACTGAAATTCTAAACCGGTTGATACTATTACTATCAGCTTGTGTAGAATATGAGAACACGGTTCCAACGTGAACACCGAAAACACATTTCTTAAGCAAACTAATAATTCCATGCTATACATGAAATCTGTGTACACCTGTGTAATGAATGAGAATCCAAACTAGTTTAATGATTTTTCGACAAGGATGTGACACAATTGTCTTCTTACATTCAAAACAAATCTACCGACGTTCACAGCATCATTCACGCCATAGTATGTTCTTAAAAGCAAGTCCACATGTATATAAGCTCTGCTAAAAAATTCGGAAGACTTCCCCAAAGTCCCAAGAAAACGTATCGCCCTCTTCACGGCGAGAAACATATTTTCAAATTGCCCCGGCGCGCGGAAACTTCTCTAACTCCATCAATCTCCAAAAAACGGTCCTCCGCCGTCCATACGTGAAAACTTTTCTGACATTACGGTAGGGAAAAACGCAGGGGCTCCGTGTACAGTTGTCCGTGTAGCGAGAGACAGCCGAGCAGCTCTGTAGATCCTCATCCTCTTTATATCAAAGAAAAGAGGTCGGGACAAGCTTGGGAGCTTTCTCGGGCTCCTGAAGAGTGGAGACCGGTCGACAAATCTCAAAGGACCCTGCCGCGCGCGGTAGCAACGTCTCGAAGAAGTCAAGGACCAGACGTTTCGAAAACAAAAGCGACCCTCCGGGCTCCGGTGCATCTCTCCATCTTATTAATTCGTAGCCGGAGCTACGTCTTCAACCGGACTCAGCTCGAGCGTTCGATGTCCTCCTCTGGATCTCTGGATCCGGACCTGGATTTCTCTGGACCGGGCCTCAGGCATCGGGACACAATCAAGAGGAACGATGCAGCCGAATATTACATCCGCCCGGCAAGTCTGTGGCCGTCCACGTGTTTTATTGCTGGCCGTGTCACGAGTCGCCGGTCTGTCTACACGAGACACAAAATTCACCAATTTATTAGCTGGGGAAGCACGGTCTTCCCTCGCATAACGTCGCTTTCGTCTCTACGGATAGCGTTACTTTCTTTATCCGAGCCGAGATAGTAACGCTACGCGAGGGAACACTGTTATGGCGTTTTAGACCGCGGATCTTGATGCATTTATGGCTTATGAAAATGTTTAAAAAAGGCTACAATATAAAATACGATAGAACTTTGTACAATTTTCATTTGTTGTGGATCTACAAAGGCCGTTCCTGATTCCACTTTCTTCAAATTTGTCGACAAAATTGAAAAATGCATAAACATCCGCAATGATCGGATTAGTAGAATCGTCGTTGTTCAGGTTATTATTTAGAGCTCGTCTTCGGAGCGACCGATACACCGACCGGAACAGCCTGTTTTCGTCGAACCCGGCGAAAAGCTCTCGCACAAAGACCCGCTAATCGCGTTGTTCGCGAGCGCGTCACTTTTCATCCCCCGCATTTCCCAGTCGACGCTCGGTTCACCGTCCGCAGGGAGGATCATTCTTTTCCCGAGCTGTTCGCTCGTGCTCTACGGCTTGGCGGTTTTCAATTATCGCCACTTACGCTTGGAATTTCGTTCTCGTTATAAAACTGCGAGGGGAAAAACCTCGGCCGCGATTCCCTGTCAGCCGTCATCGACGCGGCCGACAACTTCGTCGCTTCGTGTGTCCCTGTAATGCAATCGAGGCGAATCAGTGGCGCGTGAAAGCTGCAGCCAATCCCACGATCGCCACAGTATTACCATTCGCCAATCTGGATCGACCGACGTCATGAAATAACATACAGATATATTGATTTTTGGGCAGAATACCAAAGAAAACACTGTCTGACGAGTTTCAAGCCGGTGCACGGTGCGCCGAACCATTGACAAAAATCGAAAAAGTCACTGCTTCATGTCGATTTAAAACTATGTTCATAAAAAAAATTTTTAAATTCATTAGGAAATTAGTTACAAGCGAATCTGTAAGCGAATTTTAGGAAGATCGAATAGTACATCAGTTCATAGCGTAACTTGTTTCCGTTGTGTTGTGAACAAAACACGTTTGTAAGAAATAATCTTTTTAGAAAATGATGGCTAAGGGTTGGTTAATTGTAATTCATCTTCAAAAATTTTATAATACTTATATGCAGTATAATAATTAACCTGAAATGAAAATATTCAGTTTTATTGGTTTCTCTAATCTTTAGAAGAGGATTAAAAAAAGTGGTTCGAAGTAACTCGGGGATTTTGATTGCGTCGAATTAATAAGATAGTATATTTTGATATTATATAAGTTAGAATTGCTACTACTGGCAAACATCAGAGTTATTTAACAAAATATGTAGCAAGCACAAGTCAGCAATCGAGTACGCGCATATCCACTTGTAGAAATATGAGATTTGACTCTGGTTATTAAATAAATAAAAGTATTTTGATATTACATTAATTACAGATACGATTAAATAAATAAAAATTAATATCGTAATAATCATTGATAATCATTGACAAGAAGGTAACACCCTCCGATCTCGCTGATTGTTTAATATGTTGTCCAGGTCATCACTCCGAATGTTGTTGTAAATGTTTTACTCGGCGGTAGTTGTTTATAAAAAAGTTATTAAAAAGAAAGTTAATCTACTTTTTACAGTTACTTGCACAAATATTCGGACGCTCTAAAGAAGACGATAACTTTTTTAATATTGTACTATACGATTTGAACCTTTTTGGGAAGCTAGAGCAATTAGTTTAGCACAGGATGAGAAAATATTTTTTTTCAAAAATAGCCACTGATCGGAATTGTACAAAAAATACTAAAAGTGGCATTTTACAACTTCTTTATGTGGGCTTATAGTGAAAATTTAACAAACACGTTTTGCAGATCTGTGTCAATTGAACATATTCTGAAAATTCCGTCAAAATCGGTCGACGTTGCAATGAGCTACAAACGCTTAAAAATGGTAAAAATTGCAGATTTCACGATTTTCAGCCTACATCTAAGTATTCTTACATCTTTCAATGCCTATCGTCTTTGCTTGCGTCAACCGATTTTGACGAAATTTTCAGAATATGTTCAATTGACACAGATCTACAAAACGTATTTGTTAAATTTTCAATATAGGTCCACATAAAGAAGTTGTATAATGCAACTTTTACTATTTCTTCTACAATTTCGATCAGTAGCTATTTATGAAAAAAATTTGTTCTCAATCAGAATTTAAAACGAAGTTTCAGTTTCGGAAGAACTGAACTGCGAATTCATCTACCGAAAACCAACAATAAAACAAAATTTTGTGTATAAATATCGTTTTTCAATGTTTAAGTAAATGACTATATTTATAATAATATCATATTGAGATTGTTTTCAATATAAATAGAAAAACCCACTTTGTTTCATGTCTCTGTCATAAACAGAACAAAAGTTATTGAATTTTGTCCAAGAAACAGGCATTTCGGCGCACTATGCGATGTCGCTACTACAAGGGTAGTTATAGCGGCTTCATGAATCATGGTTTTTTTCTCTGTTCTGCTCAAGAATGAATTACGAAACAATTCATGAACGTTCTACCTACTCGGATACATCGCAGTGCATTATTTCAGAATTTTTAGTTGCAACATCGATATTTTAAAATATCCGAAAGCGTAGAATTGCCGATTTTATATTGAACTTTTCAGAGTACCACGTTTATATTATCGTGGTAGTTTTATTATTCTAGATTATTATTTATCATTCCAGAAGAAAATCGTATGGGAAAGAACTTTTTATCCCAGCGACTATCAATGTTGCTTGAAGGCAGAATATGTGAGAAAATGGGATAAACATAAAGCAGTCGAGTTTCTCGGTCGAAGAGAAGTGGAGGTCGTAATTTTTCAGCGAGGGTCCCGCGACAAACAGTTAAATCTGAGATAGAATGGCGCACACCGGAAGTATAATCTACTTATCAAATACATTATTACGCGGGTATAATACCAACTAAGAATTTCAACTCGTTCCCCGGTGGCCGTAGACGTCTTCAGCGCGCCTCTATTTCCGGTCTGTGCGCCTCACTCGGGACATCAAGTCGAGGGAAGTCGAGTGAGCCTGAGTCTCTTATTGCGACGCCGGTAATGAAATGGAGAGTTAAAAGAGCGTATTCGTAATATCGCGTCGTTCGCCCCTCGTGTTCTTCCGTATTTCTTCTTCCGGGTCTCTATTATCTCGCGAATAAATTAAGAACGTTCGGAAATTGCAGTCATAATAATTAGCGACAACCATGGAGCAAATACCTTCCCGAAACGAGAGAAAATTAAGTGTCGAAATGGAATGGAACATTGTTTTTCGAAAAAATTTCATTTAGCATTCGCATCCGACAACAGTGATCAGTGTAGACTGCGGATGTTTATGCAATGTTCAATTTGTGCAGGCAAATTTGAAGAAAGTGGAATCATGTGGAACGTTATTTTCAATATAGTAGTCTTTGACGATCTGAAATAAATAAAAAATCGTACTAAATTCTGTGTAATTTTGTCTGATAGCAGTTTTTGAACATTTTTTGAAATGCATACAAATCCGCAGTCTAGTGATCAGCAAAACAAAGCTACGAGTGTAACACTGGCCATTGACTAACGATTAGAGTCCCGCAGCCACGCGCGGCCAGCTCGTTTCGAGCGCAATTATGCGACTTTATGTTTACGGGGCGACAGTATTAATCCGCGAATTAGGAATTAATTCACGCGATGTAACTTCGAATACCGGGAACGCTCTAATGATACCCCGATACGGATCGTGTCTAGCATAACTCCTTCGCGTACGTACATTCTGCTCCACATACTTTATGGCAGGGATGAAATACTAGCGCGTGCCATCGTTAACCGGCGGAATATCGAGTATAACTAGGGACGCATTAGGGGAATTTCAAGCTCCGTGAAATCTTCCCGGGAACTTCATTTTGATCCCGGGTGTTGGCTGTCCGCGAACCGACTCGAGGAAAAAACGGTTTTCAGAACATTCTTGGTTTTCAGACTCGTACACGTCCGTTAACTTTCCTATTATTAATTCAAGATAAGCGAAACGGAGATAACCGCGCGCCCTTCTTCAATTTTCATCCGCGAAAGTTTGACTGACGGGAGATGCAAGGTATTTCATTTTATTTCCGTTTCGTTGAACGCGGAATTAATAGAATACGGGAGGTGTTGCTGTGGTTGTGAACTCTTCAATTGTTCGGGAATTTGTGTTCCAAGTGACCTTCTCTGCTTTGAAAATATTGTGCAACGAATGTGTACGTATAGATCGAACAAGAAAATATTGACGAGAAATGTAGAAACACGCTTTCTAAACGTATGAACGGGAAAAGAGATTTTAAGTAGTATGACCACGAGATTGGTCAGACATGATCCTACTAATTTTCGTTTTCCATTTATTTTCTCTAACGAACCCCATAAACCATCATCCAGAATTACAATTTCTGTATTCCAAGAACATAAATGTGTAAGTAGACTGCGGATCTTTGTGCAAAATAAAAATATTCTCTGCATCGATTGGAGGAATCAGTAGTTAAATAAAAATTCAGTTCACCCTTGATAGTCTTTTCACGTTGAAAACAGCACGATAATATTTTCAGATGTTTCATATTTCAGTTCATTTGCTTCATAAATGTATAAATAGATAACGTTGCAGCTGATTTCGGCACGCCAGGTGTCGAAAGCTAACATCCTCTTCGATCGGCAACGTATTCGGCTGGTATCAGTGGCGTAAACAATATCGCAAACAGTGATCATAGTCTAACGGCGTACAGGTATAGACAACGTGTAACAATAACAATCACGTAGCATATTCAAAATTGATTATGGCACGGGAGCGGGCATGTGCACTCCCGCGTCTAGCCTTTGAAACGACCCCGATAAAGCCGAACTTCCGGGAACCAATTCCAACTATCGGTCAAAGTTTCCGTCGGGGCTTTATACGATCTAGTTAGAAAGGCTTGGATATTATTTATTGACGCCGGCGCTCGAAATAATGAAGTTGTCGACGCGCGATCGGTGGAATCGGGCGGATCGTCGAACCGGAAGTCGAGGAAAAGACTCGGAGGAATAAGGGATGGTCGAAAAGAGAGATTTTCCGCCGCGTTTAGTCACTTGATCACGTGCTCTCTCCCGGCTGACCCGAATTCTCCACCAATTAACCCCGAATATTTTATCAGCGGTTCATAAACATGACCCGGTTACGGTAGCTGGCTACTTCGAAGGTTCGCGAAGTAAATGCGGACCCGTTCGAGCACGAATTCTCTTACCTGACTCTTCGACGCGAAATGTCTGCGAACTATAACCAGAAAAAGAAATTATAACGTCGTCCTATATCGCTCATTACGAATTCAAATACTATTCTAGACGAATTTTCCTTTATGTCGATCGTAGATAGTGCAAATAAACAATTTAATGATTTTGGCGCCACAGGTTCGGCCATCTTTTATTTTAATTTATGTATCTGCCAGACCAACTAGTTTTGTGGTACCAATTCGTTTTTAATTCTTTACCCATCTTAATTATACTAACTATACGAGAAAATTCAACCTTGAATTGATCCCAATTTCATGAGTGAACTGTAGTCTGTTATGAAAACTGTTGAAAGTGTCCAATAAAATTGTAATTTGATCAGGTTTGCAACAAGTGAGAATGTCGTCAACGTATCTTTTATATATTGTTAATTCGAAAGGTAGCTTTGAAATGGAAACGTTTTCCAATTCTTCCATCACCAGATTGGCAATGATAGGGGAAATGGGTGAACCCATTGCTGTGCCAAACATTTTTTTGTAAAATGTACCATTGAAAGTGAATACATTGGCTTGAAGCACAAACTTAACAGCTTGAAGAAATTCATCCCTTTTAATTGTGGTGTGTTCTTTAATCTCATCCCACCGAGTGTGTAAAACCTGCATGGCTAAATCTATCGGAACGTTAGTGAATAACGCTGTAACATCTAGTGAAACTAATTGTGAGTCCTCAGGAATCTGAATGGTTTTGAGTTCATTCACAAGTTGCCAGCTGTCAACAGTGTGATATGGTGGTTTACCAATAATTTTAAATAAAATAACCGAAAGGAACTTGGACAGTTTGTACGTAGGGCCCCAATGGAAGAGACAATAATTCTCCAAGATAGCTGTTCTTTATTTGTTTTAGGTATTACAGCATTATACGTTACCTAATTGTTCCTGAATTTGCCCCTGTTTTACCAATTTGGTAATGATGTTTCAATCGTGCTAGTGTATTGAAACCTGCTAACTGTATAAGTGTTTGTATCGCTCAAAATGTTTGTGACTTCTGAAATGTAAAATTCTTTGTCTACAAGGACTGTCGTACTAACTTTATCTGAGTAAATTATCATTATCTCTTAAGAATTGTTTCGTTGCTTTAATTTCCGATGCAGAAAACAATGTATTCTTGAATTTATGTGAGTTATTACCGTTGTGCAAATGTGTAATATAATTCATAATTTTGTTGATTAATCTGATTCTGGTAGAAGTCTGAATATTGCTACAATCAGTCACTTTCGCTGATTGAGGAATCAAGAACTGAATTTCTTCATTCGGTACAGAGATTTTATTAAGTAAACTTCTATGTAAATTATGTGTGTCTTTAATAGCAATGTTTAGTAATTTTTTCACGTATCTATCTTGTAAATTTAACAATTTATTATGAGTGAATATTGTAGCGGCCAGCGTTTACATAAAGTCCGTACGACGATTGCCTTGGTACCGGGACGAGATCTGGGCATCTGGCTATGGTTTGGGCCTGTCACCGTAATTTGTCAATAGTTATTGCCGCCCGTACCCGGGTCCAAAAAAGGACATTGTTCAATTTTGCGTTAGCAACATCTTGTCCCTTGCTTCGCCTCGGTTGCAGGTATGCCCCTGGCGTTTTATAGCTACCAGATGTGGGGTTTTCCTGCCTTGGCCGGCATCTTGGGGACACGTGAACCGCTACTCAAGGCGTCTGTTTTCCTCACCCCCACCTTGCCGCGTCTCCGCATTTTTTTTTGTAGATTACCCTTGCGACTCTTGGGCCCATTCCGAGCCCTTAGTTTCGGCTCCTCCCACCCTCAACTTCCAAGGAAGGGGAATTTTGACGCGTAAGGGAAGGGAGAGCCGACCCATCGGCGAAGCTTGTCGCAGATTTTTAGATTTAGATTTAGCTGGACAGCAAGACAAGCAACTTCGCTCTCGCCTGAATCAAATAGTCGTCAGGCGACCAGTTTTTCTCAACATTGTATAATTTGTAACCTTGCAACATAGTTTGAAATATACATAGTTTTGTTCACTACGATTAACCTTATTAGTCCTTCAATCGTGAAGGCGGTCCTTCGAGTGAAGTAGCGGGCACCTCGCAGTGCAAAAACAACAAAGGTCCGAACGATCAATCCTTGGTCAACCACGGACATTAACAAATATAGTGGTAAGCACATTGCAATTTTTGATTACATTGTTTCTAAGAAATTTTGGTATTATATTGCGACTTCTGCATTTTAAAAGAAATAATTTTCTGTTACTTATCTTAGCTATAGAGCTTCTTGTGTTAGACCATTCCTTGAGAACCCTCATGGTTTCAATTCCGAATAATCTTGACGTTAACGCATAGAAACTTTCGTTGTGTATGAATTTCTCGCCATTCATGATGAATTTTCCTGTATGTCGGTCGTAGATAGTGCAAATAAACAATTTAATGATTTCTTGATTTCGGCGCCCGAAATCATTAAATTGTTTACTATTCTAGATCTCGGAAAAAAGTTTTTATAAAGAACGGGACCATTAAAATAACTTTACATGTAATGACGTATAAACTTATTATCTCGGAATTGCAGAGAAAATACTAAAAGTTGTCGTTTACAACTTTATTATACCATTATTCAAAATATTGTTTACATTATTAAATATATTGGTATCTAATCAATTATGTACTAAACATTTAGGTATAAAATTGCAAAATTCATAGGGAACGGAAATATTCTAGGTCGGAAGAAATGTTTAATTTTCGAGTTAAAATAGTTCCGGTTAAAAAATATATTTTTTTAAATCTGTATCAATTAGACATATTCTGCAAATTTCATGAAAATCGGTTGCGCAACAGCGCCGACAGCTTTTAGCCACGACATAATAAACATTTAGGTGTTTAACGAAGATCTCTAGCTTCCGGCTGTCCGGGTTCTGTAACTATGTTTGTTCCCGAGCAGTTTTTGGGGTCTGCGTCGGATATTGAGGTAACCATAAACGGCGCTACCGGGATACATAGCAAACAGCGAGCCTCCGGTACGCTATCGTAAAAAGAGAAATGAACGGAATGGGAATGGGAACGAGAGAGGGAAGGCAGCGGTGCGATAAAACTATCTACCGTGGGCGAACAATGAGGTCAATAAACATAATTGCGTGGAAGCACGATTTTCCCCGTGGCGGGGGCAATATAAAAGCAAGAAATGAACCGCAAGCCGACTACCAGCACCGCACCGTAATGACATTTAATCCACTTATTAATAATTCGCGGGGACAAGAAGTCACTCGACGTTTAATAGAACACAAAGCCGCCTTCGTGGCGAGCAGCTCCTCGTTCGGGCCATCGGTCTACTATTTAGAATGAGTAGACCGCAGATTTTATGCATTTCTAACAAAAACGGGTGTAATTTAGAATTGTTAACATACGTGGTCTGTCCGGAAAGTATCCGAACTTGTGCTGTAGCGGATGGAAGTATCATTCCTAGTTGATATCAATGTACTGTCTGTTAGAAGACACAACTTTCTTCCAGCGACCCTCTCACTTACGGAAACACTCCTTAAAATCATGTTTACGGATAACGAACTGCTGCCTCGTCGAATTCCGGTTTATTGCTTGTACGTCCGCAAGTCTTTGTCCTTTGAGAAGTTTTTTCATTTCGGGGAACAACTTGAAGTCACAAGAAACTAGATCAGGACTATACGGAGGATGATACTAATGGTTTCCGAACAAGAATCCCCAAGTTCCTGGCAAAATTTAATACATATCCGTTGTTCCACACGTTCGTTCATTATAATACGCGACGCTGACTTGACTCGATGCTTACGAAACCGCATATTATTATGTACAAAGCCATCTCTAATATAAACATGTGCTTTAGCCCACTTAGGAACGAAGATATAAGCAAAGATCGGATATTTTCCGGATAAACTATGATATTATTTTAAAGAATCGCTGAATCTTTAATTGCGAACGAAACCAGAGCCAGTCTCCCTCCGTAGGCTCAAGCAGTCGACGGGTTAAAACGTGTCCGGCAACCAAGAAATTCGCGCGTTTTCCGCATTCGGTTTCGACGAATTCAGCCGGGACGAGCAGCAGACGTGACGCGCAATAATTCACGCGACTGCTAGGCGTGCTAGACAGAATTTCACGGGGCCAGGTTGCGGAACGGGCGGATTGTTGGCGCGGCTGGTCAGGAACAATCGGCGAGAAATCGTGAATTAATGAACTGTATGCCGGCGACGAGCGTAACCCGTCGATTTTTCAGCGAGCCCCGCTCTCGGACGGCAGAGAGACATGTATACGGTTTTTGCGATGCGTCCTCCTACGTGACGAACATTTTTAAAGGGTGTGCTCTCGGGGTTCGTTCGAAGTGTCGTTGCTCGATGCTGGTAGGTAGCCTATGGGGGTTGGACAGGGTAGGGTGGGAGAGGGACGACGAGAGTGGCAGCGACGAACGCTTTGTCAGGACTACGGATGACCCCCACGGATGACAAACCGACACGGAGGTATCCGGGCCTTAGCAAGCGTTTATTTATGATCCTCCTCCGCTGCGGACAGCCAGCCGCCGAATCGGATTTACTCTTTGAAATGGCGTTCGATCGGTACGCCGTGCCCAGAATCGACAATCGAACCGTAGAGATTATTGCTACCCCCGACCACCCACACCCCACCGACTTCCTTCCCATGAATACTATTCTTTTTTCTTCGTTTCCCCCTTTCTTTCTTCTCCACGACGAATTTTCTCCTCGTCCTTTCGGCTGTTGGCTCGACCTACCGCGATCGATGCGTCACGCACCAATACCGAACGTTCGCGCTCGGGTTCGGGTTTAACGGGGACCCGGTGTGTGGAACCCAGGTTCGGGAGAAACTGATTTACGACACATTTTCGCCGGAATAGCTTCACTTTGTACCGTCGGTTTTATTTATGAAGCGGCTATGTAGGCGGGCTTTATTGTCGATACTCTTTGCCGATACGTTCCCAAGCTGCTGAATATTTAAGCGAGATCTACTTCCGCGAAGAGAGAGAGAGAGAGAGAGAGAGAGAGAGAGAGAGAGGGAGCCTCCTTAAAAGATATTGGCAAATCCCGGAAATAGCGGAACATCTTTAGGGTGTCCGGGGACCGCGTCGTTCGCGATTACTCTTTAACCATTCACCAATTTATAGGTTCGCAGATTTCGTGGCCAGGTGTCGCACAGTTCTCACTGTTTTAGTACATTTGTTACGACCAGACTGCGGATGTTTATGCAGTTTTCAATTTTCCTAGACGAGTCTGAAGAAAGTGCAATAAAATAGAATCTTATTCCCAGTGGTAGTGGGTCTGCAGATCTGAAATACACTCCCAAAGAAAAAGATAGCGCACGCGTGCTATCTTTAATTTCTCGTGTTAACACTTTACCTACCAGAAGCCTATTAATAGATTTTTTAATAATTTTGCTGTACCAAAAGAAAGTATAGGAATTTTCTTTTACATTGTAATCTTAAATGAAACTATTAGATGACGTTATTGAGGGTGTCTTGTTAGTTCATAGTGAAAATTGCTGTTACTATTGATGGTTCCATTAAAAAGTGTTTAGCCATGAACCATAGATTTTTCAAAATTAAGCAATAATCACCGGTCGGTAATGTGTTAAGATTATGCTAGCGTGGAAACTCTGTGTAGCGTGTAAAACATACCTTCTGCGAATATATAAACAGAACATAGATTGACTTTAGTTCAATGAGTTCTCTTATTTGGAAGGGAAACACATAATTCGACACAAACAAAATGATAGCACACTGGAACTATGTTTACATATTCTTCAGCGTTTCGTGAGTTTCTACGGGGTTACAGTATTCAATTTGTGTTTAGAGCTTTGTCGTATTGCTATTCTCATAATGGGTCGTGGCAAAAAGCTCAGTGAAAGCGAAATTAACACAATTTTAGCTCTGAGAAAACAAAAGTTGTCTATTATTCAAATTGTAGAAGAAGTTAGTCGCAGTCGAAAAGTTATATATAATTTGCTGAAAGATACAAGTGCATATGGAAAGAAGAAAAGTACAGGAAGGCCAGCAGCATTATCTAAACGCGATACGCGAGCAATAATACGTGCTGCTTCCAATTCTTGTGCTACTACAAGGCAGGTCGCTAAGAAAGCTGGAGTTCAAACACATACTCAAAATGTTCGTCGTGTACTTCAGACTAGTAATATCATAAATCGGTCTAGAATAACAGCAAAACCATCATCAAACGCAAGACATAAGGAGGCACATTTGTTATTTGCAAAAGAACATGTACGTTGGAAGAAGACTTGGAGAAAAGTAATTTTTACGGATGAGAAGAGGTTCAACCTTGATGGACCAGACGGATGTACACATTATTATCGTGATATTCGTAAGCAAACACTAACAAAAATTCTACATCAAATGCATGGAGGTGGAGTAATGGTCTGGACTGGTATCGGATATAAAGGAAATACAGAAATAAAGTTTATTCACGGAACAATGAATAGCGTTCGTTATCTTCAATTAATGATAAATCAAATTTATACGTATGCAGAACGCATTGCTGAAACACCATATATATTCCAACAAAATAATGCTGCAGTACATACTACCAAAATTGTTAAGGAATATTTTTTAACTGAAAATATCTCCACTCTTCAATGGCCGGCGTGCTCGCCGACCTAATATTATTGAAAATTGCTGGGCAATACTTTCGCAAGCAGTGTACGCTGAAGGCCGACAATTTTCAAATATAAATGAAAATTTAATTTAGGCAAAAGTTAAAGAAGTATATAATTCTTTACCTGAAAGGATGGTGGAAATCATAGAAAACAAAGAAGGTTCCACACATTATTAGAAAAATCTGGTTTGGTGTATATATTGTTATAAGAAATATGTATACTTTTGTTCCATGAAACATATAGTTGTGTTGTATAAAATATATATCTTTATTTTTCAAGGGTGCTATCATTTTGTTCATGTCGGATTATGTATTTCCCTTCCAATCAAGAGAACCCATTCAACTAAAGTTAATCTATGTTCTGTTTACATATTCGCAAAAGGTATGTTTTACACACTACACAGAGTTTCCACGCTAGCATAATCTTAACACGAGAAATTAAAGATAGCACGCATGTGATATCTTTTTCTTTGGTAGTGTAAATAAAAATTCTACTAAATTCTGTCGAATTCGTTTCGAACGCCTCCTAGAAGCTAGCCCACCACTTGTTAAATTAGATAATTTCAACAGTTGTGCTGAGTTGTGCTAAGTTTGTGCTACATTGTTCTCGAATATTACAGCTATAATATAAAAAATAACACTAAAAATGGAAAAAAACGAGTTTTGAAGTAGCCCCCCACTTTTCATTTTTTTAAATTTTCTCAATTGTGCTAAGTTGTGCTAGGTTGTGCTAAGATTGTTCCAAAGTATTACTTCATAAAAATAATAAATAAAGAAGTTATGGTAAATAATCGTTTTGGACATCTAATTAACGTTTAAGTTAGTAACAATTATCCAAACAGCACATAATCATATATCTGAGTTGTGCTAGCCTAGCACAAGTCAGCACAACTTCCAATTTCTCCAGCACAACGATTTAAAGGGCACTTTACTCATTTAGCTTTACTCATTAGGAGGCGTTTCGAACGCGATGTAAATGGTATCACAAGGTGAATGCTCTGCAACTTTGATCTTTTGCTCAAGGTCTTTTTCTTACTAATATGTCTAAATGCTTCGAAATTCCTAAATTATTTCCATCATAAATTGGCAATCAAATATTTCGGTGTCAGTTGACTGTACGCGTACGCATTGTTAAGAATTTCTGTACCTGGCGAAACCGTAATGTGACATTTTGCTGATACGTGGCAAGCAGAGACAGGAACAATGATAAATAGTGCAAATTGATTGATGGGAGAGTATAGGTACACACTGGTTGATTAAACCAATTTAAAACACGTTTGTACTGTTAACGTTCCGTCATTTGATCCTTGGCGTCGAATAGGGGTCTACACGCACGGATTCCTCTGTCGTCGAGCAACAATGGCATCTATATTTGGAACATTGTCGAACTAATTTCAATGCATGCTCGCCGTAATAATTCATGGGTATACACACGATTCCAATCTACAATTCTTCCCTTCGCTATACGGACAGAATCAACAGCAATTAATTATCAATCCCCCAAATATCTAGTTACGTGTAAATTATACAAAAACAGTTTATTTTGAAAGAGAGAGAGAGAGAGAGAGAGAGAGAGAGGAAAAAGTCGATTCCTGAATTCGAATGTCCAACCGGAATATTTACGATCGTCGTGAATATTTGCATTCCAGTTCCCATGTAGTGGAACAATATTCGTTAATTGTAACGCCAACATTGCAGAATTATTTCTGTCATCGCAGCCGGCTATTAAGCGAGAATGGGAACCTGTCGACATCACGTTTTTATAGAATTGGAAACGTTTGTTTGCTCGATTACCACCAGGAACCTGTTGTCCCGCTTGCTCCGCGTTTTTTCTTCGGCAGAACCCCGGGCGCACGTAGCTTCGTCTATCCGTTTGTGCGTCGCTACTTACGAATCATGAATTTTTATACAGCCCCGATAAGCACGGACGGAGAAGCGTTGTTCTCCGCGAGCGCGCGTTCACTTTATCTCGGCGAAAGTTTAATAAGGCAGTCACGGAATTCATGAAAATTTTTTCAACAGATGAAGCCGAGTCCTTCTGCGCGACCCTACCTCGAGATAGTGCACGGTTTTTTTGCGACGCTTCTCTTCGGCCCGTTCCGAATTTGAATAATAAAGAATATCGGAGGGCTTCCTGTTAAGAGGACGACGACGCGCGATGGAGAATTTTCGGCACACACGCTTATTCTTTTCATGCGTCCCCGGGAACGTTCTCCGCGAAATTGCACGCCACGCAATATCTCCGCGAGCAATCGTACCAATTCCACGGATTTTCAATTCCCTCGTCTTTGAAACGGGTTATCCAGTTAGTTCGGTAATGTTCCTCCATGTTCTCGCGAACGTATTCCTAACATTTTTCTGATGAAAGTTTCGTGAGAAAATAATTATGAACAACAAAGTTCTACGCTTTACGGCCGAACTGTAATTGTTTATAATTACACAGCGGATCTTTATGAGAAATAAAAGTTTTCTGCCTGAATTGCAACGAACTGGAGCGAACTAGAAATTGATTTTCTTTCTTAATACGTTCAATAGGCTGAAAATAATACAACAGTATTTTGAAATTCCTTTAATGTTTTTACCGTCTTAATTGGTTGGAAATGATATAACAGGATTTATAAGTAGTATGTATTTATTTGTTCCTTTACGGGTTACAAAGAGATCCCGTTCCCTTTACAATATAAATTCTTTTCCATTTACATTTGTGTTTTGCTTACAAACTCTAAATTCTACAATCGAACTAACATTCTTTTCCTTTCTCATTCTCTCTCTCATTCATTCTTCCATTCATCCCTGTCTTCTCAGTTCTCTTTCTCTCCTTCGCATTTTCTACCCTAACAGGAGTTTTAAATTCTTGACGTTGTTACGAGCCGAGGTTCAGGCAGTTATGCGGGAACCGAGGGTAGTTTGGAATTAGAGATTTTAGGGCAAGGTAGGAAGGGTACACGTAGGACTAGCCAATGTCTATTTCACCACCGGGTCGTCACCTATAAGGTACACGTAGGACTAGCCGATGTCTATTTCACCACCGGGTCGCCTCGTGTGTGAAATATGGAAAAGTGGACTTAGCCGATGTCTATTTCACCACCGGGTCGCCACTTTAAAGGATAGGGTATTCACAAGGACTAGCCGATGTCTATCTCACCACCGGGTCGCCTCGTGTGACCAGGGGAGTGGACTAGCCGATGTCTATTTCACCACCGGGTCGCTACCTATAAGATATAGGGTCGCGGTTCCGCTGACTCGTAACTTATCGAATTGAGATAGATACACCTTGAGCGGCAAAGGTGTATCGTCGTAGTATACTAGCGACTGGGAACTCGAAAATGGAATATGAATAATCGATATTTGAACCCTTAATAAGTTCACACACAATAATATATTTTTTGAATCATAAAAAACGTACAAATGATCAGTGTAATGTTGTCGCGGTGTCGCGGACTGAACTCTCTCAGTTTTGACGCACCGAGAAATGCGGGGGCGATCTACTACAGAGTGGTAGACAAGAACTTTACCAACCGATCTAGCGCGAATTGACTTTCGACGTGGAACGGTACGTACTGCGCGTATTCACTTGAATCAACCCAACTAAATAGGAAGGATCAATGCCCTTATATAGTACCCAAAATCGGATCTAGCGATGGTGGGGGCCACGTGCTACTTCTGATTAGAAGTGAATTCTTAGAAGTTATATCGCTTGCAAGAGCCCCTTTATGATTCGATTTTGAGTAAGCCCTTTGTTCTTAAATAGGCCCTCTGTTTCGACACATATCTCCGGAAGGGTCAAGAGTCACCAACGGTAGCGTCTGCATACGTAACAACGTTTAACAAACAGGAGACTGTTAGAAAACTTTTAGAAAAATCCTTGCGAAGTGTAATGTTCAAGCTTGATGAAGTGTTACGATAGAAAATTAAATAATTTCATAAATTAGCGGTAACCGCAAAAGGACGACGTTAATGGGTATACAATGCGGCAATTAGTACGTCAAAGAATGTAATTAGACGGGAAGGTTGGAACATTAATTTTGGTAAATTGTGATCGCGGAGCATCGGGGCCAGAATGCAGCGAAGAAAGTGTACGCTTTAAATATAAATTTGCAGGGTAACGGAGGCGAAGCTGCGGGACCTAAAAGCTTAATGCGATACAAGAAGTGGCTGAAGCCTCGAGTGTAATGTAGAACCGACTAGACAAATACGAAAGTTTGATATAACGGAGAAAAGATTCGAAATTTAAATTTAATGCAAGAGCGAGAGGGAGGGCTGCGAACCGAGAGTCGGGGGGACATAAAATCCCGAAGTTTACCGTAAGTAGACGAGGGATCCAAAATCCAAATATTAATCTTGCAGTGAGCGAGGGGGGGACAAAGACATAGGATCCGAAAGCTTAGCGTAACGAGAGAACCATCCACTAAAAACGGAAATTTAATCGAGTGCGGGGTACCAACCGGAAATTGAAATCCAAAAAGCTTGCTGTAACACAGCTGGGATGGAAATTAATGATTTAAAATAGCCAGAACGATTTTGACAAAGTTTTAATGATTTTTCAAAGATACTGTTCATTCTGTGAATAACAATTTAACGTATTTTGTCAAAATTCTGTGAACGGCGCTTGTACACAGTTTATCAATAACTATTATGCAACTTGATCAACGAGCTCCCCTGAACTTGACAACGATCTTAACCAATCCATTAGCGAACTCGCCGTTCCACCGATCAAGGATAATTTCCTGACTTATGTAATTAACAGTAGCTTTTAGAGGACACGGTGGACTAATCTGTCTACCAGGAATATTTTACGCTGCTTTGTCAATAATGTTCGAGCAATTTATTAATAATTATTCGTTAGACTTTGTGAATAAGGTACGACGAGCTTGTAAACGCGATCCTCCCGTATCGAACATGAATAATTCATTACTTTATCATTAATTTAACGTCGCGCTTTATGAGCTACGTCCTACCAGTACAGGTTAGAAATTTATTCTTTTCAACTCTAAAACGAAGGCGAGTCATTCAATAAAACTGTTCAGAACATTCTGTGAGGTACAGGTGAAATCACCGAAAAATCGGCAAACAATTCTTCGCTCGATCGTGTACGATTTTGTTGGAAATAGCTCGCGCCAATAGAAAGAACAGAACGTCTCTTTCTCTGCGAGTTTCCCAGCAACGTTTCCAGCACGATAAGGAAACTATTCCGATTGCCATTCGTTTACCAGTAATTTTTCCACAGTCAGCGATCTCGCTTAAACTTATTTACCACGCTCGCCGTTCCACCCGACTGCCGATCGCACACCGCTGTCTCTCTCTCTCTCTCTCTCCTCTCTCACTCCTTCTTTCTCTCTGTGTCTATACTTGCCCCACGCCGAAGCCTTTTTCAATTTCTAAATTGTTCCCTTTTCCTTGGAAACCTTTCAATACCGAGGCCGCGCGCATCGAAACGTTCGCCGAGCAAAATTAATTTTCCCAGTATCTCTTTACTTTTCATTTTATCCGGGGGAGTAAGGGCGCCATTCAATCGTCGCCGCACACTTCAGGCCATTCGAAGGGGCTCGGCGAACTGCATTGAAAGGCAGCCACCAAAGTCTGTGCACTATCAAACCCTGTAAATGGAGCGGCCGGGCCGCATAAAGGGGAGAAATGGTGGCGCAGGTGAAACGTTTCGCTACCCGAATCCTACCTTGCCGCCACGAAACCAATCCGTGAGGCCAGCGTTCGTTTGTGCGTTTATTTATCGCGACAGGTTAATCTCTCGCATAGGCTGTCGATTGATTAGCGCTCCTGGACACACCGCCACCAGACTGTCATGCTCACGCGTACCCGAACGTTCAGAAAGCCAGACGATAAACCAGAAAAACTTTTTCCTAGTTTTTCGCCGCACAGCCCCTACCCTCCCCCCGTAAAACATGACAGTCCGATTCTAAACGCCGCGGTGTTGCATGACAGGCTATTGTGCGGAACTAAGAGCCACGAAACTGGATCTCGGTATGAAAACTAGAAAAACTATTTCGCAACAATGGGCTGTGGACGTGAATTAAGTCCGCGACGGATTTACGAGTTTCGCCGTGGTGATTCTTGTATGAAATTTTGGTCGATGTATCTATCACAGTTTTCTGATTGAACCATTCTTTACGAATTTCCTCTGGAGAACGGTGTCACGTGGCCGAATCGTTGTTCACGAATGCAGTAAATACTTAATGCGAGCTGTCTAGCAGATAAAATCCTTTGTTAGTCATCGTTCAGTTACGAGCCCCATCCAGCCCGGTCCATTTGTTAATTTATCGTTGCCCGTTACTCTTCCCGGTCGCGACACTTACTTTTCCCCCGCCTTCACGCCACACCCCCCTCGCTTTCTTACGGTTCACTGTGAGTTCCTCCCCACCGAGCATGGACTTATCGAAGAGGGGAGTTTCTTAAGGGACGATTTCGAACGCCCACACCCCCGGCCAGGCAATTAAATGAAATAATGTCGCTTGACGCGCGCGGTATCATTGAAAAGAAAGCGGGTACACTATTTTCTCTCGAGGGGCTGTAACGCTCCTAAAACGGAATTGTTGAGGAATTAACTTTAAATCGATTGCCATGGAAACGCGTCCCTCTGTTCCCTTTTATTTAGGAACGAATCGACGCACTCAATTTTTATTCCTATTTTATCCTCCCTGAGAGGTGCCCGGTTCCAAGCATTTTACTTTTTTCCTCGTTCACCGAACCCTGCGAGCTTAATGTCTACATCGTTCACGCTGAAACTTCAGCTTCGCGCAATTTAGAATCGTGATATTATTTATTTAACGGTTTGTTCCTCGATGTGCGATTTTTATGAGTCGTACTTTCTTGCCAGTAATCGTAATTTCTTGCCAGATGTTTGAAAAAAATGTTCACTTTAAAACTAAATATCTCTTTCTAGCTAGAATACATTCTGTCAAGAAAGTACCGGGAATCGATCATGTAAAAAGCCGGCTTAAAGGGATTATTGAAATTCTGTTTGTCGCTAAGTTGGCACAACTGTCCTCTATACTCACGCGGAGTTTGAGCGTCACTTGTCATTTAGTTTGTTTACAGTGCGACATTTTGTCAGTTCATCTCAAGTGTATTTTCGATTTTTGCGAATTTTCTGCGAAAACTCAATCGCGTTAAGGTCGCTGAAGACATGTTAGAACGAGTCAATTTCGACCCCACATTCATAAAACGCATTATAACTGGCGATGAGACATGGGTTTACGAGTTTCACATGCAAACCAGTCAACAAGCTTCGGAAAAGCACGTCAAAGTCGATCGAAAGTGAAGGTGATGTTGACAGTTTTTTTTGGATTACCGCGGTGTTGTGCACTCGGAATTCTTGCCACAAGGTGAGACAGTAAATAAAGAATATTATCTGAGCGTTATGCGGCGTTTGAGAGAGCAAATTCGTCGAAAAAGACCAGATTTGTGGAAATAAAACTCATCTAGGTGCACGGTAGTGCACCAGCCAAGTTCTGGCACTACCTCCTTTTACACGAAACAACTTAGGCGTTTTTTAGAGGCTTATAACTCGGCATTGGAGGCAGATGGAGAGATGTAATTTCGTACACTTGTTAAATGCTATCGTGTCTCAATATTGACAAAACATTAATCTTCCAACATTAGTAGGTTCCGAGATATAGGACCTCAAAAATCGCTAAAGTCACTGACTGACTGACTGACGATCATCAAAACCTTTTGGGTACTTCCCATTGACCTACAAGCTTGAAATTTGGTACATAGGTCCACCATAACAAACACTCAAAGGAATAATTATCAAAGTTTGAAATTTTACACATTAAAGAGTTGAAAAAAAAACATTACGAAATAGGTACGTAGGATAGAACATAACAGCATAACATATACATAAAGGTACTTTGGGATTATTCCTTCGATCATTTCCTCCAAACTGTATTTTCGTATGCGTGGGCGGGCCGGCCGGGCCTCTCCGCCCTCCGCCACCTATCCCTAACTAATTCTTGAGAGGTCGACGGAATAATCCCAAAGTACCTACATAAGTATACGTTTTATTAGCTTCGAAGTCGCAACAAATACTGATGAAAAAAACAATCGCTCTAACGTAAACAAAAGAAACTGCACCGAGCATCGTCTATAGCGGCGGGGGGCAAATGGATCCGAGCGTCGCCGGCAGGGTGTTACTCTTCGATACATTGAATTTGGATTTTGTCTTGCAGATTAGAAAAGAATTTTTTTCCTTTGATCGACGCTGCGTTGTTTAGATTTTTCGGGACAAAGTTTCAAGTAGGTATAAATAGGTAGTAAAACGAACATGCATTTATTAATTTACTTAATGTCCACCTTAAAAATAAAAAATGTTTAGGATTTAATGAATCAGGAATAAGAGTAATGCCTACTTGATAATTGATGAAATTTCAACAAAAAGTGATGAAATCCCAACAAAAACATTCTGTAAACAGGAGCCTAGTTCTTATGGCCGTAAAATGTTGTGAGATCAAACAAAATACGGCCAAGTTCGTTAGCTTAGAAATACCTCTTGCAATACTGAAAAAAGCGTTTGTAAAAATTAGTTTAAAAGAACGCTATTTAATTTTTAAAGAGTTACATGAAAGGCTAAATTATTCAAACTTGGCCGTTACTTTTTAAACCAATGACCATAAAAGGTGTTAGGTAGCGGCAAGTTTCAATAATTTAGCCCTTCATGTAACTCTTTAAAAATTAAATAGCGTTCTTTTAAACTAATTTTTACAAACGCTTTTTTCAGTATTGCAAGAGGTATTTCTAAGCTAACGAACTTGGCCGTATTTTATTTGATCTCACAACATTTTTCGGCTATAAGAACTTGGCTCCTGTTTACAGAATGTTTTTGTTGGGATTGATTTTGTACCACGATAACGCACCATCTCACAAGGCTATCATTCGGAACGAATTTCTGGCCAAAAACTCGACAAATCTTATCGAGCTGCCACCGTATTTCCCTGATATGGCTCCGGCCGACTTTTTTCTTTTTCCAAAACTCGAATTACCACTTCGAGGCACCCGTTTTCAGTCGATAGATGACGTAACAGAGAATTCGCGGCGAGTACTGAAGCTGATTCCAAAAAATGCGTTTGAAAAATGTTTTGATGATTGGGTTATTCGTTGGCATAAGTGTATTATTTCGAAAGGGGCCTACTTTGAAGGTACAATAAATAAATAAATTTGGATGAATAATACATATTTTGTATTTCATTGACCAATTCCCGGTACTTTTTTCACAGAATGTGTTTCCATTCCCTATGATTTTCTAAATTTGATGGACATGAAATTGGTATAATATCTCACACAATACCGAAATGTTTTGAATAATGGTACAGCAACTGTTAGTGTAAGAAATAATTCACTTGTGTGAAACTCGAATTTCACAGTTTTACACTTGAAACGCTGTATCTCAGGGGTGGCCAACAATTTAGAAACCATGCGTCAATTTTTTTCGAATACGAGCTCAGATGCGTTATATATATAGTACAACTCGAGCACTTTTTCTGCCATCTTATGTTCATTGTTGGGGTTGGAAAATAGGAGTAGGGGTAGGATCTGCTTTGTTTAGGAGTGGGAAAGGGATAAATCACAATCACGCAACTAAATTGATTAATTTACGCCAGTTCAAAAGACACACGTTAATTGGAGCACCGATCTGTACAGCTAGTGATCGCTAGGGATGGGATCAAGTTCAATATGTACTCACGAATCCGAGTCAACTTCAATAACCAAGATTCATTTCATGGATTTCGATTACTGCTTAAAAGCAATAATGGTTCAATGATTATATTTGAAAAGTATTCATTTTATACAAACTGACATCGAACCTCGGAATGAGTACTTACAAGTTTCGAAAAGATGCTTATAAGCACTTCGATATTGAAAGGAATCGAATCTTTCACAAGTAGTACTCGAATCTTGGAGATCAGAACTGCATGGATTTATTTCCGATAGATTATGAAATTATAGTTATACATGTTGACTTAAATTATGCATTAGAGGACAGCATAATTGATTTTAAAGGTAATAATAATAATGATTAGGAAAATCACAGAATTTCCGGTACGACATTCGTAAAAGTTTCGAATCTGTTCGACCAAGATTCGAATATACTTGCAAGTATTATTTCCGTCTGCCAAAGTACTTGTGAAAGGTTCGAAACTGTCTGGTATAGGTTCGAGAATACATATTTAGGAGTACTATTTCTATTTTTCGAAGTACTTATGGAGAGTTCGAATTCAATCAATCAAAGTTCGAACCTGTTTGCGAGGTACTTAATCCCACCCCTAGTGATCGCTGTCGTGTGAACCCTGCAAATCACAGCACACAATTGTAAACCGTCAAAAAATGGCGATGAACCGATGAGTAAGAAGGCTGTATGATTTCAACTGAGAGCACTCAGGTGTTGAGAATATGAAGATGGATGCAGTTATGGCGACTACTTCAAACGAATACGTAGGCGCAACGATTTAATGCGCCACTTGTAATTATCCAATGCGCCACAGGTTGGCCACCCCTGCTGTATCTGCTCGGAAAGCTATCCGAAAGATCTAATATTTCGAATTTCGAGGTTCTTAAGGGTTCTTATCCGAGAGAAACAGAAATGTTACAGTTTCAAGTCGAAAAAATGAAATTTCGGCCAGGAAAAAAAACGGACTGCTGACTCATAGTGGGGCAACGCGATAATTCTTCGTGGATCGATTCTTTCGGCAGGGCAGCTGGAAAAACGGAACACAAAATCGCGGTGAATCGTTTCGTTCTCGGCCGAAGAATCAGTCAACGCCGGTCCGTCATGAAGCCAATAAAACACTGGCAGTATCGCAGTCCGGCCAGCTGCCGAGCTATCGATTTCCCGCGAACGTTCTGTATCGTTTATTACGGGATAAGGTAGTCGAAAGGTATTCGCTGCCGATAACTCAAACGCTGCTCCCCGTCGGGGGAGCCATCGTTTCGCGGACATTTTGTTCACGGCTAACAGGCCGCGCGGAACGGAAGAACGATCGGCGAACACGAAGAAAACGGGCGAAGAAAATAGCACATGCGATGCGACTACGTCTCGGCGACGTCGGAAAATGCTGATTGAAAGCTACGCCGAGCGACGACCGAAGACAAATAAAGGTTCTTCTCCGCTAAACACCGTTCATTTAACATCCCCGTTCGCAATAAACGCGGGAACGAGTGTGGCCGTTCGCTTTTTACCTCCGTTCCGCCATCAAGGAGGATTCTTATTCAATCACGCGGACGCGCCGGAGAAATGAGAAAATTTCAAGAAAAGAACAATTATCGAACGTAAGGATTTATTCGTCGTTTTCTTCGTACTTCGCCGACGCCGCCCCCGTTTCCCCGTAATTGCGAGCTGACTTTAATTGTTATCGTCGATAATGTGACGATGCCCGCGGAGTGATTATATTTCGCATGATTTTTCGAGTGGTCGACCCGCAAATTATTGTTCGATTAATTATGTGTTCGGCGACTGCTTTTCCGCATAATTATTACTGCGGTAAATAGTCGAGGAAATCGGTCAACGCGTGTACACCAGGCAGGTATTAAATTTCCATTAATTATAAAACTCGGAACGTGACTCGTAATGCGTGGAAATCATTTCAATGTGAAATCAGTTGCGTGAAGTATGGAAGCTTTTAAAGATATTTTTCGGGTGAGCAACTATTGCACTATGCCGTTGCAATGGATCTTGATTACCGCATGCGGATACATCCTTGTAGATGAAACCTGCTCAACGTGGATGCACGGAGCATGATACACACACAGCTGTTTCCGTGAAATTACATACGTATAGTAGCTGACGGCGGATAACATGTGGCTAATTTAAATCCTTGTACAACTCGGCAAACGTTTGGCAATTAAGAATATTTCACGGAGAACATTTCCAATGATATTCCGGTCCGGAAGTTCGGCAATGTATCGGGGCGTTACCGTGGTAGCTGTTGATAGCCGATTACGGAAATCCCATTGCCGACCCAATAACGCTGATTTTCCGGCGAATTACGCAACAAAACATAATTAGATATTTCTAGCGATCTCGGTTCGGGGATCGTGCTAAAGGAGACCATTAATAACGTACATCCGGCGGGGGATAATCTCCAAGCGGAATTGGAGGATTGCAAGAGGGATGAAACGCGCGCCGACTAGTCACCCTTCAGAGATTGAACATACGCCGGTGTTAGGCGGCCTGCCCCATTACAGACAAATGGCTGTTCACGCGACTCGAGATCCGGACAGATTTCGTAAATACGTACAGCTATGATCGAGTTGCGGAAATGGGTTCTTCGAGATCTTGCTGTTTACTGGCAACGATTGTCCAATCTGTGTATCGCGCGCCGTCATCATAACTCCGCCACAATTTGAATTGCCATGCAGAATTGGTTGAGAGATTCGTTGATTTATACAGGATGATTCTGGGCACTGAGACAAGCTGGCTGCTCTTTTTTAAGTGAAAATCATACGTCATAATTAGACTGCGGATCTGTATGCGAAATAAAAATGTTCTGCATTGATTGTGGGAAGCAGAAGTAAAATAAAAATTAATTTTATCCCCTAACGACTGTGTTACTGTGGTATTTTTATGTGGATGCGATCGATTGGTTTATCCAAAAAATTCGGGTGCATTAAAGAAGACAGTGCAATTGCACATGGACGGGTGCATCGGTGCATCCACATCAAAGATAAATAAAAATTATGAAACAAATACATAATACACATTGGAGAAAGGATTAAATATCAGAGTTACTTGAACATTTTGATTACCGCGAACAGAACTAATTCATTGTATTTATATGTATTGTGTTTTGTTTGTTGGGGTTACGTGAACTTTTTAATTAATTGGGAACGGGGGAGAATGGTTTAGTTGCGTTAATTATTCCGTCACCGTTAGACTGTTTGGTATGCATTATTCGATTCGCGTTCCACTATTACTTCCACAGTATTGAACCACAGTTCTGAACTGTCTTTGAGAAGTTTAGTACCCTGTATGTATGTATTAGTTGCATTTACATGCGTACGGCATTATCTCGACGTAATACTGTATAGTCCGTGCCATATGGCGCGTTATTAGTACAAGATATGCTTACCGCTATCTCGACTGATTTGCATAGTTAAGATTATGCCGTTTGTTGCGCGTCGCGTCACCAACGGATTCTTAGAAATTTCCCAACATTTCGAGACGCTACGGTATTACGATTCTTGAACTCATAGGGAATTCGTTCGTCTCGTAAACTCCTTATCCCTACCAAGCAATTAGATAAGCTTAATAATCTTGATTCTCGTTCATACTTACAAAACCGAAAAAATTGCAATTCTATTAACCTTCAGTTACTCACACTCTACTTTATAAACTTTATAAACTTTATATGACTCCAACATAAAGAAACTTCTTTTCCATAAAATAACCACTTTAATACAAAATACATATTTGATAGTGTCGTCGACACCTTTGTTTAAAGTTTTCAGATTGTAAATACTATGTGCGAGTAATTAAAAGTTAACCCTTTGCACTCATATCAATTCTATTCAATATTATTTGAGGGGTAATATTCTTTATAAAAATTTATGTAGAATTTAATATTGTTTTAAAACAGCATTAAATTAATATGAGATTTTATATATCCAATATTATTTGAGGAGGGTAATATTATATAAAATTTTCATAAATAATATTACTCCCTCAAATAATATTGAATACATAAAATTTCATATGAATTTAATGCTATTTTTAATTCTATTCAATATTATTTGAGGGGTAATACTCTTTATAAAAATTTATACAAAATTTAATATTATTTTAAAACAGCATTAAATTAATATGAGATTATATATATCCAATATTATTTGAGGGGGTAATGTTATATAAAATTTCCATAAATGATATCACTCCCTCAAATAATATTGAATACATAAATTCATATTAATTTAATGCTATTTTAAATTCTATTCAATATTATTTGAGGGGTAATATTCTTTATAAAAATTTATATAGAATTTAATATTATTTTAAAATAGCATTAAATTAATATGAGATTTTATATATCCAATATTATTTGAGGTGGTAATGTTATATAAAATTTCCATAAATGATATCACTCCCTCAAATAATATTGAATACATAAATTCATATTAATTTAATGCTATTTTAAATTCTATTCAATATTATTTGAGGGGTAATATTCTTTATAAAAATTTATATAGAATTTAATATTATTTTAAAATAGCATTAAATTAATATGAGATTTTATATATCCAATATTATTTGAGGTGGTAATGTTATATAAAATTTCCATAAATGATATCACTCCCTCAAATAATATTGAATACATAAATTCATATTAATTTAATGCTATTTTAAATTCTATTCAATATTATTTGAGGGGTAATATACATATGAAAATTCAACATTTCATCCGAACTAGAATAATTCCATTCTACATATACTATTCCTTTCATTTCATACATATCATTCATACGAATTCATCAACTCTCTGAGTCACCACTAAGATTTAAATCGCGAACTTGATTTAGAAGCAATTTTTCAGTAAACGTTTCTGCAATACAGTACGATCTTCGCCGTTAACCACTTCAGTGCTATTCCATTTCCCAATGTCCCGAGCATACCAATGTCTGTGTTACATTTGCCTTCGGGACACGATATTATGATAGCGATAATCGTAATAATATTGACTCTGGGACTGTAAACTAGTTGGTCTGTTGATCACGGCATCTTGAATATGCATCAATAAATTATACAAACTACGTTAATTACAGCTTCCTTCAGCTCCGGTTGCATTCATCAATCCTTCAATCAATGGAAATGCTCTCACGTCAAAGAAGATACTGTTTACCTCGATTTGCTAAAGAACCTGAACAGCTAATAAATTACTGACTGCCACTGAATGAACCGTGCTACATTTTACAGAATTCTACACAAAGCCTGCGTAAATCATTTTCGATATTCCTGTTGTATTATTTCACAGCAGATTTGTTACTGGATAGTCGACCGATATCGTATTACCTTGTATTTTATAACGAACCTTCGGTATTTTTACCCGTTGTTAAAAATAATCACTTTCACAAAACAAATTATCTGCAGCTTCTGGTAACAAATATTGTATTTCACCTGTGAAATAGATCAAGGGGTGCCTACAGAAAAAAATCGCTTGCCCAATTCGAGCGGACGGAAAACCGTAAAACAAAGTTTTCATAAGCGGTCGTGTATCCCGAAGCAACCATAAAGGCTCCGGCGAAACGACGCAATAGCTTCGCAGAAAATTTCGTTCGCGTGTCGGCCATCGGCAACCGGAACGAGAGAATAGTTTCGGCGACTAAAACCGGCGGCAATTACGATCGAAATTTGAACGTCGGATTGGAAGTCGATCCGCGGCGGCGAATGCCAAAGGATTCAGCGCACGGTCGTCCTTCCGGCTAACTTTTCTCGGTCTCGAAACTTTCCTGTGGTTTCCACGGATACAGCTTTATTAGCGGGAAACAAATATCGGGAACGTGACAGCGGGCTGCTGGAATCTAGCGTAGATTATTACGGCGACGTGTGCGACACGTCAGGCTGCAATTCCACCGAACGCGTTCGCTAACTTTCTCAAGAATCCGTCGAAATTCACGAAATCGTCGAAAACATGATTCTTTCTTTTTGCGGAAATATGCAGACGAACATTTGGCTATTATCTAGGTACACGGTAGTGCACCAGCTATGTAATTTCGTACACTTGTTAAATGCTATCATGTCTCAATATTGACAAAACATTAACTTCTCAGAATATGTACATATTCATTGTTTCCAGAAAAAATAGTTAATACATAACAACTTCACAGTTTTGTTTGAAATTTATCAGTGTACGAATATTTTCTACACCCACTGTATTTCTAAGCTAATGAGCTTGGTCGTATTTTGTTTGATCTTACAACTTTTTACGGCCATAGGAACTTGTCTCCGGTCTACAGGATGTTTTTGTTGGGTACGCTAATCGCTAACACACTAACGTTCTCGAGAATTCGTCGGAATCCACGAAATCGCATCGTCGAGAACATATTTCTCTCTTTTTGCAGGAATATGCAGACAAACATTTAGCTATTAATCACTCAATTGTATAATTCATCATGAAGTGTCCTCAGTTATGTTGTACTGATGTACAGTTCTGTCATATTCGTGAGAAAACGCGTCCACTGTTAACCGCAGCCTTATCCGGCTTCCTAGTCGGAGAGCAGAGCCGTGCTAATACACTTAATAAACCCGTGGCACGGGAATGATACGCTGCATCACCGAATAATATATCTGCCAACGTGGTCGTACATTATTCCACCTGGTATTCTTGGCGGATTGTGAATTATTGGCGGCTAGCAGGACGCACGGTCACCTGGAGCCAGCCAGCGAGCGTGATTTAGAGTGCACTCGCGGTGTACTTAGGCGATTAGCCTACACCATTTACCGAAAGCGAAACCGCGAAGTCGTAAGGATTTGTCAAATCCGGAAATTCTCCCTGTCCGAAAAATGGCGCGCCACTTAACGCTGCTAATTATTACGTTGGAGAGAAAGTACAATGAGAATTCAGAGAAACTCTTTCATTATGTAATCTCCATTATTTGTAACAACTTGTTGCCATTTCTTCCAGTCGACTTAGAAAATATTCATTTTTCATCGTAATTCGCAATCTACGAATAAAACTAGCGAACGCGAACGCCGCGAATTTGTTCCTGCGTCGAATAATATTTGAAATTGCATTCGCGCTGTTGACATTTGAATCTTTCGTGTTTCGGGAACCTCGCGGTGATTACACTGTCCAACAAATTTCAACTTTTTTTTATGATTTCAATATACTGTTGGGTCCTTCTTATAGAGTTTTTTGCGCTGATTCCGAATATGTTTTTAATTTTTTTCCTATACGCACAGTTTTTGAAAAACATGGCTTTGAAAAAAAAACATATTTTTCAACTTTAAACAAATATTGTGATGTTATTATAAAAGATATTGAATAGTTCTTTACGGCAAAAGATTCTGTAGACTTTCCCGAATACAGAGATATCCAATATTAATACATTATGATTGTTTAAACATGTTTAAACAATTTCTCAAGTTTCTCAAGATAAAAGTCTGCACTATCGAGTGGTATAGTTCGATTTTCCGCTAGACCATTATTTTTTGAGATAAATTGAAAAATATCCGCAGAAAATTGGTGCAAAAGTGGTGTCTCTCCGTCTTTAATGATTGTTTAAACATGTTTAAACAATCATAATGTATTGATATTTGATATCTCTGTATTTGGGAAAGTCTACAGAATCTTTTGCTGTAAAGAACAATTCAATATCTTTTATAATAACATCACAATATTTGTTTAAAGTTGAAAAATATGTTTTTTTTCCAAAGCCATGTTTTTCAAAAACTGTGCGTATAGGAAAAAAATTAAAAACAGATTCGGAATCAGCGCAAAAAACTCTATAAGAAGGACCCAACAGTATATTGAAAACAAATTTGCTGTTGGACAGTGTTATCGGCTGAAAAAGACAATTATCGAGCGAAACAGAATGCTCTCTCGACAAAGGATCAATTAGAATTAATGCTTGCCGCGTTAGAGCCGAACGGAAGGGAATTATTGATCGCATCATCGGCGTTATTCGAAATGAAATATTTTCTGTATAAACGTTCGCGGCAACGAATTCATTAACGGAGTGAAACGTTTCGATAATAGCACCGACGATCAACGTCCCCCATGACTTTTTTTGTGACAAATAGTGTGTTTAATACTGAACGGCGTCTATTAATTCGTCCGGCGCAGAGCGGGAACGTTTCGTTAACAGTGATTTTCGCTATTTGAATAACTCTGTCGGACGGGCAATAACGCGTTTCAAACAATTGTTTCCTATCGATGTCGCGCAGCTTCTGTTTATCGCTCGCAAAGACAGATGGAACATAAACACCGGACATCGTTTCACTATTAATGCCGGATAGAGATATCGATAAAATAATAGATGGCCGCGCGATATGTGCACGCGAAATTTAAGTTTCCGAGTCGATGTAATTGCACCGTGATAAACTCAATTTTACCGCGAGTTTCTCAGAATGCTGTTAGCCTGGCCGATCGATGGCAATCTATTGTTTTATCAAAGGGGATAACAAATATTTCTTGCAAACATTTCCCACGGGCCTTGCTTCCTCTAGATTTTTCGGCCGAATTTTTTGCTGCAATTTCGCAACCCAGAAATGTAAACCAAACACAGATAAAATGTACACGGTGGTTTCTCGTTTGTTATTGTATCGACACATATTTCTATTTCAGAAAAATTTATCCGATACATTCTGCTGGAACTCGATACTCTGAACACACTTTTTTAAAACGAAAACAACTACGAAAGTATTTCGTTTTGGACTATTATCTTAATCGTTTTAATTTCTCAGCGAAAAACAATTTTTTAAATGTTTCTTTCGATCATTCCTGCTGACGTCTGTCGGCAGGTCACCACGTTATCCCGAGAGTTTTTATTATAAAAGTATTAGTGGAAAACCCGTGGGTTTCCATTGAAAGACCGTGTCGCGAGCGTGTCTAATAAAAAAAAATTCTGCTTTCCGATATATTGTCACGGTGTTCCGACACATTTGTGTCGCGGAACCATTTTCCCATCTGCTTTCTCGAATTCCCAGAGCTCCGAGGATGGCGCCGGCTCATCTTAACTCTTCTACGCAGAAATTCTGTCCCGGTTTCCGCGAGCCTTTGGAGTTGTATTCCACTTTATCCTCTAACGATTACTTTGAGGTTTTAGGCTCCCGGAAAGGAAGCCCTTGCGAACGGCAATGTCCTTCATTTGAATCATCCTGCGGCATTGGTAATCTCACGCATACTCCAGCTGCCTTTCACATGAAAATATATCAGAAATTTTTCCTTTACGGTAGATTTCCATACGTTCCTCGCGACAAACATTTATATCTCTACCGTGAAATACTCGTGGTGAGTGGTGACGTTATCAAATATATTGGTAAGTATCTAACCAATTGCTAAACATTTCATATCGTCCAAATTTCAAAGGACTGTTTAATTTTCCTGTTAAAATAGCTCCGAGTGCAAAGGGTTAATAAGATTAACGAAAGGCGTGGGAAAAAAGTTTTAACGTTGCCGCGGTACTGCGATTTTGTTTCCGTCTCTTCGGTCGACCGAATGGCGGGGCTGAATCGTTGTCAGTCGTCATCGATCGGCGTTTCGCAGGCGTCTGTCATCGCGTCGTTTTTCGTGTATTGCATTTCGCGTTGACGTCATGCACAATTTTAGAACATGGCTTACCGTTCTTTCGTTCCTGTTTCGCACTAAACTATTGGATTTGTTCAAACCGTCACTGATAACGCGGGGGGTCTCTGAGACTGCCATAAATTTTTCACAGCAAACGAACAGTGATCCGCGAACACTCGCTAGAAACAAAGTGACAACGCTCTGATATGCCTCGACACAGTTGCACGATCTCCTGATTTTATAGGAAAAATGTTTATCCAATCAATTACTAAACATGTAAGTATTCTATGAGGTATTCCATCAATTTCAGATCCTCCAAATCGAACAAATCCGAGGGAATGGAAATATTGCAGGTCGGAGGAAATGTCTAATTTTCGCGTTAAAAGTAGCTCCGAGTGCAAAGGGATAAATATATTTCTTCTATCGATCGTATTTGCTGATAATACATTTTTAAATGTTCTCTAAATCTCTAAATCGTTTATTACGCATTATAAAGCACCTTTGCTAATTGTCAAACAAAATGAACGTTTCGATCCTAGTTCGGATCTTTTTCAAGATTTATTTGAATCGCGTCTGTAAATTAAATATGTTATAGTAATTTTGAAAAAACAGAAATATTGAATGATTGAATGTAAGAAATAATAAAATGATAAATGTGCGACACGTGTGTTGCGAGCGTTGTACATGCTTGTTGTCAAGATACTGATGTACGAACGTATTTGAAACCGATCTAGGTTATATCAATCGATATAAGGCGGTAAATTTGAAAAGTCATAATATGTTCTGAAATCCACTCTTACGAATATACCTTGATGGTAAATCGTTATTAACATTCCACTTTTATTGGAGTCAATTGCATACATTTAATTGTATGTGAGAGAACAGTTGGTTCAAAATTTTGTTAAATTAATCAAAGGGATAATTAAGCAAAGGGATAATTCTAGGATCTTGCGCGGAAGAGCGTACGAGGGTAGAACCGTCAAAGTCGAGAACCGTCGACAGATCAAGCATTACCGTTAACTAGCGTTTTATCGAGTCGTACTCATCAATTCTCATTAGTCTCGCGATCGGTCATTTTTTATTGAGACACGAGATCGATCAAAGCGTTCGCATCGAGAACTGTCAGTGTCGAAAGTCTCCGGTATTGAACGTATCAAATCCCAGACAACCATTCTTCACTCACCGATGTCGATCGCGAAAACACGAGGCGTCGCGAAACGATTATTGGCAACGGCGCGGCATTTAGAATTTCGAACGCGCAAGCATTTCGTGCGCATCTGCTTCCCCTTTTTTCCCCACTGCGGATCGCCGATCGGGTGTCTTAATACGATGAAATATCGGGATACTGTTCCCGGGCCCAAGCCTGTCACAGTTGTCTAGAATAAATCGGCGAATATAAATCGCAAATATTTGTCCCGCGATCGAAAGGCCCGTTTGTGATTAAGTTATTTACGACTGCGAGGGTATTATCGGCCGCGCGCTCGCTCTCGTGTACGTGCCGCGAATATATCGCGTTACAATGGCGCCATAAAAGATAAACACCCGGCGATTTGATAAACCTGTTACGAACGAGTTTAATTGTTCCGGAGAATCGGCCGCGCCCGCGAATTCAGTTCGCCCGCCAATTAGAACGCGACGTTACGATAGCCCGACCGGTAACGCTCGTTGCTGCGATTTCTCTTTGACGGACAGAAATCCATTGAGCGATTCCGCCATTGTCGAGAGCGGATACACGGATCGACTGTAACGTACATCGAATTGATTCATTTATGACGGATGCATCGGTAGTCCGCCCTTTTTTATATCAATATGCTAGTAGCTTCGTCTTCGTAATCAAGAATTCTTCCAATTTTATTTATTTATTTATTTGCTTAGCTTATATTACTTGTTTTCATTTGGTTATCATTCACTCAAGGGATCACTTGTGCGAACCCGAAAAATTGCTCCCACTTTACGTGATCATAACTCCGTCAAAAATTGCCATATCGATATCGTTAAACAATGGTTTGAAAGCCTGAAACCTCCAGTTTCAGATACTTTCTTTTCAAATTGTTGCTCTGTTGGTTTTTTACAAAGTTATAGTGAGATGAAGACAACATTGACGGTTAACAAAAATTTTGTGCAACTTTGGAACATTACACGGGGAGCAACAAATTTTTTTGATAAATCGCGTTAATATCATTTGGAAGGGCTATCTTTCCTGTGTAAATTGTGTGGTTGTTGAACATTGTGCGACTTTTTTTATTCGAGTTATTCAACATTGAAGTAAATACGGACTTTTTAACTTTAACTGGCTCCAGAAAGCGAAAAAATTATCGTAGAATCTTGTGCAAAAAAGCAATAGAAAGAGCGTTTCTTTCTCTTCAAGGCACTCCTTTTGTTTTTTCAATTTCATTAACATTTCGATATGCCAGGTGTTTCTGAAAATATGCTTAAAAACGAAGGATTTTTAACGTTGAGAAAATTCGTTAACCATGTGTTCGTTAATACTGAGAAATCGATTTTGCAAAATCCTGAGGTCGTAGACAAATTTTGAGACCAGATTTGAAATCAGCGTGAAAAAATCTACGGGAAATGACATAGGGGAGAGTCGTGCAGTCCCGACCGGCGTACTGTACCGACCAAAATTAGTTTATGACTTTCCAGGTCAAATGGCTACACCTCCTTTACGAAAACAAATGAATATAACTATTGTGGGTAATATGTTTCGTAGCTACATTGGTTATTCGATTGTTTTCGCAGTTCTGACACATTTAGCGTGGGCGTTGATATTTCGAGTGTTAAGAGTTATTTTCTAGATCTGATCATTCGTTTCTCAGGTAAGTAAACGACTTTGTTGAATTATGTATATTATATCTAGTTTATTACGTATAATTAACGGGCCCTGTTTTGGAATTTTCTTTGTATATTATGTATACCATAACCTAAAATGTTTCCTCATGTTTGTCGTCCAGTACCGACCATCCAACTGTCGTGCAGTACCGACCAATCAATCGTCGACCAGTATAAGCCAAACTTTTCTTATCTGTAAGTTCAATCTGTTAGCATTTGAAATGAAGTTAGAAGATGTTTATTTAATCTTTCTTTTACCTTTTCCCACAGAAAAATGTCAGAAATTCCAAAGCAGAAAAAACATCATCACCGCTCACTTTAAATATTAACGATAATTTTTCATTAACATCTTTACCTGGTGTAACTTCAAATTTCATGGAAATAGTGAAATCAATCTCTCCTAGAAACGACAATTAGAGTTGAAAACAAAAAAGAGAAGACAACGGACGCAACAATCCGAAATCTTAACTTCAACCGTTTTTATAAATGAAGTTCACAAAAAAAAGAACCTGGCTGAAGAAAAAAAGATAAATGCGGAGAAAAGAAAAGCTGCAAGAAACGAAAAAGTGAAAGAAGCAGAAAAAAGAAAAGTTGAAACTCAAGTAAGGAAAGGAAATAAGGAAAGATGTAAAAACTAAACAAAAAAATGACATAATATATAAAAATATATAATTATTTTATTATATGTATAAATAAAATTTGAATAAAAATGCGTATTCTAACATCTAAATGTCTTTTTTTATTATTATTAATGATTTTGACTGAAAAATCTACTAATAACGTAATTGGTCGGTACTGGACGACAATTCTTGGTTTCCTTCAAATTCTTATATCTTTATTTTTACAAATAATGAATACTAATTATTAAATTTAACAAAATTAATATTCTGGCCTTTTATTAAGTTCCCTTTGTGTTACAAATTCCTTTTTTTAATTTTAATTTTTACCGATTTTAGTCCACCTAATAACAAGAAAACTTAGAGCGGTCGGTACTGCACGACTCTCCCCTATAGCATGTTAAAAAAAATTTTTTTCCGCGCGTGGTGCTGGAGAAACCACATTTTCTTGAAATTCTACATGTTTAACGAATTTTCTCAACGTTAAAAAACGTTCGTACCATAATCTCCCTATTTTTCCCATATTCTGCAAAGTTTCAGTTTTAATTTTTAAAAAATTTCATCGCTCTACCTCATTTCTATCGAAAGTTCTTTGATTTTGAATCGAGTTTGGTCCAAATTTTCAGGCGACCGCTGTACGTGGCGCGCTAATTTCTGCGAAGCACTAACTTCAAACACAACTGCCATAGGTAAAAAAGTGTCGCAGCGAGTTCAGGGAGTGCTCAATCGAATAGCAGAATCTCTGCTTCAATCTGACGTTCGGATCATGGTATTACGATCAGTTCTAACCGAGATATAGCGAGTTAAAGGAAAAATGGAAATTGTGCATTTTTTAAGCATATTTTCAGAAACACCTGGTATATCGAAATGTTAATGAAATTGAAAAAACAAAAGGAGTGCCTTGAGGAGAAAGAAACGCTCTTTCTACTGCTTTTTTGCACAAGATCCTACGATAATTTTTTCGCTTTCTGGAGCCGGTTAAAGTTAAAAAGCCCATATTTACTTCAATGTTGAATAACTCGAATAAAAAAAATCGCACAATATTCGACAACCACACAATTTACACAGGAAAGATAGCCCCTCCAAATAATATTAACGCGATTTATCAAAAAAAATTTGTTGCTCCCCGTGTGATGTGTTCCAAAGTTGCATAATATTTTTGTTAACCGCCAATGTTGTCTTCATCTCGCTATAACTTTGTAAAAAACCAACATAGCAACAATTTGAAAACAGAGTATCTGAAACTAGAGGTTTCAGGCTTTCAAACCATTGTTTAACGATATTGATACGGCAATTTTTGACGGAGTTATGATCACGTAAAGTGGGACCAATTTTTCGGATTCGCACAAGTGATCCCTTAATTATTTTGAGGAGTGTATATTTCACACGTAATTTGTACAAAGGCCTCTAACTGACATTGACGGCTGCTTTGTAACTCGGGTAACCAGAAATGTTTTATTTCGAAAAAATTTCGTTCCCGATCCGCGGGAATTCATAGTGAAATCGATACTTCGTTTGAAAGGATTAAAAAGGTTTCCACCGGGAACCGCGTATATTCGGATATAACTGTACGATTCTGTTCCTGCATTTTTATCTCGTGTTTCGTAATGCGCAAAAGTTTTGTTACAAATCGCTCGCGATTTCGCGGATGTGATACACTTCCGAAGACATTTATGAAAATCTGATGTTCTACTTTAGCTTGCTCTGTACAGGTAGACATTTTTTCCGAGTATTCGCGACGCGGAAAGTGGCGAACACGATGCAGCTTCGGAAATAGCTAAAGAAAACTGCGACTTTGAAGAGGAGACGAATTTCCTAGTAACTCGCGAGAAGATTTTATTCGAAGCAACATGTAAAACGCGGAAGGAAGATTTTGAAATCCGTTCAATTCGAGAGACAGACACGAGAATGTTGCTGGCAAGTATGACACTTGTAAGGGCGTTTCGAAAATTCACTTAGTAGATAATCTCGTTTCGTTTCCTCGCTGGTAAACCAATTAATTCTAACTTCCCTTGTCAGAACAGCGTGAAATCTCCATTTTTAACCCTCTTCTTTTTACTGATACTTTTTATGATGAATCTGGAGCAAAAATAAGGAGACCCATGGCCGAGCGTTTTTGACAGTACTCATTGTTTGTGAAGATAATTGTCACTTAATTTTATGATGTCCAAAAGATATCTTAAATTCTTCCAACCTAAAATAATTCAATTTTATCAATGATTAAACATATTTAATAATGTAAACAATACTTTGAGTAATGGTACGGCAATGTTTAATAAATTAAACGATGTTTTTGGACAAAAATCTGCCGACGATTCAGTTTTTCATCGATTCAATTGGAATATTTTTTTAAATGTTCGTGAAGGACTATACTTTGATGACATGCTGCGCGAAAACCGTTAACTGTCACAATCAAGAATCCTTATCTACAAAACCCGATAACTGCGATACGCAAAATTCTTTGAAAGAGCTATCAATCACAATTGATGTTGTCAAGCAGGGAGCTGGTACATTAAATACTGGGAACGTGGCCCGAACTTTTTTTGAAAAGCCGAATCAGTTGCTGCAGTGCCTGGATTAAACGCGGTTATTATCACAAGATTGCATAACATTCTTCAGGTAATTACATGTGACAAGAAAGCTGATTCCGTGAAATTCAAAGAATATTGTTCGGAGACGGTTAAATTGTTCATTCAAATTTATCCATGGTATAAACTACCTCCATCAGTTCATAAGGTACTGCAACATGGAAGTGAATTACTTGCTACATTTCAACTGCCAATTGGTTTGTATTCAGAAGAGCCACAAGAGGCAAATAATAAAGTCTTGAGAAAATCACGAGCTGAAAACTCCGGAATGTGTTGCCGCAAAAAGGCAAATATAGATATTATACGGCATACGTTATAACCATCCGATCCACTTATAAGCTCTCTATGAATAAAGGATGGCAAGCACAAGGAAGTTCTTTCTCAAGAAGCGAAAACGCTGCTGTTGGATCAATAAATTAATGGTAAGTCTCATGAGTGCCGAAGGTAATGCTATTCAATTGGTAATTCTCAGGGCCAGATTTAGAGTTTAAAATTTTGCGGTTTAGGGTTTAGTGTTAAGAAGTGTCGGCAACTCAGCTGGGACATGGAAATTTATGGTATGGGCGGATGAAGTATCGGAGTTATTGGGCTTTGTAGATAAGGATTCTTGATTGTGACAGTTAACGCTTTTCGCGCAGCACGTCATCAAAGTATAGTCCTTCACGAACATTTAAAAAAAAATTCCAATTGAATCGATGAAAAACTGAGTTGTCGGCAGATTTTTGTCCAAAACCTTCAAAAAGAGTTTCCTTGAAATCAATTTTTATTTTCCATAAAAATCCGCAGACTATAGAAAACATTGATTTCTGCACTCTATGTAAAATTTCGGTTCACCTGATTACAAGGTCGCGAACGTCGTTGGGATTTTAATTTAGACGTTCGCGGGATGGCCGTGGCGAATTCCGGGAAACTTTGGTCGAGGGAAATTTCACGATGTCGTGTGCCGGGACGAGCCGGATTAGGCGAATCGCGCGTGCAAACGCGCGTACACGCCGGTTAAGTTAGAGTAATTGCTTCCCCCGCGAACTTGCAAGAAGTCTAGTACATAGGAGAGCTCGCTCGCTCCGAGCGCCATGCTGAACTTCCGGCTGTGAATGGGCTAAGATCTCGACGCGGAGTGATGCCCTTTATGCGGAAAATATTAAACCCCGAGGAAAGTTACCGCCGAAAAACGGCAAAACGTGTTCCCCGGCTGGCAGTTTGTCCCGTCTGATTCCGTAATTCCGCTCGGGATATTCGCCCGGAATCACCTGCGCGCCCGTGCAAAACCTGAAACAGGACGCCGCCGCGCCGCCTCGGAGAGCTCATTTGATTTCCTTAATTGTTTAAAATCCTCGTTGCGGCCCTGAATTTACGGAAGAAAGCAGCTGCTCCATTTTCATGGAAATCTTATTGTCTCGTGTTCACTGCAGCGCGATAGCCGAGCAATTGTCGGGCTCGTAAATAAGTAGCGTGCGGAAACTACTGAACTGCTTTCGATCGATCTGTGACCGAAATTCTTTTTCATTAAGCTTTCCGTTCGAAAATAACTATGTTATTTCAAGAATTCAAATGTACTCTGTTCTTTGTCAGATCATTTCTGAATTGTCCCCAGTTTTAACATACGATATATATACAGGCTGGTCCACCGAAGTATCTCCTTTATTTATAATGATGTAACAAATGTTTTGAACGCAATTAGAAATTAGGATACGAAAGGAAAACAATACATTTACAAGAAAGTCCGGAAAATCATCGCTAGACGGCAGGTAATTTATGTAAAATCAAGAATGTGTGCATTGATCGCAGGACACAGGAGCCAAATAAAAACGTTACGCTTCTTTTAATTATCCCATTAAGCTGAAACTAATACATTGATGTTTTCACTGCTCGAAATGATCACGAACAAAAATGGAGATATTTCGTCGGCTACATTTAGGTGGAGCCAGTATAATTATTTCTCACGAATGGTCTTCATTAACAAACATAATCGAGTGTTATTCAATTAAAGAACGAAGGCAGAAATCTTTCGAAGAATCTACCAAAGAGCGTGCTCTTGGAAAACGATTCCCATAAGAGCTTCCCTTGGAAATTGGTTATTTCGCCGGGTCGCGATTTCTGCACGCAGTATGAACAGCGATTGTATCGAGCTTGCAATCGAGGTATTTAAAGGAAAAGATTAACATTTCAGAGACCGATGACGATAGAGCCGGAGCACATCACGAAATCATGAATTTAATCGCATCTGATATAATACGATGCTCATAATACGATTTCCCGAGGTTTCTGTCAACAGAGCGTGGCCGGTCGCCGATTTCCAAGCAGATTCGCGAGGAACGGAAACGGCTCGAGCAGTCGTTCTCCTTTTTATGTAATTTCGAGCAGCCGACGAGCTGCGCACTTGGAAACATCAATGGCGAGAGACGAGGCGAGCTTGGCCTGGGAAGCAGTTACGTCGCTTGAAATTCTTTAATTATATTCGCCCGGTGAACAACGGGGCGGGGGCTTTATTCTAATCGGTTACTTTCTCGAGACGTTCATCTCGCCTTGTGTATTTCCATAGAATTTCGCGAAACGTTTCACCCTCTCTCTGTCTCTCTCTCTCTTTGAGAAGTTAAAGAGTCGCCGGTACTCTCGCGGTCGGGGAGGCTGTTAACCACTTACGGGCGCGTTCTAAAGGCGGCCTCCCGCCTTTTGCCCCCGTAATAATTGCGGATAATTATGCATAATCCCAGCCGTGCGCGCGGAGCGAACATGCAAATCGCGTGATAATAAAACGAGCATAGCCGCCACGTGCGCGAACACGTAACCGTAATTGTGTAAACTCGCCGATAATGTTCGGAAGAAATAATAACGACAGGAGCAAGAGGGCCACCGACGATCCGATAGCTAACCCACCGGCACTCGTGCACTATTCTCTTCGTGAACCGTAATTTTCTGTTTGCTTTATCGCTCCGAGGGGAACATAACAGCTCGGATAATTATCTTCGCCAAAATGAAGTACGTCGCCGGCTCCTATTATTCCGAAAACCCGTTGTATCTTGTCGTGATATTGTTCAATGCTACTTTAGCCGCTTTAATCCCGCAGTTTGATAAATACCGCAGTTCCCTCATTGTTTTGAACGTGTCGCCAACATGCATGCAAGCGTATCTTACCCCTTAATGGTCTCATCTTTGCCTCCAGAGATCAAGAGTCACGCTGCTGTCTAATAGGTTCTGTTTCAAACGCCGAAATCGTTTGAACGAACGATAAAGAAACGTTTTAGTGGAACGTACAATATGTAAAGATGAAAATAATTTTCTATTTCACTCCAGCTTGTCGCAATTCAGGTAGACAATTTTTCTATTAAAAAAGTAAAGCTCCGCTGTCTACTAATAAAATATAACTACAACAATTTAAAATAATTATTAGAATATTCTCAATGTCTACTTTACCTTCTCAGCGAGTCCAATGTACCGGATACGAATCTATGTGTGCGCTACAATTTAAATTCTGTCATCGTGCCTGATGAATACTGTCGAAGTAACTTGGATTAAGTTATCGTCCCGCTAAAAACTTGTAATAATAACCTGCCACGGAGCCCGTCACTCGCGATTCGTCTTCGTCTCTGACACGGGTGAATGTACTTCCGGCAGAAGACAGTCGAAGAAGTTGCATCCTCCAATCGCATCAGCTGTGCCCCTCCCTCCGCGAATGATTAGACGTTTACAGTTTCTAATTGACAGTAATTCCGAATACCAATCGAGATCACTTTATTATCCATAATTATAGTTATCTCTCGAAGGAAACGCCATATTAACGTCTGTAATTTAAGATCGCGGACTTCTGTATGAGAAATGAATTTAATTCATGGTTCTGACTGAAACTGTCGAAATGTTTCTCTGTAAATATTAACCGAATGGTAGACCCGATAAAAATGAATTCAGTTGGATTTTGTCCTGTATCAATCACGAAAGAGCATGTAATTCAATATCTAATTCCAATAAAACATTCTGCATTTGCATTACACCAATCCTGGAATTGGTAAAAATTAGTTCCACTGAAAAACTCAATTTATGACGTCAACTACATTGTTCATCTTAAAAAATTGGTATCGCTATCGAACAAAGTTCGAGTCGGACACGTTTTCCATCCTATATTTTTGCTGTATCTTACGCCAGTCGTTTTTAGAGTCGCTTTTCTCCGATTTTTCGGCGACTTTCGTTTTCCCGACGCAATTCAGAAGCGTCCCATTCACACAGCCAGCGTCGTAAAGCTTTTTATTCATGGTCCGAGCTGTTTTCAATATCAGAATAGAATATCGAAAGCGCGCCACCCTAAAATATTGCAAATGATTTTCGTGGATCGATGAAAGGTGAGCCGACAGGGTCGTTCGACTTCTAACCTAACGTGGAATCATTTAAAACAGGTAGTCGGGATAACTTGTACATCCGGGGACCGTTTCTTCCCGGTCGTCTGAAAGTGTACAACATTTCCGAGGACAATCCAAAGAGAAGACTATAATATTCATCACCCTGATGAACACGCCCGTCTCGCGAGCGTAGAATTAAAATTGCAGCTCGTTCCTCGCGGTGTCTGCGACTCGGTCGAGAAGCTCAAGTTCTCTCGACAAAAGGATACAAAAAGAGAAAGAAAGGAACGTGGAACGATGAAGCAAAAGAAAAAGAGAAGAAGAAAAAGGGGAACGGGGAGAAGAAAGGAAAGAGACTAGTAAATAATACGGAATGTCAGGTAGCTTGAAAACGACGTTATTTTTCTGGTGGCCAGTGGGCGCACGTGCGCGAGCACATAGAGGAACCGGCGCACGAAACGAGACAAAAGAAATTCATCACGCGATATATTTCCAATGCGACGTTAATGTCGTCGTGTACAGAATAATAGAGATCGTAACAGCGGCCCTAGATCCCCGGTGCCCCGATTTATAGATCTATTTGCCTTTGTCTTTGCCTGGACGTCTATCAAACGCTGACACTGCACCAGCAAATGTGATTCTGATCACACAGTAGACTGCGGATCAATATGCGTTTATATGAAAATTGAGTATATGAAATTCCAAATTGTGAAATTTAAAAAATTGAACACGTCAATGTATAATTTATTCTCTATTAAAATCGTTAATGGAAGAAACAACGTTCAATTTGGTTTCTACTTCTTGCAATCGACGCAGACAATTTTTGTTTTGCATAGAGATCCGCAGTGTACTGATCTAGATATTTTCCGCAGAGGATAACAAAGATATTTCTGCGATCTCCGGAGCAGAAGTTGCCCGAAGTGTCAGGGACGAATAAAGTTCCCCGTCGATTCTTTCTCTGGGTTCCAGTGGCACGCGTTCTGAGCGACGGTGTCCCATTCATGGCAGCCCCTCGTCCCCGAAATAATTTCCCAGGTATGCCCATAGTGAGTTACATAATGGTCCATCGTCGTCTCCGGTGTCTTTTCTCTTAATCCTAGCAAACGGAGGATGCGTGTCCGACAATCAAGCGGAGTACTCGCCACGAATACAGGATAGGATTGTCTCCCTCGCTCTCTCTCTCTCGTTGACTGCGTGCAACTTCTTTTTCGCCGGTTGCGAGGGCGGATAGTCTCCGACGAGGCTTCCCAGCTTGTTCCGGAGAGGATACTATTCAAACTTATTGTGCTCCTCAAAACGGCCATTCAGACGTGCTGTGCATAACAGCAACCCCCCCTTGCCACACGAACTGTCACATCCTACAAGACTTCGTATCGCGAACAGAAAAATTAGGGGTAGTTTGCACCCTTCCGTCCCTTTCATTCGTTGCGCGACGCTGCTTCGAACGTTTTCTTGTCGGCAATTTATGTGATTTAATGATTGAGAGTTCAATTTGAATTTAGAATTTAGACAAATTGAAAAATACCAATTTCTCTCTTCTTGTAATGATTTTCATCGCAATTGCATAAAAATAATAGTAAATAATACCATGATTGTTTTATTCAGAAGATTTATTCCTCATACCTTGCTGTAATCCTAATTCTTAAAAATTATTGAAAACCTGCGGCTCGGTCCAGTATAAGATTCCATTGTGCCTCGGTCCTGCACGTCTTTTTGCAATCCCATTGTCTCGCGAATATTGAGAAACGCAGTTCGCCAACAACTATTAAGCGGCTCAACAAGTTCCCGCGAAAACGATGAAATTCATTTGAACAAAAATGCACGACGGATGAAACGATTCGCCGACCGCGAGCACCAGGGAGGAAGAATTATTTGGCTTTAAAATATTTAAACAAACGCGCGGAAATATCCGCGAAAGAAACGCCGAGCGATGGAGTTTACTTTTCTTCTTGCATTGCTTTTTGAGAAACAAAGGAAAGCGTGAGAGTATGCCTGTAGGGCAATTTATGAAAAAAATATAGCTTCTCGATGGATCGCTCGAATCTTTATTTAAAATTCCGAGGAAATCGTATCCAATTATGTGGATTCCGGTGCTAATTACCTGTGATTTATAAATCAGATCCGACCTATCAGCGCAATAACTCATTTTTATATGTGGGCAAATAATTCTGTCATCCAGTGACACGGCAGTGAACGTGTTAAATATGTATAACGATATCGCGTATTTGCATCAAAATGGCGTGTCGCCGAGATACCGTCGGGAATATAAGTGTCAAAAGAAATATTTTGCAAAACAACAGCTAGTTACCGGTTAGTGCCACGGACGTATAAACGGTGGAAGATAACGAGGAACTATTATTTGCTGGACGACGAGAAAGAAGAGGAAAAGGTGGCGGCATTATCTGCGTAACAAACGAGCCGACGTGTGAATTTTAATTCGGTGTGGAACAAGCCGCGACCGCCGCGCCAGTTGGAAACGGCTTGGTAACACGCGAACGATCAGAATTTTAATTGGGAAAACGGTTTTAAACGTAAACACACGTAACAAGGCCACTCGGCGGTTTTTCACTTCATTGCAACAGCCTCGAAACTGCACTTCAATCTCCTTCTAACGAGGCAGAGCTGTTAAGAAACTTTCGGAACGTTCAGCCGCCGCCGAGTTGCAATTCGAGGTACTAGCCAGACAAAACTCGCTTGTTACCTTCATCGTGTCTCTTTATGGTGTCATTTTAAACAATGAGTGTATTTAGTTTTTCACATATACTACATGTTTCTTGACTATGTTTATTCTCTTTTAAATATCTTCCAATTTTCAGCCCCTTCTCCTCCGTAACTGATCGGACGATTGGAAATGTTGGAAATCCGTTCTTTTACGAAATATGTGTATTACAAGCTGCCAGAAATGTTTTATCCAAATATAGAAGAAGTAGAGAAAACTGCAATTATGTATATATGAGATAGGCTCAAAATATAGCCTAAATATGATCAAAATATATCATAAATATGAATAATTCTTATTCAAACAAAGATTTTTGAAAATTCCTGTAGGTACGCAAAGATCAAGCTCAAATATAGAAGACTCATATCAAATATAGAAGATCTGGCAACCCTAATTACAACTGTAATAAAAATTTATATACACGTACAAAAAAGCTATGGGAATTGATATTCTATTTTCAATCAATTATGTCTCATAACAACTTTGGTCGATTTCGATGGAACTTTGTACACGTAATGTATATCTTACTTTTTCAAAACAATTTTGAAAAAGTTATTCGTTTTTGAAAGCTACACGAACACTTTGTACACCCACTCATTGAATAATAAATTCGCTGAATTAGTTTCCACCCAACACATTGTTCGAGATTCAAGTGTTCAATGAACTAATAAAATAAAATGAACGAAACTAGTTTCTAGAAAAAAATACACCCACTCATTGAATAATAAATTCGCTGAATTAGTTTCCACCCAACACATTGTTCGAGATTCAAGTGTTCAATGAACTAATAAAATGAAATGAACGAAACTAGTTTCTAGGAAAAAAATTCCAGATCGGCAGGACCACCTCGGTTTTGATGTTGAAACAGCTCCGAGTGCAAAGTGTTAATATTCAGCGAGCTTCGTTTCCCTGTTTCTCGCCCGACAACGATTCGCGCAATTCCCGCGGACAGCGAGCGGAGATTTTCCAAGGGTAAACAACGAATAAAATAAATCTCTTAAAGCACACGGCCGCCGTGAGGAGTAAACAATCCCCGGCTAAAGCTTTCCCGGATGCAGCGTTCAACAAAAAAAGAGGATCTCCGAGCGCGAATTCGCGAATTCGAGCGCTAATTTCGGGAAACGTGGACGTCCTTTCCGCAGGGATTAACATTTGTCCCAAGCTGCTCGTATTGTTTACGGTTGATTTATTCTTTATTTGCGTGCTCTTTAATCTTACCTTGGTAATAATAGATCTCGTTTTATACGTGCTCATTAATAAATCTTCTTATTTCTGAATTAAGTCCGCGCAGAAGCACCTAGATTTACATAAGAAAATCTGTGCTCTAACTAATGAGAATATTTACAAAATTTTTTTAAATTCTGTACACTGTCCAGTATAGCGTGATTCTGCACCTCTGGATCGGCGGATTTTGTTAACCCACGAAGTTGCTCAGGATTTCCAGCTTTATTGTAGTAAGTGGCCGAAAATATACCAAACCAAAAATAAATCTTAGGGAATAGGAAAGGATGCAATAATTAGGATACGAACAGAGTAGGTCAGGGTAGGGAATCAGTGAGACAAAACAAAAGAGAGAGAGAGAGAGAGAGAGAGAGAGAGAGAGAGAGAGAGAGAGAGAGAGAAGGTATGGACCGAATATGTGAATAAAATAAATCTGTAAAGTTAGGATACTGTAAACCAAGTCACATTTCTTAGCTGTAAGGCTGAAATAAAGCAATGATAATAATAAAATAAATTTTTAGAAAATACCACGTTTTTAAAACGGACTAAACAGTACAAAATAAATTTTTTAAAAACTTTTTTAAAAGCGTTTTTTAAAAGCGTGCTTTCGCTTGGTAAACAAACATTATATGTAGTATAATAATACGTAGTAACTTTGTAAACCCGCACAGAGCTCAAACGCACACTGACGCACACTGAGCTCCTCCGATGCGAAGCGGGTCAGTGGAGTTGGGATGAGTCAGAGTGGGAACACGTAGTAGAGTGGGGACGCTGAACGCGATGACGTACTACGTCACGCCCAGAGGGTGGGGTAACGGTTAAATTGATTAATAATTTATATCTCCTAAACGCATAGGCTTTTTAAAAAAAATTTTTTTAATATTGCATTGCCATCCACTTCTGAGCTATGTTTAAAATTTCAAGTCTCTAGCTCATCGGGAAGTTAGTTTAAAATCAATTGCAACATTTGTACCGAACAAACAGACAAACAAGAAAGCGAGCTAATAAAAACGTGGTAAAATGTGGTAATAATAAATTACAGTAAATGGTCGTCTGTCGATACGTCCACGGCCACGTGGGTCATAATTAGTTGGCATAATAACCTTGCTGGCGTCGGAGAAAGCCATTTCCACAGTCTGGAAAGCACTGCCAAACGAAATCCGGCCCAGACGGTTAGTTAAATAGAACTATCTGCACGCATCCGAACTTCTTCTACTTCCTCCTCTTCCTCTTCTTCTTCTCCTTCGGTGACCCTGGCGTCACGTCGGCTTCTGACATTTTCAGTCGAACTCCCGTTGAATGGGAATTAACTTCTCGCTCAGTCGGTAGCCGGCGCAAAATGGGCGACTGTAATTGAGAAGGAGATGATATCGCGCGGAACCTGCATCGATAAGAGAACGTTAAATGTAGCCGAAGTAAAAAGCGGTCCAATTAAACATCTCCGCGAGAGAGCGGATTATCGTGATCGTCGTGGACATTTTAATTGCGACTAACTCCGTCAATCCATAGGAATATCCGTTTTCGATCGTTCCAGCAAGCCTCGCTGACGCGGACCATCGCCGTTTTATTATCTTAATCGTAAATAATTATTGTGTGGATCACGGGTACCAATCAATACTGCGACTCCGTTCCCGTTCGCTAAGCAACGGACGTTCATTCGACTCCATTTCAGTGCTATTACTAGACAGCTGTTATTTATGCAAAATAAAAGCTTTTTACCTACACCGTAACAAAGTGAAGTGAAATAGAAATTGATTTTCTTTCGAAATACGTTTACTCTAGTAGCTTACGTTAACAGACTTTTATGCATTTAGAAATCGGCTGGGTGAAATATAAAACGGTGAAAAATTCGAAAAATCTAGTGGCAGCGTTCTGTTGTTTTCAGGTATGAAAAACCATTAGGGGTTGAAATACATTTCTGAACATTTTTATTTTCCAGAAAGATCCGCAGTCTAGTAATTATAATCAGAGAATAATCATTAGAACTGAAAATACAAAAATAAATGCTATACATTTATTTATTATTTGGCGCGGAAGTCGATGCAACTTGCAGTTTACGGGCACCGGAAGTTCCGACAAAAAGTGCAACGATCGGCGGCGTAAAGTTCTGTAAAAGAAATTGGTTCGCGCTCCACCGGGCATGAGCTTTACTTAACTAATAAGTCGACTATAATATTCATAGTCCTTCATTGCATTATTTCATTACGCCGTATCCAGCGGACCCCGAGGTAACACGATAATGTCGGGGAGCGAGAATCTTATTACCATGAAGACGTTGCGGTTTATGTTCTCGGATCGTGGGACCTTTTATCGGGATTAATGTTCATGCTAAGCATTACATTCGAACATTTTACGAGAAGGAAAGTCGGCCCGGTACGAACACGGTGGAGACACATCAAGATAAAACAGACACCTTTACCGTATTTTACAGAATAACTAAAAGTGCCATTTACGACTTCCAGCTTCACCATCACGTCAGACATTCGCTCCGCACCATATTCGTCCGGTTTTAAAAGCACCCGCGGAAGTTTTCAAAACGCATTTTCATCTCGCCCGCGCATACACTGCGAATTTATTAAGTACACCGTGACCGGAGATACGCTATTTTATTTAATTTGAGAAATCCCTCTGACCCTTGAATAAATAGCGGAGCTCGGAGAAACGGATGAATATCAGAGAAAACACACTGTCTTTATCTTCTCCTTCAAGTAGATACGCAGTCTGGTAAAAATCATACTGCTTACTCGAAGAAATGCAGCGTTGATTTTTATGGAGAATGGAATTCTTTACGAAATTTTCATTCGGAGGTGAATCGTCAGTCTGGTAAATAATAGACAGCTGATCTTTACGCAAAATATAAATGTTCTGCCTTTTTTTTTATTGAGAAAATCTCGGAAGAGATTTGTTACAACGTTAGATGTAAACATAAATGGAGTATACAGAACAAGAATCTTCTACAAAACTAAACATGAGGGTGTACGACCATTTTGGTTTCCCTTAAACACACAAGTTACAACTTTTTAGGAACGAGTGAATATAAAGGCAGACTTTAATATTAGGCCCAGCCAAAAATATGAAAACGTCCAGAAGCAGTTGAGATTTTAACTTAAAAAGGTCTTTCAGCAGTAGTAATCTTTGCACATCATATCAATTACACTGCCCAAGGGCGGATTACCATGGGTTCGTCGACAACTCAGTTGACCGACAATAATTTTCGTCGACACTATGTTTTCGTCGACATTGTGAAATCGTCGACAAATAATTTGACCGACACTATGTTTTCGTCGACAAATGATTTGACCGACACTATGTTTTCATAGACACGGTCCAATTGTCGACGTCTGCTGCTTTCATCGACAGTCCGTGTTTAGCGACAGGTTTGATTCGTATTTGCTAATGTTGCCTAATCGTTATTATCGCTGTTATGTTCTAGACGCATTTAGTTGCTTGTATAATAAAAAATAAAAAAAAGTACAAAACATTCCTTCAAATAAACAAACTTTATTAATAGGTACACACAAATGAACAAAAATCATAATATTTAGAACAGAAGACTTAAACGAACAGAACGAATGCTACGCATATACATATACAGATTACAAAACATAACAAAATTGTACAATAATTACATAAATATCAAGTAATGAAATCAAAGCGATATATTTTGTGTTAAAGCCTTTAAAAGATACCTGTCGCAAAATACAGACTGTTGATGAAAACATATGTCGACAATTTGACCGTGTCTATGAAAACATAGTGTCGGTCAAATCATTTGTCGACGAAAACATAGTGTCGGTCAACTCATTTGTCGACGATTTCACAATGTCGACGAAAACATAGTGTCGACGAAAGTTACTGTCGGTCAAATCGTGTCCATCAAAACAGTGTCGGTCAAATGAGTTGTCGACGAACCCATGATAACCTCAAAGGACGTGACTAAGAGTTTCCCACTCGGAGTTGCATCTACACATAGGGCTGTCAATGATGCCAATCCGTGCGAGAGAGCCAGCAAGATGATAATGATCGGTTCTGCTTCTGTTTATTGAGACATTGTAATGACGGGATAAAATACCATTGAACCAAGGAAGACGGTTATTCCTATAATAATGGAGAAAGTAAAATTTGCCTTTATATAACCCTTGGTTTTTAATTATCGTGAAAGTGTTGAGGAAAGCGTTTTTCATGAATAGTTCGTACAGATCAGTATAAGGAATTCTTGAGATACCTGAGGAACAGAAAGTGGTAGCACTTTTAGCTAAGTCATCAGCAACTTCATTGCCCCAGATCCCGGAATGAGACGGAACCCAGTAAAATTTTATGAAATATTTATTGGAATTGTTCCGAAAAAATTGATTATATTTTTTTTCGATGTCCAAAATATAAGAGTTAATTTTAGCGTTAACCTTAACCGATTCAAGACTTCGAAGTGCGCTGAGAGAATCCGAAAAACTACAATAATTGTGCGGATCATTTTCAAGCACAATGTCAAGAGCACTGCTTAAAGCAGCACATTCAGCCGTAAAAACTGACGCATTTTTCTCAATGCTCATGTTTGTGTGAACATCGAGTTCCGAACAAAAGCAAGCACAGCCCACAAAATCACCGTTTGAAGTCTTACTGCCATCCGTGAATATAGAAAAAGCAGAAGAATCTTTAAGGAGTCTGCCAATTTTCTGAGAGGGATCAGCAGCGTCCCTGAGCTCCAGACCAAACTTGCGGTTAAAAGGAATAGAGGTGAATACGGTTGCAAAGTCATGGTAGAAAATATTAAAGTGAACATTAGAACCTATCATGTTGAAAAATGTTCTGCCTGACTTACAACAAAGTGGAGTGAACATAACAGTAGTGTTAAATTGTTTCTAATATACTAATATGATAATACTAGTATGCTCATCTTTGTCTAGTAATTAATATCGTCCTTTGTACCCAATGTTTTCGGAAAATATAACAACATAGACTCTTCGAATGAATCCAACTCGTTCCTTGCGAGTCCTCAAGCTGCCACCTTGCGGAAACAACACAGCGACTATGGGGGATGCCATCTTTATTTCAGTATTTTTGTAACTTGGCTTCTGTCTCTGTGCTCCATGCAACGCTTTTCTTTTTTCCACGGAGCTTCGTGTTAATGAGGCTGAAGATCGTTGAATACTTGAATGTTGACGAAGAGCCAGGCCTACAGCTTTATTTCTCTACGTTCTGAAATGTAGGTGAACGTTCAGGATGTTCATTTTCGAGGACAACTTTCCAAATTGTTTCTCATTTGACGCTACATTGTCGCGCGGGCATATAATAGAACTATTGTGTGTGTGTGTGTGTGTGTGTGTAAGTAATCAAAAAGCACTGTGTATCCACTTATGCAGAATATTGAAAGATTCCCCTAGCATGTGTACTCGACGTAATATCTCGCTATCCTGCCTCTTCTCCTTTCAAGGACATCGTTTGTTTATCCCTAGCAATTGAACCCGTATCACTCGAGTGGCGACTCAGAAGTCACCACTTCTTTTCTTTCAAAGGCTTCGGCTTTGTAAGATGCGACCTGTATAAATAAGTAAATTAAAAAGAGCACACCAACGCAAGCAACAAACAATCGCAAGTATAAAAATCGTGTCTCACTGCCGACGACGTGATGGGTGAATGCATTATTTCAGCGTGGCAGAGTAAAACAAAGATGAAGAAAAACGTCGGACGAGGAGAATCGAATCACACGTTTGAACGGGCCGGTTGTTGCTCGAGGTTCCGGTGCCATTCGCGGCCACGTGGCTCCGTAATTAAAGGAAAAAATTCGTTATCCGAGAGCAGCATCCTGTCGGATTCCGAAACGATGCAGAAAACATCGTGACAGAAGGTTGGGCGGGCCATTGTCTCGGTCGAAAGGTTCTTGTGTACACATTTAATAAAGAATAATCGTGCCCGTCGTTTTTAAGCCGAAGAAGAGAGAAAGAGAGAGATTCGCGAGTGCCGGCGGCCTGAAAATATTCGAGAGGGGTTGCTACCCGGGATGATTCGCTCTAGAAATTCCCGGTATTATCCTCCATTGTCGGCCAAAAGGATTTGTCTGGAGGCTCATTCAAGGAAAAGCCATTGTCTCGACAACCGTGTCGGCGTTTACTGTAAATCGCCGTCAGTTAATAAATATCGCAACGAAGCCAGCCGCCACTCGCGACAGGAAAAGAGAGACCTCGGGCCAATCTCTGCGACATTGATCTGATTTCAAGCAGTTCGAGATTCTAATTTACAATTTCGCCAGGCTCTCGTGGTGCTGCAAATAGCTACAGGATACTCGAGCACCGAAACAATAGCTGCCGGCTTTAAATATTTCACAAACCGGAATCCTTGCAGTTCTTCCGCGAGTATTCATACATTATAGAGTCCGCGGAAGAAGCTCGCGTGGTTTATCGGAGATAAATTAAAATCGCGTTTTTCACGACTTTTCCCCGAAAATGGGGCAACGATCTTGCCACCGTAGAAATGTCCTTTGAACGATACGTTTACACAGTCTGTTTCTACAGAGTTTGTTAATTTACACAGTTTTCCTTAGGGAAAGTATAACTTTCGGATCATTGTCGAATTAAATTGACCCGAATCGTGCATATGAGGGTTAATTGTATTCATCGTTGTTCCTGATACCCAATTTCTTCGAGCACCACGATGGGAATATATGTCGCATTTAAATATATTACCATCTTCTTGAGAAAATCCTGGACCGCTAATTGGTACCAATTACTTAATGCTCGCGCCTGTGTTTCCGACGAAAGATCTTTCTCGTGGGGGAAATACTTCGACAGAAATATAGCGTCGTTTTATCGGTTAAATAACTCGTCTTATTTGTTGTGCGAAAAAATGTTTCGAACAAAAGCTGCATGGTTTCTTGAGGGGCGTACCAGTGCTCTGAAAATGTCTCAGTAATTCATCATTTCATGTCCCACTTTGTCTAATACGCAGGATTTCATAATTTATCCGAATTTGAGAAAAAATAGTAGACATTCCTGAAGGTGACCGTCGTATCTCGATAAAAGAGCAAAGTAATCAAAAAACAGGAAACCATGCAACTTTTGTTCGAAACATTTTCTACGAAACTCGCCCTATATGTATATCTGCATTTTGATTACAAGATTACCTTGTTTCCCAAAAAACCAACACTACAGAATAATTTTTGAAGCGGAAGGACAGGTTCGACCAAGTCGGCGTCGATCGCTGAATATTTCAAAGAAGTTCGCGGCGGTAAGAAGCACAGTGTTCGCCGGATGCACGCCATATCCAGGGCCCCAGAAGCAAAGAAACATGGCCGGACCTCGGGAGGGTACCTGAAAACGTGAAAACCGAGAAAGTTGCCGCGGCCTAGTTTCCGCGGAAAGCGTTTTGCCCTGTTCTACACGGTTTTATGTCCGACCGCGTGCGGCCTGCACTTCTAACGCCGCTTGTTAATGCGTTACTTGTACCGCTCGCGTGTCCCTGAGTGCACGGGGCCGCCATGCATTATTCAGAAATACTTTGCATCATTTAGAAGCTCGTTCTCCCGTGCCGATTACAGGGGCGGGACGGAGAAATCGTAACGCGGAACTGGGCAAATTCATTTCCATTGGGTTTTCCATCGCATCAACCCGGAGAAATTCTGCTGGATCGAACAATTGCCGCAACTGAGAACTCTCCTGAAACAGAATGTACCTAACGCTCCAACTTTTTGCCGAAAATTAACGTGCAAGGTAATTGGTGGTTGATTAGTCGAACAGCTTCTTTGTTTAGGTCAGTACATTCGAAGTAGAGATCGTGGTTCTCTCTACCTAACGCCCGAACTTTTGGTCCAAATTAACGCACGAGGTAATTGATGGTTGATTAGTCGAACAGTTTCTTTGTTTTGGTAAGTACGTTCGGAGTAGAGATCGTGGTTTTGAACGTGTATTAATAACACGCGCATATTTACGTACACGTACTTTAGTGAATGTCATTTTAATTTGTGTAATTTTTAGAACATTTTGTGGTATCCTAAAAATTAATACTGTAGGATCCGACATATTGTAGGAACGGGTTGTCTCTCTCTTATCGCAAGGTATAGGAAATGGGATTTCTCTCTGAACAAAGTATATTTTTTCGAATTAGCTTCATACATCGAACGTTTTCGTATAATTTACAATAAACCTTTGAAGAAGGTTAGCAACGAAAGAGATAAAATAATTTTGCTGATATAAGGTTTTCCCATCAGGCGTCCGGTTTATCTCAACCGTACTCTCCTTCTGGGAGAACGACGACGACTCAGATTCACCCGGTGTCCTCTGTAAGCTTGGCGGCCGGCCTCCATGGCCGTCCTCTCCAAGACGTACAAAGTAACCAGGAGATCCTACTTTCAGGCGGCCAGGAAGCTACCCTGTTCTTTCCTCTCGGCGGGCGGCCGGCCTTCATGGTCGTCCTCTCCCATTTATCCAGAGAAGCGTCCAGGTGTAACCCCTGTCAGCTGCCGGGCGTCCGATAGCATTGCTTCGTACTCTCCCTAACCTATGGGCGGCCGTGGTCTTACCTCGTCCTCTCCCACAGTCGCAGCAAAAGTGAATACTCCGTGATCGTCTACCGGTATTTATACCAATCGTTGCTAACCCTTGTTTCGACGTTGTTAGGAATTTTAGAAGTTTCTCGAACATGCGGCCTTCTAGAACATTCGGTCGCGGCGCGATTCTTTTCTTCATTTCAGAGTAGTGCCGAGGCGGATTGGCGCCCCTGGGGTTGTCTCGTTCATCGTCGCGTAACAATACGAATTAAAACGCAGATACACGTGAATTAGTACACGTGTACCGTTGTACTCAAAATGAAACACACGCGAAACAGGGATCTCTAGTTCGAAGTATATTACACGGAATGAAAATGAATAGCCGCCTTGTGACGCGTACGAAAGTCATCTAGTCGTAATATGTGCTATAATCCCGAACGACTTTCATCATTTCGCTCGCACAATCTTAACAGGGTGGCTGATTCGCGTATCATCGCGCGCCAACTTTTTCCCGGACGAATTGAATCCCGTCACCGGCGCGGCGGAGACCAGCATTCTATCAATTCTTGTCGAACGGATCGATTGCCTCGACAAACACGCACGGTCGTGTACCGAAAAGAAAACGAAGAAAAAACGGAAGGAGACAACCGCTTCCTGCGAGAGGGGGAAGGTGGCAGCGTCGGACGGGGATGGGTTGGGGAGAGGGTGGAAAACCCCGGTGCCTCTTGACAGAAGGAAAATAATTAGTTTTCTCCCTCCGCCGATGGAAGCTCGCTTCGTAGGATCTCCTTTCTTCTCTCCATGGATTGGTTCGCGTGCGTCGGTATGCTTCCGCTCTCTTTCATTCCCCTTTTGCAACCCGGCCCTGCACCCCCGCCGCGACGCACGTTGCTCGCATCAAACAGTCCGAGAACTTTTCAGACGCAGTTTGCGCACTCAATACCGGTTCGTTTCCAAATCCCGTGGCGATACAACGTTCGCTCATTCAATTATCACTAAACCCTGAAACAACTCCTCCCTTCCAGCCCTTCCGCACCCCCGAGCATCCCTTAGTTGCGCGCGTCCGTCGCCGTCTAGTCCATTCTTCGCGCGATTCTACAACCCTCGGAACGCAACGCGTGAATCCGCCGTTATTTCCTCGTCCCTCTACACCCCTTGCGCCATCGAACTCACCGAACCAAACCCCCCCCCCCTCCGGCCACCCCTGCACCACCATTCAACTGTTCCCCATTTTGTCGACATCACTGCAATCCCACGATCCGGCGATATTGCTGAACTTCCAGCTCACTGTTCTAGAAAATGTAAAATAGGCGTTTCTCCGCGCACGACACGCGCCGCGAAATCGCGTTCAATTTTGTTGCGTCTCTGGCAGAGAACGAGGGTAGGACAACCGGCGGGGAATAACGAGAAACAGGTTTCCGGTACGAAGGAATGCGAATCGCTTTATCCGCGGTGCGTCTACTTCCCGACAATCTGCGACTTATCTTTCGGTCCTCGGTACGGTAACGCCTCGACAGATGGACATAACTTCAAGAGATATCGCGCTGGTTTCCCTGTTGGTTTTTGTGAATCATGTAATTCTTTCGATCCGGCCGAAATTAAACGTTTTTGATTGATCGCCGACTCGTTGCGGCTTTAGCGAACTACGGCACGATTGACAAATCGTTTTGTTCTACGTATCGCGGAACGGTTGCATGTTAAAATCGATTGCAAAGTTGAATAACGGGCCAACCTGTTCCGGTTTGCGTTTGATGTTCGACCAGGGACTCGTACCGCGAAGAATGCAACACTTCCCGTGGAATTTTGCAACCCTGTTTTTGCTGAAACGCCCCGCGGAAAATCCGATTCCCCTTATTCGCATAAATTATCCGTAAACGGAATTGCAAAGTTCATTCGCGAGCGGCCCGTGAAACAATGTAGCGAGACGCGCGTCGAGTTTTTCACTCGGCGCGAAGAGAATATTTAAGCTGAAGTGTAATCTCAAATTAACATTGCATCGAACTACACGCCCATCTATAGCGACGACTCTAAAGCCACTACCTCCCTGTGGTTGCGCCTTTGACACGGAACATTACATTTTCACTAAAAGATTTCCATCGAAAATGCTTTTATCAGATGTAGCATGCTTTCACGTGATTATAGAAAATTTGTTGTCAACTCTTTTCTTTCGTGATACAGTGGTCGAAATTTCCATAGTTCCGCTAAAAATTTTCCTGTTTTCGATCGTTATCGACTGAGTTTTTCATTGTTACCGACTGAGCGTGATTTCTTCTTCGGTTACAATACATTTCTTGACGTATTTCAGGTATTTCGATTGTTGCGATTGGTTTCTATTATTACAGCTATATTTGATATTTTATTGAAAATTCCAGCGAAATTACCATAGTTCCAGCTGATATATTCCTTTATGTTTAACAGTGTGAGTACTGTGTATAAAAAAAATATACTTACTTGAATTACTTTTATTTTTAAGAAGTAGGATATATTTTTAGGTTATATCGATTTTTATATCGATTTTTCCTAACATGCCACGGAATAAATTATTAAATGTGGAGGAGCAGATTAAAATAAAGGCTTATAAAGATGGAGGGCTTTCTAACAGGCAAATTGCCGTAAAAATAAAAAAAATCCCACCATGTCTATAAATAATTTAGTTAAGTTAGGTGATTTATACGGCACAAACTATCCGAAGAGTGGAAATAAAAAATTTGAGTCGAAGGCAAACTTCGTTAATTTTACGTGCTGCATCAAATTAAAATGAAACAGCACCGCAAATAAAAACGGATTTCGATCTCCCAGTATCTCAAAGACGTGTTCAACAAATCCTAAAGAAAAGTAAGCGCTTCGTACGGACGAAAAAAGATTCAAAACCGTCTTTAACGAATTGTCATAAACAAGCAAGACTCGCTTTTGTTAGAACTCATATGTCGTGGAATGAAGAATGGGAAAAAGTAATTTTTTCGGATGAGAAAAAGTTTAATTTAGACGGACCAGACGGTTTTAAGTACTATTGGCCGAATTTGAGTAGACCACATGACATTGCCATGAGTCGAAAGTTTGGTGGAAGTGTCATGGTTTGGACTGCATTTAGCTTTTCCGCAAAGACCTCGATGTGTTGGATATCAACGGAAATGAATTCCGAAAAATACACAGAACTTTTGGAAGTCGCTCTAATTCCGTTCATGGAAGAAATGGGTTTGGATGACTATGTATTCCAACAAGGTAATACAGCCGTCCACACTTCAAGAGTCAGCAAGTAATGATTTCAAAAGAAAAATATTTAATTAATGCAGTGGCCCGCCCGATCTCCGGGCCTTAACCCCATAGAGAATCTTTGGGAAATACTATCTCGCAAGGTGTACGCAAATGGAAAATAATTTGCTACTGTTGCAGAACTTAAAAGCAGTATAAGACAAGCGTGGAGTAGTATAGATGTATCGACGTTACAAACCTTAATTAGAAGTATGACTCACCGAGTTTTTCAAGTTATTTTGAAAAATGGTAGGAATATGCAATATTAACATCCAATTATTAAATAAAACGTGTAGGTTTTGTAAGATAGATAAAGTATTATATTGAGTGGAACTATAGAAATTTCGCACAACCCTTCATCAAAAATACATACTTTTTAACTTTATCACTTGACTGAGAAGACATTCTATTTTGAAACCATTCAGATGTCTTTGTAATCATCTTAATATAACATAAATACTTAGAGCCTATTTATTTTTTTATAAATGAACTAAAATTGCCAACAAATAAGTATGGAACTATGGAAATTTCAACCACTGTATAGGTTTTGCCGAACTCCGGCGTGCAGGAACGGCCGCACACATACAAAAGGAAAGATGTAGTCACGTATGAGACTAGCATAAGTCTGAGAAGGGGTGTATGTAGCGGCCTGGAGCACAAGAACGCCCTAAGTCGGAAGAGGAAATAGAGGCGAAATTAGGAAAGGAAAAAGATGCTGTCGTTTAAGTGGCGAAAGCGAGGCACGCGAACACCGGGGAATGGAAAACACGGTTTAGTGATGCTGTTATCGCGGTGGACAGCCTCAGGGAAAATATGGCACCTATTATTCCCTGAATACCTTTGCCTAGCGTAATTCTCATGGAGAGAAGACGCTACAGTCCGTTTCGCCAGGGTCCTTTCCCGGAATGGAAACCGGAACATCCGTCTATGTTCGTTTTTATCTGGCGAAATTGTCGGTGTGTCCCCGAGAGCGTGCAGATTAGGGGAATCGAGGAGGGAAAAACCGACGGCCAGAAAGGAATCTTTATTTTTCCTCGCGGTTTCCTTAGGAGGACCGCTGCACACGGTTTTTCCCGACGGTATATATCGTCCGGCGCTGTTATCAATACCATCCTCCCCTCGGAATTAGGACTGCAATGCTATAAATTCTCTCGGGTGAGTGGACCGTGAATGGAAAAACCGTAATGTTGTTTGTTAAGGGGCAAAAACGGCATCGATGTCGCGTTTCATTGAATTTCGGGGCCGATTATAGAGCCAGTGCCCTAACGAAGGGGACGTCACGGATACCGAAATTCATTCTTACGGATAAATAAAATAGCCATAAACTTTCCCGAAACTCTTCCTTTACTTTTCTGTTTTTGATAAATAGCGAGCGGATCTTGCAGAATAAACATTTTTCATTTGAATTGCGACGAACTGGAGGGAAGTGAAAATGTATTTTCTTTGTTAATATGTTAAATAGGTTGGAAATAATAAACGAGCTACAAAAGTGCTAGCAATTACCATCTAACCAGCGATCCCATCAATCCCAACAGTAAAAAAGCCAGCTGCGATCTAAACCAGCAGAAACCATCAGGTCTATCTAGATCACGAGAAATCCTGGTAATTCCGCGTCGTAATGCGGAAGCGGAGCAGGCAGGTGCGAATTTATCCGGGATTATATCAGCAGCTATGCTTAATTTTCTCTTCCCTCTCTAATACTCTGCAGGTATCATCTCGCGAAGAATACCGTGGAAGATGAATCGTGAATCAAAAGCTGTTCGTAACGGTGCTGCTGTATCGGTTGGCAGCGGCGCGGCGGTGGTAGCTGTTGGTCGAAAACGTATTTACCAATATCGATAGCGGGCTTCCTAGATGGAAGCTCTTCCTGAACGATGCGCCGATCGACAGCGCGTTGCATCAGGCCAAATGAAGTGGCAAATAACCGTTACTACGGAGTTTCCTGGTCAATGCGTTTGTGTTTTCCCTCCGTTTCTTCGGGATTCTGCGAGGATCGTTCCGCGGCCGAAACGCTGACGAGAAAACCGAACCGACATTTTTGCCAACTCTATTGTCTTCCTCGGTCGTTGCCAAGTATTACGGGGTGGGCAATACCCCTGTGAGCTGTTTCGGAAATTTCTATCGTCGAAGAAAGGCTCTCTGGAGATAATAAACATTTGCTCCTTCGATTTGAATCGACCATTCAATTATATCTTCTGTACTTGAAATTCTTGCGACATCGATTAATTTCTAGAGAAATACAAGCTTCAAGCAGTTGCTGTTAGAAAATAAATTCGAGACGCGTGTCTTCAAAATAAAACTACAGCGACGATTTTAAACTGGGTTGAAGACTGTAATACCCGACCAACTATATTTAATCTGAATGAACATTTAGTGCAGATATTAATAATGCGCGGCTATTACAAAAGCGGACTAGGTTTCGCTGTATCGATGTATCGACTAATGTGAATATCGACGATGGAATCCAGAATAGTATCCCGGAAGTGTTCTTCTCTGTTCACAAGAAACATGACGATGCGGAAAAGCTTATGCGCAATTACCTTGTTAACTCGACCTAAGATGTTCAAAGAAGTGTTAATCAATTTCAGCGTCTAAATATACACGCAAATAAAGGAACATTCTATTTTCTGCTTTTCTCTCCTGATGTTACAATATTTATAGTTTTAAGCGTTGCATAAGCTTGAACATTTTATGAAAACATTTCTTAAGATAAAAATCGGGGAAGCTCGTTCAGGTTCCAATTTCGACTACGATAACCGGAATTGTTTGATGTTTGTTGCAGCACCACCGCAAAAAGTGGAGATCAGCAATCACCCGAACAAGAAGACGATCGAGGTGAAAGTCGGCGAATCGCGACGTCTCGAGTGCATCGTCAGATCCGCGAAACCAGCTGCGACGATCGTCTGGTATCGTGGAAACGTGCAAATCAAAGGGGGCGACACCAGCATCACGCCGATCTCGATCGAGGGTGGTAAGTTCCCATCCCCTATCCCATCAAATTGCCAAAGTATCATTACGCGTTTCCCAGTCCTTATCTTTCCGGGTAAGAGTCGACGAGCATCAGGGTCCTTTAAGAGGACAATTTATATCGAGCTTTATCCTGAGAGACTTCTTTGCATAAGAAGATGTATCTAGGGCTTTGTCCGGGAATCTTATTTACAGACTCTTTCGGGCATACTGCATACAGAACTTTCGTGGATACTTCATATTACTCCGTGCATCCGAGTTCCTCGAACGAATCGATCGAATTACACACAAACCGAATAGCCGGCATCAAATATTCGCGAATGGTTTCGTTTAAAACTTGTACGGAAATTGTTTTAATTATATTGTGCATCTGTTTTTCATAAACTTTCGAACGAATCGATCGAATTACACACAAACCGAACAACTACAATCAAATATTCGCGAATGGTTTCGTTTAAAACTTGTACGGAAATTGTTTTAATTATATTGTGCATCTGTTTTTCATAAACTTTCGAACGAATCGATCGAATTACACACAAACCGAACAGCCGGCATCAAATATTCGCGAATGGTTTCGTGTAAAACTTGTACGAAACTTGTTTCGATTATATGGTGCATCTGTTTTTCATAAACTTTTGAACGAATCGATCGAGTTACACTTCATAAGAGAAAAATGAACATATAGTAAGGAGCATAACTGATTCGACACACTTTAGATCAGAACTTTTTTATGAATGGACAAAACGACTTTAATTTCTCTGTAAGGCTAGAAGAATTAGTTTAGTATATGATGTGTTAAAAATATGTTGAAAGAAATTGATTTTTACAACTTTTTTAGCTGGGCCAATATCGAAAATTTAAAAGATGTGTCTGGTCAACTGGTATAAATTATATACGCTCTGAAAATCTCATTGAAATTAGTTAATTGGTTTGCGAATTATAAACGATCAAAAGTGGTAATTTGTAGTGTACCATAAAATGGCAAATTTTGCCATTTTTGATCGTTTATAATTCGTAAACCAATTAACCAATTTCAATGAAATTTTCAGAGCTGATATAATTTATACCAGTTAACAAAACACATTTTTTAAATTTTCGTTATTGGGCCAGCTAAAAAAGTTGTAAAAATCAATTTTTAGTATTGGTCTTCACAATTCCGACCAAATGCATTTCTTCAACTTATTTATTAGACGCCTTTCACTAAACTAATTCTTCTAGCCTGACAAAGAAATTGAAGTCCTTTGGTCCACTCATATAAAAGTTATTCTGATTTGAAGTGTGTGGAATCAGTTATGCTTCGTACTGTATGAGAACATTAAATTGAATATTATCACCTTTTGCATTGTAATTGATTAATATTATGCGAAATACTACAATATTTTCTTCGTACATTCATCGTGGAATTTGCTATTCCACGTGAAGCTGGCAAATCGAATACTCGGCGAAAATAGTATTTGTTAAATGAGATTCCATTGAAAATTGTTTAAATTATATTGCACATCTGTCTTCCTAGACTTCGTTCTAAAGATAGCACCACAGTGGCTCCGTTACGAAACAACAAAAAGCCAAGTTACAGTTCAGCTTTGTACGGCTTAACACAGAAAAGTAACGACAGTTCCAGGGGAAATAACAAAACGAGGCAAGACTCGAGACTCGACAAGATAGATCGAGCAGAAATAATTGACACAGACTGACGGTAGAAGAAAGGGGACGAGACGAATGAGTTTTCTTGCCGAAATTAAGTCTTCCCTTCCCTGGCGCAATCTTCCCGCGCTAGCTATGATTAATCTTTGTTTACTTGATCACGGATCACGAAGTCAATTTTATTTTCGCCGGGCCTCCATTAATCAAATTTAAATAAATAGGAGTCGGAAGTCCTCGTTTCAAGGAGCCTTTCATCCTTTCAATTTCAAAGAAACAAGCCTGCGAATGCCTGTTCAATCTGCTGCTTGCTCTGCGAGATAGAACAATTACCGAATAGAAATATTTCGTTCGAAACATCCACCCTTCTGTAATTGTTAAATAATCATTTCACGTGTTCGACTTCATGAAATTTAAATGAGCGTATTTAGCTTAAATCTTGATTTAGCTTTTTCTTCTATTAATTTTGGGGATAGAAACTACATGTTAGGGCACGTGATGAGTAGACTCATAACATGAATGGGACAAATGCAAAACTGGGAAGACAGAAGAATTTAATATTATTTTTATACTGTGTTTGACTTTCCAAGCCGATTAAAAAAAAATTATATATATTGGGTATGGGAATAAATTTCCGCCCTTTTGGAGATGTCGTTGTACTTAAGTAACGATCGCGTATTTGATGGAACGTAGTACACGTGTTTGAAAGGTCTATGTCTAAGCTTCAAAACGCAGTTAGTGGCAATTGTTTCGAGCGTGAACAGTAGTCAATTTTTCGCGTAAAACATGTCGACTTTTGTTCCAAGTAAGCAGCATTTGCGGGAAGTCATGTTGCATTATTTTGTTTTAAAGAAAGGTGTTATATATTTACTATATTATATTTATTATATATTTACGGGGATGATGCTCCTTTAAAAACCATGATTTCGACGTAAGGGCAAAGATTGCGATGGTGTGCCAAAAAATTCGAAGATACAGATTTCCCAGCATTACTTGGTGGAAATCCACGTCAAACACTTGCAGAGCTGTCAATTGTATTAAACGTCGATCGATCTACTGTTGGAAAACGTTTTCACGCTATGGGAATTGTTTATACGCTTCTTTTCAACAAAAAGGGGCGGAAACTTATTCCCATACCCAATACATTTATTTAGGGTTTCTTGCAATCGACATAGACAATTTTTATTTTGCACAAGACCATTTTTCAATGTACGTTCAAGTCAGTAACGAATAAAATTTTCTTGAGGGTTCGTCCGATCATCACCTTTGACCAGAATTTAAATAACTTTCTCCTACAAGATATGATCGGGCCACGAAGCAGAAGAGCGTCCCATAAAATCGCAGGACTTCGAAAACGGGGAACCGAGCAATAAACTAAATATTCTTAAGGACTAAATAGAAAATCCCACGGAGCAATCCGGACGTGAACATAAACTTTGATAGTTGAGAGAGAGAGAGAGAGAGAGAGAGAGAGAGAGAGAGAGAGAGAGAGAGAGAGAGAGAGAGAGAGAGGGGGGGAGAGAGAGAGAGAGAGAGGGAGAGAGAGCTCCGACAGACACTATTTCAGCGGATCTCTAAGACCGGCGGATGGGTCCGGAGATGCTGCCACGTTAATCCCAATGAACATCAGTCGATCGATCGGGCAGAAAAGCAACGGTTAAAGTGGATTCCCCGCGTCGATTCAAGCAGACCTTTCCGAACCTAATTCTCCTTAATCCATTTTTACTGACAATTAAAGTCTCGGGGTCCCGGGTGTCGGAACAACAATTCCTAGATAGAACGAACATGGCTGGGAAGCAAAATGGAGGGTTTCAGACGGATAGCAGTTGTGTAGGTTTTTTCTCCCTCGACCATGGTGGAAATGAAGGAGCAATTTTCAGAAGTAAAATCGGTTCTACCGAAGCACTATCGATCCGGCCGAACTATGCTTTGCTTCAAGATAAAAGAAAACATGGGCCGGAGTGAAGAGAAATGTTATAAAAGATGAGTGTGCCACGGAAGCAGAAGTAATAGGCAGAGAACCGTGGTAGGGAAAGGAAAGAGAGAAAAAAAATAAAAAGGCCATAATGGTTCGACGAGCAAAGACTCAGCCATTCCCGTTTTCCTCCGCCGGATTCTGTGCAATAATTAATGAATATGAAAGCGAACCTGACAGCCGGCCGTCTAACGGCGGTCGTTATCTTTATTTAAATCCCGTGGACGACGCCGCGCCGCGCCGCTGCGGTTCTCGCGGTTTAATCAACCCGAAGAATCTGTTTATCCCTTCGTTTGTTCGATCCTTCAGACACCGAACCGCATAAATGCGCCGGCCGGAAGGAATAAATATTGAAAGGCGGATTTGTTGCGACGACGCTGGCAATTATCGACCGAGGAGTTGTCAGTTGCTTCACTGTCAAATTGATAGTCTGAAAGATTAAAAGTCTTCCAACCCTTTGCACTCGAATGGCGACTCTGAACTCAAAACAGCTTTAACCCTTTGCACTCGAAGCAATTTTAATTCGAAAAGCAAAATCATTTCTTTCGACCCAGAACATTTTTATTCTACGTAATCTTTTTTACATTGTGCACATGAAATTTAACCAGTTTTCTCATGTAACAGTTGTGCTTTTCACAATTTATAGAAAACAGACGAATTTAATAAAATTGAAATTGTTTTGAATAATTGTGTGGCCATTTTTACTGGCGCCTTACAGTCGCCATTCGACTGCAAAGGGTTAATATTATTCAATTCGTCTGTATTCTACAAATTGTGAAAACCTCGACTGCTTCATGAAATTAGATTAAAATGATCTGGGCTGAAAGAAACATCTTGATTTTGGAGTACAATCGGATACAGATGAATCGAGCAGGTTTATTATTTGTCCTTTAAATTCGATGAACACGTCTTCGAAAATCCTGTTCGAGGACAAGGTGGCCGGTTTCTTTCGTTCTCCGAGCTTCAAATCATTTTTCCGGCCGGGTTAATATATAAACGCGATCCATTCTGCTCGGCGATGTTGCTTTTTTCGAAAAGCACACTGGAGAATAACTTAATAGAGTGTCTTAGTTGCTCCATTATATCCTCTCCAACAATGCACTTCCCTCTGTGTTCGCCCCATATTCCGTTCTTTTCGTGCACCTCTAACATAGTTAACGTTTCATGATCTCCAGGGTCGTAACTATGGTTTGCAGTACTTGTTCCAGCTGCTTGAAACTTTTATCTATCGGCGTACAGGCTGCGCGAAGATTTCCACCGTCTGTAATTCCGGTACACTCGACTCAGAATCACCAGAAAAATTGCTGCACCATTACTCAAAATACCGTATGCATTATCGAATGAGTTGAATCACATAAAATATGTAAAGAAGAATCTACACTCCTCAAAATAATTAAGGGATAACTTGTGCGAACCCGAAAAATTGCTCCCAATTTACGTGACCATAACTCCGTCAAAAATTGCCATATCGATATCGTTAAACAATGGTTTGAAAGCCTGAAACCTCTAGTTTCAGATTCTCTGTTTCAAATTGTTGCTATGTTGGTTTTTTACAAAGTTATAGCGAGATGAAGGCAACATCGGCGGTTAACAAAAATTTTATGCAACTTTGGACATCACACGGGGAGCAACAAATTTTTTTGATAAACCGCATTAATATCATTTGGAAGGGCTATCTTTCCTGTGTAAATTGTGTGGTTGTTGGATATTGTGCGACTTTTTTTATTCGAGTTATTCAACATTGAAGTAAATATAGACTTTTTAACTTTAACTGGCTCCAGAAAGCGAAAAAATTATCGTAGAATCTTGTGCGAAGAAGCAATAGAAAGAGCGTTTCTTTCTCTTCAACAGACTTCTTTTGTTTTTTCAATTTCATCACATTCCAATGTGCCAGGTGTTTCTGAAAATATGCTTAAAAAATGCACAATTTCCATTTTTCCTTTAACTCGCTATATCTCGGTGAAAAATGATCGTAATAGCATAATCCGAACGTCAGATTGAAGCAGAGATTCTGCCGATTCGATTGAGTACCTCATGAATTCGTTGCGATAATTTTTTATCTATGGCAACTGTTGAAACTACAAAGTACATACACAGAGAAGGCCATTGTGTCCGCAACATCCATGGATTACCGGTTAGGAACGAGTGTTTTGAGAAAGGACGAAGGAAATTTTCTCGCTGCTAAAAAGTGGAGGACGCGGAAGTACTTGAAAAAATAGGATAGATCGTATCTGTCAGTTCGGTGGCAGGAAATTCTTGAAAAATTCATCGAGCGGCGCGGATAGAAGAGGCAGAAGGAATGCAAGAACTATCGTGCGCGCGGTAAAGCGTGCGGGGAGAGTGAGATGATAAAAGTTTTGGAATAGACGCGCGGATCCAAGTGGTCCTGACATTCTACAAAAGCAACTATCCCGCTCAAAGACGTAACAAGTGGGAAAGGAGCGATGACACGGATCTTTTGGTCCGCAGGACATGCTCGTATTCTTTGATAAACCTGGCAAAGCAAGTGGCCACTTTGATAAAAAACCGTCTGTGGCAGTCTCGAATGGATGTTTAAGCGCTTGCGACCTCGATTCCATTCAGACCTCGGTGTTCTAATGAACCGGCAGCTATTTGTTGTACCACATAAAATCCGCCGGGAAAGATCCCCCGAATCTCCCAGCCGTTCGCATAATCAAAGAGATTTTAAGCAAATGATAATACGATGCGAAATTATCTGAAAATGTTCGTACGGAACACAAAACTAGCCTCCGCTCGGATATATTCAACTCGACGAATTAATTTAACGAAACGAAGTAAAAGTTAAATGAATTTTCACCGATCCAATAATACTTTCCGAGAAGTATTGTTATCTAGTTAAATTATTATGCTAATTACAAGAAAACTGAACGGCTTATCATGCTCATCCTGGCTAGTTACAATGCAGCGAATATTAGCTCGCGCGGTAATTACGAGGTAACAATATTTTTGCGCTTCGTTGTAGTGCTGCGAGGAAACCGGCTAATTTATTAACAAGAGGAACGGAATGAAGAGGGATGTGCAAAAAATGTTGTTACACGTGTAGCTGGGGAAATTGTTCCTTCCCCACCGAAATGGAAAATAATTTCTGCCGGGATAGAATTGCCCTCGAAAATGTTTGCCCGAGAAACGAAACGCGCCGCTGAAAATCCCATCGTGAAAACAGCATATTCATTTCCGACGACAAAATCGAAATTTCTTAATGTGATTTATTAGACCGCGGATCTTTGTGCTTCAGAACATTTTCAAAAAACGCCAGAAGATATTCTTCGACAGAATGTAGTCAAAATGTACACTTACTCATCGTCAAGAAAATGGTATTATAATTAAAGAATACAAGCCTCCAGCTTGATTTTATTATTTTATTTTGATTAGATGTACCTATTATACGATAATACTTCAATGCAGAATTAAATGTTTACATATACTGTTTGAATAAACGTTGGAAAAAAGAGATTGAGAATTTGTGGGATGATTGTGGACAGCTCTACAAGCCAGATTGGGAAAAAATGGCCCACATGAATTTCAAAAATTAGAAAATATAAGAATAAACAGATTTGTTTTACATGTTCTCCACATCAGAAAAAAGATTCGTAAGTACCATTTTTATTAACTTCCCGATTTTATAGGGAAGTTATTGTAATTACCCCGAAAATCGAAAATCGATTTTTTAGCAGATCTTCACGTTTCATGGTCATTGGAGTCATTTTAGACTATTTTTATCAAAATGTTCGTATGTGTGTGTGTGTGTGTGTGTGTGCGCGCGTATGGCCGTTTCTATGTAATCAAATTTTTCGTTAACGTTTTCAGAAAAAGTAACAACGCGATCAGGATGATGAATGATGCAATCGATGTGCCCCGTCGTAACTTAGAGCTGATTAGATTTTGGTCCATATTGGTCAAGTAGTTTTTTAGATTTTTACTTTTTTTTCGAAAACAGTTGATTCTACAATGCAATTTATAAGGGAGGACGACAATTTTCCAAAGAACCAAAGAACCAAACGCAATTACATAAAAAAATTTTTGTCTTAATTTTTTTTTAGATTTAAAAAAAATTTTTTTTTAAACTGATGCTAATGTTACCGCTTGGAATAATCGAAAGTTATTCCAATGCAAGAGTGAATTTATCATCTGTATTCCCAAGAATACATTTTGGGAGAATATCGATGAAAGTACAAAAAAAAACGATGTTAGCGATGTTGGCGAAGGAGTAACGAATCGGGAAGTTCTTTGTGTGACTCTTGGAGAGTCACACACCAAATAAAAAACATTAATAGCAGTAGGCCCTACTAGCCATGCGTATCACTAACCCTCTCGCAAGAGCAGTCCTACCCGCGAGCTCGCGAAGCGAGCGAGCAAAAACAACCCTACTCGCGAGCGAGCGAAGCGAGCGAGCAACAATAGCCCTGTAGTTTAATAATATTGTCCTTTAATAACAAAGAATCGTCTGCATCCAAATTGGAATAAGTATTTCTGATCTACAAAGGCTACTACCACTGAAAATAATATTTTATATGGTTCCCCCTTCTTAAAAATCGTCTCTAAAAATATTCCATTAACTTCCGCGGTCTAATGATTATACACACTCGAGTAGCGACGAAATAGCGAACGAAACGCGTACGAAATGATTGTTTTGCACCGGTTCGGTGTCGCCAGAAGTTCGCATAGAGTCGTAGAGGGTGTTTCATCCGATTTGATCGTCTTGACGAAGTTACGCTGGCGTTGACGCTGATGGAATTCGCGGTAGAAAATTCAGCGCAGTATGAACTCGTTCGTTAATTTTGCGGAACTCCGGATACGTCGGCGCGCGGCGGAATGGTAAAATTGTTTAAAACCTGGTTGAACTAGTTTCGGTCTTGCCTGGCGTGCGCGTGAAACGAGGGAAGGGGGAGGGGTAACTTCTTGGGCGGTCCTGGAAATGAAAGACGAATTCGAACGGCACGTTCCCGCACACTAGCTATCCGCCAATCGGATTTCATACTTCGAGGCAAAATTTCAGTGGTTTACTACTAGTTTACAACTAAGTCCCCGTTCCGAGTTAGTTTACTTCTAACTGTACACACGCAACTTCGCCTCCTGTCGTTCTCACGTGTTCCCCTGCGCGAGCGCGCACGCCCAAAACTTATCATTTTCTAAGATAATTCGAGAGCTTCCAGTCGACTGTATCCATGCTATCTACGTTGATCCGCAATTAGTAGAACAATCTGAATTATCCGCTCGCAGTGCCGATTAACTGCAGTCGTTCGAACGGTCGCGAAATTGGCAGAAATCTGCGACGCGTGAACGGACGTAATAATTTACAAATATTAACCCTCGGTTAGTCGCATTCCATTTTCCACGCAACTGTTCACGTGAAACTTTATACGACTCCAACGTAAATATATTTTATAGAAATTAGTTTATGTTATCGGCGCACAGGTTCGATCCAAAATCAAGACAAAGCAATTATGCAATTTAAAAGATTTTTCTCAACGATTCGATCCAAGTATGGATCATCTTCAAGAGAATTTTGCGTCTGACCGGCTCTACTTATATTAACGTCAAGAAAGCTAAGGCTTGAGTTGGTCTCAATTTCATGAGTGAACTGAATTCTATTGTGAAAATTGTTGAATGTGTCTAACATAAAATGTGTAAATATATTTTCATTGAATAAAATGACTACAGTCCGCGACAAAACGATAAGACTCCTCTAGATTTCTAATGTTTCTCAATACCAAGATGTGTACAAAGATTTTGTATACAGATCTGTATAGAGTATCCTCTGTTTAGTAACATACGAAGTAACTGCTATTATTTACGCTGTGTCTTAGGACTTATATCAGTTTACATGAAAAACCGGTGAGTCAAAACGATAAGACATGGTGAAGAAGAATAGTGTTTTAAGGGGGATCTATACCCTCGGATTATAACTAGAAAGGAACTAGAATCTTACTAGATTTTTGGTCTAAACATGGGTTTACGCGCATCGATTTTTTGTCCTTATTTGAGCCGATTTATGGCTGGGTGAGGACTCATCCTATAGAGGAAGGTTAAATCCGCGGCGCGCTCTGCTATTGATATAACGAGATTATGTTTATATCTAATAATATGAGTACCCAAAGTAAAGAAAAAATCTAGAAAAATAACCGCAGATTTCAATGTATTTTTCTGTCTCAAAGAGACTTTTTTGACTGATGTGATGAGCAGAGCGTGATGAACCTTCCTCTATCAAATGAACTATTGTGTAGCTCAAAATATGCTCGTATAAGGACAAAAAATCGATGCGCGTGATTTCATTCACATAGCAGAGATTTCCCCATATTACGTTCATGAAGACAGAGGTTATCTCTGATGTAGAGCCAATCTAGAGCCAATTTTATTTCAGTTAGTTTAGACGAGATGGCACCTAGTCAGAAGGACTGTCAATCAGTGCTGCGATGTTGTGCAACATTTCACTGCTGCACTGCTATCAACGTGGAATCATAGCAAAACTGACACAAACGAAGTACATATTCTCATTGGTGGCACTAATATTAGTGCGACCTGCCCTGTATAACGGCATTCGCGACGAGCTGAATAGAATATGGAAATAGCAAGCAACTCCATCTCGTGTTCATTATGCAGTTGCGGGTTTATCAATGTCACCAAACTTTTTTTCTGCACAGAGGTTGATAACATTGATAAATACCCCAAAATCTGAGGGTATAGATCCCCCTTAATTACACTGTCCAACACCAAATTTGTTCCACAATTACTGTTGGGTGGTTCTTATAGAGTTTTCTGCGCTGATTCCGAATCTGTCCTTAATTTTTCTCCTATATGCACAGTTTTTGAGGAACATGGCTTTGAAAAAAAACATACTTTTCAACTTTAAACAAATATTGTGATGTTATTATAAAAGATATTGAATTGTTCTTTGCAGCAAAAGATTCTGTAGACTTTCCCGAATACAGCGATATCCAATATTAATACATTATGATTGTTTAAACATGTTTAAATGTTTAATGTTTAATGCAGCTTGGTTTATTCTCGAATAATTTCGATCAGAAAATTTCAATTTCTGATCAGTAATAACGTTCTACCTGTGTTGTAACAAAGTGGAGTGAACTAGAAACGTATTCTCTTTCAAAATATGTTTTTTATGAGTTGAGTACAATATAACCAGCAGTTTTAAATTCTTTCATACGCTGTCCAATGATCAGATTCTGAATTTCAAATGTCGATCTTGATAATGCTCGCCAAAGAAATGAAAGATACATACGACGAAAACGGAAGAGACGTTCGTCTTTCATCAAAAGACTCTCCCTCAGTGGCGTATTAAGAGATTCTACTTCTTCCGAGTCTTCGAACCCAGACTTGGTAATCTTCAAAGAATGAGGGAAATGCATTCCAAACCCCTTTGCTTCATCGAATGATCCCAGTTCGTACGGAGAAACGTTCCACGAGGAGCGCATTGCTTCTCATTGCCGCATTTTCAGTGATATAGAGAACGCTTTCCGCGTCGAATGAAACAACAATGTTTCCGGCCATCGAAATGATCGTCGCGAATTTTTCAATTGAATTTTCTGGAGCCTGTCATTTTCAATGATATATAGCGGCAGCCATTTTAACCGCACAATAATCCCGTGACACATGTCAGATCTACTGAACGGCGCCATTAACCAGCGGAACACATTAATATCGCTATCGGTTACCATTTTTTCGGGGGTATCGTGCCCACGTTCACGGATCGCGAGCATTAACATCGGACGGTACACGAGCCTGTAATTAAAATCCTCGCCGCATAATTAAATTTCAGATTACGAGCGGTATTCCGGCGGTCAGCTGGCCCGACAGATTGTTAATGTGATATCAAGCCTGCGGATCTCTTTATGGAAAATCAAGATTTTCTACATTTGTTAGATGATGTATGAGCCACTCAAGAACGTTTTCCCTTTCTTTCTCGAAACGTTATTTACCATTAGCACTCAGAATGGTGACTCAGTGAGAGAGAGAGAGAGAGAGAGTCACCACTAAAAATTGCTGTAAAATTGCAATATTCAAAATATTGTTTAAAGCAGGCCTGGCCAACCCAAATGGTTTCACGGGCCACTTTCATGGCGCGTAACGTTACAGCGGGCCGCACTTCAGGTAAACATGCTTTTAAAAAATGTAATACAAATACAAAATGAATAAAACTTCATTGTTATACGTCGCGTTATAACAATGACACATGCAAATTTTCATTTACTTAATATTTTTGTATACATACAACAAGAAACAAAAGTTTCAATAGAAATATAAAATCGCCCGGCGTGCCGCACAATTTAACGTTGCGGGCCGCGTGTTGGCCAGGCCTGGTTTAAAGCATTAAATACAGTGGGTGTACAAAGTATTCGTACACCTTTTACACACTAATAACTTTTTTATAATTGTACCAAACGACTTGATTTGTTATAATCAATTAGAAGCATGGTTTACGAAATGATATGCAAAAAAGATTTTCCAGACATTATATTAATTTACAAGGTCACATGAAAAAACAAAAAAGGCATTCTTTAAAACTTCTTTATTTAGGTCCTCAATGCAAATTTAAAATACAGGGTGTCCCAAAATTCGTGAACTTCCCGAAAGGGGGTGGTTCCTGAGACTATTTCAAGCGACATTTTCCTTTGCAAAAATGTTATCCGCGGCTTTGTTTAGGAGTTATTAACGCAAAACACGGACCAATCAGAGCGCGACCTAGACGCAAGTTGCCACAGTTGGCCAATAGACAGTTGGCGCGTCCAACTTGCGGCTTAAGCAAGCTTAAACTTGCGTCTAGGTCGTGCTCTGATTGGTCCGTGTTTTTCGTTAATAACTCCTAAACAAAGCCGCGGATAACATTTTTGCAAAGGAAAATGTCGCTTGAAATGGTCTCAGGAACCACCCCCTTTCGGTTAGTTCACGAATTTTGGGACTCCCTGTATATGTTTTGTAGATCTATGTTAGTTATACACATGCTGAAAATTTCATTGAATCGATTAACCTGGACACGAGCTACAAGCGGTTAAAAATTGTGAAAATCGTAGTTTTACACGACTTTCGATCAATTCCTGCTTAAAATCCACAGAATCGTACATCTTTCGATGCGTGTCGTTTTTCCCTGCTTCAACCGATTTTTATGAAATTTTCAGCATATGTATAACATAGTTCTACAAAAAATATATTTTAAATTTTCATTAAGGGCCCAAATAAAAAGGTTTTAGAAAATATCTTTTTTATTTTTGCATGTAACCTTGTAGGTTATAATGTTTGGAAAATCTTTTTTTCATATCATTTTGTAAACCAATGATTCTACTTGATTATAAAACATCAGGTCGTTTGGTACAATTATAAAAAAGTTATTAGTGTTTAAAAGTTGTACGAATACTTTGTACACCCACTATATATCAGTATCTAATCGATTACCAAATATTTAGGTACTATGTGAGGTATTATATCAATTTCATATCTATAAAACGAAAACAATCATACAGAATAGAATTATTCTAGGTCGGAAGAAATGTTTAATGTTCCAGTGAAAATAGCTCCGAGTGCAAAGGGTTAATAACAAAGTCGTTGCCTCGATTCGTGATCGATATATTTGTGAAATGGAATAGTGCAACGAGAAGAGAAAAAAGATCGAACGAGCTCTCTGCGACGCGGGTTCCGCTAACAAAATCGGGAACGATGTGCAGACGGACGGATGTCGCACGGATTCGATGACCTCTCCCGGTTTTTGCGAGCGGGGCACGACCGCATTCGCGTTTTCCGCTTAATGGCGACGGTAACTGACATCGTTGCGGAAGTCGCGACTTCTGAAATGAAATAAAGAGGCATCGCTACTTTGGGTAAAAGCCTGTCGGGCCTTGTTTGACGACGATTTAACGGTTTCACAACGCCGCCGCGCCGGTGCCAACACTTTGTCCCGCGGACGATCGAGAGCGAACAACCTAAATAAATATATCACCGAAATAATGTGTCGAACTCCTTTCAAAACTGCCTCAAAGCTTTGATCGCATTACGAGAATTAAATTTTTAATTTCAAACGTGTTTGTATCGTTATTATACATTTTTGCCCAGCTGTAATGATTCAAAATTGTAAAGGAGAATTAAAGAATGTCGAAATACATTTTTATCTCCCATAACAATCCGCAGTCTAGCTATAATGATTCAAAACTATCAAGGAGAATTAAAGAATGTCGAAATACATATTTATTTCCCATAAGAATCCGCAGTCTAGACTTTATAAGAAAAAGTTGAATGGCATCAGGCGGTGCATACTACGCAACCAATTTTATGCACTTTTGTGCATCAATGCATCAAAAAAATGCAACTGCACTTTATTTTAAAATGGAAACCTACATTTTTGACTGCACCAATCGATGCAGTTTGTTGTGCTCTACATAAAAGTACTAACATATTTATGCCCTAAACTTATTCGTTAGGAAGTTATCGAAGCTAAAAGTTCTCTGATTTATAATGGAACATAACGTAGGTACTCCGGAACACTTGCCAAGACCGAAATAATTCAGGGAACTTTTAGCTTCGATAACTTCTTAACGAATAAGTTTAGGGCATAAGTATGTTAGTACTTTTATGTAGAGCACAACAAACTGCATCGATTGGTGCAGTCAAAAATGTAGGTTTTCATTTTTAAAAAAAAGTGCAGTTGCATTTTTTTGATGCATCGATGCACAAAAGTGCATAAAATTAGTTGCGTAGTATGCACCGTCTGAAGCCATTCAACATTTTCTTATAACATTTTCCTCTATTTCCGACTGTTTAGGAGGTACAGCCTGTTCCAGTTGCGTTGGACACTCTGTAGTGGTTCAAAACTGTGAAGGAGAATTAAAGAATGTCGAAATACATTTTTATCTCCCATAAACAATCCGCAGTCTAGTTATAATGATTCAAAACTGTGAAAGAGAATTAAAGAATGTCGAAGTACATTTTTTTATCTCCCCTAACAATCCGCAGTCCAGCTATAGTGGTTCCAAACTGTGAAGGGGAATTAAAGAATGTAGAAATACATATTTATTTCCCATAATAATCCGCAGTCTAGCTATACAGGGTGCCCTACGCAACTGGAAC